>CM040406.1:27851072-28471046 GCA_022702515.1 Ilyophis sp. 1 JC-2022 | reverse complement strand
GCAATTCGTTCTCGCCAGTGGACTGTACTCACTGATACCTGACTGAGGATACTACCGCGCACAACTAGGGCTATGTACTCTCCCTGTGTCTCAAAGCATCTTTCTACAAATGTTTAAATATAGAATAAGGCCATATACTCTGCCTCCTAAAAGGCTTTATTCTTTTCAAAGTTCTCAAGAAATTTTTAATTGGCTTGAAGAGTTTTATTTGATTCGCAAGACTTCAAAAGCACTTGGCAACACTTCTTACTGACAGACAGGGGGACTCTGGGGGGGGGGGGTAATACAGTGTTATTGGATTGTTTGTGACCTTTGCTCTGTGGAGGAGGTCGGGGGGGATGGGGTGTTATATGTTGTTGAAAGGCATCACAGCTAAGTAGGGACACTCAGGCTTCTGTCCATTGTGATCTTAAGACATTTTGCTGGTCACTTGAGAAGCCGGGGCTGTTGCAAGAGGAATGCTTTCATGAGGGCGGGAAGTGAGTCTTTTTAATTGGCTGGGTGCGAGGTATTGATTGGAAGAGGTCAGGTTTAGGTGGGTCATGAGGTATTGATTGGGGGAGGTCAGGATTGGGCAGAAGCAGAACAGGGCGTGAGACATTGATCAAGGGAAGCCAGGGACCCCCTACTTCTGTCAGTATTGGTGAGAACTGTTGCCATGGCAGCTGGAGCAGATCATTTGGGACAAGCTGTTTTTTTAAAGGTATTGCTCGCTCACAAAGCAGCACCTCTTACTTAATGAACTCCTTTATTGATTTATTTATTGTTGCCTCCTTTGAGAATCAGAGAGCTCTTTGAGGTTTCAGTGTAACTGTTCTACATCGTTTCTTGGGGGAATTTCTCTACTCAAGCGCTGAGTCACAGGACAGAGACATAGTCTTTATAAAATAATCAGTGTATTGACTAGTTTTCATCAATGTTTTTTTGTTTTTTTAAAGCTAGATCTTATAATGACCAAGATCAGTAGTAATTTTTTTAGGCTAATGTCAACTTTGGGTTTTAAATTTATTTTTTATTTTTTATAGGAAACGGGTTGTGAAAATGAGTACCATGTGTTACTCTATGAAGATGTGTTGTCATTTGGGCAGTCAATTTTCTGCGTTTTTAGTTTCCTACTGCTTCAGGGTGATTCTGCAGGCTTTTTAGGTCATCTTCAGAACTTAATTAAACCCACAGACATTAACTTTCCGTTTTTAGTGTTTTGGTTTTATGGCTCAGAGAGAGGGAGAGGGAGAGGGTGAGTAGCTATGTTTCTATTTTCAGCAGGGCTGAATTTTTAGCATCTCCATGAAGCCTGTAAACCTCAGTTCGCTGCAGTTTCTCCCTTGCTACATCATGCTGGACGGTTGCTGAGAACGGACATCGTACCACGGGAGCCTTTCGCCTCCTGGACACTCTTAAAGAAGCTCTAAATGGTTATTTCATCTAATTGGTGTCTGATGCCTTTTCTATGTGTTCATTGATATAGTTCCGAGTCACAGTTATTTAAGATGTAACATAAAACCAGTATGCGCCACAGGGGAAAGCGTCGATGTACTACACACGTGCATACCTGGCAAGTTTATAAATGTGCGGCATGCCTAAGCCTACTTCTTTCCTTGGTTTTATGTTCTAGTAGAATGCATGGTTTATTATGTGAGCTCAGAGATTGGCTCAGCCCACACAGTGTGATGCACGTCACCCGGTTCAGCCATACATGTGGTCCCCATTTCCTCAGCCCTGCCCAGACAGAATTTTCATTGGCTCCCTGCTGTTTATAAACTCCACAGCACACGCCCACGTTTTAATCGTAAACCCTTTTCATATCAAGGACACCAAAACAGGCTGGGGATTTGGCGTCTATACAACATAGACTTGTCTGGTAGCCTTCAAGGCTGGAAGCTGATGCCACTTGAAAGGTGGTGTGGAAATGTTGCCATTTACGTTGTGCTCAGCGTTCTTTTGCCCTCTAGCGTGCATGCATATGCCACATTTGTGTATTAAACAAGTTTATATTCAAAGCATCTTTGTCAGTTCTTACAGAATATGTGTTATTGTAATATAATGTGAACCTGTTTCTAAGAGGCAGCCATTGCTCATTTCTGAGGTAACTGTGCCCCTCAAGTGGGGTTAGTCAGGTGGGCATGTGTGGTCCGATACTGTCCTGTACGGCGGCCACACTGAGGGAAGTGAGATCACAGTTTTGAATAACTGCTGTGGTGTTAGAGGTCATTCCGACAGGAAGTAGACCTGTCTGCTGATGTAAAACAGCCAGCGCAGGGAACAGGAAGTGCTACTCTCCTTCCTCTGACTTCGTAAGGAGGTATAATGGTCTCCGTTAACCCTACCCCCAGAGAGGGATTAGCAGGTTCTGCCAATGTTCTCCAGAGGACTGAAGAAAACGGGCTTGAGCTCAGGAGACTGAGGAAGTCTCAGTCCATTATGTACTGAGACGCATTTCCAGCGAGCAGCTCTGGCTCTGTCAGCGTGTTCACCATTTTGAGCTGAAACCTGTTTCTCTTGTCATGCATCATGTTACGGGGTCTCAAGGCACAGGCAAATCGAGTTGTTAGGTGGCGGAGTAAACGGATTTTTATGATACTCATATTTCCACCCTTCTGTAAACTGAGCTGTGAAAGCATGTGTGGTCTTTATTAACATACTCTGTCAGTAGGCAGTGTTGGGACTCACTGACAGGTTGCCAGATCAGCGGGGAAGATTGCACAAGAGTTTTTCTGTCACATTCTGATACCTTTTACTGACTACTTGGAATTTTGGCATAAACATTTGCTTCCAATTCCAGTTGATGACCCTTTTTTCCATGATTAATTCTGCTGGCTGTCTGGCTCCCTGGTTTCTCATTTTGATTAATATTGGTACACAAAAGGGTTAGAAGTGTTAAAGAAGATGTTATGTTATAGTAGTGCACTATTTGTCATGGTCTTCATGGCGGCGAACTCTGCCTGTTGTCTGTGTTTGTCCGTAAGGCGTTCTGTATACGTGTGCAGAACGCATTGGCTGGCGGTCAACTCTGACTGAGCTTGTCTAGAGGGTCCATGGGCTCCATTTTAAAAGTGTATGGGTAGTGCTTTAGGGCTGGGTGAGTGGCTGTGGTATTCATGTATGTGTATGTTTTCAGTCAAGAGGTATCCTATGTTCATCTGGTATGTGTGAGTGCATGTGTGAGTGGATGTGTAATTGTGTGTTTTTTTTTGTTTTTGTGCGGGTACGTGCATGTGTGAGTCCGTGTGGAATGCGGATCCTAATAGTCTCGCTGTAATTGCGATTAGCCTGATGTCAGCGGGAAGATGCTCTGTCTTTCATAGAAATACAGCCGTTTCAGCAGCCCTCGCTGCTCACGCGCCTGTCAGCACTGACCGATCCTCGCTTCCCAGAGAGCGTTCCAAAAAGGGCTAGAGATGCGCTCGAGGTGCACCGCGTTGCTGCATTGTTCCAGTTTAAAGCGCCAGAAGGGTGGGTGTGTTGCAGTCGGTGTGCGGCGGGTGACCCGCTTCACACTGTGACGCACGTGACACATTCACCGTTTGAAAGCACTGGGTTCAAATGCAGGGCGAGAAGGGAGGAGGGGCGGGTCTGATGACTGCAAAAACATACACCCCCAGTATAAACCCCAAGGTATTAAACGCAGATATTAAACCCCAAGTATTAAAAGCAGGTTAGTCTCTTTTCTGAACGCCGTTAGGTAACCCTATGTTTTTATTGCTTCTGAATTCCATGAGGGCCTCTTCGCTCAGGATTATGCTCTGATCCCTGTAACATGAACCAATACAAACTAGAACTACTGCCATAAATCTGAGTAAGAACAGCTACGCCACCATGCCAGATATGACAGCAAGCATTGCAGGTAGCCAGTAAGACCGTTTAAGGATTCAGCGTGGTTATGAACTTATAAAGATGTACAGTTTTATTGGTTTCCAGTCATCGTACGTTATTTAATCGCACTGTGCTGCACATGCACAGGCACACGGTCATGCACACACGGTCATGCACACACGGTCACGGTTTCACTCTCAGTCACACTCACGGCCGCACTCACAGTGGCGTCATTATCAAGCTCCGTTGCCTGAACAAGGGCTGCTGTGGAAGATTTACCGCTGCGATTACAGTGTGGGAATGCTTCACATCCATCAGCCATTTCTCAGTGCAGAGCGACGGCCTTTCAGACGGGCTGCTCTCAGTGCACAGAGGCTGTTCTTTCACACAGAATGCTTTCGGTAAAGAACTGTTCTGTCAAACCGGCTGCTCTCAGTACAGAGAGGCTGTTCCTTTACACAAGCTGCTCTCGGTAGATGGGCTGTTCCTTTGTACAGGATGTCCTCAGTAAAGAAGGACTGTTCTTTCACATGGGCTGTTCTCGGTACAGGGACTGCTTTTTCGAAGGGGCTGTTCTCAGTAGTGACTGTTCTTTCAAAGGGGCTGTTTTCAGTACAGTGACTGTTTCACTTGGGCTGTTCTCAGTACAGATGAAGGGCAGGCGCTCTTGCCCTGGCTGTAGTGTTCCATGTGACAGGGTTTGTTGTCTCCATAGCAGAAATTGCGGTGCCAGAACAAAAGAGAGGCTTGATGATTATCAGTGTTTTCTACGAAGGGAAACACGGGCTCGTCAGTGTTTTCTGTAAAGAGAAACGGGTTTAATGATTAACAGTGTTTTATATCAGAGTGAATGGGATACTGTTGTGTTGATGTTGTCCCTCTTTTCGGCCTATATCAGAGTGCGTTAGCATGTCTTGTCTAACTGGGTGCAGTGAGGGGGGGTGTTTAGTGTGACAAAATGACAGCATGACACCAGGAGTGTGTCCCAATATTCTTCACTTGTCACCAACTTTCCTCGTCTCCTACAAGGAAGAATGCAAAATGGCCTGTACGTTTGAAGTACAAGTAGTTAAATGTACCTGACATTGCAGTTTGCGTAAAGACATTAATTGATATGTAACCATTAATATGTCATTCGTATATAATCTGCAACATTAGGTTATGACACAAAGATCAGCTTCAGGGGCACGGAGGAGAGGAGGTGGTAGTGGAGGAAAGGAGGATGCATTTTTCCAGTATTGGGACGCGCCCCAGGCTGAGACCAGACACTCGCTTTGTTTAATAACCCTCTCCTACCCTCTGCCCATGATGCACCGCAGCTTGAGGAGATCAGTGTGAGTGAGGGCGCTCCCATGTGCAGAGTGCAGACCTACACAGCTGCTGTGTGTTCCCGAGGGGGGTGGGGGCAGGTTGTGGCACAGCCACCAGACATGCTGTCATCAAATTGTTCTATAGCAATAGCAGTGGGGGAGTCCTGAAACTCTTTGATGCAAACTGAGTGCTTTTTTTTTTTACTACATAGCCATTTTTCACATAAATTTGGGCACACATTGGACAAACCCTTATGATCACCCTTATGTCGCTTTGGATAAAAAGCGTCTGCCAAATGAATGTAACGTCTATCAAAATGAAAAATGAGTCATTGATGACACTTTGTAGCTTTGTGCATTTCACTCTCATCACTGCTCTACGTGCCTTTATCCGGATGTGATGTCAGACATTGACATGGCAAGGAGATCTCTGTACCCTGTGAAAGATGCTCTGTGGTGTGGGATCGTAAAGCTAAGCGAATAGAACACTTCGCTCTGCGAAAAGAAACGGTGCTTAAGGAAGGCTATCCATTTTCTCCGGATGGTTCTGTTGAGCCAGGAAAAGAGTATCTGAAAGTACTCCGACGGACAATGGTGTGGCTGTATTAAGCTCATTAAATATGAATGCCCCCTCCCCTTCCCTCTCTTTGTTTTTATAGTTTAAGGTCTGTTAATAATGTAGGGCAAGTTCTGTTAGTATTCGGCCAGCCTGCTCAGTGCTAAGCCGGTGGCAGACGGCAGATGTAGGGAGCAGCTGTGATTGGTTGAATGCTGTGATGATGCTGGGCTTTGGGGTGGTGTTTAGCTGGTCGCACACTGCTAAGGAGAAGTGGGGATGCCGTGGCCAGAAGTCCGTGAGGCCAGAAATCGATTTCCATTACGATATCGATTTGGCCATGAGATGAGGGGAAAAGTGTTGACTTTTTCTTTTTCTTTTTTGTTGAAGCATAACATAAACCAGGCAGTGAATGGAGGCCAAACAGAATGAACCCAAACCTGTTGATTTCAAGTGGAAATATTGACATTCTCAGTGTTTCAATGGATTGATTTCTTTCAGATGTGTCTTTTTTTAGGTAAACCTTTTTTTAACACGGAAATGACAAAGAAACAGTCAACCTTACCTGAAGAAAAGTCTGCATTTTCCGTGACAGTCATCAGATTTTTAACGTTTCACAAACAAATCGTTTGAGTTTTCTGAAATGATTAGAATTTATTAAGTACATAGAAGCTACAGTTTCCATTTATTTATGGAAATTTATAGCAACTATTAGCTGTGATAATTGAATACGATTGCATGAAAATCCCCTTTTAAAGGTATACTTTACTAGATGGCAAGAACTGTGGAGCTGTACTGTCTTTGACTGGCGCCGATAGTATAGTGTAACGTGGTTGCCCTGGTGACGCCCTTGGAGACAGTACTTATTTTGATCTCACGAGCATGATAGTGCCAGATGTGAGACATTCAATGTGATCTCATTCATTCATCCATTCATTCATTTTGGTCCTACTAAAACTGTTAAAATGCTTTCAAAATCAAACAAATGTATAGTCATTTAATATTATGTCTCTTTAAGCTTGTCTTAATTTTCACATTCACAGTATTAACATTCCAGTATCTTAATCAACCCAAGGTGGTGTGTAAACGTTCTTATACATGTCCTCTTCTCTCTTAACCAGTTCATTCAAACCTATGGCAATGACTTGAAATGAACACGATTTAAGACGCATACGGATGGAGATCACAGTAAGACGAGGGATTTCAGCTAATGATTTCACAAACAACAGCTAATGTCTGTCACTTCTTACTTATTTCTACTATCATGGATATTGGCAGTCAGTTTTGACCATGCTGGTCATTAAGATCTAGACCCTGAGCCGACCAGAGGAGGATGGGTTCCACCCTTGAGTCTGGTTCCTCCCAAGGTTTCTTCCTAGTTATACCAGGGAGTTTTTCCTTGCCACTGTTGCCTCTGGCTTGCTCTTGTGGGGGTTTAGGCTGGGTTTTTTCTGTGAACCGCATTGTGACAATTAGTTGTGAAATGCGCTATATAAATAAATATTGATTTGATTTGATTTGATTTGATTCTGGTGCCAAAGTCGTGGGCTAAGCTCTAGAGGTTAATGTCTTTTAGTATATTTGTATACAATATACTGCAACCTTGGTATGTTCCTTTATTCCCAAATTAATGTAGTAGACATTTCAGAAGTGTTACGCTTTAAAGTGCACCTTAAACTGTGCTGGTCTTTAAATATACAGTGCCCTCTAGAATTATTGACACTTCTTGATAAACATTGGCAAAAGGCTGTGTAAAATAAGCAACATAGGTAATGAGCTAAAAAAAAGAGCAAAAATTATGTTCTTTAATGCTAATGCATTTGCGCAGAGAAAAATATTTTCCTTAACAATAAGTATAGAGTTTTCCAAAGAAATGTGTCACAGTCAATGGATGCCAAACACAGTGCTGTAAACAGGGGTGTAAATATATTTTTTCTCTGAGCAATTATATTGGTCTAACAGAATATAATTCAAACTTTCTTTTGAGCATTCACTATATAGCTCACACATATTATGCTCATCTTTATGAGGGCACTACATAAAGTTATTTTTATTAGCTGAGACATTTTATGAAGTATTTGATCTCAGTAAACCATTTGAAAAGACATTCAGTCACACTATATGAGAGAGTATTTAAACATATAATAATGAAAACCACTTTTGACCATTGCAAAATCCGCACGGCTAAACTTGTTCTGTGGATGTGTAAGTGTCCCTGAGTACAGGGGGGGTATATCCAGGGCTCAGCTATCAGTCCGACTAGGAGTAATGCTGGAGTTTATCCAGAGAGGAAGTTAGCACATTGTCTGCACGTTTCCTTCACTTTGGCCACTTTATGATAAACACAGAAAGGCATTTTGTTTTTGTTTACTTGGTAAAGAAATGATATGAAGTGGCCTCAGTATACATTGCTTGGATGTTCTATAAACCTAGTAAGAGAATTGCAGTGCTTCCCCAGTGGCTGAAGGCTGTGGTGGCATAGGATCCTGTCTCTCAGTCTGTCTGCTAATTCCTACACCAACCCTGCAGCTAAAAAGAACCTGCTCTATAGAGTGAAAGGATCTACTAATGCATGGCAACATTGATTGGTGGCACTGTTAGCGGTCAGTGCACCGGGCTGCCTTGCATTTTATCAGAGTCCCACCGGCTGCAGGTAACCACCTAACCGTTCTGCCTGCACCACCTGACCGACCTGCACTTTGGCCTGCTTGCCAGTGATATTTCCCTATTTTACCGTTGGTGTGTAAACCGAGTGAGCCAGCAGCTGCCTGGCTGGAACGTTGCTTCGCATAACCCTGTCGTGAAGCAGGAAAAGGGCAGAATTACGTAATGTCCCAGGGGGGATTATAGAGAAAGGAACTCAAAATCAATGTGGACCCATTGTAGAGGAGATTTTTACATTCCTGGAGTTGTGGCTGCAACAGCCTTGAAGCAGAAATGCTTTCAGGGACATTAGCACTAAGTACCTTTCATGGGAGAGTCAAATATCAACTGTAATGGAGAAAGAGGTTTGTTAGCCTTGCATATAGGGGAGAGGCTAACATGGTGCCTATTGGCCCCAGGCTAGAATATGGTGATGATACACAATCTTGTATACCAAATGGCATTATACTGAGAGTAACTCTTAAAAGAACCCTTCCCTTCCCAGACGCAAGTGTTGAATTTGCTCTTCATAAAGTACTTTCTGCAATTAAAGTATTGCTGGAACTAAAACAAATATTTAGCTGACATTTACCAAGACAATGATTTATGCTGCAGCAGTCTTTAAACCAGACCTAACTGCAGACCCAGAAACACCTGGGCTGCATTCGATTGGGGGCAATGGGAAATATGATATTAGGATTTTTATTTTTATTTTGACAAAGCAGTTTTTGGAGTAATTTAGTGTACGCTTATGCTTTTGCGTCTGGCTCATTAATGTGGCCTGATGTGGTGAGCTGTCTTTAAGGCTGACCTGAGGTTCCCCCTGGAGGTCTCAATTTTTAATGAACCGTTGTCTCTGTGAGTTCCTCTCTTGCTAATATGAGAATCATTCTGCATGCAAAATATGCTAATGTTTCTTTTCCTGAGTCATGCAGCAACCAGAATTTTGTGGTTACACACCTCACCTCACACTTGCTGAAAATTGTACACCCCTTGCCACTTGGGACCACCGGCTTGGAAATGAAAAGCTGGGAACATAAGCGCACACTGAGAAGGCCCCAGTGTTTTTCCACTGTCTTTCCGACATGAGCGCTCTGGCCCTTGACGTCACACTAGGTCCGACACAAGAAGATGGCGAACACAGAGGCTTTCCCTCAGAAGATTAAGGGGTTACATTACAGTCATTTAGCAGACGCTTTTATCCAAAACGACATACAGTAAGTGCATACAGAAACGTCATCGAAGTAACTACAGAACAGATAAGACAAAGCACATCTTTCCCATAAAGTAGCAGCTATCCCTAGTAATGAACATTGAATGCAATTCACAGTAAACTGGGTAAATCAGCTCTACTACAATTCTATTCTAAATACTATTATAAACTTCAACACACAGTTAAACAAGAAATGAGTACCGTGAGAGATCCTAGATAGGTGTATCAGTCCAGGTGGAGTCTGAAGAGGTGTGTCTTCAGGCCACGACGAAATGCAGGCAGGGTTGGAGTAGAACGTAGGGGAGTTCGTTCCACCACTGAGAAGCTAGGGTGGAAAATCTCTGCAGTCGGGATGAGCGGGCGCCATTGACACGGAGGGGGGGGAAGTGCGAGTCGCCCTGCTGTAGAAGAGCAAAGTGGTCGAGCAGGAACATAGTTCTGGATCAAGTCCTGCAGGTAGTCGGGCCTGTCCTATTGGCTGCAGTGTAGGCCAGGGTCAGAACTTTGAACCTGATCCTGGCTGCAACTGGCAGCCACTGGAGTGACCTCAGCAGGGCGGTGACATGCAAAAATTTTGGGAGGTTGAACACAAGCCGGGCAGCTGCATTCTGGATCAGTTGAAGAGGCAGGATGGTGCAGGCTGGTAGGCTTGCGAGAGTTGTAGTAGTCCAGGCGTGAGGTGACCATAGTCTGGACAAGAAGCTGGGTGGAGTAGGTGGTCAGGTACGGTCGAATCCTCCTGATGTTGTACAGGAGGAACCTGCAGGACCGTGCCGTCGCCCTGATGTGGTCTTTGAAGGCCAGCTGGTCGTCCAGGACCACCCCAAGGGTTCACGCAATAATTGCGCAACCATCACCCAGTAAATCTCTATTTACATACTGTTGTGCCTGCATTTAGTTGACATTAAAAGCAATAAATGGCAGTGGCTGCTGAATTCTTCAGGTTGGCCCCAGTGCATATGTGTTTTGGGAATTCTGATTGCGAGACCAATTAAAATATGTAAATAAAGGCATTTGAAAACCTGAAGTTCTTTATAAATTCTGGCTGCGGATGCCCTTTCCATGGAGATACCGCTTAACCAATCAGAGTGTGTTTGAAGGAGCATTTCCTCCCCCCTTAGGCAAACAAGCTTGGTGTTGCTCTTGCATCACACTTAGCCAGCAGTCAATGTTTTACATTGACTGAAAAGGGGGGGGAAGTATAGCTGCAGACTCATAATCAAGTCCAAAGGGAAGGGAAATGGAGCCTGAACAGTTACCAAGTTAAAACAACCAGCAGTGTTGTTATCCACTAAATTGGATAATTATACATGGCTAATGTCCTTTTTTTGTCTTCCTTTTACCCACATTCTTCATATACTGAGCCCCACACTGCTGGAGCATGAAGACCTTTTTTATGATGGGTTTGGGACTGTAATAAATGGCAAAATCTGAGTTCAGGAAAGTAAAATACAATGAAAACCCTGCTAATTAAGGAGGTCGGATTTGTACATAAAAAGCCAGAATTGTTTGGGTGCAGTCATGCCTTCGCTAGTTGGCTTGACGTGAATACCAAATGGTATGCAAATTAATTTACAGTTGTTTAACTGAATTTAATTGCATCATATTCTGTTCTCTCTATAGCTTTTTATGGTTTCTGTCAAAATCATGAGAAGATTGGTGTTCCAAATATTTTGTTAATACCGACCAGAACTCTTGTGTTTCAGCACTAAGTGAAATATTAAATTTTAAGAGTCAGCATCACATCTGCCATTGAATATTGCCTCTGTGTCCACCGTGGACAGAGACGGCCCCATTTAGTCTTTTGAGAGAGTCTGTGTCTGTTGAACCACGACGGAATTGTGTCCCTCTTTTGGAATCTGGGCCTTCTGGTTTGTCAAGATTTTAGACCACGGCATTTATTTAACTTGGTCAAAGCAACAGTGCATGTGTGACATCCCGTAATGAGTAAAGACCAAGATATTTCTGTTCATAGGAGAGGTGAAAATGTGAACACGTCACTGCTGCTTATACATATACACAGCAAAGACAAAATGAATCGACGATAGTAATGCTCCATCAGAGCAGGGGGAAGGCAAGCGGTTTTCCCAAACTGATAATGACGTGAAACCATCGTTCATGTGCCTAGGAAGGGCACAAATTATTCCCACTCAGTCAATTAAAAAATGAGACCATATACACTGCCTGGCCAAAAAAAAAAAGTTGCACACGCTAATATTTTGTTGGGCCGTCTTTAGCTTTGATTACGGTGCGCATTCGTCGAGGCATTGTTTCGACAACCTTATGCAAGGTCACAACATTTATTTCCGTCCAGAGTTGCATTAACTTTTGGCCGAGATCTTGTATTGACGACGGGAGAGTCGAACCACTCCATAAAGTCTTCTCCAGCACGTCCCAAAGACTTTCAATGGGGTTAAGGTCAGGACTCCATGGTGGCCAATTCATGTGTGAAAATGATTCCTCATGCTCCCTGAACCACTCTTTCACAATTTGAGCCCGATGAATCTTGGAATATGCCCATTGATGGGATAGCCTGGTCATTCAATACATTCAGGTACTCTGTTGACTTCATTTTATTGCTGCATAACATTGCTGAGCCTAGACATGACCAATTGAAACAACCCCAGATCATAACACTGCCTCCAGAGGCTTGTACAGTGGGCACTATGCATGACGGGTGCCAGGCAGTGTATATGATGGACAAGCTAGCTAGCCAGGATTGAATCGTTTCGCATTGGCATTTAACTGCAGTGTGTATGTTCGGTCTCCCCCTGCTTTTGTTTGTTGCGGAATTCTGCAGAACAGTTTTCATCAACTCTTCACAGGTGTAGGGTTGTTGCCATGGATACACATGGTAATCAGAGCAGCTTCCTGTTTTTGAAATCCGATAGGCGCATTGGCTGCAGTTGCTGTGCTAGTGCATGTTTCCCCTTAAAGAGAGAATTCACTATTATTTCAGTTTTAGTTTATAGTTTTAATTTGCCCAGACAGTTTTTGTATGTGATGGAAGGACAGTTTAGATATTTAGATAAGATTCTTGACAGTCTACCAGCTTTACAATGGCCGGTATAGAGCATTCAGGGTTTGAAAATACATTTCAAACAATCCAAAGCTGCATGTACACTGGTGTTATGCCTTTGTATTACGTATATTACCAAAATTCCTCGTAAAATGTTCAGGATTATTTCTGGTTGCAACCCATTTTTTTTGGTACCTACAACCTGAGGCTACTGAAACTCAATGAAAGAAGTGTGTGCACAATATAAAAACTGATAATTTATTAAAATGAATATGTTCATATATACAGCCTCAAGAATCATAACATGGCTGTACATGCTGCTTTGGAGTTACTTAAAGTGTATTGTTTTGCTTCAGACCACAAAGACCCCAAAACTCTATAGCAGCCATTCTAAAGCCTGCAGGTTGTCTCTAAATATCTAAAATTCACTTTATTGTACACAAAAACTATATTTTTCAGATTATTTTTGAGAGTGTATGTTAAATTGGAATGTCAAGTTGCAGCCGCCAGGTTTTAAAATGTGAGCAAAGTGAGATCAATAATAATATAATCATGATAATAATACAAATCATAATCATAATCATAACCATAGTAATAATAACACATTGCATTTATATGGAATTGGGTCTGTGATAGTGGGGTGAGCCACCCCCCTCTATGTAGCACCCATCTGGGTGTCAAGGAATGTTTAGTTTCCCAAACAGCGCTTGATGTTTCCCCCACACAACAGGGTCATGTTTTGTAAGTTCATGTGTGCTGGTTCAGGCCCTCAAGAGAGCTGAACTGAGCGTTAGCCTCGTGTCAGCTTAACCGCGTATCAGGGGGGCATTGAGCCGCAGAGACCCCTGGGGTTTCCATCTGAAACAATGGGCCAGTAGACGCCAATGGCTTGCCATATCTGCCCAGCCAGGAGGGCAAGCCCTATGGCCGCGTGTGTGACACGCATCAGGTGGAGGCGTAATATCTGTCTGGACTGATGACGAATCCTCAGTTTCGCCTCTCATTGACGGGACCGTGTTGCTGCTGTTCGTTTTGTCTTCCCCAGAGGATAAAAACGCCTAATCGCTCAGATGAAAAAGGACAACTCAGTCAATGCTTATGAGAGATTCCTTTGATCTCTGCCGATGGTGCGTTTTGCTGGAGGTTCCGAGCGCAGTATGCTGAATGCCAATTAGACGAGCGAGGCTTCTGTCCCTTGCGAGGCACAGACTGTAACCCAGGGCAACGGTTCAGCAACTCCTATTTGCTGATCTCATGGGTCAAGGTCGGGTCAGAGTTAGCCCCGCCCCTAGTTCCCGATTTCCTCTGAAAGGGAACGCTCAGTGCAGCGTTACCATGGTTGCATCTTAAAGGGGAAGTTCTAGGAGGAGGGTTTCTAACCCTCATCACTACTTTGTGCTGGATTAATTTGACTTTGATATTCTGGTGACAAAGTAATCCTTCCAGCATTGGTAAATAGCCACAGGTGCATGCATGTAAAAAAAGAGTCTGTAATGTCTGACCTAATCCCCTGGATCTAGTGTGCCTCACTCATACACCCTGTGAAGCTGGGCTGGATCTAGTGTGCCTCATTTATACACCCTGTGAAGCTGGGCTGGATCTAGTGTGCCTCACTCATACACCCTGTGAAGCTGGGCTGGATCTAGTGTGCCTCACTCATACACCCTGTGAAGCTGGGCTGGATCTAGTGTGCCTCACTCATACACCCTGTGAAGCTGGGCTGGATCTAGTATGCCTCACTCATACACCCTGTGAAGCTGGGCTGGCTCTAGTGTGCCTCACTCATACACCCTGTGAAGCTGGGCTGGATCTAGTATGCCTCACACATGCACCCTGTGAAGCTGGGCTGGATCTAGTATGCCTCACTCATACACCCTGTGAAGCTGGGTTCTCGGGGCTGAACAGTGTGAACAGGAAGTTTGGCTCTACAGATGAATATGAAAAAGCGCGCTGTGTGGTTCTGAATGGCTTATGAGGTATATTGTACTGCAAAAACAGGGTGCAGCTCAGTTCTAATATACACACGATCGAGTTGCAGAGCATGAGTGAGAAATGTTATTTTTATTTTGAAATAAATTTTTCGGAACACATTAAGGATGGCAGTCTTCTCACACAGAGCATGGCAGACAGTTCTTTTTTCTTTGGGCCAAGGTGAAATTGAGAGAAGCTTGATATATTTGACTTTGTTTTTGGCAAAACAAAGGTTTGGGTTGAAGCGGGATGTTTGGGCTTGTATGCACCAGTTGGGCAGAGCGGGGCTGGGCGGAGAACTAGGCCTGAAGGTGTATGTATGTGTGTGTGTGTGTGCGAGCGCGTGTGAGTATGAGTGGGTTTGTATTTGTGTATAAATGTGTGTGTGTGTGTGTGTGTGTGAGAGAGCAAAGTATGTGAGGGATTAAGAGTAAGCATATGTATGTGTCCCTGTGTATTTGCACTGCAGTCTATTAGAGATGAGCTCCTTTGTGCTGACACATGCAGACACACATGCGATATGCACAGCTGCTTCGTCTCTTCCAGAGGGGCAGAACCCGTGTCTTCTTCCTATTTTTAGCAAGATCCTAAATAATGAATCACCTGCAGATAGACTAAAGTTTTATGTCCCCAGCACCACCCCCCCCTCTCCAGAACTCTGAGCGCCTGCTGTCATACACTCAGAGCATGATATGTGGGGGTGTGGAAAAAAAAGGTCTGTGAGGACAGCCTGTGACTTTCTTATATCCAGTTTCTTTTGCTGTTGATCTGAAACCAAGCTGACTCATTATACTCCCTTCACTTTAGTTTCGAGTTGGAACCAGGCTGACTCATTACACACCTTTTCCCTTACTGTAGAGCTGGACCCAGGCTGGCTCATTACACACCTTTTCCCTTACTGTAGAGCTGGAACCAGGCTGGCTCATTACACACCTTTTCCCTTACTGTAGAGCTGGAACCAGGCTGGCTCATTACACACCTTTTCTCTTACTATAGAGCTGGACCCAGGCTGGCTCATTACACACCTTTTCTCTTACTATAGAGCTGGACCCAGGCTGGCTCATTACACACCTTTTCTCTTACTGTAGAGCTGGACCCAGGCTGGCTCATTACACACCTCTTCCCTTACTGTAGAGTTGGACCCAGGCTGGCTCATTACACACCTTTTCTCTTACTATAGAGCTGGACCCAGGCTGGCTCATTACACACCTTTTCTCTTACTATAGAGCTGGACCCAGGCTGGCTCATTACACACCTCTTCCCTTACTGTAGAGCTGGACCCAGGCTGGCTCATTACACACCTCTTCCCTTACTGTAGAGCTGGACCCAGGCTGACTCATTACACACCTCTTCCCTTACTGTAGAGCTGGACCCAGGCTGGCTCATTACACACCTTTTCCCTTACTGTAGAGCTGAAACCAGGCTGGCTCATTACACACCTCTTCCCTTACTGTAGAGCTGGACCCAGGCTGGCTCATTACACACCTCTTCCCTTACTGTAGAGCTGCCCAGGCTGGCTCATTACACACCTCTTCCCTTACTGTAGAGCTGCCCAGGCTGGCTCATTACACACCTCTTCCCTTACTGTAGAGCTGGACCCAGGCTGGCTCACACCTTTTCTCTTACTATAGAGCTGGACCCAGGCTGGCTCATTACACACCTTTTCTCTTACTGTAGAGCTGGACCCAGGCTGGCTCATTACACACCTCTTCCCTTACTGTAGAGCTGGACCCAGGCTGACTCATTACACACCTTTTCCCTTACTGTAGAGCTGGACCCAGGCTGGCTAAATAATAATAATATTTATTTCCCCCCACATTTTCAGGCAGAGCAGAATAATTGAAAAGCCAACACTTCACACATGAACAGCATCAGAGTTTGAAAGAAACCTAGCGACTAGCTGTTGAAATCAGCTTTGTATGCTATACATGAAAAATCACTTGCTGCAATTGAAACTAGAGTTGAATGTATGAAATGTGACTGATTTGTATTTGGAAAAATAATTTAATGTAATGGGAAAGGTGGTCTTTTTACTAGTCTCTACGCTATCGGCATTGTCTTTTAAAATACTTCAAATCCACACGGTAAACAACTTTTCTCTTTTGTGATCTCATGTTCCCAGTTCAGCTCTCTTGAGGGCCTGAATCTTCTTATAGTTTCAACTTGAAATGAATGTGATGGAACACGTATAATGGGTGATATGAAGACAAAAAAAGAATGCTTTGAACTAACCATGGTTAACTATATCCACAGGCACTGGACGTAGACCGCAGCGTACTGTACAAGATGAAGAAGTCAGTGAAGGCCATCTATACCTCTGGTCTGGGTGAGTTGGGTCCTTCACTTCTGTCTTCACATTGTTAGGGGCACTGAGCATTGCCTGATTAAAATGTCAATTTTGTTGGTCTATGGCAGGGGTTTTTATTCTCAGTTCTGGGTACTCGTGCTTGTTGCAGCCAAACTTTTGATCAATTAAAAATGCAATCTAAAAGGAATCATTTACCATGTGACACATTACAGATAATGAACGCATTAGTTGAACTGACTGATTAGAATTCCTGGGATGTGAACATTTATTCTTTATGACGTGCACGGTTATTTTGCCGTATCTGGCTTTAAGAGGATAAATCCTTCAGTAGGCATTCAAATTGTCGAATAATGAACAATTACCAGCGTGTTACAATGCAGCGCTTACATTTATGGCTTGAACAAAAACCAGCCTACATCGTGGGTCCCCAGGACTGAGTCTGAAAATCCTTGTTCTAGCATGATGGTAGATGCAGGGATCATAGGTCACGGCTGAAGTCAGAATTATTGGCCATTCATTTGGGTGTAATTTGTTTCAGGGAGGGATCCATAGTGCTGGGGTTCGTCCCGATAGTCGAAAAATGCAACCTTTCCTTCTCCACTACCACTCCTCTACTCCGTGCCCCGGAAACGGATCTTTGTGTTTTAATGTAATGTCGCTGATTACATCTTAATTACATATTAATGGTTACATATTAATTAATGTCTCGACGCAAACCGCAATGTCAGGTACATTGTATACTGTACATGCAAATACTTGTACTCGAAACGTTCACAGTTTTGCATACTTCCGGGTAAGAGAGGAGTGGTAATGGGGGAGTGGAGGAAGGGAGGTGGGGAGTGAAGAATATGGGGACGCAGCCCCTGGTGTTTCTCTTCGTGGGCTACTCTGGGAGAGAAGAGTTGAGTCAGGCTTCACATCAGCTTCTGAAATCATATTTACTGTTTTGAAATGAATGCACTTTTTATTTTGAGGTTAAATCAAATCAGATATTAAATTTGAAATAAATATCATACATTACGTGAAAGAAAATATCAATAAAGTAGTCGTCTAAAGCAAATCCGCAGTAATATAACTGCCAAACTAATCTCTTGAAGATATTACGAAGGGGATCAACAAAGGGTCAGCTTGCTGAGGATAAAGAAATGAAATCTGCAATGAGTAGAACTTCCAAAGGGGATTATAACTTAATTCATTGCTAAAAAAAGGAACTACAGAACAAAAACCATTGTTTGTGGCGGTTCGTGCGAGGCTATAGCGAGGCTGCAGCTGTCATCTCAAATCTGAAAATGAAATTTGAAATTGACGCATTGATGAACGAGCTGAGCAGCATCCACTTCCCCTCAGCATTCTCACATTATGGAAAGCCTATATACTCATAATAAAACACATCATTTATTGCTATTCATAATTGTCTGTCTGAAAGGGTGAGTGATTCGCTTTGGCTAAAATGAGTATGAACACAACTGCAGGTTCAGAGACTTCATATGAAGAACAGGAATATTTATCAGATATTTGAAAGAATATTTGAATACAAGGTTTATCTGTTTATCTGTGTGACTGCTGTGCTTTTCGTGGCCGATCGCTGTGTGACTGTGACCGTGTTGCGGTTTTGTGGCCGATCAGTGTGACCGTGTTGTGGCTTTGTGGCTGATCACGGTGTGAACATGTTGGGCAGTATGTGTCTGTTTTGTTTCTTGCTGGGGGAGGGGGACGGGGGTCACTGCTGAGCAGGTCTTTTTTTGGGAACGGCTCTACTTCTGTGTTTGGGACAACAGCTGTCCCAGGCCAGGATGGCAGCTGCAGTAGAGCACAACCTTTTGGCCTTGTGTGTGTGTGTGTGTGTGTGTATATGCGTGTGTGTGTGTGTGTGTATGCGCGTGTATGTGTGTGTGTGTGTGTATATGCGCGTGTATGTGTGCAGGTGTGCATGTGTGCGTTTGTGTGTTTGTGTGTTTGTGTGTGCATGTGTGCGTGTGTGCATGTGTGCGTGCGTGCGTGCGAGGAAGAGAGAGTATGCCTAAATATGCAAGCAAGTGAAAAGTTTTCTCTTGATTGTAATTTTATTGGTCACCTAAGAATCCTCATGTCAGTAACGATCAGTAAATTTTAATACTCAGCAAGAACGGCATGTCACTATTTTGGTACAATTGAGAAGACGACTTCTAATATCCCATAAAATTGTTACAAAACAGGGCATTATAAACAAGCACAGAAAGTGCCATGCTGAGGAATCAAGCCCCTGACCATATTGGGGATTTGTACATGGGATGAGAGTCAGCTGCCCTACAAACTGCATCACACGGTCTCTCCATAACAAAATAGGTTATAAATGTAATAAATAAATAAATGTATTCTGAATTTTTTAAAAATACTTAAAAATAGATTTCTCCCTTTTAAAAATGTTTCAATCCGAAGAATACATAATGACAAGAGCAGGCCAGTCAGCCTTTCCAGGCTTTGCCTGCAGCTAGAGTGTGTACAGCACTGCGGCAAGCCTGGGCATGAATACTCAAGGGTCTCTGTGTTTATACAGTACGGTTTATAGAAAGATATAAAAGGATGAGCAAAAATCTAAAGTATAAAT
Organism: Ilyophis sp. 1 JC-2022; assembly: GCA_022702515.1. Taxonomy (NCBI): domain Eukaryota; kingdom Metazoa; phylum Chordata; class Actinopteri; order Anguilliformes; family Synaphobranchidae; genus Ilyophis; species Ilyophis sp. 1 JC-2022. The sequence continues at coordinate 28,451,626 of CM040406.1, read as the reverse complement.
GAGTCTGAAATGTGAATATTTCTACTGTTCAAAATTAATACGTCACTGAACAAAAAGAACATGCAGAATCATTATTAACTTATAATTATTAACTCATTATTAAATTATTTAGAACGTCCTAAAAGGATTAGAACAATGTCAAGATGTTGTTAGTACAATAAGTGGTTCTCAAACTGCATTTGTCACCCAAATCTCAAATGTGAGTCAAATATCCTTCCTGCATTGAGAGATTCTTTGTGGGAAAATTTCGGGACATCTGCGACGTCAAGGGAAATTTGTGTCCGAATTCACACGGAATGTCCCACGTTGACTAAAAGCGAAGTGATGACTGTGAGCATTACAGTTTTATTCAGGGAACATCCCAGGAAGCTTTTAAAGCAGGGAAACTCAAATATGGCCCTCAAGATCATCAGTAATGCTGCTGTTTTATTTCTTCTGCCTGCTGCCTGATAGTCCATAATCTAATAATGTCAGTGATTGGCCGGACGTTACACTAACCTGGTGCGTTAGATTTAAATCAGTCCCTGATTAGAGGGGTGGAATGAAAACCAGCAGTACTACTGGCCCCGAGGGCCATATTCGAGTATTTTTGCTTTAAAGGTTGCTATGTGATGACTTTCAATTTCCTTGAAATCCCCACTCTCGTCATCACTGTGCCTGATTCTTTGAAGAGAGGGCTTCTTCAGACGGCTGTTTAATTTGTCCTCTGAGAGGGATGTATGGGGTCTTTGTTTTTCCCAAAGCTGTCTTTTTGTTGCCCCTTTATTTTGAGTAAGCCTACAGTCTTTATTGTGACATGAGTGGCAGTCGGCTCCAGGCAATGTTTCCCACAGCAACAGATACGGCTCGTTTTTCCCCCTTTTGCCATGGTAACCACTCTTCGGCCAAAAGGATATAAAAACCACCAGAAAATGGAGAGAGTGTGCATGAGGACAGAAGAGAAAGGAAACTGTTTCCATCTTGGCAGGCTGATTTAATGATGTCCCCGACTTCCAAATGCAGATGGGTTACGTAACACACAAAGAGTGTGAGGCTGAGACCCCTGATGTAATTTCCTTTGTGTGGGGACAGGTGTGTCCGGTGTCGCAGCCAGACGGAACTTGTCGTGCCAGATTGTCCCTCCCCACCCACCCCCTACCCCAGTCAGCTAACCTGATGGGGGCTTAGTAGTGAGGTCTGCTGGTGTTAAGTAATGAGGTATTTTGGGGTTGAGTAGTGAGGTCTGTTGGGGTTCAGTGTTGAGGTCTGTTGGGGTTCAATGTTGAGGTCTGTTGGGGTTCAGTGTTGCGGTCTGTTGGTGTTCAATGTTGAGGTCTGTTGGGGTTTAGTGTTGAGGTCTGTTTGTGTTCAATGTTGAGGTCTGTTGGGGTTTAGTGTTGAGGTCTGTTTGGGTTCAGTTTTGAGATTTTATCATTCTGGCTGAATTTGAGATTGGTGAATTCTTAGTCTAGGGACTGCAAAGTAAAACTCTTATCTAGAGTGGCTTGTAATGCCTAATTCAACAACAACAACTAAAAAATCCTCTCTAATTTCTTGTTTGTTCTAAATGTTTGGCCGAGTGGGTAGGTCTCTCCCTCCGGATGTTTCCATTTAAGGCATTTCTCCTGGCCTGTATTTCCTAGGAAGTTACGTTTTGTCTCTGTGGTCTGTGAATAGGAACACAGCGAACAGGCTGCATATCAGTGCTTGGGCAGCAGGAAAAAGGCCCAGAATCTCATTACCACATGCCAAACTAAATACCATTCTTTCCTGCATGGCCTTGTGCTCATATGGCTTTGTGCTGCCTGTCTGCTATTCAACGGAGATGGCTCCATCTCTAACTACACTTGTGTGGACCCTAACAGTGCACTCATAAAGCAGTCAGCTTGACCGCTGCTGTCCATTCGCTCTACTGCGGTATTGGTAGATCCCGTAACCGTCCCTTCTTTCCACACTAATAATGCTCTTTGTGTTTTTACACACCACTGATTGTTGCTTAGCTCTGTTTTTTCCCTCCCCGTTGCCCCTGTCTAGGATTCCTTTTTTTGTTTTGTTTGCCTGACGGGAGTTACCCAGAATGACCAGAACCAGCATTATCCCTCTCTTCCTGTCTCACACTCTTTATTCTGCTCCCTGATCTATATAATTCTACTCCAGCATGTCATTATCTGGAAGTACATTTTGTATACATTTGTTACAGAAAAATTGACATTAATTGGTTAACATATAAGAAAACATTAATTGTCACTACATCAATAATAATTGGAGAAGGCATGACACCCCATCTCTCGCTCTCGCTCTCGCTCTCGCTCTTTCTCTCACCCACACACTTTCATGTTTGCACACAAACACACCCCTCTACACACAAACAGTGATAGCCTCCTTTTTGTCCTCTACCCATTTGTTTGCATTCTTTATAAAGGTCTGCTGGTGCTGTGTTCCCTCAAACACTAATGCACAGACACTACGGATGAGGATGTTCACCCTAGAATCATTTTGGGATGGTGCCCATGTCCATGATGGCATATTGTTCTCCACACTGTAAAACCCAAGAATTAAGTTTACTCACATGGTTTGAGGAAACCAATTACCTGGTATCAACTGGTCTTTATCTTCTAAATTAAGCTTGTTTTTAGTTGAATTAAAGGTGCATGCAAGATTTCGACCTTATTATTATTGATTATTATTATGATTCTTAAAATATTATTAAGAATCACGCTCATGATCTATGATGCACTGGCAGTCTTTGCGCACATTTGCCGAATCAGTGCTCCTCTGCCTGTATTTATTATTTTAAGATGTTTTCGGGATGTTTCTGGCCGTGACCGCTCTTTTCTGTGTGGGAGAATCAGGTTTCAGCAGAGCGTTTGCTAGCTACTGCATTCACGGAGGTAAATAAAAGCAAATACAGCAAAGTCCAACAACAAGCCTGCATAGTGCTTCTTTAAGAAACAATGACTATTTTTTTAAAGGTTGAGGCTACTCAATTAATTTAGGTTTTACAGTGCAGCTACGCATTCGTTCAGCTACGCATTCGTTCAGCTCGGGATTGCCCCCTTGCTGTAATGTTGTGAAAACAGGCCACACTTGTCACTGATGCTGAAAAAATGAGCGTAAACGTGAAATCTGTAGGCATAAAGCGTGTGAGCACCGACGGCCTGCATGCCACATATCCCTCCTGACAGCTGGCGCGCTGTGTCATTAGCTCATGCACGGCACGCGGATGGTGTGCTGTTACTGAGACCCGCACAAGCTTCCCCTCAGGGGGACCGTGCAAGTCGAGTCATTGCGGTGTGCCAGTGGGGCTAACTAAAAGCATGTTTTAACTCTTCCTAATACTTCAAATTAATAGATGAATATATAATTGGGCATGTAAAAACATTGGTACATATTGGTAAACATTGGTATATTTTTCCATGCCCCAAAATTTTCATCTAGTCATCTTCAAATGAATAGATTGATATTTTTGGGCATGTAAACATATGCATTGGTAAATGCTAAACACATGTTAAATCTCTTGTTTGGTTGCCATTTTCAAATTGCTCACTTTTTTTGTTTTGTGTTAATCAATCAATCAATCAATCAAACTTTATTTATATAGCACCTTTCATACAAGTAAATGCAGTTCAAAGTGCTTTCCATGCAAATGATTGACAGGCAAATATCTAAGAAGAAAAAAAAAAACATTTAGGCCTAATGAAAGAATAATAAACAATAAAAGAATAATAGACAATAAAATAAGCAAAAAAACTAAAATAAATAAAATGATAAAACCATAAAACAAAAAGTATAACAAAGTAAAACAATGAAGAGAGTCTCGTGCACACCAAAATCTAAGATGCAATTTAAGATAAAAATGCTAGGTAAAAGCCTGGCTAAAAAGGTAAGTTTTGAGCTTACATTTAAAAATATCAATACTTTCAGCTGCCCTCAGATCCTCAGATTCGTTCTACTTTTCGGGACAGTTAAAAGGTTGCTCTGAGAAGATCTGAGGGGCCTTCCTGGTCCATACATTAAAATCATTTGAGACGGGTAGCTTGGTGCAAGACCATGCAGCGCTTTATAAACTAGTAAAAGAACTTTAAAATCAATATTAAAACGAATCAGTAACCAGTGTAGAGACTTCAAAATATGTGTAATATGTTCTTCTGGTCCTTGTCAGTACTCTGGCAGCAGAGTTCTGAATTAATTGTAATTGGTTTATAGCTTTTTTGCGGAGACCAGATAGGAGCGTGTTACAACAGTCTAGACTGCTAGTAATACAAGCGGGCATTAGTCTCTCTGTGTTGCTCTGAGAGAGAAAAGACCGCGCTCTAGTAATATTTTTCAAGCGATAAAAGGCAGATTTGGTGACATTCTTGATATAAGAATCAAATTTAAATTCAGAGTCAAATATAACACCTAAGTTTTTAGCTTGTTGGCTGGGGATAAGTCAGAGTGAATGTAATTTTGCAGCCAATTTCTCGCAGGCTGAGGCCTTTGAAGCATTATGGGATTGCTGGCTCTCACCTTTTTGAAGGGTCATTGACTGTTCTCAGTGATTTTAATGACCGTTGATTTGATTTTGTACTCAACTGGATGACTGCGTTTCAAACGAATGAAAAGGGATGGGTAGCTCTAAGTGTGTCGCCTTGCTTGGCCTGCAGATGCTGCCTGCAGGCTCCAGATGGCACGTGCATGTTCTGACTCTCAATGAGAGCCGTCGCACTGTAATCAAAGGGAATGCGTGTCCCTGAGGATGCAGCATCAGTCTGACACAGAGGATGCGTGATACTGCGTATCTAGACTGCGTACACTTCTCTACCTGTTGTGTACTGAAGGTTGTTTTCAAGAAAGCCGCTCTCTATCCCTTTTCTCCACATTCTGGAATGGCCAGTCCTAGACGTAGGCCCGTCCCATTTCTGTCACCTCATGGAGAGCAGGAGAGCGCGCACTTGTGTGCTTGTTCTCTGAAGCACAGTCAGCTGCTGCTTTTTTTTTTCTCTACAGTACGCCAGTTGAGCTGTGCAGCCACTCTGCAGTACGCCAGTTGAGCTGAGCAGCCACTCTGCAGTACGCCAGTTGAGCTGTGCAGCCACTCTACAGTACGCCAGTTGAGCTGTGCAGCCACTCTGCAGTACGCCAGTTGAGCTGAGCAGCCACTCTGCAGTACGCCAGTTGAGCTGTGCAGCCACTCTGCAGTACGCCAGTTGAGCTGTGCAGCCACTCTGCAGTACGCCAGCTGAGCTGTGCAGCCACTCTGCAGTACGCCAGTTGAGCTGCGCAGCCACTCTACAGTACGCCAGCTACACTGCCGTATGCCAGCTCTGCTGCGCAGCTACTCTGCAGTAAGGTGTTCGATTCCTGAACATGGGACATACTGTTGGATACACCACGCAGGAGGCCCTCATTGGCTTACATTACAATACATTACATTACAAGCATTTAGCAGACGCTCTTATCCAACAACTTCTTATTACATCTTATTACATGTATCCATTCATACAACTGCAATTCAGGTTAAGTACCTTGCTCAAGGGTACAACGGCAGTGTCCTACCTGGGAATCGAACCTGCAACCTTTCGGTTACAAATCCAGTCCCTTAACCATTATACTACATTGATCATAAGGCTCTTCAAAAGCTGTCAAAGTCTGGGATCATGGATCAAAGACGGAATTACAGGGAGTTCTTTGGAGGTCACAGGAAACCCTGAGATTGATTAAGTGTGAAGCTGTTACATGATTGGCGACCGTATCCCAGGAGCCTCTAGGGGTATTTGTGTCATCACAGGAATGCCAGCATCTATCAGCGCCAGATCTCATTTGTTGCACATTTCTGTGCCATTAAACACTGGCATTAATAGCTGTACTGTTCTCTGAGTGCCCTGTCTCTTGTGTGTTTCACAATGATACATCCTTTCTGATTTTCTCTAGGCCTCGTTTAGCAATATAGTATACTTCCCCACAAAGTTTTTCTTATGTGCACGTGTGTGTGTGTGCAACGTGAAGCAGCTGTCCTTTAGGGAGTTCTAGGGAGCTTTAGGAAATCTCAGCAAGTACATGAGAGCTGAACAGTAATGTAATCCAAGCGATGCTTCTACTACTGTTAGGGGTCTTTGTTCAGCTTCTATCTGTGGATCATTGTGTCTGTGGACATCTGAGAAGTAGGGTCAGCAAAAAGCCCAGTGCTGTTTGGTGGTGTTCAGACCTCTCTCTGTAGAGCTCTGTAATAGAGGAGTGTTCAAACTTCAGGCTTCTCTGTAGATCTCAGAGAAGCATGGACACAGAGCAGAGCTATCTGTGTAAAGCTCTGCAATACTGGAAATGGTGTTCAGGCCGCTCTGTGTAAAGCTCTGTAATACTGGAAATGGTGTTCAGGCCACTTTCTGTGAAGCTCGGTAATACTGTGAACTGCGTTCAGGTCTCTCTGTAAAGCTCGGTAATACTGGGGGTTTTCCCAGGTTTCGTTTCCCTGCTGTGAAACCAAAGCGATGTGTCCTCCTGTTTAGCATGTGAAATATATCTGTGCTCTCATATCCTGTCTCTTCCTATCACAGAGTGGTAATCTCTCTCTCTGTGTGAACATGATGCTGATGACCCCTATCGCTGCACATAGGGACTGTGTGTGTGTGTGTGTGTGCATAACAGTGATGACCCATCGGGGGTGTACTGTGTTTTTTTCAGCACACGTGGAGAATGAGGAACAGTACACTCAAGCGCTGGAGAAGTTTGGGGAGAACTGCGTCTACAGGGACGACCCTGACCTGGGCTCGGCCTTTCTCAAGTTCTCCGTCTTCACTAAAGAGCTTACGGCCCTCTTCAAGAACCTGGTATGACCAGTGTGCCGTTGCGCTTGCATGCAAGTGAACTGAATTTCAATTCCTGAATTGAAAAATGCCCATAATGTTCTATGAGGATTTTTTTGTGAAATCAATTTCAGTTCATTTCCGGGAATTTACGGAATTGAAATGGAATTGACTCCAAGAGACCATCTTACGTATCACAATTTAAGGAACTAAAGAGGACTAAACTAATAATACTACAAATTTTTTGCTGATTGTGATAAATCAGTTTGAGATCCACGAAAATGAAACCAAAGCTGGTAGTATCTTTGCCCTGTGGGTCTCTAGCTGTAGTAGTAATGCAGTGCCCCTAGTCTAAGCAAGTCCACTATGTTTGCATTAAGGAGGCTTCTGCTTACATACATGACATTGCTTCATAACTGACTAACTGATATATACTGTATATAGGTGGGCTGCATCCTGCTCTGTATTTCAAGAAGGACTGTCCCCCGCAATAATTTATTCATTGAAGTATGCATTTTAATGAATCCTTTCTATACAACATATTGAAATAATTTTATATTGCATGTCAAATTATAAAACTGCAAACTTGGCAAACTGCAATAACACCAATACAATTAGTTTTTGTATATATAGTATATATAGCCACCAGTATTTTCACAGAAACAAATTGGATTAGTGTCATTGCAGTTTGCCAAGCTATATTGTTTATCATGCAATATAAAATAATTTCAATATAGGAATTCTAATTCTTACTTCAATGAATAAATTATTATGAGGGACAGGATGTCCTCATTGAAATACTGAGCAGAATGCTGCGGTCCACCTAGACCAGGTTTATGTATAACCGTTATACAACCGTAAAAACAGGGCTCAACTGGGTTAAAGATGTGGCTTTGCCATACCAATCCTATTTTAGTGATGAATTAAACCACCCTCTCCTACCTTCAGTTTCAGAATATGAACAACATCATCACCTTTCCGCTCGATAGTCTGCTGAAAGGGGATCTGAAGGGAGTCAAAGGGGTAAGTGTGCGCTTATATCCGCTTACTTACCTGAGTGTGCCCTTCCATCAGCCCCACCGAAGTGTGTCCTTAGGGACTTCTACTGTGAGTGACTCCCACACTACAGTGACTGTGAGCGGAGCTTCACTCAGAATACAGGTTGCGTGCAGGCGCTGTATGCAGGTGGTGGTCCGTGTTGCGCTTGCAGGTTTAAATCCCAGGCCGTGCTCTCTGCTGATAGCACTGGAATTTGCCTGAATGGTCGTCAGTAAATAAACAGATGAAGAGAATGGCATCTATTAATAAATAGTTGTGTGATGGCAGAACCTCGACTAAACCCTGTTTTGCCACTGTCCATCCGCAGACCAGTTCTTAATTCCTGCCCCCAGAAACAAAAGTCTAAGCCCCCCTCTTCAGGCTTTACAGTGGACTATTTTAAGGACTGTTGGTGGACTAATAAGGACTAATTTTCAGTCATTTTTAGTTTAACAAGTAAAAAGATGGCATCCTTATAAACGTATTACTAGGTGTATAATGGTAACTTGCAGATTGTATTATTTCTCAGTATTCCATCCAGGCCCGTGTGTAATCGTGCTGATACACTGAGGCTCCTGGTATCTGCTTAAACATTCTCCCAAAGAGACTGAGGGAGAGATGGAGAGGCTGTATCTCATACATTATTCAATACACAAGGTGCATTTTATATGCAATCCATACAGAGTGTGTTTTTTCCCCATGATTTATACAGTACTTTGGCATCTGTTCTCACCACAGGATCACCTTTAGCGTTGTTAGTGATTTAACCATGAATATTAAGTACTATACAAGTACAAAAACTTGTTTTACTTAATTACTTGTTTTACTCCCCGTAATTAGCTTGGTCATCATCTGGGTTGTGATTGAATCCAGACACGGTCTCCTTGGATCTGCATGGTTCTGGTTAGGGGTTAAGGATTAGGGTTGGGTAAACATAAGCAGAAATGGGGGGGGGGGCGCAGTAGTCACTGCTGAACTGGGGCTGACGCCCTGTGCAGAAGGAGAGGCCGGATCCTCTGCTGAACAGACAGGGAGTTGGGCCAGAGGATTTGCACACCGACAAGGCGATGATGTCATGGTCGAAGCACGGGCCCGGCTGATCCCTGTATTGGCACGTTCGCAAGCCGCCACTTTAAATAATTATTTCAAGTTATCACACTAACTGGCCTTTCTCACTATAGCTGGCTAACCCATGACACCTGTTCAGAATTAATATGTTAGGAAACTTACTAAATGAATATCGCCTTGAAGGGAATTTGTTGTACACAAGTGCCTGAGCCTAAGCATAAAACATAAAAACATAAAGCAATCAATGTTAGGATGTTAAAACCAAGCCCAGTTTGATAAATGGGGTTAAATGTGCACATATATCAAACCTTTGAAGGTGTGGTATATCATTTAATTGTGAAAAGGTGCCACAGGCATGGAAAGAGCAACTGCTGGCTGTAATAAAGTAACAAATTGAAAGAGATATTTAAACGGCTCAACTGCATATTATCATAACTGCCAAACAACATGTTGCCAGCAGCCTGATATATATATGTAAACTATGGAAAATGATCACTGAATTTGTAAAATAAGTATGAGCAGTGCTGCAAATTGTAGCACACATCCTGGCTAATTGCTACATCATCACCTGCACATCCTGGCTAATCATCTTCTGTTCAGTTTATGAAAACATGAGATTTTTGTCTCGGTTATGTAAATGACACACGGTTCTGCACATGAAATCGATTTACTACAGGATTCCATGAATGGGATGTGAAATCATCCGAAAAAATACATTGAGATTTGCCTGAGAATTTCATTTACAGCCTTGTGTAAAACTTGTGAGTGCAAAGTCCTCATCACTATCCTCCAAACCCAGTGTCAACAGTGACTTCTAACAAGGTGATGACAGTTCTTTAGAATGAAGAACATGAGATTTGATTGGTCACAAAGAATGTGGCTTTATATACACAGGCTAACTATGGAGCAAAATCCTGGGTGTGTTCCTCTGGCAACAAGTTGTAGTTGGTATAGAGGTTTCCTAAAATATTGTGTATATTGTACAAGTATATGATTGAATTCTCATTAATTCCACATATTAGGAGGACACAAAGTGAGCAGTAACCATGCATTTGCTCTGGAGGATACTTTCTATGTCAGGAAACCACCCCTGACCTGGTTTGTGTCCATTAGTCCATTATTTAGCACATTATGTATTTGCTTACCCAGTGGTTATGGGTTTTTCATATTATGCATCTATACAGCAGGATATCCACCGAAGCCACTTAAGCCATGCTTAAGGGGACGACAACAGTGTCCCACCTAGGACTCAAGCCGTGAGCCTTCTGGATGCACGTTTGATGCAATTCATGAATTGTGTTGCCATGCTTGCTTTGGAAGGTTTTTTTAAAAAAAATTTTTTTAATTTGTTTCTGATTTTTTCCCTTTTTCTCCCAATTTAGTAGCCAATTGAACCCCTATTCTAATTCAATTCCCCCCCGTGTAGCAACCGCTAGAGAACCACCGCTGCACTACCCCGTCAATCGGCACTTTTTCAGGAAGGACGCTACGTCCTCTACAGGGCGCAGCTCCTGACCGTGACACGCCCTGGGTCCCCCTGTGCGCAGCGGTTCTCTCCGAGCCCCTCCCCCCACCCGGAAGCGACCGCCAATTGTCGCCTCCACAGGGCACCGGCCACGCTCGGCTATGGCAGGACCGGGGCGCGAACCCCGATCCTCGGAGTACAACTGCGCTGACTGAAAGTCAGCGGTCTTTACCGCTGTACCACCGCGGCGGCCGCTTTGGAAGGTTTGATCACCCATTACTCAGACTTGGCAGAGGTTACTGGTGAGAAAGGGAGGCCTCCTGAACCAACAAATGTATGGGGTAGCCCACATGCTGTCAATCACTGACATATCAGCTACTTAGGAGACTTTTCTCTCCATAGCTAAATGTGGTTACTTGAAATCTGAGCCACTCATAACGTGTGATGGCTCCACCCATTGGGATACTTGCTAAGTTTTGTGCTACCATCAGCAGTAATGACTGAAAACAGTCAGGAGTGCAACTAAGATAACACCTGCGCCCCCTCTCCAAGTGAAATTCAAGCCTATCCCATTAATGCGGATGAGACCGAGTGAGTGAGTGGATGGAGCGGGGGGTGGGAAGGAAGGAGCAGGCAGAGGTGGGAGGCGAAAAACAGGGGTGAAGAAAAAAGAGGGATGGAGAGGCTCGGTGTACGTGTTGACGTCTCTCAGCAGTAAATGAGTGGACTGTGTGTGAACCCCGGTTGGACGAGCTCCAGCATTTCTCTCTGAGCTGACCTGGCACTTCCCCCCTGCAGTAACTGGACCAGTTACTGCTGTGTACTGCCACACCCTTTTCTCCCGCTTCATTTTCACTGATCGTTTTTTCCTATTCTCCATATTTCTCTCTCACTCTCTGCGTTTCAGTTTAACTCAAAGTTTAAAATCTAAATATTTATTCTTATAAAATATTTATATTTATTACCATGACATTTAAAAAAATTGTACTTTACAAAAGTACAGTAAGTGTATTGGAAATTACACGGTGTGTTTCGAGTAAACTCACAATGAAATCAACATGTTTTTATTAAAAAATTGTGGGGAAAAAAACTATGCAGCTTGTGGCTAAATGGTAGCATTCAGCGGTTGGCCACATTTCTCCATAAGTAACTGTCTGCATTTTATTTCACTTCATTATTAATACCTCTAGGGCATTTACAGGACATTAAATAACTACACCAAGGACTACTCCTACCCCAGGACCTATGTGTGGTTTGTAAGTGGTATCATTTTAACATGACTGACAGGCAGCACTAAAACCATAATTCATGATGCATGTTATTTTTATTTTGGCAACAGGGACCATAGAGAGCAGTGTCTGTATTACACAGATGGTTTGGCGTGCTAATGTTTCCTTCGTTTTTCTTAATGACATTGTAATTGTTGGCATGGCGGTGGAAACAAACGAGGCGTACTGTTACAACAAACTGTCCAGCTGTTGCGCGCATTTGTCTTTATGGAAAATGTATTTATTAGGGTATTATTCAGATTCAGGTATTCATTAGATGGTTCATTCAGATGTTGTTTTTGATTAGGTTTACAGACTTTCCCAAGACTTTTCTCCTTACATACTTATGGTACATACTGAGTTTACTCGCCAGGGCGTAAGTATTTTTGAACAATGATCCTTTTGAACTGTTCGCAGTGAAGCACCCTCCGATCCGAACTTGTCTGTACAAATGCAAATTGCATCGTCGTGATGATGAACGGCATTCTTTCAGTTTTACTGAAACTGACTTGCATAGGCTACCTTTGACCTTTTTGCGATTTGTACAGCTTGGTATTTAATGAAGCAGTTCAGATTGAGCACCGTTCTCAAGAGGAGAACAGCAGAGCTCCACCAGACTACGCTTCTGGTTGAAAGCCTAGTTCCTTAACAAGCCGTTTCTGCCACTGTTGTCCCTCCATGCTGTTCCCTGTCGCTACAGTAATAGGTGGAGCTTTGGATGCAGATGCGGGGAAGCCCCTACTGCTTAAGAGTGAATGTTTGTGCTTCAGCGATGCCCGTTCTGGCATTTGGACCTGATATATTTAGGTTTTTACAGTCCAGCCAGCAGAGCCAGAACTGCTGTGACCGGGTATTTCTGGACACAGATTGCCTATTAACTATTGACAGGACTGCTGGTTCTCAGACGCTGGCTTTGTTGTTTGTGTGTTTAACTTGTGACGGGCTTGGCTGCTTTCCATGACTGTGTTGAACTTATCCGACTGCCTGCGACTGAGTTCTTCTTTTTGTTTCGCCATCACTAAAAAATGAAAGGGCGCATGGCCTCCGAATAAGCACGGCCACCTTTCAGCGTATCTAGGCTCTTCTTTTGTTTACCGGTCTGCTTGCTGTAGAGTTTCTAGTTTCAAATTTCAAGCCTGGTCTCAAATACTTCAATGGTCTCTCATTCATTGCATAACCTCAACTCTATGTGTGAAAGAAGTACTTTGTGTCTGTCTGAAATGTACTTTTAACTCAGTTCCACCTATACCTCTCTTGTTCTGCTGAGACAACTGAACCTAAAATATTTTTCGTAGTGTACTTTTAATTCCTTTAAAAATATTGAAAACCTCAGTCAAATCCATCTATTTTGCTGAGCCAGAAGAAATTGAAGTCTCAAGTCTGTCCTGTAAATTTGATATCTGTCATTCCATTATTTACATATAAGTTTAGTTCTCTTTCTCTGTACTTCCTCAAACGCATCTATATCTTCCTTATATTGTCTCTGAATGTGGTCTGACAAAGGCATTGCATAACATTAATACAAACTTCTTTGATTTATGTTTATTTCCCAATGTCCCAACAATGTCTAGATCCTGGTAGACTTGGGTCAACTATTAAACCCAGGTCTGAGTCCTACTCAACCAATGTTTGTCAATATTCTAGGCATTCATTTACCTTTAATGGATCCTTAATCTCATTAACACTGCTGCATACTGACCGCATGTCTCTTATCTCATCCTCACAGGATCTGAAAAAGCCTTTTGATAAGGCCTGGAAAGATTACGAGACCAAAGTGTAAGACTCACTTTATTGACCTCTATTATAATCATTACATTGTGTGTGTCCAAATGTAGAAAAAAACAGTTCAGTTCTGTTTTTATTGTATGAAATGTTATGTTTGTATCGCCGTAGCAATCGGCACATCAGCACTAGATTCAACTCAATAATAGTTTTTTTTACTTTCACATTTATGTTTTGCTTAATTTTTCATGCCCGTTTAAAATGATTACATTTAGGGACCCTTTCAGCTGAGCATTACAGATGGGTGAGTGGCTTTGTGAAACCTTAAATGGGTCGAGCTATGATGCATGATCCACTCAGCTGAACCAATCAGTGTTTTTTCTGTGGACAGCAGAATCTTTTGATTGGTTTGACACAAGTCAGTGGTCAACAGTGATCCACCCCTTCTGAGGTCATGACGCCTCATCCTCCCTTCAGTACCCGATCGTCCTGAAATGTCCTCGGAGAAAGACATGGCTTATTTTGGTTGGAAATGTTTGATTTATGTTTTGAAAACTATGAAAGTATTTTGATTCTCTTCTTACTGTTATAATTGACATTGCGGGATGTGATTTGGTCACTATTGAGCCATATTCGCTGGCAAACTGCCTGGCCCTCTTGGAGAAGCACTTCAGAATCTAGGATAAAAAATGACATTTGCTGAGCGTTACACACTCTCTCAGTCTGTGCCTTTGTCTGTCTTTAATCATTACCTTTGTGATGAGAGAGCGAGGCTTCATGAACCCATGAGTGGGATTCATAGATCAGACCATGTGCTGTCAATCACTCATGAACAAACCAAAAGACACTGCTCGCTGTGGTGAAACGCTATGATTGGTTCAAATCAGTGTGTCACTGAAAACGGATGATGGTAACACTTATTTCAGGGACCATTACACCTCAGTCTCCCTTCTATATTAAATGCCGCACCTGTTTTTTTTTTTTTAATGCAGAGAAGCATTGCAGGTGATGATCTGCTACAGTTACCATTATGTCTGTGATTGTAGTCATTGGGATTTTATTGCATGCAGTGATGTGTGAACATTTTATAGCCTTTTTATATATTTTACAAGCTGCAAAGGACATTCTTTACTGAAAGGGTAATCCATTTTCTATTAAAAAGCTGATGCGGTTGTGTGGGTCGGATGGGACCCTCAATTGGCCTGCTGTCCGCTCGGTCCCATCCCCTTTCTTAGGTCTGCCGATCCAGAGCCGACGGCCGCTCATCCATTGCCCTTTGTGACGAGTCATTTCGTATTTACAGACAAAGAGAGATGAAGTACTTTGCCACAAACGGCTCTCTGGCCCCAGCCACACTAAACTGGTTTGCAAGCACTCGGTCGTCACCGCCACAGTTTGAGTTCCATTTGATCTTTGTCTGTCGGCTGGCGTGGGCTTAGGGTCAAATGACAGCGTGCAGATGTTCGCTAATAAGTGCAGTGTCCCTGTGTTGTCGGGGGTGGCCTCTGTAAATAATGGAATGACTTGCTGGAGGGAGATTACTTGTTTGACTTGCGTCTGCGGGACCCGCGTTTCAAATCCTTTTTAATCAAAGCGGTGTGGAGCCGCGCGGCTGAGCGCCACTCCGTTGGACGCGGCGAGATGCGCGCCGCCCCCCTGGAAACGCAGCGCTTGGCTGGAGCTTGGTTGCCCGTGTTTTTGCGAATGACCTGGATGCTTTGTGTGTCTTGATTAAAATCAGAAGGGCTCCTGCAGAAGCCGAGAGGGCGGGGCTGCAGGAACCTAAAGCTTGGTTTTAATGAACCGCCTCAGACCAGGTTTTCTCAACCATAGCAAACCGCATGAGGATGTGCGGCTCTGTGGTTCTCCTTATGTTTGGGGCGGGGGGGGGGGGAGGGGGGTGCCGGGTTATGTTGCACCCCTGAAGGGTATATGACACTAGCATATGAAAAATAATTCCCTTCTGCATGGTTTGGTGCCTGTGTGTTTCTCCTATGTGTGTATGCGCGTGCGTGCGTGCGTGCGTACGAGTGGTCTGGAGCGCCCTTTCACCTCCAGCACTCTCGAATCCGCAGCACTAAGATCGAGAAGGAAAAGAAGGAGCACGCACGGCAGCACGGGATGATCCGCACAGAGATCAGTGGTGCAGAAATTGCAGAGGAGATGGAGAAGGAGAGACGTTTCTTCCAGCTGCAGATGTGCGAGGTCAGAGTTCAAAGGTCACCTAATGGTCGTATGCAACCGTAACTGGCTTGTGGTTGCCAGATTGCATCACACTGCGTTCACACTATTGCAGAGTTGCCAGATCTGTCATAATTCCAAAAGTGTTCCCAGATTGGGAAGATTGTTCTAATCACAGATAATTCATTCTTTAATCTTTAATGGGTATTTGTCTCATATTTGTAGACTTAAAAGTGTGATTAAAGTAAAGATAATCAGCTAAACCGAGTATGTATGTCAATCAATTATTCGAAGTAATGGTATGAATAACTCTTTGCTTGTGCAACATGGTAGATTCTCATTGTGGGGAATTTCTGTGTTGCAGTACCTCCTCAAAGTGAACGAGATCAAAGTCAAAAAGGGTGTGGACCTGCTGCAGAACCTCATCAAGTACTTCCATGCTCAGTGCAAGTAGGTCCTCAGACCCTGCTTAAATGTGTCAGATACCTATACTCTGAAAACCTCTGGCGCAGAACCGTGATTTCTCTTGTGTGCTCAGCTTCTTCCAGGACGGGCTGAAGGCCGTCGACAACCTCAAGCCCTCGATAGAGAAACTTGCCACAGACTTGCACACGGTGAGACGCAGCACAATTTGTGCAGAGTTCCACCGGTATTACTCGATTGTATCGTGCGTGGACATTTGCTTCCACAGTAGCTACTCTAATGTTACGTATGTAACTCTGTGTGTAATTATAACGCTTGTTTCTTAAGCAGGTGTGTTTAAAAGGCTACAGCCATAATACCCCCACCCCTTCACAATTTGAGCCCGATGAATCTTGGCATTTTCGTTCTGGAATATGCCCATTGATGGGATAACCTGGTCATTCAGTACATTCACACGCCATTTTGGTGGTGTGTCTCGGTTAGCTGGAGGTAGAAACGTGCCCCCCTTGCTCACCCAGCCCCCCACCCCCCTCCCCCGCCCCAGATAAAGCAGGCCCAGGACGAGGAGCGGAAACAGCTGACACAGCTACGTGACGTCCTGAAATCAGCACTGCAGGTGGAGCAGAAAGAGGTAAGAACGGTTCCAATCAATCAGTCCGTCAATCAATCAATCAACCAATCAGTAATCACTCCTTTAGTCCTTGCAGCTCATCAATCAATTGATCAATAATCACTTTCAAACCTGGTACCATTTATTTAAAAATTTTTACTACACCTAGAAACAGTAGCCCTAGAAACGGTAGACACTCACTCACTCACTCACTCACTCACTCACTCACTCACCTTGCCTAGTGCCTGCTGTTATTCAATTTGGGATAGATTTGGTCAGGGCAAACATGCTCCTATTTTCTTATAATTCTTCAGCCAGCACTTCAACCCAGTGTTGTAATAATGTTGTTTTAGAGCCGTCAGAGTGGAGATTCACCTATTATTCAGGGGTCTAAGAACTCAGCCTAGTCTTAGTGCTTAGTGATCCGTGTCCTTAATGTAAATGACACACTTCAGCGAGTGTTGCTTTTCCATTCATCTCTTGAGTTTAGTAGTCACTTACAATTTTACGATGCCGTTTTATGACTATAAAAAGAATAACCTTTTTCAATTTGACGTTGAATATTAAAGAGACATTATTACAGTGTAAAGCACATCTCAGTTAGACTGAATGCGACTAATGGGTCCTGATTTACGGCATTATTGTGTAAGAGTTTCCATTCTGTGCGCCGCAGTTGAAGGTTCTCTGTCTGAACGCTAATCTCTCTTTCCTTCGCTGCCTCCTTTGTGAACAAAGTCTAGGAGAGTAAGTGTGATGTGTGTGTGTGTGTGTGTGTCCGTCCCCGTCCCCGGCTGTGTCCCCGTGCGCTTATGATTAACCGCCTTTTGTTTCCCGTGTGTCGCGAGCGATGTTATTCACAGACGGTAACGACATTCATTCAGTCATTTTAATGGCATTCTCTGAGGAAAACAACATTTCCCGACTTTGACTGCGATTCTTAGAGGGTAACAGCCCTCATGACTTTGATTGCTAGTCTCAGATGATGACATGATTCATGACTTTGACTTTTATTCAGTCAGGATAAGTCCATTGTAATTTATTGTCCTCTTACCTAGTTTTATATTGTTTGTAAAAAACAAGATGGAAACCTCATGTTCCTCTGCTCTGAAAGTCTCCCCTGCATGCTCACACTCCTGTCTCGTGCATGAAACTACATCTCTAGGATGTGCATTCAAATGCCTTCACCCTGAGAGAGGGAGAGGGAGAGAAGGCAAAAGAGAGAAAGAGTGAGGCTGTACTTATCTGCCTGTGTCTGCTACTATTGTTGAAGGATTCCCAGGTGCGACAGAGCGCCACCTACAGTCTACATCAACCCCAGGGGAACAAAGAGCACGGCACTGAGCGCAGCGGTAACCTGTACAAGAAGAGTGACGGGTGAGAGAATACACACACACACACAATATCCGCACTACCATTAACACACACACACACCCCGCATGCACACACACACACACACACACACACACACACAATATCCACACTACCATTAACAAACGCCCACACACATGCACACACACACACACACAAACACATGTTTTGTGTCTGTGTGTCATTATTAGTGTGGACATTGTGTGTGTGTGTGTGAATGGTAGTCTGAATACAGTTTTAAACGGTGTGTTGTCTACAGGCTCAGGAAGGTGTGGCAGAAGAGGAAGTGTTCGGTGAAGAACGGATATCTGACCATCTCTCATGGAACGGTGAGGCGCGGTTGTCCCGTAGGCATCCGTTAGAGGCCACACACACTTACTCACACTCACTCACACTCAAACATTTTCACACACTCGCAATCAATATACACACCGCCTCATTTGCGGCTCTGTCATGCCCGTGTTAAACTGACAGCAGGCTGGCAGCCTGTTGGAGACCAGAACCAAGCTGTCAGTGGTTTGTTCCAGGCGGAAGCCCTCGGTTGAATTTGTTTCCATGTTCCTCATTAAGGAAATATGCTGAATTTGTGTTTAACATTCATTTAGTCAAGTAACTGCACCTGCCCTGGCATTTAATTTCGAATATTTCCCACAGTACAGCTGGAACAAGGTTGGCTCATTCTACCCCATTGACAATGTAGAGCTGGAACCAGACTGGATCATTGTAACCCTTTTCTTACTGTAGAGCTGGAATCAGGCTGCCTCATTACACCCCTTTGACAATGTAGAGCTGGAACCAGACTGGATCATTGTAACCCTTTTCTTACTGTAGAGCTGGAATCAGGCTGCCTCATTACACCCCTTTGACAATGTAGAGCTGGAACCAGACTGGATCCTTGTAACCCTTTTCTCACTGTAGAACTGGACCCAGACTGTCTCATTTTAACCAGCCCCCTTTTTACTGTGAAGTAAAACATACAGAGAGAGGGCTTTGCTTTTACTGTGAAGTAAAACATACAGAGAGAGGGCTTTAATTCACAGCATACATCTCAGATTTCTGCCAGAAGCCGTCTCTCCTCCCGTTTCTTTCCCTCCTCCACCTCATCAGGACGGCTAGTCCACAGTCCACTTCATTGAGCTACTCTCCAAAAGTCAGGCCAGGTCACTGCACTGATATTCCCTGAGATCCATTTCACTCTATTAGCACAGATATACTCCCTTTCTTTCCCCATTGTCTGAAAGGGAGAGAGAGAGGGGGAGAGAGAGAGAGAGAGGGGGAGGGAGGAAAAGCAATCCCATCTCCATTTAGGCCATCTAAAATGCCGGCCTGTCTTTCCTCCCTTACTTAAGAATTGGACAGCAGGCTAATCCGCTGAAGTCGTAATGGCCCAAGTATTTATAGATTAGCTTGCAGAGCTGGCATTCGAAAAGTTGTGTTAGAGGAATAAATGTCTCCGTTTGCAGCTTTCGCTGCTGAGAGGAAACACAGTCTGCAGCTTAAGTACTGCTATCATTGAAATTTACCTTGTCCATGGCGCAGAGGTTGTTGATTGGGGAAAGACTTACTTGATCTCTTCTTCGCGATTAGACGGATTGGACTATAGTTTCATTGAAATGGAAAGGTAACAGTGTGCGGATCAATTTATAGGCCTAGGCTCCCTCAGAGCGTCGCTCTGTTTTGCGAAGCCTCGTTTGTTCCTGCCTGTCTATTCACGCACATCTTTGTGCTTCTCCCGCCCAGGCCAACAGACCCCCAGCGAAGCTCAACCTGCTCACCTGTCAGGTGAAGCACAACCCGGAAGAAGAGAAGAAGAGCTTCGACCTGATTTCGCGTACGTCCGTTCACCGCACACTCACTTCTCTCCTGTTCTTCTGGGAACATTGTGATCGTGCTCCAGTGGGAGGAGTTCCCGCGAGAACCTTCCCCCAGTGGAGCAAGTTTTACCGAATCGCTGTTTGGTCTAATTTCACACAGCTAGAGAACTTTGAAAGACTCTCACTTTCTCTCTATTCCTCTTCCTCTTTTACTTTCTCTGGGGAAGAGGTGTTTGGGTACTACAGCAGTGTTTTGGTACTTTTTAGCTGTGTTATGTTTGGAGAGTTTGGATTTGTAGTTTAATTAACCTGCTCTAAATTTACAGTAGCGAATAAAGTTTTTTTTTAAATCTTCAGTCATTCGGTCTGGAAATTTTTATAAAATCCCTCTTTCCCCCCACTGCCCTCTCCCTCTCTAGCTCTCTGTTGGATGTGGTGCTGTTACACAGAGCACTTACAGTATACGATTAAAGCGATTATGTACGCTGTAAACGTTCAGTGGAACGATTTCCATCAGAGCAGAATAATTTCTCTCATTCTCAGTTAACCGATAGCACTCAAGCAATTGAGAGAGGCAGAAAAGGCAATCGGAGCTCATAAAATGTTCGCAACCTGAGATGAGCAAGGAATTCAATCCTGTTCTTTTCATTCAATCGTTATTGAGGTTGTAGCAGGGCCTTATGCGATGCCACATATTTGTACCAGTGGAAAGGTGGTGCATTGGGTAAGGGGTGGCGGGTGGCGGGTGGCTAGGTTGGTGCAGTGGCTAAGGCCTGGCCACTCTGGAAGGGAGGTTTTTGTGATGTAATGGTTAAGGAGCTGGGCTTGTAACAAGAAGGTTGCAAATTTAATTGCCTGGCAAGCAGTGCTGTAAGATACACTGCCTGGCCAAAAAAAAAGTTGCACACACAAATATTTTGTTGGACCGCCTTCAGCTTTGATTACGGTGCTCATTCGTCGCGGCATTGTTTTGATAAACTTATGCAACGTCACAACATTTTTTCCACCCAGAGTTTTGTCATTTTTGGCCGAGATCTTGTATTGATGACGGGAGAGTCGAACCACTCCGTAAAGTCTTCTCCAGCACATCCCAAAGACTTGCAATAGGGTTAAGGTCAGGACTCTGGTGGCCAATTCATGTGTGAAAATGATTCTTCATGCTCTCTGAACCACTCTTTCACAATTTGAGCCCGATGAATCTTGGCATTGTCGTCCTGGAATATGCACATTGATGGGATAACCTGGTCATTCAGTACATTCAGGTACTCAGCTGACTTTGTTTTATTGCTGCATAGCCTAGACCTGACCAATTGAAGTAACCCCAGATCATAACACTGCCTCCAGAGGCTTGTACAGTGGGCACTATGCATGACGGGTGGCATGGAAACTTTTTTTTTGGCCAGGCAGTGTAGTAATAATGTATGCAGGCAATATTTCACTGAAGACAGCTATGGCATGAATATCAAGAAGCATAACATATCGAAGCAAAGAGGGGTAATTTTTTAATTTTATGGGAGTCCTATTTACAATGTTAATCTGTTTGAGTTTGTTTTGCAGACATTCCCTGGCTAAATCAATTAAATCAGTGTCCTTTTGCAATTTAGTGAACATTTTCTTTAACTTTTCACGTGTGGTTTGTTTAGTTCAGTCGTGCTCAGTGGCCTTTTATAAAAGAGCCATTCATAACGTCCATGAGGGTCTCATGTGATTCCTACACATAAAGTCCCTCCTTTCTTTGAAAGAGTCTTTGCTTTGCTCCGGTCCCCTGCTCTCTGTGAAAGACTGCTCTTTCTCCTGCTGCTCGTATGCTCAGGCTTCTCACAGGTGCGATAAGTGTGTTCTGTCCTTCTCCCTCAAACAGACGACAGAACGTATCACTTTCAAGCTGAGGACGAGCCAGAGTGTCAGATGTAAGTCTGTACGTCCTCCAATGGAGCAACTTTTCCTGCTCCTCAAACCCCTCCTACTCCTCCTTCTTGAATACGTGCTCCTCCTCTTTCAACCTCTCCTCAAACGCCAATACCTGCTCCTTCTGTTTCATCCCCTCCTCAAACGCCAATACCTGCTCCTTCTGTTTCATCCCCTCTTCAAACGCCAATACCTGCTCCCTTTGTTTCAGGACATAGGCAACCTGTGGCTGTAGTTTTTTTGCTGCGAGTGAGAGGTTTGTGAGTGAGAGGGTGAGCATGACTGTGAGTGTGAGTGAGTGTGTGTGAGTGTGAGTTTCCTGTTGTCACAGCGCTGTCTGCCCCCCCGTTTGCCAACCTGTCTGTGACCCTTGCCCCGCAGATGGATTTCCGTGTTACAGAACAGCAAGGAGGAAGCGCTGAACAACGCGTTCAAGGGCGACCAGCACGTGGGCGAGAACAACATCGTGCAGGAGCTGACCAAGGCCATCCTGGCTGAGGTGAAGCGCATGAGCGGCAACGACGTGTGCTGTGACTGCGGGGCACCCGGTGAGCAGCAGAGCATGCTGGGAAGTGGGAGAGGCAAAGTTTGGGAAGCACAGGATGTAAATGTGACCTGTGGGAGTTTAGCTTTTTACTCCCCTGAATTTGGCAGGGTTGAGAGAACGTGGCATTTATTTTTCGTAAATCATGCTAAAAAATGGATATATGGTTGTGCATCCTTTTTTTCTTTCTGTGTGTGTGCATGTGCATATAAGCGTGTGTACGTGTGTGCTTGTATTTTTTGGGTTTCCACTCAAGTCTCTGCTCTCAGGTACCTCAGTTTTGACTCATATTTAAAATTATGCACCTCATCATAAAATTATACTTGTGGGGGCTGCTGGTGGTTCATTCTGTTAAGATGTTTTTAGTGCGTGGATGAGCTTTACAGTCCGGTATCAAATCCAGACTGTACCAGTGGCCACTGTGGCCAGCAGCCCTACAGAGTGACGTATAACTGGCTGTAGTAATGCCTGGGGATGGGGGAGTTTGAGCGAAAAAGGAGGAAAGGATTAAAAAAAAAACTGCTCTGCCTTCCACAGATATTTTCCTGCAAGATATTTTTAGAAATCCGGCGGTCTAAATCTTTAGACTAATTAGCTAATTTAGCTAATTGGACCAATGAAGTCAGCCAAGTCTTTACTGTATTTCAGTTGAGGTCAATATCTCTTTACGTAATCCCCCACCCCCCCCCCCCCACCCCCCAGGTCCCACTTGGCTCTCCACAAACCTGGGAATCCTGACCTGCATTGAGTGTTCTGGAATTCACCGTGAGCTGGGCGTGCACTACTCCCGCATACAGTCCCTCACATTGGACGTCCTCGGGACGTCCGAGCTATTGGTGAGTTCTGGGTTCACAAAGACAGTGTTAGACCATGCTCACCTGGCCCAGTTATTCAAAATCCCTTTCTATCTGTGCAAATGATGCATTACAATGCAGAATAACATTATTGTGTTCATGCCCAAGAGACAATTTCCCTGATGTACGTCTCGTTTTGGTTTGTGTGAAGGTGTTATAAGCCTCTAGGACCACAGTAGTGCATTCATTTTATATTCCAAGTCCCTCATTTTTCAAACCATGTTAAATGATCAGATTTATAAATATAAAGGCTAACATACCTAAGATAATATTTACAACAGCACCAGACCTGGTGTGCACACATTTCCCTTGCTCCAGAAGTGCATTGATTATGCCATTTTTATTTTGACAGTTCGAGAATAATAATTGTATTTGCATAGTACATTTTCATACAATGAACTTTAGTCCATTGTGCTTCACAATAACAATGAACACATGATAGACCAGACGCGGCAATTACAATAAATAATAAAACAAGAATTAAATTAAGTGGAATAAAAAGGTTAAAAAATGAGTAATGATAAGAGCAAGAAAGAAATGCTGCCAAGCAGTTAATGTTTAAAGTAATTAAAAAGGTTTGCTCTCTAATGAGGCTACTTAGGCAGTAGGAAGAGGGTGTCAGTGTTTTCATTGATGAACGTACTTGTGTGAGGCTTGTTAGACATGCTTAGATTGACTTTCTTAATAAATGTAATTAATGCTTCTCTGCTTTCAGTTTTGAGTTGCATATATAGGTTTACATGTGGTATCTGCTT
This sequence comes from Ilyophis sp. 1 JC-2022, assembly GCA_022702515.1. Classification (NCBI taxonomy): domain Eukaryota; kingdom Metazoa; phylum Chordata; class Actinopteri; order Anguilliformes; family Synaphobranchidae; genus Ilyophis; species Ilyophis sp. 1 JC-2022. The sequence continues at coordinate 28,427,844 of CM040406.1, read as the reverse complement.
AGCACCCAGACTTCAGCAATATAATTGACATTTGTGTGTGTGTGTGTGTGTGTCTGTATCTGTGTGTGTGTGTGTACGTGTGCACGATCCAGTTGGCTAAGAATGTGGGCAATGCGGGCTTCAATGAGATCATGGAGGCCTGTTTGCCAGCAGAAGACCCAGTAAAGCCAAACCCCACCAGTGACATGTAAGCCACACTGTCCACGTGCAGCCTGCTTTTTACTCCCTCATTGGTGTCTTTCACTCACCTTTCTTACCCGCCCTACTCTCACCCTGCTTCCTGCTTTTCTACCACACACTTTTCTGCACTGGTAAGGAAGAACTGCATTGTTCTTCTTGGTCACATGACCCCAGAGTGACCATTGGAAACATGTTAAGGGCATGCGGGTGTGACAGTGGGGAACTATAGTAGGAACTACCTACTATGCAGGTAGTATTTAACGCAGGACTATTTGCACGTAAACGTGCCATAACACTGATGATGTCGTACAATAAGAATGTCGTAGTCTGATGATGTGGTACACGTTTCCTCCGTGGCATTTCAGGCAGGCGCGGAAGGACTTCATCACAGCCAAGTACACAGAGCGACGGTTTGCGCGGAGGAAGTGTCCGGACGCTGTGTCCAAGCTGCATACGCTCTGCGACGCGGTCAAAGCCCGCGACATCTTCTCCCTCATCCAGGTGTACGCTGAGGGTGTGGACCTGATGGAACCCATTCCCCTGGCCAATGGACATGTGAGTCCACCCCCCTCCCCTCCCCTAAAGGGACTGTCTAACTGACCCATAGAGAATCACTCCAATGTCTAAATCTGCCATTCAGAAAAATACAACATCATACTGTCACCCCAGATTGCTCAATCGACAAAAACAAGTACCCACAAATGTATTCATTAAATAGTGGATTTTGATATCACAAGGATAATGACAATTTGCAGAGAGTGAGTATGAATGTGAATTTACAATTAACATATACTTTGATGTTGAACAGGTATGATATTTAATCTTAAAAAGCACAATATATTGACATGTATATGACCGGTGTCATTTAACTGAAGGATTTAAGCGTTTGAACCTGTCATTGCACACTGTTTTACAGGAGCATGGAGAGTCGGCGCTTCACCTGGCTGTCCGGCTGGTGGACCGGACCTCTCTCCACATCGTGGACTTCCTGACCCAGAACAGGCAAGGGATAGAGCTCCCTCACACACCCCAGCGCTTCAGAAAAGATGACACTGGAATATTTCAGACTATATTTAGACTAGGCAGCCAGCAGTGAGCTTGTGCTATAATTTGGAGGGGGCAGGCTAAAAGGATGTATGGTGTTAATAGGCTAAGTCTCTTCCTGTAAGGATGAATGGTGTGGCAGGCTAATGTGAGGGTTGTCCTTGGTGTTCCTTCCTGTGTCCTGCAGTGTGAACCTGGACAGACAGACGGCAAAAGGTAGCACGGCACTGCATTACTGCTGCCTGACGGACAACAGTGAATGCCTGAAACTGCTGCTAAGAGGGAAGGCCTCCATTGAGATCGGTAAGACACCCCTGTGTCCTGGATCCCGCATGCTGCTTTTTCTCCCCTTAATGTAATTATGTAAATAAGGTGCAAATTTATTTAAATGTGATTAATCACAATATATCTGAGTGATTTACTTTAGTTTAAACATTTCTTGGATATGTACTGAAGCAGGTCCATTACACGGTACCACCCCACCTGCGATTCAAACCTACAAACTTCTGTTCAAAAATTCAGTGCCTTGATTTCTGACATCCACTCTTTATTGCCTTCATTGCAATAAACTGTGAAACTGGGGTGTAAGCAAGCTAGTGTAGCAAGTAGTGAGTTGCTTTGATAATTTAGTTAATGCAGTTTGGCACACAAGCAGATTTTTCACAGGCCTTATTTGATCTTTTGTCAAGCTGTAAACACTGTCCGTTTTTTTAAGGGGATTCCCCATAGTCCCGTTATTCAGTGACTCGAGCAGCCAGCAGGACAAACATGACTGGTGAAGCCCCTCCCCACACCATAGCTCTCCTGTCCCAGAGTTCCCTGTTCTGGCTCTGGCCCCCACTCCCCCACCACCACATTCTCACAATCAGACTTTTGTTTTTATTCAGTCTAATTTTCCAACGATAAGAAAAAGAAAAACACAGAGACTTGAAAAAATTCAGTCCGGAGCTCTCTGCTCTGTGGGAAACAGGAGTTTCACATCTCCCGTGACTCACACCTAGGGAGATGTGAAACGCGATTCTATGCTACAGTAACACACTCTCACTGCGTTCTCTGGGCCCTGGCTGTCCTGGAGGAAATCAGCAGCCCACATCCAGTTCCACTGCGGTGGGCTTCTTATAACAAATTAATTTAAGGCTGTATTAGCTTGTATCAGCACTGACATGAAAGTGCAACGGCCAGCCACTAAACATTTTGTAAAAGAATGGAAAATGGAATGTTTGCTTTTGGAAGGATTTGAATGTCCCTCGTGAGGGTAGCCTGTCAGCAGAGTTGATGCTGCTATGACAGTATGTTAAAACTATTATGAGGGTCACTGCTTGTGCAAGGTGCTGCAATCAGTCATCAGTAGTGTTAAAGCCACTATGAGGCTCGCTGCACACGCTCATTAGAGTCAGCAGTAGTCTGCCATTCGTTCGCCAGGGCCTTATGTGCTACACATCATTAAAGGCTTCATCGTCCGCCAGGCGGACACTGACTGTTCCATCTGCTTCAGCGGCCTCATTTGCATATTTAAATGTCTCTGCAGCTAATGAAGCGGGGGAGACGCCACTGGACATCGCCCGGCGGCTGAAGCACCTGCAGTGTGAGGAACTGGTGAGCGCTGCCGTTCTGGACGCTGCTACGGGCGGGGCCGGGGGTGGGAGTGAGGCTGACAGAAGTGGGGGCGGGGTTTAATAATCGGAGGACCAAAGGTCCAGTTTGTCACAGTCATCAGGTTGTTGTTTTTAGTTTTGCCCACTGCCTCTGATTCACAGCTCAACCAGGCTCTTGCGGGGAAGTTCAATGCCCACGTGCACGTGGAGTACGAGTGGCGCTTGCACCACGAAGACCTGGATGAGAGCGACGAAGACCTGGATGAGAAGGTTTGAATATTGCAATGAACACTCATTTGAGAACACGGTGTCTTTCAGACTGTCAGTCAGGGCCCACTGGTGGACTGTGAGCGATGTTGAAGTGGGTTGCAGGAACCGGGTGCAAACTACAGTGAGCACCATAATTCATTGGACAGTGACACATTTTTTGTTATTTTGGTTCTGTACTCTAACACTTTGAGTTTGAAAGGATATTGGACAGTTTAACATAAAGTAGAATAAAGTAATCATTTTCAATATTTCATCGCATATCCTTTGCAAGCCATGACTTCCTGATGTCTGTGACCCAACAACATCAAAAGACTCTTGATATCTTATTTTCTGGTACTCCTACAAGCGATACTATAACCTCTCTGCATTTGAATGGATCTCTATGGGAATTGGGGGGTGGGACTAGATTTAGCTGTAAATTACACTGGAACAGTATGGAACACATGGTCGGCTAAATGGCTCTAAGTCATCAAGGGTCTGATGTATCAAACAAGCCTTAAACCATCACTCTGCTGCCAGATATGCAGTAGATATGGATGGATAACTTGAAGGGTTCCTTCCCCAGACTTATTTTTCCATAGAGTTCAATAGGAAAATTTGTCAGGAGAAACAACCCTTAAAGTGATTCATCCATATCTACTGCATATCTTGCAGCAGAGTGATGGTTTGAGGCTCGTTTGATACCTCAGACCCTTGATGACTTACAGCCATTTCACCAACCATGTATTCCATACTGTTTCGGCATAATTTACAGCTAAATCTAGTCCCATCCCTCAATTCCCATAGAGATCCATTCAAATGCATAGTATCACATGTAAGAGTACCAGAACATAATATTGATATATATAACAATTGATATTGTTGGATCACAGACATCAGGAAGTCATGGCATACAAAGGATATGTGACCAAATATTCAAAATTATTACTGTATTGTACATTATGTTAAACTGTCCAATATTTTTTTATGCCTGAAAATTGGGGGGGGCGATATACAAAAGGTTTTATAATTTCTAAACGGTTCATCCGATATGGAGAAAAATATCCCCAAATGAAAGCTGGCAGTCTGCACTTCAACCTCATTGTCATTGTATCCTTTCAAACTCAAAGTGCTAGAGTACAAAACCAAAATAACCAAAAATGTGTTACTGTCCAATGAATAATGGTGCTCACTGTATATTATACTCTTTTCACTGAAGGGTTGTCGTTTGCTGTTTTCACACAAAAGGTAATCCTGTATTCGAGTTGGGGCTACATTTTAATAATGGGTGGGTTACAGAATATATCTCCTCTTTTAGTGGGTCATGGGCTTAGAAAGTTTGGGAACCGCTGCCTTAGGGTTCGGTAACATTTGTTTGAATATTACTCTGACACAAATGAGAATATTCCTCTGAAATACATCAGAGCTTAAATGAAATGACAAATGAAATTCATGAGGACCAGGACTTTATTTGCCGATGATAGGAAAAGAAAGCGGGTTCTGTTCATATTTATGATGGAATGGTTAATACGAAAATGTAGGTTGTGATCAGTGATGTCAGAGGGCCCTAACCACACTGACCCTCCCCAAAACAATCCTTTCCTACCTCAGCCCAGTCCGCACCGGCGGGACGAGCGACCGGTCAGCTGTTACACGCCGGGCAGCAGCCCTGCCCAGCCTAGCCCCGCCTCTCTGGCACGAGACGCTGCCAGCCTGGTGAAGGACAAGCAGCGAGCCTACCTGCCCAACCTGGTGAACAACGAGACGTACGGCACCATCCTAGCAGCCAATCCCGCACCCCCCGGCCAACCGGGCCTCCCCGTCACCACTGCCGCCCCCCCTCTGCCCCCGCGCAACATTGCCAAAGGTGAGCACCGCTAATCGTTCATTACTGTGTCGTATCACTGGACCAGGCACCAGGGGATCGCCATTTCTGATGTTTTTGCAATCATTCCACTGGGTAATGACCTTAAAAGCCACAGACACATTCCCCTGTAAGGATGGTCTCGTATTAATCCAGCACCACCAGTCAGTGTTGATGCAAGGTAAGTTTGAAACCTTCATTACAGGTGAATTTGTGTGTCGGTTTTGCCCCAACCACACACACTGAGAGTCCAATCATGTTTGGTGATTAATGAATGTTTATTTGTGAAGTGTACTGTGTGAAGTGTACTGAGAGCATCTGTTCCATTTGTGAAGCTGGTTCCAGGCAGGTGGGAAGTGTCTGTACTTTGTTTGGTAGTGTCTTTCACACGTGAAAGCTTCCAGTTCAGAATCGTGAGGTTTCAGCAGGGCCGGCTCTGGCAGTAGCAGTAGCTGCCAGGGCTCCGTGGGAATGGGGTGTTTGAGAGCATGCAGTTATCAGTGAATGATTTGTCGCGGCCTTGCAGAAAGTAATGTAATTACAGTCGGAATGTAGTGCCCCTTGTCTGGAGCTGGTCCAAGATGACGTCTCCAACCACCACGCCCTACAAGGCACGGTCCAACTTTTCCATCCGGGTTGACAAAGAGGTTGCGTAATCTTTTTGTGGTCGTAATTCATTGGAGTCTTATTGGTCAAAAAGGAGAGTAGTTTTTTGGAACGAAACCACCATCTTGAAAGTGCTCGTATCAGCATTGTTTATGTAATTAAGCAGACTCTTTGTCTCTGTGGTCCTCTGATCCCTGGTCTTTTCTTCTGTGATTGAACCATATGATCTAACGGTTTTCTGTCTCCTTCTCCAGTCCAGCTGTCGGGTGTGGGTGGGGGTGTGCAGACATGCGGCTCCAGCCTGTGGAAGCCTGGCTCTCTGGACATGGCGGGCAGACAGAGGTCCTCTTCTGACCCCCCCAACATTCACCCGCCTGTACCACCCATGCGCGTCACGTCCACGTCCGGTGGGTACTCATTGCGCCCCCTCTACCGCGGTGTACCACTACTGCCGGCGTAGTGACAAAATGGAACCCTTCTGCCCCCGCAGTTCTGGTTGTCGCCCCGCCGCCACCGGTGGCGAAGACGGTGAGTGTGATGGAGGCCATGAACATGCAGTCGAAAACGGGGCAGCCGCCCGCCTCTGTTGCAAACAAGTCGTCCCCACCCGCGCTACCCGGACAGAGCCTCGGCAGGCTCCCGCTGCAGAAGTCTCCCGCCAGGTGAGCGCTTCCTGTTCTGAGACCTGCCCCCGCACTTGCTCCTCCCCTGAGCGCTGGCCCAGAGGATGCTGGGGTATTGAGTGTGTTAACCTGAGTGTGCTGCTGACAGAGATGAACTTCTAACACTGTGTGACATTCTAGGAGAACTGACCAACAGTCAAATGCAGTTCATCTCACAATCAATTCAGATGTGCTCTATCAAACTAGCATGTGAGGAGCTGTTGACTGGCATATCCAGGCTAGAGCTCTAGTTTTTGGCTGTTCCTCCGTAATGAGAAGGATAATGATAATAATGCATTGTATACAGTATGTAGTGCCTTTCCACATGTAAGGACGCTTCACAAGTTAGATCAATTTAAATGGCTGATATTCCCCTCCTGCGCGGTCTAGAAATGAGGGGAAGACGCACGAGAAGGTTAAAAATAAACACATTTCCATAAAACATGTAGCCCCATTCCTTCAAATTCTCAGAGAACTCCCTTGTTCAGACTCGGTCGAAGGCCAGGTTTCTGTGAGACAGGAAATCTGTGAATAGCGTGGCGGTTCCACGTGTCAGTTCCCTGGCGCAGGGTTGTTTGAATGGTTTTTTTCCCCTGCTATCGTCCGTAGCATTGGCTGTTTGTTCATTTACAGCACGGAGAAAAGCTTCAGCAAAGGCCCGCCCATTAAGTCTGGATCGGTTGAAAGACCAGGTAAATATAAATTTATTTGTTCATGATGTTTTTTCTTTTCCCTTTAGGAAGCATGATTATTCAGACTTTCAGAGAATTGGCGAATTAGTAGTATATGTAGAAAACAACATCTAGACTAATTCTCAAAAGTAAGATGCATATACTATTAGAAATTAAACTACAAAAACATGGATATTAATTAATCATGGTCCATGAATAAATTAATAGTGAATTAATTAATAAATAAGAGTTGTATAAATGTATTAGGATAAACATGCTCATGCGTTCCTCAGTATTTAATAGGACAGTATGAGGATCTCCAGCTGTTGCTATGGTGTTTTGCCCATATTTGGAGGGCCAAAGGGTGGATCATAACACTATGGCCTATAAAGCGTATTGCCTGTTTTTCTGTGTCAACCAAAATGAGGACAGCTCAACTGAGATTTCGGCAGAGAACATGCTTCAGGGGTCTGATGCTTACGGTGTGATGTCATTTCCTGTATTTCTGAGCAGCAAAGGAAGTCCCTGGAGGCCCTCACAACTCTATAGGCCATTCGCTGCCCCCTGCCCCCATGCCCCGGAGGTCCTTCTCTGTAAGTTCTTGTCTTGGCTCAATATTTTCTATTTGTACAGAATGTAAAACAGGGATGAAGCTGGGAAATGCAGGTATAGTAAAGTAATGTTTCAGAACCACTGTGTTTGCGTTTATGCATGTGTTTCAGTCTGTGAGTCTGAGTGTATGTATGCATGTGTTACAGTCTCTGCATTTATTTATTTATTTAACCTTTATTTAACCCGGTTAGTCTCATTGAGATTTAAAAAAAAATCTTTTTCAAGAGAGACCTGGCCAAGCAACAATATATTACACACAAATTACAACTTTTAACAAAAAAGCAGACAAAAATCATGTTCAACTCTTCATATCAGGTTACACAAGTGCAGTCTAAATATGTGGTGCAACTCAGGGTCAAAGCATTTACAAATTTCACTTTGCTCCATAACTTAAATCCTTGCTTTAAAATCATTTAGTGATACAAGCTCCTGTAAATTTAGCTCTGTCTGGAGCCTTTGGCGCACAGACAGTAAAACGTTGTTTTGTGAGCGAAGCCGGTCATTTCCATTTGTCTGCTGGACAATGTACATAGGTAAAAAGGAAGCTGTTTCAGTAGGGCCTTATGAATTAAAATATACCAATGACTGTGCCTACGTAGTGCCAAGGAGGGTCAGCCTACTCTCCTATAAAGAGTGTAGTGATGAGTCAGGGATTTGCCATTTGTAACAAACCTCAGTGTCCCATGGTACACAGTGTCCAGCAGACGCGATGGCACTGCAGGTGCATGCATATACTGTATAATATGTCTCCAATAGTCTATTACCGGTAGGAAAGTAGTTGAGACTAGCCTCTGTCTCACCTCAAGAAAAACAGGACTTGTTTCTGAAATAAAAACCCAACTTAAGACTAAGAATTTTTACAAGGGAATCTATGTGAAACTTAAAAGTGAGACCATCTATTAAAAAACCCAGGTACTTATAAGTTGTCACTTTTTCAATTGGTTTGTCCTGCGTGGTAACTATAGAAGGCAGTGTCTGTGGCTCTTCCTTTGACCTGGTAAAAACTATCAACTTGGTTTTGTTAACATTTAAAATAAGCTTCAGCTGACACACCTGAGCCTGTACGATATTAAAAGACTGGAGGTCTTCAAAAACCTTTTTTGTACTGTTTCTGCACATGAGTAAATTACTGTGTCATCTGTATAAAAATTTAAACTGGCATTGCCACGTTTTTACCAATATTGTTTATATAAATTGTAAATAAAAGAGGTCCCAGGACGAGCCCTGTGGCACTCCGGTCTGTTCAGTTAAAACACCAGGGCCGGTTGCATAAAGCAGCTTAAGTTTTCCTCTTAGATGTTTTACTCAAGGGATTATTTCCCTTTACCTAAGGGAATCATGTAAAGTGCTTTGCATAAAACCCCTCAAATGTTTTCCTAAGGAATGGGTATTGTATTATATGGGTATAAGTATTTTACTGCACATTGACGTATCACTTTACAATAAAAACAGAGGAATCCTCACGTTACCGTGGAGTGGGTTTGGATTTCCCTTCTTGACGAGGCGCTGCTATATAAACGGATTCACTCAGTTTTAGCTAGTTATAGCGCAAACAACATTTTCATATGGACAGTAACAAATTATTCTAAAAGTATGTTAACTTGTTAGATATGTAACGTTAACTATGATTTAAAGTGGGCTAACGTTAGTTAGCACTAACGTTATTTATAAATGTAACGTTAAAGTTAATGTTGGCTAATATAGCCTAACATGTCATAGTTATTCATAGCAATTCCCTCTTGTAGCTATTTACAGCGGCACTTTAATGTTATGTTGTAGGTTCACGACTGGGCTACCTTTGTATCATCTCGTTGGCATTGCTTAACGTTAAACCATGCATTTCTGTATGTCACTCTGGAATAGCTTCTGCTAAATGTATTATAATTGTAACTTAATCCAGCAATGATGGTTGGAGGTACTGTAACTTATTATAGTGCTGTTGTTATATAGCTAGCTAAGTAAAGCTAATGTTACTCTTATTGGGTTACTGTTTAATATTGCCACAATACTGTTGTCTTATTGTGGCTAGCTTCTCGGAGCTGTAATAGCATTGTAGCCTGTAAATTATTGTTATTTGATACTTATTCGTAGGGGGAGGGCTGCTACCCCCCCTCACAAAGCCATCTACCATTGAAAGTTTTGTTTAAGCGACCTCGAAAGGACTCTTAAGTTTTGGAATTAAAACTTTCCCTTAAGGTGTTTTTTGTAACGGAATTTTAAGGTAATGCTTAAAAGGAAAAGAATATTTAAGGGATAACGTTACTTAAATAAAACCTTAAAAATACTTAATTAGTACTATGCAACACACTTAAAGTTAAGGGTGTTTTAAGAAATTTCCCTTAGGATGTTTTATGCAACCAGGCCCAGACGTCTATCCATAAAAGTGGATGCACTGTGTTCTATCCGACAGGTCATTTCTGAACCAAGTGACTGCCTGATCAGATAAACCTATATTGACTCATCTTTTTAGCATGATATCATGGTCAATGGTATCAAATGCCTTTGACAGGACAATAAAATCCATGAGCGTGTGTGTTAGTGTGATTTATATGCACGTGTTAGTATATGTGTGTTCACAAGTGTGTGCGTGTGTTACAGAAACACAAGCCGAAAAAGGTGAAGGCCATCTTTAACTGCATGGCAGATAACCCAGATGAGCTGACCTTCTCTGAGGGCGAAGTGATCGTGGTGGATGGGGAGGAGGACCAGGAGTGGTGGGTAAGTTTAACCCATGAGCACTATAATTCCACTATAATGCCAGGGGTCAGTCTGTAGGATCAGTATCACTCTGACAGACAGAAAGAGGACCCCCTGGATGTGTGCAAGTCACCAAGGAAACCACAACACACTGCTATGATGTCATCCTTGTCCTTTCCTCATCTATAGGGCCTGTTATTTGAACACAGACCTGTTATTTGAACCACATCAGTGTGGTTGCACAGCACACTTTTATCAGTGCCTCCCGCTTTGAGGAGGCAGTGTGTTGCAGTATGTTTTTGTACAGACAATACAATAACAACCACAACCTCTTGTCACGCTTTAGAACGGGTATGAGTGTCTGCTAAATAAATGAATGTAAAGATTGAAATGACGATAAGGAATATGAATGTCTAAACTATGAGGAACAGGGACTGGTAGGTTGTCTTATGACCTGATTGAAAAGAGTTCACTGTAGCTGCAGCTAAATAGTCCTGCATACCAAAGCGTTAGAGTATTTCTGCCTAGACACTCAGCATCATTTCAGCCTCTTTATCTGCCTCAATTTTGTAGAATTACACTAGTGAAAAATGATTGACCAGTCTGTGTAAAATCGTATTTTGTATGTGTGTGTGTGCACGCATGTGCGCACATTTTTACGAGTGTGTGAGTGTGTTTTTTAACTAAGTGAGATTGTTGTGTGGTTCTCCAGCTGGGTCACATCGATGGCGAGCCGATGAGGAGGGGTGCGTTCCCTGTGACGTTCGTGCACTTCATCCTGGACTGATGGTCGTGCCCCACCCCCCCCCCTTTGCGTGACTTGGATCAAGTGACCTATCAACAGACACCTGGGAACATCGTGCCATGGCACACCCTTCCCCAAGCCACACCCCCGGAACTCATGGGAACATGTTTTTTTATTTTCTTTTATTTAAATCTGAATCGGAGAAGAGAAAAAAAAGTGATTGTAGACAGTAAGTTCTTGCAATAAATGCACTTTTTCACTTGGTTAATTTATTCAGCGGTCGGAACACTAAGTTGCCGACAAATAATTTTAAAAAAAGTTATTTTCAAAGTATTCCATTTGATCCAAGCAGAGTTCAACTGTGACACATATGAATGAAGATTGTACAGGAATTTATTTTGCTGCAGCAGAAAAGACTAATGTATATGTGTGTGGGAATTCTCTAATGTAAGTAAATATATTAACTTTTTCTAATTATGTTCAGTGTGCATGGTTATAGGTAAACAGTTTGAAACAAGGACAATGAAATTGTGTAGGACTCTTCCAAATGGTGCTAAACTATCAGTCTGCTGTCCTAATAGTTTATGTCCCCCAGGGGGCGCTCTGCTGACCCCCTTTTCTGCCAACTTCTGGCAGTAGGTACATAAATAGCCCATTTCCTGCTTCCACTGATTACATATGGGAGGTGTGTGTGTGTGTGCGTGTGTGTGATTGTGAGTTTGAGAGAGCGAGAGGAAGTTTCAAAGAAAGTGCCACCCCCTGTAGGTAGAAAGTTATCATTGGCTTAGTTGAGACCATGCTGTATGCACACAGTAGTGTTCGGCAGCAGGACTATGTAGGTCTATGTTGGAGCAGGGTGAACACATGCAGCACTCACTGTCACACAGAGCATGGAATGCATCACAGAACACAGAATTTGGAACACAGAATAGGTGCTATGCTTTAGAGCACATCACAGCTGTGTATATTCATGATACAGATCCAGCTCTATCCCATAATGATCAGGTTTTCATGCAGACGGGAGCAAAAAAATGGGCAGAGCAGTGTGTGCATGTGTGTGTACATGAATGTGTCTGTATGTATATGTACAAAGTGCAAGGACCTGGCACCACCCTGTCTTTTGCTTCATTGTATAGTTGTATTTCAGGGCTGCAGTTTGCGTAAAGCAGCACTTTAACAAGAAAAACAACTGAATGTAGAAGTTCTCAATACAAGAAAGAACCAAACAAGCACTGCTAAACAGCTGTGACTACATGTTTATGCCTTTTCACCCTCTAGTGGTAGAGTGTTGTTACTGCCATGCAGTGCTGTCGGAGCCACCGCTGATATATGCGTTTCTTGGCCTTCCTCCTTTGGTCCAACCAATCAGATCACAGTCTGACATCTGTGATTTATTTCAGCTGTAAATGCTGCTTTGTGTGATTCAGTGTGTAGTACTTATACTCTGTAGACCTGATTTGATGGGACAGAAAGTCCGTATTAAAGGAACTCACACCCCCCCCCCATTCCATACCTTCTACCCCTATTCCTACCACCACTCCAAATATCTCACTCCCAATCGCACTCTACGTCTCCCACATACTCTGCCCACTGCTAGTCCACTCCCTCTTCTGCTCCATGCCCGCCACTCACACTCCACACCCTCTCTCTGTCTCCCAGCCCAAGGAGCATTTCACATGCAGCTATGATCATGTTTTACAGTTTACTGTCAAAGAGAATTTTATGTAATTAATTTGATTTTGGTTGCAGAGCAACTCTCTCTCTATATATATAATGTAACATTTAATCTTAAATGAAGTATACCCTTGATTGAGTATGGATAACAGTAAACCCAGACTGCTGGGGTGGTGTGTAATTATAACTGTCTGTTCTACAATTTTCTTTACCTTTTAACTCACTGGAAATAGGAAAACGAGTCAGTTACTGTAAATATATTTCCATATTTAAATGTACAAGAGTTAATCCTTCAGAGTAAAAGCTGTCCTTAGCTGCACTGTGGTGATTAGCCTGTCCTGCTTGCTCCCCTTAGTACACAGCGAGCTAAGGCAGAGCAAGCTGGTCACTTCACCCTTCTGGTTCCTGTGCATATGCACATTGCACTGATCACTGCATTGACTCACAGAACACTACATTGACCTGCAGAACAGATTTAATGTTCATCTAAATGGGAAGCAAACTGGAAAAAGATCAAAATAAAAAAGATGAAATACTACGCCATGAGTGATGACTGTGTGTGTATCATGTGTGTCAATGCCTGCGCCAGGGCTGGGATTGTGGATGCTTGGCTGTGACACCTGGGAAACCTTGTTGCTAGGAGTGGTAGGGTGCGTCCCAATACTCAAAAAAAGCACCCTCCCTTCCTCCACTACCACCTCCTCTACTCCGTGCCCCGGAAACAGATTATTATACGTACTTACATCTTAAGTACATATTAATGGTTACATATTAATTAATGTCTCGGCGCAAACTGCAATGTCAGGTACGTTGTATACTGTACATGCAAGTACTTGTACTCGAAGCGTTCAGACAGTTTTGCATACTTCCGGGTAGGAGAGGAGTGGTAGTGGGGGAGTGGAGAAAAGGAGGAGAGGAATGAAAAATATTGGGACGCACGCATAGTGATTTTAGTGGGGGGTCTGCCGGTTTTTGTTTTCACCTCAAAATCAGCAACCAGTTAAGACTGAAGCAACCAGATGATATGAGTTAACTTGTGTAATAAAATTGAATTGGTCAATTAAATGCTGAGTAACAAAAACGGGCACACCCTATGATTCTCCAGGAATTGAAATACTGTATCTTTAGCTTTTATCCATACATATATTATTAATAGCAATTCTTTATTAATAACCATTCTTGAAAAATAAATAATTGTTTATATTTAAGTTAGGTGAAACTGACAGTTTCACCTAATTGAAATGGCAATCACTCTGAGCAGTACAAACAAAGCACTTAAAATAACATCCAGCACATCCAGTCACTCAGTTTGAGCACTCAGCTACTTAACACACTTAGGGCCTGATTTACTAAGATCTTTAGTGTGTGCAAAACCTTTTACACACAAAACCAATAAGATGGATGACTAATTAGTCATGGCATTTGTTTTGCACCAGTCATTGGTTGTGTTGTTAGTTTTGTGTTTGCTCAAAGGCTGTGTCCGAATCAGAGCCATATCTACTGTGCCCTGTCTCCTGCATACAGCGCGCTTGCAGAACTGTGCTGTTTAATGTGCACTGTTTAGCATGTGACGTGCAGTACACGAAAAATATCCGCCGTACTATTTTCCAAACGTACTGTGGAAGTGTCGTAAGACATCCCACCCTTGTGCGACCACCCTTGGTGGACAGTGGATGCAGTTGTTTTTTTTTTGTTTCTGAGCAGACACATTGCAGTACATAGTGGCGGGAAGGGGATAACTGTCCATAGCCTACTCATTAGCTATATAGCAAAGAAGCAATGTATTAAATCACCCAGGATTCCAACCTCCAATCTACTGACGACAAGCCAAGTTCAAGTCTGGTGACAAGACTGATAAACCGCACAGTTTTCAGGACAAAAGTATTCAGGACATGGTCATTTAAGTTAAGTCGAAGGTAAGTAGGATTATGGTGTTTGCGTATCCTTTTAATTAAACATTTACCTCAGAAAAACCTCTGCCTGTAATGATTATATGACAATGGAGTATCTAGTGGAAACTCTCCGCAAATCAGTCTGTTACTTATATGTACTGGCTTCTCACTAAACGGCAGAGCATGTTCAAGTCTTACACTTGATTTAATGACATCACACTGCAGTGACCGTTTTTAATTGGACCTAAAGAGCAGGGCCTTTCAGGCGAATCTGCTAGGTGGAGCTGAACGCCAATCCGCTCTCTGACAGGCAGACCGTTCACAGAACGTTAAAGTCTCCACATGGCCTCTGCACCTCAGGGTAGATTTAAGTCTGTGCCAGTGGGTAGAGATGATCATGAATGGCAAAATGGGTTAAAAGAAGTTATCTTTGAATTAATTTTGAACAATTATATTGTTTCTCCTTGGAAAGCAAATCGTTTTAATTGGGTCATGCTAATTAAGATAGAATGCATCCATTTAGCCTTGCCCAGTGAATGGGGGTATAAGGGCCGTTAGTCCCTTTACTCATGTGGTGCTATGATATTGTGGCGACCCGGATCTTAATCCGGTTGCTATGAGTGACAGGGGGGGGACTTCCGGGGTTACGAGAGAAGGAAGGAACGCTACTTTCGGCGTGAGTGTACTCTGCTGTCTGTTCTTACCGGGAGTTGAAATAAACACGAACTCTAAACTGTGGATTACGTCTCGTCTCCCGTTCCTGGCTGCTACACTGGTGTCAGAAGTAAACAAGCAAACGAAAAAGTGTAAGGAGAGACTTTGTCGGTAGGGAGAGGTGCCGTGTGGTTGCCGGTCATAGCTAGTTAGCTAGCTTCAGTGTGTTAGCTAGTTAGCTCCGTAATGGATAGCTCCGGTGTTGGGGAGAAGATAAAAGAGGAACCGCGGGACGAAACGAGGTACGGGCTGCCGGACACACCACGGCTTGAAATGACATCCAGGCTTCCCCCCGCGTTTTCGCGGGTTTTCACTCGGCGAGGCAGGTGCTGTCCGACCACCGGGTCCCGTCATTCCCCTCGCGCCTACCGGGTGGTATGAGAACACTTATGCAGCATCGTCAGCTGGCTCTGTGAAGACGCCCAAATACACCGGCGGCTCGGATTGGGAGGCGTTCCATGCCCAATTTGAACTGTTGGCAGATGCTAGAAGATGGACGGCGGGAGACAAAGCACTGCAGTTGGCTTTATGTCTGGAGGGAGACGCTCTGTCCTGCCTGCTGTTACTAGACCCGGAGCAGCGGCGATGCTACGACGCCCTGGTGGGGGCGCTCAAGAGGCGGTTTGGAAAGTGGTCTCAGCCGGCGCTCTTGAAAAATGAACTGAGAGGCAGATGCAGGAAGCCTGGTGAGTCGCTCCGAGAGCTGGCTAATGACATTGAGAGCCAGGTGAGGCGGGCATACAGCCACATGCCTGCCGATGCAAGGAGCGAGTTAGCTACCGACCTGTTTGTCGGGGCCATCTCTCCCCCTGACCTGCGCGTGCAAGTGCAGCTCCAGCACCCGAAGTCGCTACAAGAGGCGTTGGAGACGGCTATCGAGAGGGAGAGCCTGTGGAGCGCGGCAGCCAGCGGTGGACAGGGGGCGAGCTCCCATGCGGTGAGGTCTGCATCTGCTGCTAGTGAGGAGGTGCCAGCGTGGGCGACGGAGATGACCGAGCTGCTGAGAGCGGTGACTCTACAAGGACCTCGGGGACCGCGCCCAGGTCCGCAGGTCTGCTGGGGGTGTGGCCAACCCGGCCACATCCGCAGGGACTGCCCTGCTGCTCGTCAGGTTCGGGGAAACGCCTCGGGGTCCGCGTAGATGGGGATATGCGGACCCCTAGTTCCACTGCTGCCCCGATGCCGCCGGCCCGTGCCTGTCGTCCGGGGGGGGGGGGGCACAACAGCACAGCCAGGGGGGGGGGGCTCCATTCCCCCCGGAAGCAGACGACAGCACGCCGCCGCCTTCCCAGCTTCGTCCGCCAGCGGGAGGAGTCCAACGGCGCTGCGAGGGGGGAGGGGCTCCGTCCCCCCCAGAAGTAGATGACAGCGGTGCTCCACCGGTAGTGGTGGGGTGGCTCCAGGGCAGCTCCGGTGGTGGGGGCTCCTGCCATGTCGCTGTCTCCGTCCAGGGGGTGCCTACTGCGGGTCTGGTGGACACCGGGTCGTCGGTGACGCTGGTGAGACCGGACGTTCTTCCCAGCGGGACACCGTTGCAGCCTACGGCAGTGCAGCTCCGTACGGCCACAGGCCAGCTGGCTCCCATGGTGGGGAAGGGGCTGCTGTGGTTAGAGGTGGGGGGCAGACGTGTTCACCACCCGGTTTGAGTGGCGGACGTGCAGGACCGCTGCATCCTGGGGCTGGACTTCCTCCGGGACACGGGTTGCCTGTTGGACATGGGGCGGGGTACACTTAGCTTCCCGGGGGGTCCTACAGTTGCCATGGGCCCTCCGACCACCGGTCCGCTGCCCCCTGCCCGGTCTGTCCAGTCACTGGAGTTGCCTCTCACCGATCCGGCATCCCCCGGCTCCTACCCCTGCCCTGACCCTCGTGCCCTCGCTCATGTCCCCCGGTTCATCGTCCCGGTGACCCTTGCCCCCGCCTACCCTGCCCCCACGCCCCCCTTCATGTGGCCGAGTTACCCCCCCTGCCCCGCCCCCCCTCTCCCTGTGATGGAAGAGACTGTGATGTTTCCCAACGCCCCCTGCCCACAGCTGTCTCCCCTGGCTCCTGTGTTTTCCCCACCTCCCGCCCCCATGGTCCCCAACTATCCCCCTGACCCTGGCTGGCCTCCCCTGGAGGGGGAGGAGACACCGTTCCCCGCTGGGGACCCCCAGTGCCAGTCACCGGCTGTGGCCTGGCCCGACGGCCCGCTGCCCCAGTCCCCTGTCACTCCTGCCTTCTCCCCCAGTCCCGACGGCATGCAAGCCCCAGCCCCCCCCCCACGACTACAGGAAGGTGGAGGAGGGCTGTCCCTGGGGGGAGGAGTGTGGAGGGAGGAGTACGGAGACCTGGAGGAGCGGCAGCAAGAACAACTGAGACAGCTGCTGGTGGAGTTCGAGGGCAGCTTCGCGGCGAGGGAGAGTGAGGTGGGGAGGACGCACATGGCGCAACATGTGATCGAGACTGGGCTGGAGCGGCCCATCAAGTGTCACCCGCGCCGCCTCCCCCTCGCTCGTCAGCAGGCCTGCGACAAGGCCGTGGATGACCTGCTGCAATCTGACTTTATTGAGCCGTCCGACAGCCCCTGGGCGGCACCGGTGGTCATGGTCGCAAAGAAAAACGGAGACTGGCGGCTCTGTGTGGATTACAGGCGGCTGAACGACGTGACCACCAAGGACTCGTACCCCCTCCCCCGCATCGACGAGTGCTTGGATCTAGTGGCGGGGTCCTCATGGTTCTGCACGCTGGACCTGAAGAGCGGCTACTATCAGGTTCCCCTCTCCCCTGAATCCCGCCCCAAATCAGCCTTCTGCACGGGCCGGGGGCTGTGGCAGTTTAAAGTGCTCAGCTTCGGGCTTTGCAACACCCCTGCCACTTTCGCCCGGCTGATGGACAGAGTGCTGTCCGACATTCCCCGCCAGGAGTGTCTGGTGTACCTGGACGACATCCTGGTGCACGGCCGCTCTTTCGAGGCAGTCCTGGGGTCCCTGAGGCGGGTCCTGGAGAAGATCAAGGAGGCGGGCCTGACGTTGCACCCAGAGAAATGTCACTTTATGCGGAGGGAGGTGACTTTCTTGGGGCACGAGCTGGGCGCGGAGGGCATCGGCACCATGGACGAGAAGGTGCGGGCTGTGAAGGAGTGGCCCACCCCCCGTGACCAGGGCCAGTTGAAGAGCTTCATCGGGCTGGCCTCCTACTACAGACGACACGTGCGGGGGTTTGCCACCATCGCATCGCCCCTATACCGGCTGCTGGAAAAGGACAGTCACTTTGTGTAGTCCGAGGCGTGCCAGGAGGCATTCCTCGGGCTGAAGCGAGCCTTGTGTGAGGCCCCGGTGCTCGCTCCACCTGACCCCACACTGCCCTTCATACTGGACACGGACGCCAGTGGTGTGGGGGTGGGGGGTGTTCTGTCGCAGCCGTGGCCGGAGGGTGAGAGAGTGGTGGCGTACTTCAGTCAGAAGCTCAAGAAGTGTGAAAGGAACTACTGCGTCACCCGCCGGGAGCTCCTGGCAGTAGTGCTCTCTGTACGACACTTCAAGTACTACCTGTGCGGCCCCCCCTTGACCTTCCGAGAGCCAGAGGGGCAGGTTGCCAGGTGGTTGGAAGAGCTGCAGGAGTACAACTTCAAGATAGAACACCGGCCTGGGGCAGACGCCCTCTCACGTCGGCCATGTGCGGTGCAGGGGTGCCGCTACTGCGAGCGGAGAGAAGCTCGGGAGCTGGAGCTGCGGGCGAGCGGAGAGGAGTGTGCAGCCGTCCGGAGGGTCGAGGAAGTCGTCTGTCGGGAGCTGCA
Organism: Ilyophis sp. 1 JC-2022; assembly: GCA_022702515.1. Lineage (NCBI taxonomy): Eukaryota > Metazoa > Chordata > Actinopteri > Anguilliformes > Synaphobranchidae > Ilyophis > Ilyophis sp. 1 JC-2022. The sequence goes on along the minus strand of CM040406.1, from coordinate 28,408,861 downwards.
GACGGTGACGGACGCCGAGTGGAGAGACGAACAAGAGAGGGACCCAGACCTGCAGCCTGTCCTGCAGTGGGTGCAGACCCAGCGGCGTCCGCCTTGGGAGGAGGTGGCGCCCTTCTCCAAAGCGACCCAGGGACTGTGGACTATGTTTGACTCTCTGCGGCTGACCCGTGGAGTGCTGCAGCGGGCGTTCAAGACAGCAGCCACCGGGGAGGAGCAGTGGCAGGTGGTGGTCCCGGCGGGCCTGCAAGAGGCAGTGCTGGGAGCCATGCACGGAGCGGGTGGGTCTGGTCACTTCGGGGTTAACAAAACACTCCGCCGCCTTCGACAGAGCTTCTACTGGGGGCGGCAGAAGAGGGACGTCGCTGACTTCTGCCGTCGCTGTGACCCCTGTGTTGCCCGCAAAGGCCCCACCGGGCGCTCGCATGCGCCACTCCAGCAGTTCCCTGTGGGGTCCCCCATGGAGAGGGTGGGGATAGATATCACGGGGCCGTACCCCCGCTCTGACGGGGGCAACTGTTACGTCCTGTCCGCCATGGACTATTTCACCAAATGGCCCGAGGCGTATGCTATCCCGAACCAGGAGGCCGAAACAGTCGCTGATGCCCTGGTGGGGGGCATGATAAGCCGGTTCGGGGCGATGCAGTCCCTCCATAGCGACAGGGGGACCAACTTTGAATCCCGGGTGTTCGCTGCCGTGTGCGAGCGCCTGGACATTCACAAGACCCGCACTACCCCGTTGCACCCCCAGAGTGACGGGTTGGTGGAGAGGTTCCACCGCAACCTGGGAGACCAGCTGGCCATCGTCACCTCCCAGCATCAGAGGGACTGGGACAAACACCTGCCCCTGGTGCTCATGGCGTGTCGCTCCACGGTGCAGGAGTCCACGGAGTGCACACCGGCTCTCCTCATGCTGGGAAGAGAGCTGCGCACCCCGGCTGAGCTGGCCTTCGGTCGCCCACCTGACGCCCCGGCAGGGCCAGAGTATGCCCGGAAACTACAAGACCGCCTGGATTCAGCGCACCGCTTCGCCCGGGAACAGCTGCAGGAGGCCAGCGTGAAGCAGAAGCGCTATTACGACTTGAAGTCTCGCGGACGGGACTTCAAACCAGACGAGCTGGTGTGGGTCTACAACCCGATACGGAAGAAAGGGCGCAGCCCCAAGCTCGACAACCAGTGGGTGGGGCCCTGCACGGTGCTTGAGAGACTAGGTGAGGTTGTGTACCGGGTGCAGATGCCTCCTCGGGGAAGGAAGGTGGCCCTCCACAGAGACAGACTGGCCCCCTACAGGGGGGGTCCTCCTTCCCCTGACACTAACGCGCAGGCGACCTCCCCCCCTTCCCCGGCTGCCCGACCCCCTCCCAGCCCCCCACTCGCGCCACAGGGGTACCCCTTGCCCATGTCCCCCCCCCCCCTCCACCCTTGCCCCATGCCCTCGCTGCCCCCTCCCCGGGGACCGTCCCGCCGCGCCCCGGCCCCATTCCCCCGACCCGGACACCCACGGGGTCTCGTCCGAGGAGGCGGACAAGGCCTCCGGCCCACTTGAGAGACTATGAAGTGTCCCTCGGGGCACAGGACTGACTACATTCGTGGAAACGGTGTGGAAAAAAGAAAAAGAAAAAGAAAAAGAAAAAAAAAAAATGTTTACTTGCACTGTTGATTTTGTACTGAGATGTGGGGTTTGTGGTGGTTTTCGCTGCGTTGCACCTCGAGTTGTTACCATGTTACGTTGGGCTGTGTTTTTCCCTCCAGAGCAGTCCTCAGGGTCGAGGACTTTTTGTAAGGGGGGGGTAGTGTGGCGACCCGGATCTTAATCCGGTTGCTATGAGTGACAGGGGGGGGGGGCTTCCGGGGTTACGAGGGAAGGAAGGAACGCTACTTTCGGCGTGAGTGTACTCTGCTGTCTGTTCTTACCGGGAGTTGAAATAAACACGAACTCTAAACTGTGGATTACGTCTCGTCTCCCGTTCCTGGCTGCTACAATATGAATTAAACATTCCTATGCCTGAGAGGGAAACTGGCACCTTTAGCTGTCATCAAAGCAGCCTAACACCAGCCTGTCATATATTACAGCAAGCTAGCTCCCCATTTTTATCTCAACAAAATCTCAGCTATAAATTCAGTTAGCTACTTTTAAAAGATTTTTTTAAATACACATTTAGTATACAATATTTCGCTACTTCTAATATTAAACTTAATAATAAAGTTAGTTTAGATATACACGAAATAACTTAACCTGACATAGCATAAACCAATGGACAGAAAATTGTGGTTGGCGCAACATACCCAATATACGGTTCTGCACTGGACCCGACATCGGTACGCCTAGCTCTTTAAGAATCCCCAGTTTAGCCCTCTGCCGGCCACAATCCATTTTAGATTTGCTGTTGTAGGCTCAAGTGTCTGTCACTCAAATAATTGGACAAATAAGAAAAGCCGATTCCGGCGGGACGCGGAAGACATTTATACTACTCTCCAAACTGATTCGTTAAATAATGGTCATATCATTGAGAAGCGACACACCGGACGTATGATCAACTAGAAGTATTAGTTATGTCCAAATTTAAGAGAATTCTTTGGCCCAAAGTCGTGCTGTTTGGGGACTCTATCACACAGGTAAGAGATCGTAAGCAGCTTCACGCGTATACAAAGGTATTGTCCATAGAATGTGACATATGTAGCCTACTTAGGTAGTTGTGTTAAAATGTCAGTGTTTTCCTTCACGAATAATTCTGTTGGCAACTCTGCAGACAGTAGCTGGTTTCTTTGAATACTTGTCACCAATTACGCATTGACATGTTGGATTTAAAGCAAGCACGAATTTAAAACAGCAAAATGGACTCCAAACTAGCTACACCCAAAACTGCAAATACGACCACAGACATAAACTGAAATAGTCGTGTACGTTGTGTTGTGAGTGTTGCTGTATTTTGGATGTCACAGTGAGCAAATTAACAAGTCTCAGGGATTCTTTCAGTTTTCTTTCCAAGCTAATGGATGGGGATCCGAAATAGCAGACAAGCTTGTCAGGTGAGTCCTATGAAGTAACAAATAACAATAACAAGCATTGTCTTGTGGCATTGCCTACATTTGCATTTAGATATGTAGATGTGTCAATCATGACACATCATCTACATATAAATATTGATATTTAGCAGACACACTTTTCCAGAGTGATTTGCACAAGTTTACAAATTTGTAAAATACAATCCAGTTATACAGTTTAATATTGAATGACTTCAGGTTAAGTACCTTACCTTAATCAAGGGTGCAACAGCTGTGCCCCATCTCTGAATTGAATCTGCAACTTCTGAGCTGCAAAACCGATATACTACATATTATATCTAGATATACTTTGGGAAATTGTCTAGCAATGGCTTTGGGTAGCAATTGCAGAATATAATTTCAAACCCCAGCCCACTTCACTCTGGAGAGAGCATAGTTATTGACAGCCCTCTCTTACGTTTGCAGTTTATAGCCCCTTATTGTGATCTGTGCTGTGATTAGCTGTAATCAAAGGCTCTTTTGTATATTTAAGGAAATGTGATGTCGTGAACAGAGGGCTGTCTGGCTACAACAGCAGGTGGGCTAAGGTTGCTCTACCTCGTATCGTTGACAGCAGCAGTGCAGATTCAAACATCGCAGCTGTCACCATTTTCTTTGGGGCCAATGACTGTTCTTTACCGGGTAAGAACTTCCTGGATTTCAATCAATGGCTACAATTTTCCAGGCGAGGAAGTTCTGGGTTTGGACAGAGATAATAAAATGGGGATAGCAATGTTCCTCTTGTTTGTAATGTTGTTCTTTAGCAAGGTGAGGAGAAGGGTGAAATGGCCATGCTTCCTGAATGGGTGAGTGAATGTTCCTGCCACATGACTCAAGACATTTCATGGACTTGTCATGCATGATAAAGACAGACAGATTACCAATACCAAGGAATGCAAGCGAGCTTTATGAAATTTGTTTCAATTTAACTGATTCACTACAGATTTGAGAACAATTAAGTCATTGTTACCCATAGTTAGGCAGCTACATTAAACATTTTTGTGATTACTGTCCAACATATGGCATTGTTTTACGTTGAATATTTATTTACAGTTATACAAAGAAAAATGATGTGTACTAAATGCAGTAGTGTTCTACTGTAATCACCAAGATGAACACAAGATTAAAATACTACTAACTAGTGTTAATTATTTTCTTCAACCGTTTTTCTTCATTTTCTTCGGGGGTGAATTAGTGTTAAAAATGTATGCGTCCAACACAAGTAACAAATATTAGGCCATACTATGTCACATTACTTTACATTTCTGGCATTTATGAGGTGTTATTATCCAGAGCACAACTTTAGCATTTTTACATAGTATTCACTTATACAGCTGGATGTATCCTGAAGTAATTGAGGTTAAGTACCTTGCTCAAGGGTACAATGGCAGCGTCCTATCTGGGATTTGAACCTCCAAACCTTTTAGGTTATAAGCCCAGTTCCCAAACCGTTATAATACACAATATTATACCAAATATGGGCAAATTCATCAATAACAGTATTAATTAAATATTAAAAGCACTCAGGTATTAACTAAACCTGACTAGAGTCTAGCTAGTATGACATAATATCCGAAATTACAGAATACACTGTATATTTGTCATGTTATAGAGATAGAATATAGATAGAATATAAAACATAGTATTTGTAGATGTGGACGTGAGTGATTTTGGGTGGTATAAGTGTATGGGGGAATCCTTTGAGCACATGAGTGAGTGGTGTGGGGTATGGGTGATTGGTGTTGCATGTCAATGAGTGGTACAGGGAGTGAGCGGTTGGAACGTGTGGCTGCGTGGTGTTGTGTGTAGGTGAGTGTGGTTAGCTGTTTAGCGCATGTTGCGTTGGGTAAGAGTTAGAGCTGAAGCCCCATCCTTCTGTTTGCAGAGAAGAACCCGCAGCAGCATGTGCCCCTGCAGGAGTACACACAGAACTTGAAAGACATGATCGCCCATCTAACCTCCGTGGGTGTGTCCACAGACAAAATCATCCTCATAACTCCTCCACCCCTCCACGAGCCTGACTGGGAGAAAGAGTGCCTTATGAAAGGTAATGGGCAGGGCAGAGGAGCCGGGGGTGGGGTCATGATGTGTGTGGAAGGGTTAGGTGATTAGGTATTGTTGAGATGGGAAAGCCAGCTGGTGAGGCGATGCTGACCAGAGGTCTGGTTGGAGTGTATGGTATGATCATTGGAAGTACCATTTGCAGACCAGGTGGATAGCGGCATTCTGGACTAGTTGCAGTGACCTGATGGCACAGGCTGGTAAGCCAGCTAGCATGGCATTACAGTTGTCTGGACAAGAGATTACAAGGGCTAGGACCAGTAACTGAGTAGTCTCTTGGGTGAGGAAGGGACAATCTGCAGGACAATCTGCAATGTGTTCAGAGAAGCTCAGCTGGTCATCTAGGGTCATACCAAAGTTCTTAGCAGAGTGGGAGCGAGCCATCGACAGTGATTTCAGTATCAATCTGTGGGAAGCCTTTGCCCGGGGAACAGGAGTTCTGTCTTCCCCAGATGATATGGCATACCACACGCAGAGTTAACTTGACCAAGTGATTTTGTGTAAAGATATAAAAGGAGAGGACCAAGCACCAACCCCTGTGGTACACCTCCAGGTCAGCTTGTAGGATCGGTCTGCAAGATATTCAAACTATGCAGAGACTGAGATGCCCATCTCCATAAGGGATGAGAGAAGGATCCTGTGGCTGACAGTATTGGACGCAGCAGACAAGTCAAAGAGGATGAGTACAGAGCTGAGTGACTTGGCTTAGTTGGAAATGTGGAGTAGAGATACAGTGGTGTTAGGAGTAGGGCAGCTCCTAGTGAAAACAAGGTCCAGTTGGATGTCCTGTTGTGGGGAGATGAAGGTGTGGAGATGGAGGTTGAAGAGCAGAGCAGGGGTACCATCCTCAGAGAAAAAGCTGAACAGAGCATCCAGCTCCTCTAGGAAGCCCCCAGTGGACACAGGGGACAAACTATAAAGAACTATAATGTGAAATCTGCAAGGAACAGTGATAGTAACAGCATCAAGTTCATAAGAGGAGAGGAAGAGAAAAGCTCCATCAGGAGAAGACCAGTGCCCTCCCTCTCTGTCTGTGGGTCTTCTGGGTCTGGGGTGTGAAAAAAGACGTAGGCTGAAGAGAGGACAACAGGAATGTCTACATTATCTAGTTTGATCCATGTCTCTGTCAGGAAAGGCCAGGAGGGAGAGAAAGGAGGCCTGGGAAAAGATGAAGTCCGTCTTCTGGACTTCTAACTGGCAGTACCAGAGACTTCCTGCAATCAAAAGTTTCATAGTAGTGGATGTGTGGGTGGACCAGCTTGGAGAGGTTATGACTGCATGGTGCCACACCCCTCCTGCAAATAGAGAGGACAGGGATGTGAGTTGGCACATAGGTGATAGGTGATTACAATTCGGATACAAGAGGAGCGGAAAGTATAGAAACAACAATGAGATATTTAGTAAGGACAGGTAACAAAAGGAAAGAATAAATAGATGAAATTGAAACTCCTGCAGGTAGTCTGTCCAACCTAACCTTCATCTGGCAAGATATTGGCACGAACCGTTGCCGCTGAGCTGCCATTTACTGTGAAGTATTCTAAAATATACCTACAACAGCCTCCACATGATAAAAGCAGTGGAAGGTCCTGTTCCTTTGAGTCGGCTAAAACAGTCACGGTCTTGTGTTATTACAAAACTCAATAGAAACTACTCGCAAGCAATCAAAACCGATGTAAGCACGGTAAACGGTAACACAGTATAAATTAGCACACCACCTAAATCTGACTTCACACGACGTATTCCCTAACAGAAAGAAACACACACGGTATGTGTTTTGAAATGTATCCCGATTTTAAGGGTGACAGTATCATAACAGTGCCATAAACCGATTGAGTTTGGACTGTTATTTCCAGTTGACAGTTTTAAGTGGATCTTCTAAAGTACCAATCACAGAACAATCACTGCCAACAGGGCTAAGGGGTTTCATGGCCCTGCGTAATGCTTGTTCACCAGAATCATCAGAAAAGTAAGCTGAACTGAGCATGTGGTCCCTTGCAGGCAGTTCTCTGAATCGTATGAATGCTGTGGCCGGCCAATATGCAGAGGCCTGTGTCCAGGCAGCTGGGCAGTGTGGGGTGGAGGTGCTGGACCTCTGGACACTCATGCAGAGAGATGGGCAGGTAAGACATACCTGCACATCTCAGTTTTTCACTCACACTGATCTAAGATCTGTATCTCTCCCTCACTCACTGACCAGACAGCAATGTCCCTCAGTCACAAACTGACCTGAGAACGGTGTACCCCACTCCTTGGGTGACGCATAATTGGCAATAGCTTCACCCAGGATGGAGGGATTGATTCGGCTGGTAACTCCCCGCCTCATCACACAATAGCAGGCCCCCCTTCTGTGCAGTCCTCCAATGAAATGCTGTGTGGGTCAGCTGGTGGATTGCAGAGTGAGCAGAAGCAGGGGCAGGCTGCACACATTTCAGAGGAGGGCACTTGCTAGCCTGCGCTGCACAAAGTTGACATTGGAGCCATGGCACAGGCTTACAAATACTTTGGGAATTGGGGACATTGGGAATTGGGAGAAAAGGAAAAATACAGGGTAAAAAGTTGTTCAAATGACACAAACATGCGACATCTCACTGTGGACTTTAACCTTCCACAGGACTTCTCCGTGTACCTCTCTGATGGACTACACCTGTCTAATAAAGGCAGCACGTTTGTGGCCCTACACCTGTGGGGTCTGTTGGAGAAGCGGGTTGATGTATTACCCTTGATCCTCCCCTACTGGGGGGACGTGGACAACAAGAACCCAGAACCTTCTCTGCTGAGTCACAGCTCCCATGACAAATGAGGAGTGGAATACACACAAAGTCCCTCATTTCTGCCACACCATTGGCCACAGCTTGTCCATCTGTGGCAACGGTTTTCCTTGGTAACGTTTTACAGCACTGTCGAGGCCTGGCCAGTGCTTCTCAATGACTGTAAGAACTGTTCGGAATTTTAGAGTACAATAGTCCAGTTGTACCAGCTTGTTTTTGGCAGAAACATTCTGAAAATAGCAACATGTGGCTGCAGTAGAGGTTCAAAATAAATCTTTATTTGGACATTTCTTTGAACAATCAGGAAAAGTGTAATTTGGAAGACCACCTTAAATAACATAGAAGCATTGTTTTTGTGACTGCAAGTCATACAGAACCATACACGAGTGAAGTCTTTGTCTATGAGCCCAGAGGGCAATCAGATGTTCTACCAGTAAGTGAGATGGCACTTTCCCTATTGCCAAGTTCCTATGATGTTTGGTACTCCAAGACATTAATTTGAAGGGAGGCTGGTTACTTGTTTGCGTACAATTCAAACATGCATATGTGCAGAATTGTATCAATCTTCGGCCAGAATCAAAAATGGGAGTCACATTTTACAAGTCTCAGTTTCTGGACTGACTTAGTATTTGTAAGTGTGCGGTTAGCACCAGGACTCTTTAGTGAGGACAGGAAGAAATCGAGTGAGGGATCTCAACTGATATAAACCTTCTCTGCAGAGCCGTGTCGCCAGCCCCCTCTCTCCTGGACTCAGAAATGTTACTGCACACCTATTGCGCATCTTCAGAAGCTACACTGCTAGTGCACACTAATTACAAAATGTCCTCAACAGAATAATAGTAACTTCAGAGCAAGGGACTTTTGCACAACACATATGACATGACCATTGCTGAGATAAGTGCAACTTGTATTAGATACTAAGGGGTGGAGACAACAACAAAAACTAGTGCTCGCAACCAGCGAGCAAGAAATGCATCCACTGATACAGAACACTGCAATTTCAGCAGTACAGGAGTGCTTTACATATGTGCTAATAGTGACACTGATGCATCTCATATTTTTTTATGTTGCTAGACAAGAAGAGTCAATTTCACAACATTAACACATTTTGGCTGAATTACAGAAAGGCACTATTTACCACAACCAAAGGCATTGTCAGACAAATTACTACAATAATCACAGTCAGCTCACAAAGTATTGACTGGGCATCAGCATATTTATAGACAATCTCTTGTCACTTTCTGCCCCGAACCTATGGGTTGAGTGACATTTTGTTTTAAAACTTATTTAATGCACCAAAATGTTTAACCGCTTGTGTGTCACTGGGTTCACACTGTAACAGAGCCCAACCAACTGAAACATCAGGTGTTGATGATTACTTCTGTGTTTACTGTGCTGTGAATATTTCCTTCAAATATGCTGGTCTATATGGCTTTCTTCGCATTGCACTTGCACTAATATTGAACAAACAAGTATATGGACAGTTACTTGTGTGAAATAGCTTTGGAACGTTCATGGTCCATACAGAATGCCTGCATGAGATTGCATTACACATTAGATATATACTTATAAAAAAATATTAAATTACTACAAAACAAATTACACTTTCTCCCATCAGGACACTTCAGAACTTATGTTGGCAATAGCTCTGGAGCTGTGCTGTCGTCCTGGTAACCAGTCCAGTGTTTACCCTCTACTCTCTGCCAATCGGGAGAGACGACAGCCAGGAAGTGCTGCAGGGGCATTTGAAATATAAGGAGCCAAAGTGAGGAGAAAATCAAAATGCAAGCTCTGTGCTAGGACAGCTGAACAAGTCACTCCAGAGCACAGCCACTGTGGGGATCTGGAGTCCACAGACAACTCCAGATCTCTGGACCCCACAGACAACTCCAGATCTCTGGACCAATGGGTCTGAGGTTTGGCTTAGTGAACTCTCAGTGTTAATGCAGCTCCATGCCCTCGCCACAGATTACAGCACGGCTTCTGCTCCCTGTGACTGAGGGCTTGTAAACATTATTTTGCTGAATCGACAGCGCATTACCTGATAAAGTTCCATCCCATTCAAGTAATTAATTTAGTTTAATTAGAGACATAAGTAGAGTGGAAGCCCCCCACCCCACCCCCAATTCAAGAGTGTACATGTAACACTTATGTATGTGTGAATGTGACTGGTTCATTTGACCTCAACCCTTCCAGTGAAGACAGAGGCTTCAAGATGCTGTGATACAGAGCAAACAGCCATTGGTAAAGCAACTTGTGTGTTGCTGTTAGTGATGTAACGCGCCAGCCTTAAAATCATCTCTGACCCCAGAAAAGACCCCCTCACTGTTCTGTCGTATGATGCTACACCCACTCTGAGTGGGCATAATATGTATAAGTGTAAGAGTGAATATGTGTGTGTGTGTGTGTGTGTGTGTGTGTGAGAGAGAGTGTAACGTGTATATATGAATATGCACGTGTGGTCTATCAGCGTTCAGCACTCAGTCTCCGTGCTGTTGATTCGGTTCTGTCTGTGCAGGTGGAAGGGGTGTGGCCGTGGGGGGCAGCGCTCTGTCAGGTCCTCGAAGGATGCTGTGGTTGTAGCGGTGTCGCTGGGGGGGAAGGGGTCCTGGGAAAGGCATGGGCCGTTGCTGGGGTCTTCCTGGATGGGGGCCATGTGGATGCCGGTGGGGGACGGTGCCATGTGTGGGCCGGTGGGGGATGAGGCGGGGTCCAGGGGCGGGTAACAGGGCTGAAAGTGGGCGGCGGCGACGGCCGACAGCGCGACCAGAGGAGACTTGATGATGCGCACGGATGCGGACTCCACACTGCTCAGCATCTCCGCGTTCTGGTGCCGCACACACACACAAGCAGAGTCAGACAGGGATCACGATCACCTTCCCAATAACACTCACCTCCTACTACAACGAAAACCTCCAACAGTACATCTCCTCGTTGCCATTCACACCTCACTTGTTGCACACCTCACTCACCTGCTACACACCTCAGACAAATATTATACATCTCACCCACTAGTGACACACCAAACTCACCCGTTGCTAGAGGTCTACTACACTCCTCCAACGTCTGCAGCAGTTCCAAGTGAGCGAGGGCGGACAGTGAGGAAGAGGTCAACACTGAGTCTGGCTTCTGTACTTCTGAGCTCATAAAGCACTGATCTACACTGCCCTCCCAGCTGCCTCAGAATCTGACAAACCCTTACAAAGTCATAGAGTTCCCTGGAGGGTGCTGTGATAACTACAGCTTTGAGATGTAGGGTGCGTCCCAATACTCAAAAGATTTACTCCCCTTTCTTCCACTACTACCTCCTCTCCGTGCCCCGCAAACAAATCTTTGTGTCATAATCAAATGTTGTTGATTTGACAACATACTATTACAAATAGTTACAAATAGATTAATGTCTGGACGCAAACCACGATGTCAAGTACATTGTATAATGTACATGCAACTACTTGTACTCAAAACATTGAGGCAGTTTTGCATACTTCTGAGTAGGAGAGGAGTGCTAGTGGGGGAGTGGAGGAAAGTACAGGTGCAGCTCAAAAAATTAGAATATCGTGAAAAAGTTCAATATTTTTTGTCACTCATTTCAGAAAGTGAAACTCATATATTATATAGATTCATTACACATAGAGTGAAATATTTCAAGCCTTTATTTCTTGTAATTTTGATGATTATGGCTTACAGCTAATGAAACCCAAAATTCAGTGTCTCAGAAAATTCTAATATTTTGCTTTAACATATTTTTAAAGTATCATATTTAATATTTGGTCGCATATCCTTTGCATGCTGTTGCTTCCTGAAGTCTGTGACCAATCAACATCAAAAGACTCTCAATATCTTATTTTCAGGTACTGTTACAAGCGATACTATAACCTCTCTGATACTATAACCTAACTGATCTCTATGGGAATTGGGGGGTGAGACTAGATTCAGCTGTAAATTACACTGGTACAGTATGGAACATATGGCTGGCTAAATGGCTGTAAGTCATCAAGGGTCTGAGCTATCGAACGAGCCACAAACCATCACTCTGTTGCCAGATATGGAGTAGATGTGGATGGATCACTGCAAGGGTTATTTCTCCTGACTAATTTTCCTATAGAACTCTATGGGGAAAAAAGTTAGGAGAAACAACCCTTAATATGTTAAAGCAAAATATTCAAATTTTCTGAGACACTGAATTTTGGGTTTCATTAGCTGTAAGCCATAATCATCAAAATTACAAGAAATAAAGGCTTGAAATATTTCACTCTATGTGTAATGAATCTATAATATATGAGTTTCACTTTCTGAAATGAGTGACAAAAAATATTGAACTTTTTCACAATATTCTATTTTTTTGAGCTGCACCTGTATATTGGGATGCAGCTGTAGTCAATTGAGTGTGTCTTCCAATCTGTCAACCAATGATCAGAGAATGACCTCTGACCTGGATGTTCTGAGAATGGCCTTCTAATCTGGATGGGGTTTGTGACCTGCTTGCCATTGTTTTGAATACTGCCACCCAGGGCAAAAGGGACAGAACAGTAAGGCCAGTGGAAGAACCATGGCTCAAAATGTGAGAAACAAAATTATAAGGTTTTTTAAGAATTATTATTATCTCACAAGTTTAAACAAGTGAACTCTGGAGCCTTTATGTCTCACTTCCAGAAACACATGCATTGACAATTTTGCACTGCAGATGGCGATAAATCAATTATGTTGAATACTTGTATGGGTTTTTCGTTCCCAGAGATCATTGTGCCAACCATAGACTGTAGAAAAATAGTGTAACATGGCATGTAACCAAAACTGTCTTACGAGAGAGACAGCTTCGCTCAGTTAAAATGTAAAACACCACGACCAAAACGGCTGCGGTAGCCTAACTATAAACTACAGGTGTGCCGTTTTTCGACTCCACTGCAGATGAACGCCCCACGCGCCTTTCTTTTGCTTAATTTCTCCAGTTAAAATGTAAACGATAATACTGTGGATTGTGGTACGAGCTATGAACCATGAATTGTAGATTGTTCTATTGATTGTGGTCGACCATAATGTAAAGAGTAACGATGTTGAACACATCTTTTTCACTGACAAACAGAGGGTGGGATATCTTTCAAGTGTCACGAAGCGAAGTGCAAGGTATGACACTCAAATATAGTAGCCTACGGTGTTTTAATCACATCTCTAAATTATATGTTATTATTTAATATCATACTATGCTGTCGCTTCGAATCGTGACACTTGAATATCCCACCTTCTGCCTGCTTTTTACCTCTTTACTTTATGGTCCACCTCAATCAATAAGAACAATTAGCCTACAATTCATAGTTCATATGCTCGTACCACAAGCCACAGTATTATCGTTTGAAATTTTATTGGAGAAATTAAGCAAAAGAGAAGCGCATGCCGTTTATAGCATATCGCGTAGCTTGACGAGTGCGTTTATGTGAAGGGGGTTCTGCAGGGGAGTCGAAAAACGGCGCGAAATTACACCGGCTCCATTTTTTCCGGAAACTGTACTATTAACCGAAGCTGAGCGTGTGACACTTACTGACAGCATGACCTAAGCAGTAGGCTATAAGTATAATATGTCTGCATTATATTTAAGGCATTTTACTATTCCGTTTTACTGCTGGTATGAGATGATCTGGCCTGATTCCACCACTACTTAGGTCGGTCTGTCGTAAACGAGATAAAACGATTGCCTCATATGGTTCACACACACAAAGTAGCTAGTTTCACCATGGCAGTAATGTATTAAACAATGAAAACGCAAAATTTGGCTAAACAATATTGATTGTAAATAATGCCATACACCATAACATTTGTAGTTAATTTAAAAATGCTTTGGCCTAATGGTGCTAACTGTACCGTAGCTAGGTTATCGAGTAAGGTAATTCATGGAGGTGATTCTATTGTTTTTCCTGCATAAGGTCAAAGGTAGGCTATTCTGCTGACTACGTCATCAAGTGTGTTCCAAAATTGAAGCATACTTGCGCTCTTGCGTACTATCAAGTGCGTTCTAGCTAGTGTAAGTGGAAGAATGTACTATCTAGAATGCAAGTACGTAGAATGCAAGTATGCATAATGGAACACAGCCGATCACTAAATTTAAAGTGGGAAGGGTCTGAGATAACTAATCTTCCCATATCTATGTACAAAGTATTCATGCTCAGTGTTCAGTGAACAGTAAGAGGCGCTGTACTCACACTGGGGAAAAACTGTGGCTTGGTATTCTGCTCGTACTGCATATCCAGACTCTTATCCTAAAACAGAACCACCGCATTAGGTCACCACCACTGACCCTCCACTGAAGGAAGACAATCCATCAATCACACAATTATATTCTATACAGATCACACTCAAATTATAAACTCCATATCACACATATGAATTCATTGTCATAATTTTATCATATAATACAAATGATTACATATAGAGTAGTTACATGTTTATATAGCATTATAAATGGTATTAAAATATTGTGTATTTCTCGAAGGCCAGTTGGCCCAAGAACAATAAAAATTAGATCTTTGTGTGAATGTGTGGTCTTTTATGCATACACAATTAAACTGTCATGTGACTTACCATACAGTCATAAGTAGGGTCACCAATTTTTCCAAAGCACTTTCGTAATCTGTCAGCATGAGGTCAAATGAGCCTTTTTTGATCGCACACGTTAGACATTATCACAAACCTCCATAGTCATCAATGTTGGTTAGTCAATTGCCACTTAATGACGATTGACAGCAATGTTCCCACGTGCTGCATTCAGTGTGGCGGTGTTATTTTTATAGTGTTGTACAATACTGTTGTTTGAACTATATCTTTGTTTTCTGTGGGAAGTAGCCTACACACAAAGTCATATCACTTCCACAAAAATGATAAATGGAAGGCTTTTCGTAATAATAAAATGGTTTGCAGAAGCGGGAGGCTAATAATAATTAAAACTAATTAAAGCAGTTGAACTTAACTTAAATAAAAATTTAAGGTTTAAACTTTGTGAATTAATGTAACCATGGTTACTTTTTAACAGTACCCTCTGCCACTGCTTGACAATGCTTGGTGTAAACGTGTCCCACAGGAACATTGATTGTAATGCATGTTTAAATCCCTGTGGGTCACATGATTTCAAAGAACTGGAGACCCTAGTCATGAGACATACCACACAGTCATGAGATCTGCCACACAGTCACATGACTTGCCACAGTCACGTGACCTTCCACACAGTCACGAGATCTGCCACACAGTCACATGACCTGCCACAGTCACGTGACCTTCCACACAGTCATGTGATCTTCCACAAAGTTATGGGCAGAGATGTAAAGTCCAGGGGTCAGAAAGTAAAAGTCCTGCCATGCGTTTCTTCCACCTATGAACTCAACCAGCTGATTTCACTAATTAGTTCTACCTCCTGGCTGAAGAATTGTGCTACTTAGCAAATCCAGGTGATTGGAACAAAATACCTGGGAGGACTTTTACTTTCTGAACCCTGATTTTACACCTCTGGTTATGGGTCATACACACAGTCACATGACCTACCACACAGTGCACCAGGATGCTGAGAGGGATCCAGAACAACAGAGAGAACACAACAACAGAGCCTACGATGTTATCTGCCAGGAACTTCCCTGAGGCAGAGCGAGAGGGAGGGGCAGAGAGAGGGAGAAAGAGGAGAAGGAACAAATTACTTGTACACCTTTTGGAAAAAAATGTGATGTCACTGCTCGCCAGTGTTTACAGTGAACTACGGTGGCCTACAGCTCCAGGCAAAAGCCAGTGTGAGGATGAATTCAGGCAGACAAACTTTTACTCACCAAACGTGTTTATATCCAGCTTGTCAATGAAATCCCACAACCTCTCAACCACATCCTGGACCTGCTTCATACACTTCCCCTGCAACCCAAAGGCAGCATTTCAATATTCAGTCTTGCTGCCTACATGAATGCAGCATTTTTATTCAGTGTCTGTGGCCACACACATGCAGTACTGGAATAGGCCTATTTCACAAGATGGCGAGTTAGACTGGAAGGGGTGAATATTTACTTTCGATGCTAGTGTAACCCCCTACCTGTGTGAGAAATATTTTTTGTTTTCTTTTCTTTAATATGGCTTACCATTGAAACACACATAGGCTCTAGTACAGGGGTAGGCAACCCTGGTCCTGGAGAGCCGCAGGGTCTGCTAGTTTTTGTTTTCACCTTAAATACAGCAACTACTTAGACCAAAGAAACCAGGTGAGGTGCGTTAACTGTGTAATCAACTGCTTTAATTAATCAATTAAGTGGCGAGTAACAACAAAAACCAGCAGACCCAGCGGCTGTCCAGGACCAGGGTTGCATACCCCTGCTCTAGTAGAAGTCCGCCCAGTGGGGTTCAGGCGCAGGTATACGTTGGAGTAGCTCGTCATTACATTCCGAGCTGAGAATCTCGTGGTCACTACATGTGTTAATCCTACAACATTTGCCTGGTTATTCTATCTTTACGATAGGTAAGCATATGTAGATAAGTACACATGACTCGGGTACATAAATGGTTTCATTAAAAGTACATGCATATAATAACATGTTCATGTTAAGAAGCATGCAGTTATACTATCGTTGTATTAGCTGTTAAGTACGGGATTCTAGCTAAGGTTAGCGACGAGGGTGGTTTAATGTGTTCTCTTATTTGGATGCCTTTATATGATGGAGTAGCTCGTCATTACATTCCGAGCTGAGAATCTTACTCGTGGTCACTCACTACCACGTGTTAATCCTGCAACATTTGCCTGGTTATTCTATCTTTATGATAGGCTAATATTGTCGCTGGTGAACTATTGTTTGGCTTCGTCGTCATCGCCATTCACGGAACGGCGCTGATCTGGAGTTCTACCTTGTCTACTGGTTTTCCCCTGGGAAGTGACAACGTCGCCCTCCGATGGATGGCTGCCGCCATAGCAGCCAATTCCTATAATTAGTTCCTTGCAAGAGTGAGACCAGTCCTATTCGAACTGTGTTGCAACAAGTAAGACTATTCTAATTAAGGGCCCCAACGGATCCATTTTGAACTTTATTATATTATTTTATTTCTTGGGTGCTGTGCACAACAGGGATATATATATATATGCTGCAGTTTGGAAATATTTGTAAACTGAATATTATTTTTCCACAAAGAGAATACAATTATTGAATTACACAAATAACTGGTGTGTTTGTCCATTTCATTTACACGGCCAAAGTAATTAATTCTTTTGAATACAAATCACTATCATTTAGTGATTCAGACCTTGAGTAAAATTCCAAATCCTACTGAGATAGGGTTACACTCGGAACACCTGTAACTCCCCATTGGAAACCATGGACCTGGTGTTTTTCCCAGCCCCTAATAGCACTCCCAAAAGTCACATTGTTGGACGTTATCTGCATTGCTGACGAGTTTTATGGTGATGTGAGCCTTGACAAGGTGTTACGTGTTCTTTTTTGAGAAATGTATTCATTATGAAGGTAGGCTGACAGGCAGAGGAAAGACTAGCATGCATAGCCTAGCTAGCTAATGTGGTTACCTGGCAAATTAATCTTGACATTTCACAGTGCTTCTAATTCTGTGCAACAAAACATTAAAATTTGCGCCAGAAAATTGATGAAGGCGTACGGGCTATGTGGTAGCTACAATGGCTGGAGCTAGGTTCAGTTAGCAAGAAGCCGGTGATACCCCAGCCCAGCTCACTGGTTTCAATCTTTCATTTTCATGTGAGAAATGTTACATAAGCACTCAAACGTGTGACTAATATGTCAATAACCTAGCTAAGATGCTGAAATGTCATCAATATTACTTTATCAATAGTTTTATTAACTAACGTTAGCTAGCATCCCACGTCATGTTCGCTACCGAGTGAATCCTATTTCCTTAGCTAGTTTTAAGCTTTCATTCTACAATATGTAATTATTTGGAGTCAAAAGTAACTATAACTTTGCTTCTATGATACTTGGGCCTAGCCTATATTTATCAATGCCTTCATATTAGTTTCTGCCTGGTTAATTTAAAGCTATATCATAATCTGACTAATAACAGGATGAGTGTTCACTGAACCACACTAGCTAATTAAAACAGAAAAATTGAGCACTCAAACGTCAGAGTTTAAGAGCAACTCTGATTAAATGCGTATTGCTTGCTTGCCATCTCCTAGTTTATACTAGCAACAGAAGGTAAGCTGTTTTTTACTGGTAGCGAGTAAGTTAGCAAACGAAAGCGTCTTTATTTCAATCCACCACTCAAACGTTAGCTGATAAAAACCCTTTGCTTGTTTGCTAGCTAGCTGGCCAGCAAGATAGCGGGTATGCCCGATAGTCCGTATCCGTATGTCTCCTGTAGACAGCTAATTTTCGAGCTTATGTCTGGGTTAATTTCTCTTGGAGATGGAGCAGTGAGAAACACTGCACGCTTAGTTGCTTTTGAACGCAGCAATTTTCAATGAAGATAAAAGTAGAACCAGACACCGTACAGTAGGTTTTTTCTCTGTATGGGCTTTGGCAGAAGCACAGTTCAGTGGGCAGAACCAGGGCGAACTAAGCTACCGGAAAAAAAGTATTCACCCCTTCCAGTTTGCCTACCCGGAAATGTGAGATAGGCCTATTCACACTGGTGGGGCTGTGTCTCAAACTGCATACTCCCGTGTCCGCACTACCATACTTCGGTTTGGACTCACATGGATGCGTGCTCGGAGCATTGAAATATGTGGTTTTAAACACAGCCACAATACGGTGCGAACAGCCTCCTCGTTCAGCTTAACGGGCAGTAAAAAGCCCCGCCCAGTGGGCAGGGCCACTCACAGACTCGTCACAGAAGCCCACGGTGCAGGGCTTGCCCTTCCGCAGGAAGAGCAAGTCCCCCTCGCGCGTCCTGAATGGGGTGCAGATCCCTTCCGCGTTTCTACAGCATACTTTACAGGAGTCATCCGTTTCTGAAGAGGAAGGAAGACGAGCAGAAACCATCAGTCTGACCACCTCCATGTCTACCCATGACTCTCTGTCTGTCAACCAGTCACTCTGTCTTTATTCAAGTCTCCCCATAACTCTCTCTGTCACCTTGTAACTCAGTCTTTATTTGAGTCTCCCTGTAACTCAGTATGTATCCCTGTAATTCACTCTGTCTGAGTCTCCTGATGACTCACTCTCATTGTGTCGCCCTATAACTCACACTGTCTGAGTCTCCTTTTGAATCACTGTGTCACTCTCAGATTCAGATTCAGATTCAGATTTCTTTATTCACCATTTATGTTAAAAACATATAGGAACTTGTCTTGGCATTACCGTGCAGTGCATCATTTTTTTTCCACAAGTATAGACAAGTGCAGACAAGACAGAACAGTGAAAAACAACAAGACAATAAAGTGCAATGGCTAGTGAAGTGCAATAAGGTCAGAGTTCAGTCCTAGAAGGGGGCAGGGGAACACCTGACTCATTTACGAGGCGTGCTACTGAGGGGAAGAAGCTGAGTCTGTGGCGGGTTGTCAGAGTCTTGGGCAGCCGTAGCCGCCTGCCATGGGGAAGCAGGGTGAAGAGGTTGTGACCCGGGTGGGAGGGGTCTGCCATGATCTTCCTGGCCCTCCTCAGGGCCCTGGTGTCATATAGGGACCTGAGGGAGGGGAGGGCACAGCCGATGACCCTCTCCGCTGATCGTATCACCCGCTGCAGCTTGGTCTTGTCCCTGACCGTAGCCGCAGGGAACCAGGTGATGATGGAGAGGGAGAGGATGGACTCAATGATGGAGGTGTAAAACTGAGTCATCATAGTCCTTGGCAGCCTGAACTTCCTCAGCTGCAACAGGAAGAACATCCTCTTCCGGGCCTTCTTCATGAGAGCATCAAGGTTCAGCTCCCATTTCAGGTCCCGGGACATCGTCATGCCCAGGAAGCGGCATGACTCCACTGAGACCACCGGGATGCCTCCCAGGTTGATCGGAGGAGGGGGGGCTGCGCTGCGCCTGAAGTCCACTACCATCTCCACTGTTTTAAGAGCATTCAGGGCCAGGTTGTTACAGTTGCACCAGCTCAGCAGCCGCGTGATCTCCCTCCTGTAGGCAGACTCATCCCCCTTGGAAATGAGGCCCACCAGGGTGGTGTCGTCCGCAAACTTCAAGAGCTTGACCGACGGGTGGAGAGAGACGCAGCTGTTGGTGTACAGGGAGAACAGTAGGGGGGACAGAACACAGCCCTGCGGGGAGCCAGTGCTGATGGACATTGGGTTGGAGATGTTCTTACCCAGCTTCACCCGCTGCGACCTGTTGGTGAGGAAGTCCGTAATCCACCTGCAGGTAGAGTCCGGCACCCGCAGCAGGGACAGCTGGTGCTCCAGGATATGCGGACGGATGGTATTGAAGGCCGAGCTGAAGTCCACAAACAGGATCCTGGCGTAGGTCCCTGCAGTGTCCAGATGTTCCAGGACATAGTGCAGAGCCATGTTCACGGTGTCCTCCGTGGATCTATTGGCTCTGTACGCAAACTGCAGGGAGTCTAATAGAGGGTCTGTGATGGACTTCAGGTGGGCCAGGACAAGGCGCTCAAAGACCTTCATGACTACCGACGTCAGGGCGACAGGTCTGTAGTCATTGAGGCCTGTGACCTTGGCCTTCATCGGGACGGGGATGATGGTGGAGGCCTTGAAGCACGCTGGGACCCGACACAGCTCCAGTGAGGTGTTGAAGATGTTGGTAAACACCGGGGACAGCTGGTCGGCACAGTACTTCAGGATGGCAGGTGTGACGGAGTCTGGCCCGGCCGCCTTCCGGGGAATTTGACTCCTAAACAGGCAGTTCACCTCCCTTTCTGTGACAGAGAGGGAGGAGGGGAGAGGGGAGAGGGGGGAGGGGAGGCGGGAGAGGATGGGGGAGGGGGGTGGGGGGGGGGGGTAGCAGGGGAGACAGGGTCCCCACCGGGGGCCGGGGACCGTGGGAGTGTCCGGGGGGAGTGAAGGAAGAGGGCAGGGGGGAACATCTCTGTCTCGAACCTGCAGTAGAACTCGTTGAGCTCATTGGCGAGGAGGAGGTTGTCAGACGTCTGTGGGGACTTTGGTTTGTAGTTGGTGATAGTTTTGAGGCCCTTCCAGACGGAGGAGGAATTCCCCTCAGAGAACTGCCGCTGCAGTTTCTCTGAGAAGCGCTGTTTCGCCTCCTTCACTGCTCTTGCAAAGTTGTACTTGGCCTCCTTAAACCTGTTGTTGTCTCCACTCCGCCTGGCTTCCTCCTTCTCAGTCCGCAGCCGCCGGAGGCGGGCCGTGAACCAGGGCTTGTCGTTGTTAAAAATCCTCCTGGAGCGGAAGGGGACACACACCTCCTCACAGAAGCTGGCGAATGACGTCACAGTATCTGTGTACTCGTCCAGGTTGTTGCCAGCCTCTGGCCCCGCCCACTCCACAAAGCCCCGGTCGCAGCCCGCGCGCTCCAACCAGGCGCAGAGTTTCTCCCAGGCCTCGCTGGACCACACTTTGAAGCGTCTTGTTACAGGTTTACAGAGTTTTAATTTCTGCCTGTAGCAAGGGATCAGATGGATTAATTCGTGATCGCTATTGCCCAGCGCGGCACGAGAGACAGAATGGAAAGCCCGCCGAATTGTGCTGTAACAGTGATCCAGAGTGTTTCCTCCCCGTGTTGGACATGTGACAAGCTGCCGGTACCTCGGAAGAGCACGGCTTAGATTTGCCTTGTTAAAATCTCCGAGGACGATCACCGGGCTGTCAGGATAGTTCAGTTCAGTACACACGATCTGCTCGGCCAGTGTGTCTTGTGCTACGGTGACGTCAGCATCAGGTGGAATGTAAACACACGCGAGTATCGTAGAGCTGAATTCACGGGGAGAGTAGAATGGACGACAGTTTATGAAGAGGGATTCTAGAGAAGTGGAACAGTGCTGATTAATCACTGTAACATCCGAGCTCCAGCGATCATTCACGAAGAGCATTAATCCCCCACCTCGCGACTTGCCGACCGTCTCAAAGTCGCGGTCCGCCCGGTGCATGGAGAAGCCGACCAACTCTACCGCTTCATCGGGGATGAGCGGTGACAGGTGGGTCTCCGTGAACACGAACGCAGCTGTTAAGTGGAAGTCGTTACTCCTCGCTACGAGGGACCGGAGCTCGTCCATTTTATTGCAAAGAGAGTTCACGTTTGAGAGGAATATACCCGGGAGTGGAGGCCGAGTTCCCCGCCGGCGTAGGCGAACCAGGGAGCCAGCTCTTCTTCCTCGCTGCCGACTGACCCACCTTACAGCCCGGTCGAAGATCACGGTTCCCCTCACAAGTATATCCAGTAAATCCGTGGAACGGGTGAGTAGTTGAGGAAAATTGTCCGGTGGGGTTGAATTCCCAATGTTCAGAAGTACTTCTTTTGAGTAAGAAGTAACACACGACACAGAAACTACACCAAACAAACAGAACACGAAGCACAGCAACGCCACGGCAGCCATAGACGGCGCCATCTTTTTATCTCACATTCAGTTACTATCATAGTCTACCCATAAGCCACTCACTCTGAATCTCCCCAATAAAAAAAATAATGTTTAACTCCTGAAAAATGCATTCTTTTGTTTTGAGAATACATTTTTGTTTTGATTTATTCAAAAACATGAAACGTGAAACTCGTGATAATGAGACGACGAGCAGACTGAGAAGCAGAGGAGTGTTTAAAGCTGTTATGCTGTAGTACCCGAGCAGGTGGCAGTGTGGGGGGTGGGCGAGGCTCACCATTGCAGGCGCAGGACCTGAGGTTCTCCACAGCCTCGCAGAAGGGGATGCACTCTCCGTCCTGGCAACGGCCCATGTCTACGCAGATTGTGTCGTTGGGGGCGTTGACCGGGGGCGGGCATTCACTGCTACTACCTGGTAGGGAGGCGGGACCAATCTTGGTTCTGTATCTTCAGGCAAATACTTTGGCAGGACAATACATCATAAGTACTGCATAATTGTAATCAAACAACTAAAAAGAAGCGCTGCATGGAGCTGTGAACGGCATGACCCTGATGAAGACCTAGGGCCAGATTCAGAGTTGAGATAAGAACGCGCAAATGGGACTTACTCCCAAAATTCTGCGTAGCTTAAGCTATTTGTGATTCAGACATTTGTCTTATCCACTGTTTTAAACGTCTCTCCAGTACATATGCGCGCGGGGTGGAGATTGGATGAAAATGAGGCGTCTCAAAATTATGTTGTGATTTTCTATACCGGCATAATCCTTGTTGTTTTTTGTGCTAAAACTGTGCTTTTGAGACCTATTTCAATGCAATGGGAGTGAATGGAGAGAAAAAAAACAAATTTTTCATTGGTCAGTTGCTGACCACGGGAGCAACTCATGAAGGTAAGAGTGAATATTATGACTAATATCAGTGCCAGGTAGCTATACAACATTATGTTCTAACAAACTTCAGTTTGCCTTTAAGCGCAGGACTTAAGTTGGCCATCTTCGAATCCGGCCCTTAGTGTCGATACGCTCTCGTAATTTTATCACCTTGTTCTTAATAAAGGCTTTTTATTTTTTCACCCAGCGACAGAGTGCCTTGGTTTCTTTTTTTAAATTCTTTTTCACCTTTTAGAGGCATTTTCTTTCCCTATTACAAAATGCTGTTTCCGTGTTGGGCCTGTAAGAGACCACTGCTTGCAGGTGTGCTCAGGCAGTCTAAAAGCACACAGGTGCCTGCGCCTGTCTGGGTGAGCTTACCTGTGCAGTTGGACGTGCCTTTGCAGGTAGCATTGATGGCCTCCTGGCATCGCTTCCCGGCGCCCTCGAACACGCAGCTCCGGCAACAAGGGCTGTTCCTATCGCTGAGTCCCCCGAAGAGAGAAACGTCACGAGGATGAGTCGCAAAACCATGGAAACATTATATTATATCAAGGCTTAGAGGCGCCACCGGATCGGTTACTTTGCAGTTTCCACTTCACAGGCACCATCTACAGTAGGAACTAATATGTAATTTGAACTGTTCAGCCAGTGTTCCAATAAAAAAAACCCTGAGGAAAACGGGTCACTCCATATGTGAACCTCACACACCGGGAGTCCCTCTCCCAAACCTCCCCCACCTGCACTGCACGTCGGTCTTGAATTTGCAGGTGGAGGCGCAGCAGTGGTCGTCGTTCAGGTGCAGCAGGCCTGGGTCACACTCCTCGCCCTTCTCCACCCGCGAGTTCCCGCACACCCGGCTGTTCCTCTCCCGGAAGCACACGGGCGCCTTGTGGCGCAGCGTCTTCCCAATGGAAATCCTACTGCAGTTAGAGAAGCGCTGTGGGACACAATCAGTGGGTCAGTACAACTAGTACTAACTTTTACGGTATTGTAGTGTGTACTAGTACCTAGTTGGACAGAAGTGTAGTGTAATAGTACCTAGTTGGATAGGAGTGTAGTGTGTACTAGTATCTAGATCAGTGGTGCCCAATCATGTGCCATGGAGGGCCGAGAGTATGCAGGTTTTCATTACATTCCAACCAATCACCACACCTCACTGATTAGTTCTTTCGCCTCTGTTGTTAGAAAGGTGTGTAGCAGTACCTTGTTGACAGACAGGTGTGTAGCGGTATCTTGTTGTTAGACAGGTGTGTAGCAGTATCTTGTTGTTAGACAGGTGTGTAGCAGTATCTTGTTGTTAGCGTGTTGTGTAGCAGTAGCTTGTTGTTAGTGTGGTGTGTAGCAGTACATTGTTGTTAGAGAGGTGTGTAGCAGTAGCTTGTTGTTAGCGTGGTGTGTAGCAGTACCTTGTTGTTAAAAAGGTGTGTAGCAGTACCTTGTTCTTAGACAGGTGTGTAGCAGTACCTTGTTGTTAGACAGGTGTGTACCAGTACCTTGTTCTTAGACAGGTGTGTAGCAGTACCTTGTTGTTAGACAGGTGTGTAGCAGTACCTTGTTGTTAGAGAGATGTGTGTAGCAGTACCTTGTTCTTAGACAGGTGTGTACCAGTACCTTGTTGTTAAAAAGGTGTGTAGCAGTACCTTGTTGTTAACTTGGTCTCCACTCACTGCAATCGGATACATGACGTATTTGCCGCCGTGGTCGTCACTAGGGGCGCAGTGGGGTACGTTGTCAGGGTCATGTTCAGCTCCAAAGTTGTGACCCAGCTCATGTGTGGTCACTAAATCTGCTTCCTTTTGAGGGGGGAAAAAAACAGACTTGAACCAGGAAAATTTATTCTCTGCCTGTGCATCTACTGTTATCAGAAAAGCTTTGCTATAAAGCACCAGCATACAAATGGCTTAACACAAACATAAATGTACAGGAATACAAACTGACTTCAGTGAAATTAATAATTTGCCTGGATCACGCATGTTACTGTAGATACAAGACATTAGCTAACCACTGAACTGGGGACAGAAGGGCGAAAGCTTCAAACTTGATCTTGATATCTTCTTTGTACTTTGTTAATATCCACTTATCAAATAACTACAATTTTTGTTTTCATTATTTAGCCCCATGGAGCACAATAAAGACCCCAAAACATTCACACTTGACACCAACCTTGGTTAGAATAGTTTTCCCATAATTCCTAGTGCTGGTTAATCCAGTGTTCAAGTAGCTGGGCTTCTTGGGAGACCCTGGAGGATAGTACACTGAAAACAGACAAACAGATATTTTATTGGTCAAAAAGTAACACTATCCAATGTTCATAATGAATTCTAGGTAAAAAAACAAAAACTCACATATCTTTACTGGCTTTACTGTGTGTCCAGAAACCACAAGACGCCACATAGCTTTAGAACAGAGACCCCCAAATCCAAACCCTACAACGTATCTTAGCTTTCAGGACCCCCACCCCGAAATTAACCTTACAAACTGTATCTATGGTACAAATACCCCAGATTTACAGTCCTACAGCCTGTCTTGCCTTTGGGACAGAGACCCCCCATGGAGTGCGCCTTTGAGGGGGCGACATAGGCCAGGCCCAGGGTCCCCTCGTCAAAGTCCTGGTAGGTGAACAGGTGCGCCAGACACACGGTGGAGGCGTTGTCTGCGATGTCCGAGCTGAATTGCTGAAGGAAACATGCTAAATTAAATAAACAGTTTCATATACAATTCAATACAATTCTGTGATACAGACATAGTTTCCTACACATGGGTTTATGTGTGGTATGATACAGGCCACTTTGTACATGTCGTGAGACAAAAGGGTTTCTGTGCAGTTTGATGCCTGCGGGTTTCTCCACAGTGTGAGGCATAACAGTTTGCAGCATGACACAGATGGGTTCTCACCTCCAGGAGCCTTTTCACATCCCACACCTCTTTGCCATCAGTGGGACTCCCCTGCATGTTGAAGTGAGCACCCCCAGCAGGCACCGGGGTAGACTCTTTATTAATTATGATCTGGAGAGATTCAGACAGAAGAGACCATTTCTGGGGTGGGAAAGGGGGGGGGGGGGCTAATACAGACAGAAGACACACAGAGACTGCTTCACCAGCCTCTTTAAATCTTTAAATTAATCATTTCTTCTTCTACTTCTTCTACTTCTTCTTATTGTTACTAAAATAATAAGTTATAAAAGCCGTGGCACATCATCATACTGGATTGGCCGTAGCCCTTAAACAATAACCTATAAAAGCTGCATTACTGTTAAGTAACATCAGTGAAATAATGACATTTAGGGGAGTTAAGACCTTTAGCCGCTCACCCCGTCACACAAGCCCCGCCCTCACCGTGCTCACCTGTTGGATTTGAACTCCGTATCCTTTATACTCGTCATCCCACGAGGTGTTCCTGTAGATGTCATCCACCCTATCCAGCAGCTCAATCTTCAGAAAAACAAGGCGAGAGATTGAGTTCAGTCAGTGAGAGTGAGTGAGTGAGTGAGTGAGTGAGTGAGTGAGTGAGTGAGTGAGTTCAGACAGTAAGAGAGTGAGCGAATGAGTGAGTGAGGCTGTGTCTGAATCAGAACCCTATCTACTGCGCCCTGTCTCCTGCGTACAGCGCCCTGGCAGAAGTATGCTGTTTAATGTGCACTGTTTCGCAGTGAAAAATATCCGCTATACTATTTTTGAAATGTACTCTGGAAGTGTCGTAAGACATCCCACCCTTGCGCGGTCATGTCACGTGTTGTTTTTGTTGTATTCGATTTTTTTATTTAAATAAAGTCATATTTACGCGACCAAAATGTTTGTGTACTTGAAAAGTGTGCTCCCAAATATACTCAGCGAAACCCCGGAAGTAAGTGTGTCATTCAAGTATACTGCAATTTGAAAAATTTTCGCCTACTCAACGACTTTCTCGTCCCATCTACTCACCAAGGCTACTCAATAGTGTGGCCATGGCCTGAGTTTAGCCAGTAAGAGAGTAAGCGAATGAGTAAGTGAGTTTAGCCAGTAAGAGAGTAAGTGAGTGAATGAGCGAGTGAGCGAGTTCGGCCAGTAAGAGCATGAGCGAATGAGTGAGTTTAGCCAGTAAGAGAGTGAGTGAGCGAATGAGTGAGTGAGTTTAGCCAGTAAGAGAGTAAGCAAATGAGTAAGTGAGTTTAGCCAGTAAGAGAGTGAGTGAGTGAATGAGCGAGCGAGCTAGCGAGTTCAGCCAGTAAGAGAGTGAGCGAATTAATGAGTTTAGCTAGTAAGAAAGTGAGTGATTCAGTGAGTTTAGCCAGTAAAAAAGTGAGTGAGTGAATGAGTGAGTGCTTTCAGGCAGTAAGAGAGTGAGTGAGTGAATGAGTGAGCGAGTGCGTTCAGCCAGTAAGAAAGTGAGTGAATGAATGAGCGAGCGCATTCAGCCAGTAAGAGAGTGAGCGAATGAGTGCGTTCAGGCAGTAAGAGAGTGAGCGAATGAGTGCGTTCAGGCAGTAAGAGAGTGAGTGAATGAGCGAGTGAGTGAGTTTAGCCAGTAAGAAAGTGAATGAGTGAGTGCGTTCAGGCAGCAAGAGAGTGAGTGAATGAGTGAGTGCGTTCAGGCAATAAGAGAGTGAGTGAGTTCAGACAGTAACAGAGTAAGTAAGTGAATGAGTGAGTGAGTGTGTTCAGGCAGTAAGAGAATGAGCGAATGAGTGAGTGAGTTTAGCCAGTAATAGAGTGAGTGAGAGAATGAGTTAGTGTGGATCAGGGTTCTCTGTGGCGCATAACGCTCTTTCTCTCTCACCAGGTAGTTGAGGGTGATGCTCTCCTCTCCGCGGCCCATGTTCTGGAAGAAGCGGTAGTCTGCCACCAGCAGCAGAGGGCAGGTGTTCTTCCTGTGGTCATGAGCCTGACGCTTCGCTCTGTGGGGGTGCTCTGAGGAGAGGTGGGGAGGGGGCGAGGCCATGGGAGGTCACTACTTGTTCAGTTTAGTGATGTGGTCGTCTTC
This sequence comes from Ilyophis sp. 1 JC-2022, assembly GCA_022702515.1. NCBI lineage: Eukaryota > Metazoa > Chordata > Actinopteri > Anguilliformes > Synaphobranchidae > Ilyophis > Ilyophis sp. 1 JC-2022. The sequence goes on along the minus strand of CM040406.1, from coordinate 28,380,736 downwards.
TGTCTCTATACATTCTCATTCTCTCTTTCTATCTTTACGTGTTCATCTTTCTCTCCTACTCACGCGGTTGGTCGTTCTCCTCTGCAGACTCGAGAGGCCCCTCGGGGAGCAGCTCATTGGCGGTGATGTTCAGGTAGCCGCACACCTTGGGCGATGCAAGCCGCGAGATATTCCTGATGTCCTGAGAGCGATACACTAGGAGCCGGCCACCAGAGGGCGCCTCTGTGAACCTCCACAGTGGCTGGGGAGAGAGGATCCAAATGAGGCCAATTCAGGCACCCTCAATATGAGCTAGATATAATATTGATTTTTATACAGCTTTGGCCTGGACTCTTTGTCTTTGCAGTTTTGCCTCATTGTTGGGTCTTAAATTTAACTCACCCACACAAGAATTACTTTTTTTATTATTGCACATAGAGCACTTTTATTTTTTATCTAACAAAAAAAATATATACAGTGTCCTCCACAATTATTGGAACCTATTGTGGAGTGATATTAATTTAAACGTCCAGGTAAACAGGTGTATTATTGCATCATAGGCGTACTATATCGCGAATATAAACACAGCTTTGAACGCCTCTCAACCAATCATAATGCGTGCTCAGAATTACCCGTTTTAGAAATATATATATGTCACTTCAAGTTCAGGCACTTGAAACAAATATATGTCACTTCAAGTAGAGTATTTACATGACACCACTCTAAGGCTGGATGATATACTCGTTCAAATATTTTTTTATAACAGTCATGTGGTGGTTTGTCTTTCTTACCATCTTTTCTCTTGAATTATACCCGATTATAATTAGCAGCAAGGCATTGCAGCTTCCACGTGATTTACAAAAACACATCACATGATCACATGGAAGCTGTACAACCTTGCTGCTGATTGTCTGTCTTATCACAATCCAATAGATATCAGTGGTTTTTTTTCTTCTTCCCGGAAGCAGTTTCTGTTGCCTCTGAAGTACGAATGTTTGCTACCACATGAGGTACTATTAAAGAAAAAAAGACAGATAGAAAGGCAATACATGGTGGCAATGACCACTATTGCACTCAAAAAATATTTGATAATTATTAAACAAATATATCGCCCAACCCTACACTCATAATAATTTGCCACTGTCCACACAGAGCAGTATTGTGTTTCACCACTAGTTGACACTAAATATTTCTTGTATCGCTGGATGTAATATTCCCCTGTTGTCTCTGCATTATCGGTACCTCTATGTTGTACTCAGCCTCACGGGTCAAGATGTGGGCGGAAAAATCATCTCCATCAATATGGGCCTGCACACGCGAGTGCTCCTCTCCTACACACAGGGAGAGACGCAGTTACAACAAATGCCTGAAGGGGCACCGCAATCGCCAGCCCCCACCAGCCCACACACATCACCACACCATTTCTCCTCCAAATTCAATCCAGTCTGATGCATACAAATGATACAAAGGTACAGGCAGAGAGTCCAACAGATAACCGGAAATAATATGGACACAAGGGAAACGACAATTGGACAGGCGGTAAGACAGACAGACAACTGGGCATCCAATCAAAGGACAGACACTGCTGCAAGATCGACAAATAGACATGCAGTGAGACTACCAGTTGTGAGATGCACAATAAAATAGAGACCCCGCCCCCGCGCACCTACGACATGTCCAGTGAAGAAGTTGTGCGTCTGCACCTCGTATCGCTTCTCTCCACGGCTGTCCACAACAACTGCCTCAAAGTCTCTGGTGAACAGCTCTGTGTTTGTCACTAAGTAAAGTTTAAAATGTCTAAAAAAAATACAAGAATGAGAAAACGTCAATAGAAATGCATATGTGAAACACTTCGACAAACAAATACATGTAACGTACATAATAACAATTATGGTAGTCAAGTTGAATAAAGATGACAAGGATTGTTGAAATTAGAAAGCGAATCTTGGTTCTATGAATGACATTTGGCCTAGGTCGATTACAAGATCACTGCAGTTATTAACAGACATGCGATGGCGGGCAGCAGGAAACCTTTTGAGGGCGAAAGGCGTGTGCGGCGTAGAGGGAAAAGTGGAGCTAAATACCCAAGACCCCAATGTGGGGAGGGCCCTCAAAAAGTCTGGAATTATGGATCAAGAGGGGAAGGGGGCCCACAGGGACTGCATATGTATAGGGTCCAGAATTTTGCGCTACGCCCCGGGCGATGGCTGGGTGGGGGATTCACCTGTTGAGGGCGGTGAAACTAAGCAGGCGCTCTGCGTGTGACTGCGTCTGGACGTCCCGCTTCCTGATCGAGTGCTGAACCAGGCTGGACACCGACAGCACGTCAAAATCTGCCAGCATGGAGCGTAGCGCGGCTGAAATAAGGTGGACAGGGAGACAGGGATGTGTGGGGGTGTAGGAGAGATTAAGAACTTGGGTTTAAAACTCAAAGAGGGCAGGTTCACCTCCAAATATCAGACACGTGATCGGGACTCCTTTTAGGGATTTGGCTTTTAAAGAGTCCACAGATTTGGCTCTTTCAGCTCACGAGCTTGTGATTTTAAAACAAACTGGCCATCACAGGCAAAATTCTATCCATTCAACATACGTGAATTAGGCTATATAAATTAAAAGCTAACGGTTTTTTTTTTATTCATCCCTGTTTCAAAAATAGATACAGACTTTAAAAATTGTATTTTGGCATACATATATAAAAGACAGCATTTAGGTTATCCAATTCACCCTCACTCATTTCACCATGGAGACAGAAAAGATACAATTCGCCCTCACTCATTTCACCATGGAGACAGAAAAGATCCAATTTTCCCTCACTAATTTCACCATGGAGACAGAAGAGATCCCATTCTCCCTCACTCATTTCACCATGGAGACAGAATAGATCCCATTCTCTCTCACTCATTTCACCATGGAAACAGAAAAGATCCAATTCTCCCTCACTCATTTCACCACAGAGACAGAAGAGATCCCATTCTCTCTCACTCTTTTCACCATGGAGACAGAAGAGATCCCATTCTCTCTCACTTTTTCACCATGGACACAGAAGAGATCTGATTCTCCCTCACTCTTTCATCAAAGAGACTGAACCTATAGGTTCTCACTGACAGGGAAAGTGTTTTGTCATAAATGCTGCACATCAATGTATCAGCCGGGTAATGGCCCCTGACTTGGTGTGCATTCAGCACATCCAACCATAAATGTTTCCTGAGGTGCACACATTGATCAGATTAACAGTTTAAATTAGTGATTCACACAGTCCGGTCAGGAGAACCCAGTACATGTTGGCTTTCCCTCAAACGTAGCAGTCAGTTAATCAGGTTTGATGGAGCTGTTAAATTAATACTGATCTTTACATTGCATCTTCATGGTTTGAGAATAAATGCACAATCGGAGTGCTTGCAGTGCACCTTGTAAGATTCTAAATTTACATGATCCACTCAAACACTGACAAATCAACCGCGCCGCTAGCCGAAGCAACTAACTTATCATAAATACAATGTATTTACAACAGGTTGAAACGTAAGTGTAAGCAGTGACTCGTCACCACCGACAGGCATAGTATTCAATTATAGAATAGCAACTGGGAGTGAGTGATCAAGACCTATTCCAACCAAGGAGACTAGATTAGCAATACAATAGACTGGTTCCTGGTTAGACCACAGGAAGTTGAACCTTCAGACCCCCTACTGATGAACAGACTAATTGATTTACGGGAGCCAGACAGTGGCTTCCTTAAATCAATCACATCATTTTTGAATATACATTTCTGTTTCCCGCCTATAGAAAACAAAGCCCGAAAATGGTATTTAAAGTCATCCATTTCACAGAATAGGATTCGGATGAACTCCGCTGAATCCAGAGTGCATTGCTGTATCTCTGACAACTGCTGTTACGAAGAATAAACATCAGAGAAGTTCCTTCTTTTTATTTTTTATTTTTTATTTTTTTTTACAACCTCTATCTGTGGCAAGGCTGCCTGGCACAGGAGCAAACACACGCCACTCTGCATCACAGTTTCCCTTATTAGAACCATGCACAAATACGGACGTGCTTGAAATTTTAAACAGCCGCTTATTTCCAGTAAAAAAACGGTGATCTATCAATTAGTGAATACACATCGGAAAACAAAGGTCATTAGCTTAGGGCAAAATCTGGTTCGTCATTAAACACAGCATTTATGACTACAGCATTCACAACCAACTGTTAACAAATGATTTTCACTCAACTACAGTTAGTCTACTTCAGGCTACAGTTGAACATGTTGTATAACGGTTTTTATCTGAGATTCTGTGTAGGCTGACTGTACAGGCCATTTCGGATAGAAGGCGTAAGCAGCGCGACAATTCCAGCGGTGCACTAGATTTTATTCTGAATTTATCGATTCCAATGGCACAATTCACATTCGCTGCAGTGCTGCAAAGCTGCAATGAGTGGCTTTGCACGACAAAACTACAGCTCAAGACAGGACACAAAACTTTCTCTGTGCATAAAAGTACATATCCATATTTAAAGTTATTATAGCATTTTAGCATTCCATTTTTGTGTCTGATTGGATTTTTTGCTGTTGTTTGTTGTTGTTGCTACAGCGTGGACAAAGCTAATCCTTGCACATTTTATTTTTGAACAGGGTGTCCAATACGTAATATAACCTGAACAAAAAATGTTTTGAAGTGGTTTTGAATTGTATAGGCTATCAGGTCTGCTATGTAGTGGAGAGGTGTGGGAGAGCCGGTGGCTACAAATAGGTTCAGTGTTGCCAGATGCCAGGGATTTTATTCCCCCAAAATATTCCTAAAAATCCCTCATCCCCTTTTTTAAAGTCTAACACAGGGGTTCCCAAACTTTTCCATGCCAAGAACCCTCAAATAGCCATAGCCTCTGGCTGGGGCCCCCGTATTGCGAAATGGCTTTAAAAAAATACTTTTAAATTACACTGGCAAATATTTAAATATCTAACATACAGCTTCTTAATACACAACACAATACTTTTGACCCTATTTTCATTCCATAATCGGGCCGTTGGCAGCTCAACGTAACACTTTTGACTGAGAGGCAGACAGTTAGTTATTGGCTGCGATTGAAAAAAGGGCATGGCAAAAACCTCATTTCGATATGAAAGGATTTATAACAATTTATATTTTATTTTAAACTGGCACAATAATCTTATGAATTGAATAGAATTTTTAAAATAAATTTTACACTTGAGGTAAAATGCCCCAGTCAGGCAACCCTATATAGGTTGTGTTGGCAACTTCAGGTCTCGGCATCCAATTGGATAGAAACAGAGTCACACTAGTGACCAAAGCAATGTTGTGTCGACCCCTGGTAGATGGAGTAAACATGCACAAAAAATGCCAAATGAATGAAGTGCAAATGTACCAAGAACTGTATGACACGCAGTGCAGTTCTTATAAAGACAACACCAAAGAAAATTCTGGTGTGCAGTTTCTGATGCCATTGAATCTTTTGGTATGTTTTTATTTTATAATTTTTTTTTTTTTAAGTATGATATATAACAGTCTTTTCTGATCCTTGAGTTGTTGTTGTTGTTGTCATTGTGAACTAAAAGGTTTTTACTATTTATTGCACCATGTAACTGAAAGCGATTTTCAGAGTTTTGCCCATCCCTAGGCTTACCAACATCCTGTCTTTACAATGTGGGACCAGCACACAGAGTGCACTCTGACATCTGACTACAGTCTTGGACAAGAGACTATCAAAAAGGCATGAGGAAAATGAATAATTACATAATAAACGGTCAAAACAGTATGACTTTACTTACTACAGATTTTCCTTAAACATCTGAAACTAAAGCTTTTTTTATTGCAATGATACAAGCACACTCTATCGAATATTGGTTTAACCAAAAGACTTCAGTCTTAGCGTCATTACATTTCTGAGTGGTGAAATGTAAAGTTAGCTGTCCCTTTCAGTTTATTTGATGATGCATATGAATAAATAAACACGAACGAATTACATCTATACTCAAGTACAGGTGCAGCTCAAAAAATTTGAATATCGTGAAAAATATTCAATATTTTTTGTCACTCATTTCAGAAAGTGAAACTCATATATTATATAGATTCATTAAACATAGAGTGAAATATTTCAAGCCTTTATTTCTTGTAATTTTGATGATTACAGCTAATGAAAACCCAAATTCAGTGTCTCAGAAAATTAGAATATTGTGAAAAAGTTAAATATTGGAAACTCATGGTGTCACACTCTAATCAGCTAATTAACTCAAAACACCTGCAAAGGTTTCCTGAGCCTTTAAATGGTCTCTCAGTCTGGTTCAGTAGGCTACACAATCATGGGGAAGACTGCTGACTTGACAGATGTCCAGAAGACAGTCATCGACACCCTCCACAAGGAGGGTAAGCCACAAAAGGTCATTGCTAAAGAAGCTGGTTGTTCACAGAGTGCTGTATCCAAGCATATTCATAGAAAGTTGAGTGGAAGGAAAAAGTGTGGTAGGAAAAGGTGCACAAGCAACAGGGATAACTGCAGCCTTGAGAGGATTGTCAAGCAAAATCCATTCAAGAATTTGGGGGAGCTTCACAAGAGTGGACTGAGGCTGGAGTCAGTGCATCAAGAGCCACCACGCACAGACGAATCCAGAACATGGGCTACAAATGTCGCATTCCTCGTGTCAAGCCACTCCTGAACCAGAGACAACGTCAGAAGCGTCTTACCTGGGCTAAGGAGAAAAAGAACTGGACTGTTGCTCAGTGGTCCAAAGTCCTCTTTTCAGATGAAAGTACATTTTGCATTTCATTTGGAAATCAAGGTCCCAGAGTCTGGAGGAAGAGTGGAGAGGCACAGAATCCACGTTGCTTGAAGTCCAGTGTGAAGTTTCCACAGTCAGTGATGATTTGGGGTGCCATGTCATCTGCTGGTGTTGGTCCACTGTGTTTTCTGAAGTCCACAGTCAATGCAGCCATCTACCAGGAAATGTTAGAGCACTTCATGCTTCCTTCTGCTGAAAAGCTTTATGGAGATGCTGATTTCATTTTCCAGCAGGACTTGGCACCTGCCCACACTGCCAAAAGTACCAAAAGCTGGTTCAATGACCATGGTATTACTGTGCTTGATTGGCCAGCAAACTCGCCTGACCTGAACCCCATAGAGAATCTATGGGGTATTGTCAAGAGGAAGATGAGAGACACCAGACCCAACAATGCAGACGACCTGAAGGCCGCCATCAAAGCAACCTGGGCTTCCATTACACCTCAGCAGGGCCACAGGCTGATCGCTTCCATGCCACGCCGCATTGATGCAGTAATTCATGCAAAAGGAGCCCCAACCAAGTATTGAGTGCATAGAAATGAACATACTTTTCAGAAGGCTGACATTTCTGTTTAAAATATCCTTTTTTATTGATCTTATGTAATATTCTAATTTTCTGAGGCACTGGGCATTTGGGTTTTCATTAGCTGTAAGCCATAATCATCAAAATTACAATAAATAAAGGCTTGAAATATTTCACTCTGTGTAATGAATCTATATAATATATGAGTTTCACTTTCTGACATGAGTGACAAATAATATTGAACTTTTTCACGATATTCTAATTTTTTGAGCTGCACCTGTATATTCCAGCACTATTTTTTAATCCGTTTCAATTTACAATACACAGGCCTTCACCATGCATAATCCAAATTCAGTCCTGTGGATGTTCAAACTGGCCCTGTAGTCAGAAATTAATACAATGTGCTATACATCAACAGTCTGTTCATATAGGTTGGTATGTACAACGTACAGCACTATAGTAATTAGCCCTGCTTTCCGTTGTGTATGTATAAACCATAGACTATATAAAAATGGTATAAACACAGCTAAATTATAAGTAAACACGGCTGTATGCACGTAAAGGGAGGGGTCCCTTCCTGAAAATATCTAGGACCACCAAAGCAATCACAAAAAACTACAGCTAGCGATAACTGTCACATTCGCCTAGTTCGTTGTAATGGGAAACATGTATTTTCAGGATCGCTGGCTTGAGGTGTCACAATGTAACTTAACCTACTCACCAAATTCTTGACCACCTTTTTGTGTTTCAGTATCATGCGAATCTTTTATCCTACCACCCACCCAACATACAGAAGCCAGCAGCAGCAGTACAGCCAAAACCGGTTTCGTTGTTACGACGACAGACATGATGCTACGCAGATTAAGACGGTTATGGCCGATTTTACTTTGTCATAAATGATTAGTCTCAATTGATGTCAACAAAAACAACTGATGTTGACCGATGTGATAGCCAAGTTAGCTAGCTGAGTAGCTAGCAAATACTGTAGTGCGAAATGTTAATGGAGAGTTGGACGTGTAGCTAAGTTATTAAAGTTAGCTACCTAAATTGGCTTCATGAATCTATTGTAACAGCGTAAATTATTTATAAAATATAACATTAAAGAGTCTTGCTGTTAACTACCGAGCTGCTAAATTCAGGGATGAACGCAACTACCCACATCCGGAAGTGCATTCATTGTTGACGAAAATCAACCGCTGTGAAGTATGAGGCGCCGTTGAGGACAAAAGTTGATCGAAAAACGCGCGAGGAAACTTTTGCGTGAGAGAGATCCAGTTATCTCGCGAGAGGGATTGAAACCCCTGCAAGAGAGGTCCAATGGACAGCGCGCGTGAATGAAAGTGGCTCGAGAGAGGTCTAATGGATAGAGATGTGAATGGATTTCTATGGAAATTGGGGGGTGGGACTAGATTTAGCTGTAAATTACACTGGAACAGTATGGAACACATTGGTTGGTTAAATGGTTGGCTCTAGGTCATCAAGGATCTGACGTATCAAACAAACCTTAAACCATCACTCTGCTGCCAGAAATACAGTAGATAGGGATGGATAACTTGAAGGGTTTCTTCTCCTTACTTGTTTTTCCATAGAGTTAAATAGGGAAATTTGTCAGGAGAAACAACCCTTAAAGTGATCCATCCATATCTACTGCATATCTGGTAGCAGAGTGATGGTTTGAAGCTCGTTTGATACCTCAGACCATTGATGACTTGCAGCCATTTTATCAACCATGTATTCCATACTGTTCCAGCGTAATTTACAGCTGAATCTAGTCTCACCCCCCAATTCTCATAGAGATCCGTTCAAATGCAGAGAGGTTATAGTATCGCTTGTAACAGTACTTGAAAATAAGATATCGAGAGTCTTTTGATGTTGATTGGTCACAGGAAGTAACAGCCTGCAAAAGATATGCGACCAAATATTAAATATGATACTTTAAAAATATGTTAAAGCAAAGGGTATGAATACTTATGTAAATGAGAAATTTCAGTTTTAGATTTTTAATACATTTGCAAAGATTTCTAAAAACATGTTTTCACTTCATCATTATGGGCTATTTTGTGTAAAATTGTGCAACAAAAAAATGAACTCAATCTATTATATGTCTGTAATGTAATAAAACGTGGAGAAGGTGAAAGGGGTGGGCAGACTTTCCGGCTTGACTGTATAGCCTATTCAATAGGCAAGGCTACTACCCATTTTATGACGTGAAGAAAAATACTAGCACAGAAAAACTTGATATAGGCCTATTCATTGATGTTTGTCATTCAGTTAATGTAAGATTACTGAAAGCCTATTTTACAGCTGACGTTACGCCATTGGTTAATTATGATTAACTTAATTATTACAAAAAAGTAATGGAAACTGGTAACATTGGCCTGGCCCGGCAACCAGGCCTGGTTAGCAAAAAAATGTAGCAAAAAAAAACTGCTCAATTGTTCTCATATATACAGTTCTTTGAGCTGGATAGGCTACGGAACTGTTCTGTTTTCACAAAAAGCTGGGAACCACTAAAACGGATCCTGGATTGGCTACAGTTTAGTTGTCCTAGCGCCTGGTACATTCTGGTACATCGGTTGAGGGCAAGTAATATCATATAATCGGCAAAACCGCAAAATCACCAAACAGCAGCGAGGTTGTGTTGTGATTGGTGACCTTCTCATAACCTTACCCACAGAGCAAACTGACACACCGGGTTTGGCCGGATCGTAACTGCTGGCCCGGTTTCAATTTGCACAGTGGCCCAAAATTGGCCTGGATCCGATTTGCGGACCAAAACGTCTGGTAAATGGTACAAAGCAATTTGGTCCCTCTCTATGCTCATGTTCAGATCATGATTTTTTTTTTTTTATATTTTTTTTTAAATTGTTGTGCAACTGCTTTTCAGGCAACAGATCCTGTATTTATAGGAAAAACTTAAGAGAAAACTTTTTACCCAGTCAAAGGGGTATAAAATGCCATTTGTTCTTTCTTTCTTGATCAAATTAATCTATGTAACAAGGTTGACACTGTGGTAACAGGACTGACCATCGTAACAAGGATGATATGACAAAGATTTTATAGTTCAGTGTAACCATTTGAGTTACATATTTTGTTCTATGTTTGATAGAGATGTTTACATCAATTGTTAAATTTGTGAAAGGTCTAATGTTTTTAAGGGCAGATTTATACTTGTGGTAGAATCTATAATGGACACAGTGTGCACATACATTTGAAAAAAAGAAAACCTTTTACCTGTCATTAGATACTCAATATCCACTTTACACTTCCCATTACTGAAAATTAGTGAAAGCATCACATGCTTAGGCCGTGACCGAATATGATCCCAACACCCTTTTGAGGGCGCATATTTGAGTCCACTTTGTCAAAAAGCTTTTGAGTGGGAGACTTTTTCTCACAAATTGGGGCACTTAAAATACCAGGATGAAACCCTTATTTCTGGGGTTTTGTTGAGGGGATTCAGGAGCGCACTCATCCACAGAACTGTGCACTCATCCGACAGAGTGAGTCATATTATGAACTACTCTCTTTTTATTTTTGTTAATTCTATCTTCATTCATAATGTACACTTTGTAACCATCGTCACATGTTAACTGATTGATATTTTAAATTAAAATTAAAAATATATATTACGAACTTCCTCACTAGTTTGGAAAGAGTTTTGTGGGATTTTTTTCACGCACTGCAGGAAAAGTGAGGGGACAGGGCACATAGTAGACAGTGGTCTGAGTGGACAGGGAACAGGGGTCGTATTTGGTCACGGCCCTAGCCAATGGTAGGCTACTTTAAAATGGTGGACAGATGCCAATAGATTTTTGTGTGTACACTTAAGAGAAGAAGAGAACATACAAGAGACTCAATCATCCAGCATCCTAACATCAAGGTCCTTAAAACATCCAGCCAAATCCCGCCTGTCAGTTTCTCTTGTGGGCTGCATGGGGTGGCGATTTAAAGCTAATGCATCCTGTGATGCATAGCATTTTGCAAAGGAGACAGGATTTGAAATATGTTTCACACGTTTCGACTAATCACTGCATATAAAAACGCAGTTCTGAATGTAAACAATTTCAGCAATTCTGAAAATGCGTATGCGTTCAGTAGGGTATAAATTGTACAGTTTTGCCTTCACTCTGTGGCCTTCTTCCATCACAAGTTCACCCGTGTCTATTCTCTCCACCCCCACGACTTGCTCATTTTGCAGGGATTTTTACATCCGTTGTCCTGTGTTAATATTCTTTCCCTAGTTGGACCACCAAACTATGTTGTAGGAAACTTTTTATTTTGTACGTCGCCTAATATCATGCCATGCGATGTCTCTTCAAATATTTCCCCTCTCTGTTGGTGTTGTATTCCTATGCTGTAATATGGCGTTGTGAAACGATACCATTGACCATTACCTCCATTTCCTGATCTGTCATTTTTTATTTTTCTGTGTATCCATTTCTTAGCACCTCATAATCTGGATGTGTAAGCGTGCCATATTGTTTCCGTTCCCATAGAGATCCATTCAAATGTAGAGTGGTCATAGTATCACTTGTAAGAGTCCCAGAAAATAAGACATCAAGGGCCCTATCTTACACCCGGCACTAACCCAAACGCAATTGTTTTTGCTTACACCCGGCGCAGGGTTCATTAGAGCCCCTTGCGCTTACATCGGTAAAATACCAAGTGATGTTGTGCCCATAGCAGTGAACTGGGCGTGTTGGTCTTAAGATGAGGTGTGGCCTGGATTATTTTTGGCGTATTGCCATCTTGAGCCAGCAGAAAGTGATTGCGCAAAATTTTAAAATAACAGCACTGTCAGTAATTACCAGGAACTCATAATGGTTAGTCCAAATAACATTGATCATAGGCCTACTATTGATCCATATAGCCTATTCCTTGATCGCACTAAACACGCATGAGCATGTCTGTTTCGCCATCATACACTAAATTCTAATGGCTGTCATGACTTACATAAATTTGTTAACTTTACTTGGTTATCAACAATATGTACTTCTTACTAGGTTTCATAAAGTAACAGTTAATTGCAGGGTGAAAAAAAACTATTTACTTATTGTTTTGAGTGAAGAGAACTTTGTTTTTTAAGTTATCTTCACTCACTCGGGAGTGACTATTTACGAACGCACCCTAAGCAATACGCCAAGGTGGAAAAGCAGGCTTTTAAAGGGAACAGGATATGACATTTTGGTTGGTTTATTGCAAGTCAAGCCCAAGACACACCTATAATTAACGAAGAGACTAGGTTCAGCCCGTTTGCACGTTACGCCTTGTTTAGCGCAAAAAAAAAAGAAGCACGCTGTCAAAATAGCAAAAGTGGACTTGGAGGGGGGGGGGGGGTGTGTGTAAAAACCCTCAAATTAAAGCTGAAAGTCTGCACTTTAACCTCATTGCCACCGTTTCATTTCAAATCAAATACGGATTTATATTTATTCACATTCAAGGCATTAAATAAATTATGTGTGTTAAATAACCTTTTTGGGAAATGGGCCTTCCTCTTTAAAATTACTTAAGATACAAGTTTGTAAGACCTTTACAGTTCCTGTACTCCTATTCATAAAAAGAAATATAGGTTAGAAAAATAAAATAATAAATACTGGTAAAAGATAAATGAAAAGTCATGACTTGACAATATTTCTTGATTTTGCACCATCACAAAAGCATACCACACATGTACCCCACAAACCTCAGAATAAATGAACAACATTGCAAAACTTGGGTTTATAAAATGTAATTATTTTTATTCGTGTTACATAGCTGTTGCGTAGGGCATTGCACATTTTCACAAGGCTTCTCGGGGACTACAATCAATGATTAGCAAAACATAATAGTGGTCCAAATTTCTAAATGACACTCACTGAACCCGACACCCTCTTACATGTGCATAAGCCTGCATTGAAAAGTATTAAATCCAACACTTTGACCTGATGAGCACAGCATTTCTTCCCTCCCCAGTGTAGGACATGCATGTAGGATTCTGCTTTTTTTTGTCATTTTATTTTTGGTCTTCCCGAAAGTCCTCCTGCCCGATATATTCAGACGCGTTACAATGTCGGTGACAGAAGCGAGAACCGCATCTAGGAAAGAGCGCTTTGTGACCTCGGTCGGTGAAGAGCCGGGCTGTGTGACGCCAACACCCCCCTTCACAGCAGTACCAAAGAGCCAGCATACACAGGGTCACTCCAGGCTAGTAAAGACTATTACAGTCGCTGGTGCTCCACAGCATTGTGCAGAAAAAACACAAAAAGCAAAGGTCTGAGGAACGTGTTAGTTTAAATCCGTTTAATATAAAGACAAACCCTCACTACAATGGTACGCTAACCACTCGCGTTTGAAATTTCAAATACAATTGGACAGACTATGTGAACATACACGCAAGCCCTGTAATGCCACAGTCATATTCAAATTGTATTTTAATTGGGAAATTTACATCAATATAAAGTGAAGCTATTAATACTTTTCTACAGCAGAAACTACACATATGGAAGGCTGTGACAAACACAAATTAAGGAATGGTTTTTTTCTGTTCTTTTCCAATTTCTTTCCAAAAGCTGCAGTGTGAAAAGACTAAATGGCCGAATTTCCATTAACAGCTCTTCAGTACTGACGGATTTTCATCGCTAGAAGATTTTTTTGTATATGGAGCAATAAGGAATGGACAAGTGTAAAAGGGTTTTGTAATTTCTTTCCCCGTTTTTCTATTTTGGAGAGGAGTCGGTGTGCGTTTAGTTCTCGCCGCCCTCTCCTTCAGGTTCGTCAGCTGCGGTGTCAGACGTCCATAACTGCAATGAAACACATCCGTTTAATGCACTCACAAATACAAAACCACACACACACACACACACACACACACACACACACACACACACACACAGCCTTAACAAACACACTACCTTCGGTAAAACACGCACACACACTTGGCTTATGTAAGTCACCCTTTGGAAAGGACCTGGGGCCTCATGTATAAACGGTGCATACATACAAAAAAGATGTCTATGCCACTTTCCTTACGAATTTCCCCATGGATTTGGGATTTATAAAAAACAAACTTGACGTGAAAACACGTTCACAAATTTACGTAGCGTATGACTCATGCGTGTACACATTTTTTAGACTGTGGGAATTGGCGACTCCGATGTCGGGGAAACTGGCATACGCAACGTTTTTGTACACGAGGCCCCTCACCTTTCCTTCATTTAACCAGGCAAATAGTTACCTGGTGATTTTTAAGTATTTATTCATTCTGTGCCCAAAAACCTCTGTTAAACTTCAAATGGGAAAAATTTTTATTTTAATACCGCCTGTTGTAAACCGAGCAACCCAAATGCTTTACTGCCATATAACTTTACAAAGTCAAAAGATGGACAAATGACAGAAAACAGGTCCAGAAGTAGCTGGAGGAATAAATAAAACTTACTGAGAGGTTATCCCTTAGCAGCTGCATAATGAGAGTACTGTCCTTGTATGAATCTTCACTCAGTGTATCCAGCTCAGCGATGGCATCATCAAAGGCCTGCGACAAATTAATAGGTACATGAGCAGGTGAAGGTGCCAAACGCAGGTAGCGTGTTGCATACAGCATAAACAGCTAGCGGCGTAGCGTGGTACGAAGAGCGGAGTGAGTTAACACTGTCGCATGTGTAGAGCAAAGTTGGCAGGGTAGTGGAGTGCTTAGAGCAGAAAAAGTTGGCAGTGTAGCATAGCACAGACAGTAGAAATGATTAAGAAAAGGTGTTGGCAGTGTAGTGCTGAGCACAGCATTATGGACAGTCTTTATTTATTACAGTGCTAGTCTGGCACACTGCAGTTTGATAGACAGCGAAAGCGTAAGGGCCGACCTTCTTGGCCACAGAGCAGGCCTTGTCAGGGGTGTTGAGAATCTCGTAATAGAAGACTGAGAAGTTGAGCGCCAGACCCAGCCGGATCGGGTGTGTGGCCTTCATCTCCTTCTCGCTAAGAAGAAATGCCTCCTGGTACGCCCTTTGAGAGTCTTCTATGCTTTCTACAAAAAACAAAACAAAACAAAACGCAAAACAAAATATTCAGTCAATACCGCACACCCACCTGATTCAGTATTCGCATGTCTGTTACCAGAAATTTCTACCACGCAACCTAAAGATCCATAAAATGACATTTACAGAGATAGACTGGATTTTTCATCCAGTGCCGGTTATTTAGATATTCAAACTTGGGAGCTATGAAACTTGCATAGCTACCGATCTCCCACATCAGGGGTAGGCAACCCTGGTCCTGACCTGGAGTGCCGGTGACATTTCTGGTTTTTGTTCCATCAGAGCTTGATGGATTATTAAAAGTGAGTCTAAATGGTAATACGCAGAGTGCATCCAGTACACGGTCATCTGTATTCATTATACCTGATTCAAATGAATGCAGTTATGTAGTTATAGGTTTGGAGGAAGCAAAAAAACCAGGACCATCTCTGGCACTCCAGGAGCAGGGTTGCTGACCCTACCCTACATGATCATGGACTAATATTACACCATTAATTCCAGAAAAAGGTCATCCAGTGCAAAGGACCTGACAGCAGTCTGAGGGGCGTGCGTGCCGTAGCAGAGGGGACTCAAACTCAAACTCTCGAGTGCAAGACACATTGTGAGCAAAAGCGGCTTCTGCGACTGCCTTTTTCAGAAATGTGCTTTTTGGTGACAATCAGATCGATAGCAATTTCATCCCTGTGTGTCCAGTACAAAGATATTAGACAATATCTACGGGCTGCACGCTGTGTTAGCACTACCGCTGACTGCAGACGGAAGCCACTAGCTTAGCTCCTACCTTAGCTTTGTGAAGTGAGGGAAATACACTTTACAGCATCAGCAAAGCTGAGTTTTTCTCTCTTTTTAATTAAATTTTATTTTTTTAATAAACACAATACATCCTGCATCTTGATGACAAGTAAAAATAAAAACAGAAAAACAATATCTTAGAGGCAGCTACATTCAGAACTATATGCAGGTATGCAACAGATTGAAGTCAAATGCCAAAGGGCGTGATAACAACTGGAGTGGTAGTGGCACACATGTTGGTAGTCCTTAATTAAGGCAGGTGCTGGACAGAACAGTGATAAATGCACAGTCCACACACTGCAAGGAAACCATTCAATAATTTAGTGCACCAAAATAGTAATAACTGGAAAATTGCTGCAAATCCCATAGCGCATGGGTTTCGCAATTCGGTCCAGGGACCGCTGCGTGTATGCTGGTTTTCATCGCAGCCACTCTCTTGATCCATTTATGGTTGTTGAAAACATGCATTTATACTCAGCGGCCACTTTATCTAGTACCCGCTAGGACCCCTTTTTGCCTCCAGAACAGCCTGAATTATTTGCGGCATGGATTCAACAAGATACGAAATAGTATTTTGGTCCGTGCTGACTCGATAGCGCGCAGTTCCTGCATATTTTTGGGCCACATAATGAATGCTGCGAAGCTCCCAAAGTCATCCCAAAGGTGCTCTATTGATTGAGATCTGGGGACTGTGCACGCCATAGGAGCATCAATTACGCGATAGTAAGTCACTATCACGTTCGTGGAACCAGGTTGAGAAGATGCATGCTTCGTGGTGCATTATCCTGCTGGAATTATCCATTTGAAAAAGGGTAGAATTGCCATAAAGGCATGCACATGGTCAGCAACTGTGCTTTGATTCACCGTTTGGAGGAGCAGGCCATTTGCGTTAACGAGCAGGTGTATCTAGCAACTGAGTGCACGTTCTTCCGTATTTTTCATTAAACTTATTAAAACAAGGCAGGTTCGGTTCATTGCCATTTGCTTTTGCTTCAGTGAACGGGTGCCCACACTGGGTATTTAGGACCCAACAGATTTCACAAGCGAGCTAGCTGGTCTATGCCGTGTTGTCACTGCTGGCGAGTTACACGTTACACGTCAATTCTGAGCAAATATTTTTCTTGAAAATGTTCAATGAGAGCAGAAAAACAGGTTCCCCCAAGTAGTGTACTTGGGCTTGCTATAGTACCGCATGGTCTGGAGTACAATGCTGCATTTTCTTTGCACGCTCAAATACTGCATTCAGATTGGGGTACATTCTTGGTAAAACCTCAAGAGAACCTTCTTGAAACGCTTACCTTTCTTTTTGTCTCCGGCAACTTCGGCTAGGTACCTGAAGTAGTCTCCCTTCATCTTTAAATAAAAGACTTGGCTCTCAGCATTCTCAGCTGATTTAATTAAAAATGTGTCCAGCAGATTCTGAGGAAAGAGGAGAGTTAAGAATTAATCAGTACAGTTTAGGGTTCTGCATAAATCTGGGATAAGTGATGTCCCTATCTGCCATAGTACATATGGAACAAGCAGTGCCTTATTTCAGCGTAGGCTATTCTATGGAACAGCATTACAAAAAACATGCAAGGGAAACAAACAGCCTGAATATTTAAGTCTAGATTAAAAACACAGTGTGTTCAGTTATAGTCTAACAGAGTGTGTATGTATAGCGTCTTTTTTTTTTGTGTGGGTGAAAAACATTCTTTACCATCACCCATTCGCAGCTGTGACCCCGTTGTTCAGGGGTAGGCACTTGAAGGGTGGGTAGATTTCTTGCCAACCCGTTTTGGTTCTCGGTCACTGTCTTAGTAGTTATACTGTCATAAAAAACTTTTTTTAAATGTATTATTATTATTTATTTAACCAGGCAGGTCACCTAAGAACAAATTCTTATTTACAAGGACGACCTGACAAGAGGCAAGCCTCTTGGGGGGGGGGGGGGTTAGGGAGATAGTCAGATATAAAAACAAAACAAAAACATTATCTAAAACAATAAGTGGGGGATCATATATAGTCATCTCTCCTCTGCTACTCATAACTCTCCCCTGCCTAGCCTTATTTCCAGTTTCCCTCTCCCACTGGTGGGGTGCCTGCCCTGTGCTTGGAGCCACTCCGAAAGCCTGCTTTCTGCCCCCTGCCCTCCGCTCTAGCTCAACACCCCACCCAAGGAAGCTTTCACACAATCAGTCCTGAACGGACTGAAAATCGGCTTTGCACGTTGGTCCCTATAAACCAACACTCTGAGCTGGTCAGATGAGAATGGGCTCCCCAACTGAGTCTGGTTCATTCCAAGGTTTCTTCCTATACGTCATCTAGAGGGGTCTTCCTTGCCACTATAACTTTAATGGACGTTTACGGCTGGGGTATGCTGTGAAGCGCAACATGGCAAATTCACGTACAAATGTGCCATGAATAAACACGTTTAATTGATTTGTCATGATGGTGCATATGAGATAGGTGATGGCTCTTTCATTACCAGAGATGTATATATAAGTGATGTGGGAAGACATAAAGCTCAGCGATTCTTGGGAAATTGTCCCTTAAACTTACATAGTGCTGTGCCAAACCATGCAATTATGTCTTACAGACAGGAAATGCAGACGCATGGTTGAGGAAATCTGGTAGCAACCTTTCACTTTATTTTATACCAATACAGAGATATACACACACACACTAACTCATACTCGCTGCAGTGAACCAGTATCAGGGGAATGAGGAGAGGATATATTTAGCTCACAATGTCACTCCTAAGTAGTCTGCATTGGGGACATGCCTCAAGTGTGTTAGATAGACTTTGCCCCAGATTCAGTCTGAACAGAAGGCCAGAACGCTGCTCTCTCTAACGTAGCACATTGTGGCCACGTTTAATGAGGGCAGTTGCTTGCTGCATTCCACGCTATTTGGTCAACAGCAAATAAAGTACAGATGCTTCCACAAAAATAATGTTTTTGAGGTCAACCAACATGGGTTTTTCAAGGGCCAATGGCAATATGTGGAGAGCAGGGACAGAAGTTGGCCGATGATTTCCCGATATACGCATCTGATTAAATATAAAAATTGTATTAAAAAAATAATAATAATAATAATTGTTGAACTTATTGAACAATCTCTCAAAAATAGTTATAGTGCACTTAAACCACAGCCTTTCAAAAACAGAATATGTATATAACCAAATCAAAACGTTTTAGAAAAATGTAGGTTTGCAAATTGCACCATAAAACATTTACAAGAAAATAAAAGTATTGAAAACATTTAAAAATGTTGTTTCGGTGCACATTAACAGCAGAATTTATTTTAGTTCGGGTACGGCACAGATATTAGCTATTCCACACTTGAAAACGACAGATATCAGCCAATTAGATCACCTGGCTGATAGAGCAGATTTATTAAACCGTTTTTCTGGAGTCTGATCACACCTCCTACATATCTGCATATCCCATATGCAAGCTGAACTCCAACCACAGAGGGAGAGGTGTGAGTGAGTGACTCTCGGGCAGGGTAGGAAATTACAAGCCAATTTACCAGCCACATTACCTTTTACAATGTAACACAACCTGGTGGGCTACCAGCCAAAATGGCTGCTAGAGTACAAATCTTACCAGTCACAGTCAACATTTGGCCAGCGTTTGACTGGTGGCTGGTGTTAATTTCACACCCTGCCCCAGGGGATAGTCTTAACATGCAGACACAAACACAGCAATTATAATCCCTCCCGCTCCGCCTTGGTGGATATGCAGCGAGTGCCCTGCAGCTTTGAAGGCTGCCGTGAATAATCAACATGGGTTCTACATACTGGTGGTGGCTGAGGCCCAAGTTTTATGCCTTTGACAGTGAAGTGCTTGAGATGAAAGAAGCTATACAAAAATTATCCAAGTTTTCCTAAGCAGGTACCAGAATATGCCAACTGCCATTGTTGTAATGCTGGGCACGCTGAACCTTAATCTTTGTTTTGTGGGCGGGCTGGTCAGGTGGGCACAACCCAGATGAAGTGATGGTCCATAAATATGCACAAGATTCTGCATAATGCTAAAGAGAGAGCTAGTCCTCTCCCCATCTCCCCACATCAAATCAGAACCATGTCTCTCCGCCATTCGCAGGCCCCACCTCGCTACAACTAACCAGGGCCACACCTCTCTCTGCTGACACTTCTACTGTAAACTCCACATACTACTCCATCCACATAAAAGCTTTGATACCTTTTACTGCAGATACCTGCCAGTAAAAAGTAATGACTATAAATAATTTCTGGGTATTGATTGATCTCACATTATAAATGTCATTTCACCAGTTTATAATTAGGCTGTATAGGCCTAATACTCACTTCAACAGGTATTAAACTCACGTTTCACCATTATTCTCAGTGTAAAATACCACTTTTTCCAGATATTAATCTGAGCACAGTATCCATTTAATCAAATATTAATCTCCCTGCACTGTTAATTTCAGAGAACCATTCAAATTCATGACATTCAGTTTAAAGAGATGTTAGTGTAGACCACATAGTACTGCACGTGACTGTCTGACAGTCTTAGTAGTGATGTCATGCTTATGGCAGCTGATCAGCGACCACATCCCAGGACCCAGGTACAACACCGTGCATGGTCAGAACCGCCAAATACAAGATCACCCGTAACACTAACTATTAAAGTAGTAAAAAAATACATAAAATGGATCAACATTAGATTGGAGGCAAAGAAACGCATAGCTGGCTACGCACAGAAGCACCAAAGCTACAGGAGGTGGCCAAGGACGAGCAATAAGATAAATATATTCTTACCAATAAGCCAGCCTCACAGCACCGTTCTCCAAATGAGTGCAAACTGAACTGCCCAGCGGAATAAAGCTATCGTGGGTCTCACCATGCCACAACGGTGAGCAACACAAATTTCATATCACATACAGTGGCTTGAGAAAGTATTCATACCCCATTGAT
The DNA here is from genome assembly GCA_022702515.1 of Ilyophis sp. 1 JC-2022. Classification (NCBI taxonomy): domain Eukaryota; kingdom Metazoa; phylum Chordata; class Actinopteri; order Anguilliformes; family Synaphobranchidae; genus Ilyophis; species Ilyophis sp. 1 JC-2022. The sequence goes on along the minus strand of CM040406.1, from coordinate 28,359,717 downwards.
TATTTCTCATTTTGTTGTGTTGCAAAGTCAAACTAAAACATATTTACATGGGATTTTTTTTCTTCTATTCCTGTAGAAGAAATTCTCTATAATATGCAAATTAATGAAAGTATTTAGATATCTTCAGGATTATATAAAAAATGCCCTTTGCTTTAATGTATTTTTAAAGTATCATATTTAATATTTGGTTGCATATCCTTTGCATGCTGTTACTTCCTGAAGTCTGAGACCCATCAACATCAAAATACTCTCGATATCTTATTTCCAGGTACTGTTACAAGCGATACTATAACCTCTCTGCATTTGAATTGATCTCTATGGGAATTGGGGGGTGAGACTAGATTCAGATGTAAATTACGCTGGTACAGTGTGGAACATGACTGGCGAAATGGATGTAAGTCATCAAGGGTCTAAGGTATCAAACGAGCCCCAAACCATCACTCTACGGCCAGATATGGAGTAGATGTAGATGGATCACTTTAAGGGCTTCTTCTCCTGACTTTTCCCCCCCCATAGAGTTCTATAGGAGTCGGGAGAAATAACCCTTGCAGTGATCCATCCACATCTACTCCTTATCTGGCAACAGAGTGAAGGTTTGGGGCTCGTTCAATAGCTCAGATCCTTGATAACTTACAGCCATTTAGCCAGCCATGTGTTCCATACTGTACCAATGTAATTTACAGCTGAATCTTGTCTCAGCCCCCTATTCAAATAGAGATCCAATCAAATGCAGAGAGGTTATAGAATGCAAGAGGAATTTTCCAAGTTTCTGTGATGCTCACACCTGGAATTATAAAGCCTTAAATCGAACACGCCCTAAACAGGTGAGAATTGGCCAAATTTGGCATCTGCGCAAAGAGGTCAAGAGCCCCTGGACAACGAGCAGTAAAACGCCCACAAAGCATCAATGATCCACTACCACATTTTACTATAGGTATCAGGTGCTTTTCCTTGTATGCAGTTGTCTTTTGTTGCCAATGATGTGCATGGCCAAAAAGTTTGGTCTCATCTTACATTTTGGTCTCATCGGACCACAAGACACAATTCCAATTGTAGTTTCAATAATGGTTCTCAAAGTTCAGGCACTAAAATTTATGGGTTGCTTTCAGTAAGGGCTTCTTTCGTGCAACCCTTCCAAATAGCTTGTTGACATGGAGGTAGAAAAAAGTAGGCTTCAGTAAAAACATGCAAGTTTTCCTTACAGGGGGATATACTACGAAGCAGGAACATGGACCGAAGTTGGGAGCTGTTCCATGTTTTACTCGGTGCAGTTATCCAGCCAACTCAGTAATTCTGTTTCATAGCATAGCCCCCAGGTCTGTACTCTGTTGAGATGTTGGCACATTACATGAAGTTGGTTTTTCAATATGTTCATCTTTACAACCATATACACTATATGCTATAACAGCCATTATATCTTGAATTGAAAACTAGCTAAGCCTGTGCCAACTACGGCCTATGGCCCTGCCAGGCAGTGTATCATTTGCAGTCACATCAGCACCCAGAAACCATTTCAGTTTGCAGGGTTTTCCTGGTCTCATCATAGTCAGCCCATAGCAGCAGCGCTTGAAATATAGTCCTCCAATCCTATCCCTGTGTAAAGAAGCAGCAGCTGGCAGCCTGTGCTTCACCTGAGAATGTATACATGTCTGTCTCTCACAAAGTTATAGGATGTTACAGTGACCAAATGCGGCTAAGAATACAATTGACCTATAGCTAAATCCCGCCACTCTTCGTGTTCCAAACTTGGACAAACGATTGATTTCATGTCAGAACTTTACAGTGTAAACAATGGCCGCATCGGCTCTTTCCAAAATAGCCTACTCTTAAAAAAATAAAATACTCGGGTAAAGTTAATTGGCATATTTTTGGAAAAAGCAGTACATGCAAGAAGTAAGTGTGTAGAAATGAAAACGTGATTAGAATCGAGGTCAATTAAAGTCCAAGTTAGGCTACCGCTGGAGAAACTGCACCAGATGATTACCGATGTTACCCTGATATCCGACCTCCTTCCATTAACGAATGCAAGGTTAGCTACTATAGCCTACAGCATGGCAAACATATTTAAAAACCAATTTGTTTTATGCCAAGAAACCCGTTGCAAACAACAGCTAACGCACTAGCCAGGGGGGCACATTGCTTCTGTAATCGAATGCGCAAAGTGAAACCGTTCAATTATGGTCGGCTAGCTAATATTAGTCTACTTAATGGTCATGGATCATAATGTAACGTTGGTTGACATGGTTCCTTACCGGGTGATACAATAAGGCAGAGGAAGATGTACAGGGAATCAGGGAATACCGGAGGAGCTCCACTCTGTAACTGACAGCATTCGAGTCCTGTTTGGTTTAGTTTGTCAAAACATCTTTAGAAAATAACGTAGCCCATCAATGTAATTTTCTGACATTATAAAAAAAAATAGCAATGATAGCTAGCTTGATCTACGATGTGTCCCTACCTCAGAACACAGTCCCTATTCAGAACAGTGACAGATGCAGGCAGCATTTCTTCCCTCGCTGGCTCTGCCGACATGCCTATGTAATTTATACGCCCACTTGAAAACAATGTAGTCTTGCAGAGACCAGGAAGTAGTCGAGGTATACGTCACTTTGATGTATGATGTATGCAAATTATCTTTTCACCATCCTGTCTGATTCAATTTATGTTTTTTAATGATTTTCAGTGAGCCACTGCAATCTTTCCATTGGTTTCAATGAAATTGTGACCGAACTGTATGACCGAGGTCAGCACGCATAGTCACGGTTGCTAAAGTATGATTGGACAATATCTGGTTTGGGGAGGAGCCCAGCATTGGCATTACAAATTTGAAGAAAAAAAAAAAACATAGGAAATCATTGTTTAAATATAAAATAACTAAACATGTCTAAAGAACTTCTGGAACTCAGAAAGGACTCAGCCATTCAAGAAGATCATGCTGAACAATAACTCCACCCATTCAAACATACCTTGGCCCAAACAAGGCTTTTGGGTGCAGAGTCAATGTACCTGCACCTTTTGTCCAATTCTCGGCTGCCCTTAAGCATTTGTGAAATACAATACTTGATTCGTTCTACATGTGGAGGTGGGGCACATCAGCTAAAAGACAACCTTAGAGATTGTATTTGACCCTCACCCCATTAGATCTCATATTTGTGGATTGGCACCAGCACACTTATGGTAGGAGTGGTACATCTGGAGCAAATGCCAATGTAAATTCTACTTGTCTGTACACAGATATTTTCCTTTTGACAAGAAATGTTGCTTGCGAAACTCAGGTGAATGCAGTTGTTTTTCTTGCGTCGTTTTCTTGCGTATTTAGCCTCTGCTAAATGACCGTATTCGAACAATTTTTTTTACTTCACAGCACAGGTCAAGAGGTTTGAGGGTTGTAAAAATGCAGGCATACCTTTCCACAAGCAGACTGTGAGCGCACAGTTAAGGTGCGGCTTCCGGCGGGGGGGGGGGTTACTGCGCTTCCTACATGTATTGATCCGAACGGCTAACCAGGAAATCTTATCCCACACATCAAGCGTAGGCTACTGCGGGTCAGTGGTGCACAACTCGTTCGTTCACACAAGCGAGAGGTCACAGCAGTGCAACGTCAAAGCCCAATGCCCGAGACACCGCCTTCAATGCAAGGAGAATCCACTAAATCGCGCACCTAGATACGATTTCACCTAAATGACACGGGTAATCATGAGTATGACTACGCCATATTCCCCAGTACCTTAACCTCAGGTACTGATCCAGGTATTGTCAATGAAATATCGTCTCACGTCGCCCTTATTTGCTGAATACAAGCGGCAACAATTAACGATATCTGTCTAACGTTACTAGTGGCATTTCTTGCTCATGTAATAATAACGCCACTAGGAATAGCTCAAGGTTTCAGAGATTCAAATATTTCACACAGGGTTCTATTAAAGGGAAGGGGTGTGCAAAACGTTCATTTTGTGTAGTAAGGTTACAAATATGTAATAGCTTGCTATGACTTACCAGTACATCTTCACAGATTTCCCTCAGCTCCTTTTCGACCTTCTCACGGAACTCCTTGATCAACTTTTTGTCGGTCGCTTCGGGCTTCAGCTCGAGTGTGGAAATGACCCTCCAGGCCGACCTGCGAGCTCCTACCACGTTCTTGTAGGCGACCGACAGCAGGTTCCTCTCCTCGTTGGACAGTTCGTTTGCCAGCTCTGTTACTTTCTTCATTGCAGCGGCCATATCGTCGTAGCGCTCGGCCTGCTCAGCTAGCTTGGCTTTCTGAATCAAATCATCTTTTACTTCTTCCCCCATTCTACGTTATTCTATTGGGTTTTTATACCTTTCGTTTACTTAGGTTACTCTTTAAAGTAGTGTCCGGTCCGACGAATCACTAACGTAATCCTTTGGAAACCTGCGGACAAACAGAAAACAATAACGTTAACGTTAATGGGCACGTTAGCTGACCACGTTACCAGCTAGTGTATTTGCACATTAGCTAACGTTAGTGAATTTAGTACCTATAGTAGCCTATAGTTTATTTGTTAGCTACATTAAGACTATGGGTCTAAGTATTGCTAGCTAAGGTATGTTATTCAAATGCAGGATAGTTAACGTTAAGTTACCTAACAGTTACAACACCTGACCGTAACGCAAGTTAATGTTAGCTACCTGGTTACCCAACGAAAATAAACACGTTTGCTAGTGAATAGGTTAACGTTACTAAACATGGTTGAGCTGCATGGCTAGCTAGCAAGGCAGTATGCTTCACACTGGTCTAAACAAGCCAATGGTTTGTTTAAAACGCCAGTCTAACGTTACCAAGCTGACTGCAAAATGAGCGATGTAGTAATGTGGTACTCCATCATAACGTTAACATTAGTTTATCCAGCAGCATTCATCGGAAAGCTCATAACGTTAGCGGGTGAGCTGTCGAAGTTCTTCCATTGTGTCAGCCGTAGGGTGGAAATTGCCCACTTCTTTCATACAAGTTAACAATTTCGTTCTTAAAAAACGAGGTTGTCCAAAAAACGACAGTATATAATATCACGCAATAAAAGAGTGAATGCAAAGTATGCCCGTTTTTAGTAAGGAACAATGCATTCACAAAAATATTTATTTTGTAGCAAGAAATGACAAAATGGATGCGGCAAAAGAGAGCCGCGATACACCCCTTTCACAGAGGCAGGTCCGTTCCATTAATGTTAGTACTTCCACAACACAAGACCTTGAACCCCCTAGTTTTACAATTACAGAGATCCTACAATATATCTTTTAAAAATATAAAATCCAAAGATCAGACCTTCTGAAAGGTGATTTCTCGCTTGACGTTCTGGAATTCCGTTCAGCTCCTCCGAATTGATCTGCTGTGAGTTTGGACAGAGGGAGGTGCCAAAAAAAAAAAAAAAACTGTAGTATACCGTCTCAACCAGGCTTGATAGAAAGGGCGTAACCAGTTAACTTGATTCCCAATAAGAAAGTGAATTTTGCTCCAGTCAATCATCATAGTTCAAAATATTAACCAGTGAAAGCTTAGCGCGGGGAGTGAAGGCGGGCCTTGTGGGACAGGTCCAGCAGGCCTGACGACTGGTGCTGGACAACGGGGTTTCTTCCAATAAGAATAAGAGAGAAAACGTCACCATTGCTATGGTTATTTGGCCCCTGTACAGCACCTGACCGAATAGCACTGTAGCATCAACGAGGGCGAGGCCCACCGAAGGCGTGGCAGGGCAAGATGAAATTGTGTCTGGTGGCGGTGCGGACAGTGATGGAACATCGTGTGTTGAAAACTTGCTTACCACGCTTTAAGTTCTGTGGTTTAACCTAAGGTCGCGATTCTCCTTCCAGCAAAGAATCTAGCTGTGTTATGAACATAAATACGACGCTAGCTGGCATTATAACCACCATCTATCTGCATAGATAGATTGTTTGTACAGTCAACTAAAATCAGTGATTATAAGTGCAAGTGCAAGACTTTTATAAGAAGTCCAATGCATTCCTGTGTAATGCATTTAAATGCATTCCTGCCCTTCTATATCTACCTGCCTTTCTTTTCTTCAGATGATACAATATAATTACTGTATTCTACACCATTCTGCTCCCCTGTTGTAGCATGTATTGTCCAAATATCCTGTTCTATATTGCATATAGGGAATAGCATTGGAACGTATCAAGACCCCAACATTCCATATGTCAACATTTCCCATTGTACCCCACTGACACAGTATCCACACCCTATGCACTTATAAAGCCCCCCAATGGTAGTTTTTAATTGAATTATTATTGAATGTGATATGAGCATAACTTATCAGAGGAACAAATATCATCGTGTGTATCGTCTTGTGTGTAATGTTTTTCCTGTGAAGTTGTAGTGCTATTGTAGGTGAGTATTGGTATTGTAAGGCTTTGTGTTTCATGCAACAATTGCAACAAAGAGGTTGTATGATGCAATAGCTGTACCCTTAGAAATCATGAATGCTAATGCCAAGCGGAAAGAAGGCAGGATGTGGAGTGATTCTGGCATCGCAAGTTTGCACCCTGCTTGAGATACTGCGATTGCACAGGTCAGCCAGGTGCTCTACAGTAATTACTTCAGTACAGATCCAGCTGTGCAAGTTTAATGTGTCAGATGAGGAGATGAAGTAGGCTCTGATGCATTTAATTTGTGTTAGCATACAGTAGCACAAACACTGTCCCCAGGAGACACTTCTGAACTGGACCCTCCTACACTCACCAAATAGAACCATCCTACACCAATTTCAGTTGCTACTATCGGATTCTGTTTAAACCATCTTTAGTCTCTTTACGCAGTATTTTTCACTGGTCACCATAGGTCTGTACAGAAAGCATTAAAAAAGCACAGAGATTGGTGGTTTCCATATGTCCCTACAGCTTGCAGGACTATCCTATGGGTCTTTACATGTAATCCAATCTCTTGGATGTCTTGTTGGCTATCTTAAAGGTGATACACAAATCATTTTTGAAACTAGAACTATTTAATTGAGTCAACAAAAAAAAATACAGGACTCTATAATTAAATGATTCTGACATGAAACTTGGTAATACTGATCTCATGGTACCTTTTGAGTGAGGAAAGTTCTTGGACAAGACCATATTCAATTGCAGCATATATCTATCATTTAAACAAAGGTCTTTTTTTTTTCAAAAATATGGGGATATTTCACCAGATAATCAGCTGTACTACTTGGTCACCTGACCAACATAAAGTCAGACACATGCAGACCAGACCAGCCCAACAAAGACCAGTCCAGACCAAATCAGACCAGCTTTCATTTTGTCCTTTTAAAAAATGTTTTTTTAAATAGTATGGCGGATATTTATTGTGCTAAAAACAGTGTGCTAAGCAGTGCACTTTAAACAGCACACTTCTGCCAGTGCAATGTATGCAGGAGATAGGGCTCTGATTCAGACACAGCCTATGTCTTGGACTACAAGTTGGAGTTTTTACTTCCAGTTTACTTCCTGAAATTGTCAGATGAGTGTGCTCCTAAATCCCCTCAACAAAACCCCGGAAATAAAGGGGTGTATCCCAATATTCTTCACTCCTCTCCTCCTTTCCTCCACTTCCCCACTACCACTCGTCTCCTACCCAGAAGTATGCAAAACAGCCTTTACATTTAAAGTACAAGTATTTGCATGTACAGTATTCAATGTACATCACATTGTGGTTTGTGTTGAGATATTAATTAATATGTAACCATTCATATGTAATTAATATGTAATCAGAAACATTAGATTAAAACACAAAGATCGGTTTCCGGGGCACAGAGAAGAGGAAGTGGTAGTGGAGGAAAGAAAGATTTTTGGGAAGTGTATTGGGACGTACTCAAGGTTTCATCTGGGGATTTTAACTGCCCCCATTTGTGAAAAAAAGTTGCCCACTCAAAAGCTTTTTGACAAAGTTGACTCAAATATGCGCCCTCAAAGGGGTGAAGGATCATATTCGGTCACTGCCTATTTTCAACCCAGGGCATCAGAGGCAGCAGGTGAGTTACAGAGAATGGGGGAGACAGAGAATATACCCATGTCAGATAATCATCGTCCCATTGATTGGCAGACATGCACATTAAAATAACTAGGCGACTCATTAATGGCTGATTGCCGTTTCCCAGACTCCACCTGTAACAGTGCTCTGTGCCTTTTATATGAGATAATCTGAGCAATAATCATTTGAATAATGTATTGGTTTTAAGCTTATGTAAATAGCAATCTTTGTAAGAATTTAAATTATTGTATGTGCACAGAGGTAGCTACTGTAATGCTTCACCATTATAGCATATGCAATTGATGGCTGCTGGTGGAAGATCATAGCTTGCTATTATGAAATAAGATCAAAAGCAAGGTCAGGCCTACAGTAATACACTTAAGTTTTAGTTTAAACTGTAGAGGTGCCTCTTTGTTTTTTTTGTGGTCCTTGCTGCTGGCATCAGGGTCCCTGGCAGTCCTGTAGTCATGTCATGTGTGATTAGTCACTGTGTCATCCAGGAAGGGAGGGTTTTGATTAGGGTTTTCCCCTGCAACATCACACATTAACAACTCTTCTGATCAACCCTCACAATCTGCCTACGTCAGCTGTACAGGCCTCCACCGTATTTAACCATTGCATTTGTATTGCTTTTGATTAACATTTAAGTTAATTTTCGCCTGATGTTATTTCATTACTTGTATCCACATAGCTTCTGCATTTGAGTATATGTATGCTGGCACTGCTTCTTTGCATTCTGTATATGCCAGTTGAGCCTCACAGTCATTATGTCAGAGGACTGCACAACCCTATGCAGCTGTAGCAGGCAGACCACATGCTCGATTGGCCAGAGGAGTCATTATTGTGTTATGAGATGGGCTATAATGTTTTCCTTTCCCCCTGAAATCCTCCTTCCCTGAATGATGCTATGGCTAATTATGCAATGTCCTCCTTGGTTGCCAGCCAGTTCGCACAGGCACTTACAGAATTTAATTCTGAAAATTGTGGGGTGTGTCGCTGCATTGAGAACCAGGGTTTCAGTTGAATTTGCTATCCTAGAGGTCAATGGAACAACATTTAGCCAATAATAAACAGTAGAGAGAGAGATTAAAGACTAAACTGATGACGCCATCTAATATTAAGAATAATGTGAAGCATTCAAGTGTAGCTTTTTGCACTATCACAGTAGAAAATAACAATAAAGCATTAAACTAATTAACCCATCATTGTTTCTATGAAAATCCTTTTGTTTGGTTATGTAGGCCATCACTGTTGTCCACAGTGATATATTAAAATGCATGCAATGCTGCTGATCAGCGATGGATCACCGGGTCCATTTTGATTATCTAGATCAGGGGGTTCTCAACCTTATCCAGAAAGGGCCTTTTTCTTCTTCTTTTATTTTATGGCGGTTGGAAAACAACTTTAGTGGTGCATTTACCGCCACCCACTGGTCTGGAGTGTGGACTGGGAATCAGTAATATATTAAAAAAACACCCAGCAGGTTTAACTTCGTGCCAACGACAGGCGGGTGACTCACTGCTCTGTGTCCTCCTATGTTCCCTGTTTGTCTTTCTGACCGTGCGTGGGCTGCAGCTGTACAATTATCTGCATCTACTGTACCTTAATCTGTAATATTATTCCACACACAGAGTATGCTTTAAGTGACCCCAAGAGCTGACAAAGTTTTTAAAAAATCTGGAAAATTCAAATGAGAGCACCACAAGACCTTTTCCTGACCCATGTCACGATTGTGCTTTCCAGAGCAGTGCATTTGCCAATTCAAATTGCTACTGTACTGTGTGCGGCTTCATATCAGACAACGTTTGCTCAGCAGAACCTCTGTGGGGTGGGTTACTGAGAGGTCAAACATTCTCTCAAGCTGCCTAAAATGTTACCTTCAGAAAAGCATTGCACATACAGTGTATTTGACTTGTCACTTGTATTGACTTGTCACATGTATTTCCTCAAGATCTGTTTGGGCGCGACACAAAATAACATCCTGTTCCTACTCAACTGAACATAAAGCAGGGTGAACTTAGCTAAGGTTACCTAGCTACAGTAGCTAGGTTACAATGAAAATCAGGTTGCAACCTGGATGGCCATTATGTTATAATTAAGTTAGTGGTTAATTCCAGGTTAAGAAAATCTGTCTGTTTATATGGTGCTTTGTAATTCTTGGAAATTAATTAGAAAAAGGATCATAATTTGATCAGTGTTTCACTCTGTGCTGGCATCTTTAATGGATTAATAAATCCCCTTTTAAAAGTTTCTGACAATAACACCATTCTGTTGCATTTCCATTATTCAATTGTTTAGCACATGCAATTATTTAAAGTAACTTCCATAGAATAGCCTTTAAAAAAAAAAGATATTCTGAATTCATAAAGTTAGATGTTTACTGAAGTAATTCAGGTTGAGTACTTTGCTCATGCCACATCTGGGAATTAGCCTGAATGTGAATGCCATTATCTGTTTTTATGGCTATGGTTATTGTTTATTACTCCTCCTCATACAACTTGAAGCTGAATTTAACTTTACAGACTCCTTATACTATGTCAAGTTGGTGTGCTATAGATATTTTATATGTTTAAATTTTTGTTGTTGTGTAAATATTCAAAGTTTTCCATACATTTACATTAGATTGATTAGCAGCATGTCACGGACACCATTGGTAGGTAATTTCTTATACTTTTTCCTGTAAGTATCTCATTCAATGGATTAATCTGGCTGGATTCAATCAATATGTACCCTTAACTATGACGTAAAAATTAATGCGTTACTTTTTAAAAATTCTTTCAGTTTGTACTTGCATTTATTTGTCAAAGTTTAGGACTCAAAACTTTTATGAACCCAGACTTTAGTGGGTTAGGTGTGGGTATATACATTATTTATTAATATGCAAACCCTTTTCTTTAAAGAAGCTATTCTCCTCAGCCTTTCCCAGAAGTTTCAGTAAAATTGTATGCGGGTGTGGCACAGTCTGTGAAAGCAAAAGGCTGTGAAAAGCAAACCGGCAAGGTTTGTTTCGACATGCAAATTTAGCCCACCCGAGTTCCAACACTCCTGTGGAGTCATGCTCAATTACATCAGCAGTGACCAAACCAGTTATCCAATTACAAGGACCTTGCTCGCAGGCAAATAAGCTGTGTTCTGTCCCGTCGTTTCATTCGTTAAAGAACATTTCAACTCTGCAGGAAATGCTGCTGAAGAAGCCGCCATGCACAAATCCCTGTTTTTTCCTTGTGTTATCAGAGTTGGCGCACCTTTCTGCCAGAAGTTTCATATCAGTCAGCAAATGAGGCATCAGTTGTTTTAAACCAAGTTTATATACTATAGGCATCTGTAATTATTTCATGTGGCAACATTGTCACCCTTCCACACTGGCAAATTCCAAATAGAATTTTCTAAAAGTTTAAAAACGTAGAAAATAGTGTCAAAAATACTCTTATTGGATGTGGGACAAATATTATTGGATTGTAGTGTAGAAGTATTCCACCAAGATACTTGCACAAGATATAGAATAAGAATAACATCAATTTAACAGAGATGTCACAGAACATTGAAGGAGATTCAATAAAACAACACTGCAATATCATGAACTAACATCCTTCTAATAACAACGATAGACAATATGGTGACCTAACACCATTCTCTTACCAATACAACCACAAGGCTAAAGCTATAATAACATGCTGAATTCAGTCAGAGGACCGCAGGGAGGTGATAATACATGTGCAAGCACCTTTTGAGAATATGTCCACTCGGTTTCATCCAGATTCATAAGATTGATGGATGCAATTGCTGACATATCTCATTATCATGAAATCTACATGGTGTGGTTTGTGATTTAGCTGGCATGTATCTCACGGTGAGCACTTACTCCATGTGAAAAAGTCAAATATTTGTCCTAAAAATCCAGACAAGGCATTTAAATTTGACTGATTTTCAAGGCAGCTGTGTGTGATGTGGGTATTATTCTTGTTCCTCTGGTCAAGGTGAACAATAATAATTTATTGCACCACTCATTGTTGAAGGTGTTTTTCTATGGAAGTAACAGTGTCTGCTCAAACTTTAATTTTGTATCTCGATAAACCTTACAAGGCATCATTCCTGTATATGACTCACAAGGGGCGTGATTATTCCTGGCAACCTTTTAAATAATCAGGCTTGATGTTTCTTGAGTGTTGCAGGAACTTTGAGAAAGACAATAACTGCATTGTGTGAAAAAATAAAGTGCTTTTGTTGCAGCAGACGTGCGAAAGCCACACTTTACCCGATTTTGGTGTTATGTGTTTGAAGGTTTCTAGAAATCACATCCAAGTTGTAGTTGTCTAGATATCTTTCTTGCTGCATTGTGCATCTGAAAAAGCCCATCTTTGACACTACTATGTGTCAGCACTACACAGGCCACAATTCCTTACTTACATTGTAGTATTGTTAGTTATGCATTGGAGTACAGTGGGTGGAGTATATGGGAGGACAGGGCATGTAAATAAACTGCCATTTGATCATACTAAATGGCAATAGTAATACATGCTATCAGTGCTAGCTGAAGTAGCCCCGTGTTATTCCTGCCTTTTAGGCTCTTAGTTTCTCATCCATGTACTCAGGCTCCAAATGATAGGAAGTAATTATATGTTACATCCCTTTTCTTGAAAGTCAACAAACTGCACTGGCCATGTTTCACTGGCAATGTTAGGTAACATGCAAGCTGGCTAGTCAAATGTAGCATCTTGTTTGCTTCCCTGTTCCTGTGTCTGAAAGAACTCACACCCATTCCATGCTCTCAGAAATGTGTTTTTTCTTTTCAGAACTGCTGGCTCTTGAGAGTGGGTGTGGCTTGCCCCGGTGACGCATTTTGCAGATTTTTCAGAGATGATATCTAGAAGATTGGTATTACTTAAATGTTGAATATTTTGTCCATGTCATTTGTGGACTGACTAATATCATCAAAAGTTGATTTCAGGACAAAGTGGAATCACATGAGGATGGAAACCACACAGAAACACCCTTCTTCTTCTTCTTCTTTTATTTTATGGCGGTTGGCAAACAACTTTAGTGGTGCATTTATCGTCACCCACTGGTCTGGAGTGTGGACTGGGAATCAGTAATATCTTTGCTTAATAATAAAATCAAATTTTTAAATACTAATAATAAAATTTAAGTTTATATTAATAATAAAACTCATATTCTATTTATTAAGCCTGCTGAATGTAAATACTCCAACAGAAATGTAATACATGTATCCCCTGTTGATTGTTTCAAAATTTTGTATATATTAAGTTGTGTCCCCACTTCATGTAGCTTGGTTTTTAGTCTCTCTCTCTGTCTGACATATTTTATGCAAGTGTATACTACATAATTTACTGTTTCTTGTTCCCTACAAAATTTACATCTGCCATCTCCATGTTTGTTTATCAAAAAAAGTGTACTATTTAGACCTGTGTGTCCTAACCTTAACCTTGTGATAACCCTGTCTTCCTTCCTATTTCCCCGTTCAGATTGTGTATTTCCAACCAATGGTTTTATTCTAAATAAATGCCGACCTTTACTTTCCCTGGTCCATTCCTTTTGCCATCTCTTTTTAATTTTATTTTTAATAACCCCTTTAACCTCTGCTTTACTGATTTTAACATCTATCTGTGTATGGTCTGCCTTTAATGCATTCTTTGCAATTATATCTGCTTCCTCATTCCCTTTAACTCCCACGTGAGCAGGTACCCATACAAATCTAACACTTAGTCTTAATCAATTTCAAATAAAATGTCCTGTCTGCTACTGGAATTAAAAGACTCCAAACTCATTAAAACTGCATACGAGTCAGAGCGGAGGACCACCCTCTCTGGTTGAGCTTCTTCTACCCATTGTAATGCAATTACCATAGCCATCATTTCACTTGTAAATACAGATAAGACATTAGGTAATCTCCTTAATTCTGGGATGACAAAAGCAGCCGAGACTCTTTCTGAATTTGGATATTTTGATCCATCTGTATATATTCTTAAAAATCCATAAAACTGATTGCTAATATGTTCATTCACTATACCTTCATACTTATTCCCCTTCCGTTCATCTCTTTTTTTGTTATGTAGCTCAAAATGTATCATTGGTTGTGGCAATAACCAAAGAGGTATAGCTGGAAGAACTGCTGTTGGGCTGTATTTCTTATTTAAAATTCCCATCTCGCTTGCCTTCTCCTTCACATTCCACCCAAAACTTTTGCTGTTCCCTTTTTCATGCTCCCAACATGGTTCAATAACATTTTTTGTTGGGTGATCTATTTTGTGACCTTGCAGATTCGCCCAATATGTCATCATTAGCTGTTGCCTTCTCAGTGTTAATGACATTTCCCCCATCTCCACTTGCAAGGCTGACACTGAAGTACTTTTAAATGCTCCACAACATATCCTAAGTGCTTGTGCTTGAATCACTTCTAATTTTTTGTGTAAGGTTTTTGAGGCTGACCCATATGCCACACATCCATAATCGAGCACTGATCTTATTAGTCCCATATATATTGTTTTCAAAGATGTACTATCTGCTCCCCAGTCCTTACCAACCAAACATCTCATTACATTCACTACTTTTTTACACTTTGTTATGACCTTATCAATATGAGTACTCCATGTGAGCCTCGTATCGAACCACATACCTAAAAATCTAACCACATTCACCCTCTCCAATTCTCTTCCGTACAATTTCACTTTAATTTCTTCCCCAATCTTTTTGCGTGTGAAAAAGGCAATGTTTGTTTTTTCCACAGAGAACTTAAATCTCACTCCAAGGACCCATTGCCCACTATTTAAATATAGCCTCTTAGTTTTTTTTCCACTTCCCTTCCTCTCTTCCCTTCCATAAAGCCCCCGCATTAAAATAATAATGATCTCTCTCTCTCCCTTTCTCACACAGTATCAATCATCATCAATTTTTAAAAAAAAAAAAAAATAAAAATAAACTTTCCCTGTGGGGGTCCATTACCAGAGCAAAAGACGAACGAATTCTTTCTTTTTTTTCTTTTTTGATGACCTACCTAGAAGAAGAAAGTTAATAAGTTAATTAAACTTCCTACAATTTCTAATCTATTCATTTTAATTAGCAACCCATCCTTCCACATTAAATCATAAGCTTTCTCTACGTCGAAAAAAAACACCGCTACTACCACCTCCTTATTTATTTGTGCTTTTCTAATTTCAGATTCTAGACATAAAACTGGATCCATGGTACCTCTCCTTTTCCTAAACCCACTTTGATAATTTGACCTGAGATTTTTTATTTCTAGATAGTATGTTAGTCTCTCGGTAATCATACGTTCCATTATTTTACATAAATGAGATGTAATGTGATCTGTAATTTGTAGGTTTTGTGGGATCCTTTCCTGGTTTCCTGATTGGGACTACCACTGCCTGTTTCCAACTTCCAGGCAATCTACCCTTCTGCCATACTTTATTAAAAAGTTCTAATACAACTTCCAAAGTTGTTAGATGCTCTAACATTATATAACACACTTGATCTTTTCCGGGAGATGTTAATCCAGATTTGCCAATTGCCCTTTTCATCTCTTCTAATAATAAAATTACATTTATGCTTGTGTCATTGTTTCCATTTCTCCAATCCAACATTTCTAAATGATCTTTTTTGTTTTTGCCCTTCTTTGCCTTGCCTCTTCTGACATGTTATCGGAACTATGTACTTTAACTAAAGCTTTAACTAACATGTCTGCCTTTTCTTCATTTTCTACTGCTAATATTCTATCACTTTCTAACACAGGATACCCCCATTCTTTCCTCACTCCACTCATCCTTTTTATCATTCCCCACACCTCTTCTATTGGTGTGCTTCTCCCAAGTGTATTGCAATAATTTGCAAATATTTCCTTTTTTCTTCTTTAATGGTTTTCCGGACCATTGCTTGGCACCTTTTATCATGTATTAGTTTCTGGAAGTTGTGAGTCCTTTTTTATTCCCTAAAAGCCTTATTTTGATTCTTCACAGCCACACAACACTCCTGTGTCCACCAGGGCACCAATTTTCTTCTTCCCTTACCAGACTTCTTTTTAATGCCCTGATTCGCAGCTCCTATTATAGCTGCTGTCATCTTTTCATTAAAAGTGTCTACATCCAATGCTTTGTCTATCACCACTAATCTTTCTTCACATATTCCTTGAAATTTTTCCCACTCAGCCATTCCAAAAACGTACCTTTCCATCTTATCATCTGGTACCACATTGTTCTCTATACCGACTTCACATACAATTGGATAGTGATCACTTCCAACTGTTGAGTGATTCCACACCTCCCATGCACATAATCCTGCCAGTGACTGTGATGCTAAAGTTAGGTCTAATACAGATTCTTTCCCCGTACCCGTAATTCTTGTGCTGCTTCCATCATTTAAACACACAAGGCCTTTAGCTTCCATTAATTCCTCAACTATTAACCCATTGTGATCTATCTTTTCCCCTCCCCATACAGTATTATGAGCATCAGAATCCCCACACCAAATAACCCTTCTTTTGTCAAGTCCTTCAATTATCTCCAAAGTGTCTAGTACCAGTTTTTGACAAGGATAATAAAAATTTACAATAATTAAACTGCTGTTCTTTAGCCAAACCTCAACAACCACATATTCCAGATCCTTCCCTATTGCTACCGTTCTATATGGAATTCCCTCTCTCACAAATGTAGCACACCCTCCCCCACTACCACTTTCCCTGTCCCTCCGTACACTAACATATCCTTGTATAATAAAATCCAGTGAAGGCCTCAGCCATGTCTCCTCAATGCATAATACATCTGGCTTATTCTGTAGTTCATTAACATAACCTTTAAATTCTTGTCCATTCCTGTGAACATACTTTTTTATTCAACTGCTCTTGTCTTTTCAGCTCTTCCTGAACAGCTTTACCAGATATCCGTTGAATATCCAGGTACCTTGCTGCGCTCTTCACTATTATTCAAATTTTGCTTGAAATGTACAGTTAATCACGTCAGCCATAAAGTACACAAATTTCTCCTTCTTTACTAAAAGTATATTTTCATCACCCCTTCTACTCTCCAACACACTTTGTTTGGCTGTCGGACCTTTCTGTATGGTTTCCCTTACTTCCCTTCTCTCAAGTATCTTCTCTTTCTGAACCAATTTAACTGCTTCTGCATATGAAATGTCTTTTTGTACCCTAATTTTCTGCACTTCCATTGCCTTCTTTCGAACAACACAGCCTCCATATACCACACTATGTGCACCGTCACAGTTTGCACATTTCTATTCTGCCCCTTTCTCACACTTCCCATAATCATGTTCGCCTCCACACCTACCGCACCTCTGTCTTCCTCTACATGCAGCTGCAATATGCCCATACTTTTGACATTTATAGCATCTAAGAGGAGGTGGTACATATGCTCTGACATAGTAGCTCATGAATCCTGCTGTTACTCTCTCTGGCAACACTTTATCTTGAAATTTCAGCAATACTGACAAACTATCCATCTTTTCACCTCCTCTTCTTGCTTGTAAATGCTTAATGTTTGTCACCTTGCTGTGGTTTCCTTACCTCCTTTAAGATTTACCTTCAGATCCTCCAAGTTTTCTTCAATTGGAATTCCATATATCACACCCCTCACAAGTGGGCCTCCACCTGTATTCCTCACTTTCTCCACCATTTTATTGCACACTTCTTTTAACTTAAAAGCTTTGCCTCTCTGCTCCTTATTTTTACACTTGACTAATAATCCTCCATCAGCCATCACCTTTGCCATCACAATGTCACCTATCTTCTCTTTTAGACCTCGGGTCAAAGCAAATGGGCTTACTTTTCTAATATCATGCCCTTCCTTGAATTTTATAATTATTTTTAATCCCTGATCCTCATCAACCTTCCTCCTAACTACCCTGGAATATTCCCCTCTATCACCAGAGCTATCACTGCTGCTATTATTACTCCTAGTTTTTTAAATTTCCACTTTAGTCCAATTATTTGTGTCCATACCCTCCTCTGAACACAGGAACACCCTAATGGTCAAAGTGGATTTGGTTTGACTGGTTAATTGATTGGTTGATTGATTGATTGGCAAATTTGTTGACTTGATTGATTGATGGAATTCAGTCATATGCTGACGTCAGTCTGTGACTCTTATTGTGGCATTTAGACTCTCAGAAACAAACACCATGTGGCACAGGATCGTGAGGGTGTGCATGAAGAGGACGAGAAGTAACTATGCCCTGTGGCTTTGCATACCTGGTGCAGGTGTTATTTTTGATGTTCTTGGGTTTCCCATCACCGCAGAAATGGCACAAACAGCTCATTTTATTATGTTCTGACAGAGTATAGTGAGTGGGGCACGCCACGGCTCTTGTCTGAATTTAGTTTATTAGGGGGAGAGCCCGCACATTCCAGCAGCTAGTGACTGCACATCCGATCTGGGGTTACCTCTCTGACTACACATCCAATCGCTCACACCAGGCTTTGATACATGCAACCTATGTATATCTGACACAATGAGATCCTGTGCTGATCTATTTTTATGGGAAATAGTGTTATGGTACAGACACTGTTATAGACCAAGATGCAAGACTCGGAGGCAAACTCAAGCAAAAACTCAGTAAGGAGTAAATATTTATTGGAAAGGCAAGCGAACAGACAGGGGAGCTAGATGAAGGGGTTGGACAAATAAAGTGGGCAAGGCAGATGACAGGGCAGGAGTTAGCAGGTACGAGGAGCAGGCTGGATACAGGGTAGGCGAACGAAGGCGGGCAGGGCAGATGACGGAGCAGGAGCGAACAAGGAGCAGGCTGGACGGGCTGAAACTGGAAACAAGGCGAACAGATAGGTCAAAATGCACACAGCAAACACAGAGGCCAAAAAAAGTCACGTGATAGCAAGAACAGACGGAACAAATTGGCAATGAGACAAACAAAGAGCGCAACTTAAATAGAGGTAGAAACAGGTGGAAAGGAAATGAGGGAGATGCAAAGGGCGTGAGGAATGTCTGTGAGAGCTAACGAGGTAATGCGAGCGGAGGGGGCGTGTGATAGGCTGAGTAATAATGGGGAGATAACGAAGAAGAAAACCTGGAAGCCACACCCAGCCTGCACAACACGGAACTAGACTGACAGGGTAAACGGAAAAACACGACATGAAACAGGAGGAATGGGGAAAAACAGAGAGAACAAAAGAAAGGTGGACTGCAGGGAAATGGCAGATGTGACAAATAGTTGCCTAACCATGATGTTTAATACTGTAAATGACACGGCAGCACACTGCTTTTAATCGAGTGCTGTATCTGATAACTCTGTGTAGAAGTGAGTCTTGGATGATTGTTTATTCTTGTATATTATTTTCCTGCTCTTTTAAATGCACTTTAGTGAGGATCTCAGTTCATCTTCTGGCTGCCAGATATGTTTCCATGGAAACCCAGCAGCCCAGCGAGAGTGCTCGCACATTCTGATTGGGCACAGATCCACCGCTGAACCACTTGTAATTACCCATAGGCCCTCAGTGCCAGAGAGATACACCCTGGGCTAGGTAGAGCAGTGAGTTGAGTTCTCCATCTCCTTCATCAGGGTTTTTGTTCACCTTGCTCCTTTTGTCCCTCTGATTGCCATCACAGCCTTTGGTTAAGGCCCATGTTAGAGCAGTGTGAGTGTAAGGTACTTAACAATATATGAGGACCGGACATTTGACCCTAGGCTCACTGTTTGCCTACAGTCTAGATTACACCCACACACCATGTATTATACAGTATGTGTGTACAGTACATATGTAAAGGGCGTGTTCATGTTTTGTTTTTGACCTGGTCTGAGCTTTTGCATCAACTTGTTGTTACGTTCCCTAGGAAGACCCAGACGCAGACCACAGAATAATTCCAAGGGGGTAGTTTATTGTCCGTTCCTTAATCAAGCCAGGTAGTCAGAGAGATAGAGAGACAAAAAAAAAACAGGCAATAATAATAGTAGAGAATCCAAAAAAAAAATAAAAAATAAAAAATAACAAAAAAAAAGTACAAAAAAAAAAAGGCAGGGAATAAAAAAAAAAAAAAAAAAAAAAAAAAAAAAAACAAAAAAAAAAAGGCAAGGGGCAAGGCAAAAGCAAAAGAATGGTCAGGGTTGTTGATCAAAAAAACTAAAAAAAAAAAAACTTGGAAAAGGCGGTAGGCAAGGGATGGGGCGTCAAATGGTAGAAGGACTGAGGAAACAAAAACACAAAATTAAAATACACAAGTAACTACACAACAATAGAGGAATGTGAAGGTGGAGAGGAGGGAGGAGAAAAGGAGGATAAAAAGAGAAAACAGGGAGGATGAATTAAACGTAAGAAACAATACAAAACGCGGACTGGATTGCAAAAAAAAATACACGATAACATACCTGGAGATTCAGGATAATCGTGCAAAAAAGATTAAGAGAAGAGAGAGAGGAGAGAGAGCAGATGAGCGAGAATAGATAGGAAAGAATGAGAAGAAAAAAAAATGATTAAGTGCGAATTAATATGAGAAGTAAATGTAGTAAACAATACACACATATTAGTATATATTAGTAGTAATATACAATTAAGTATAGTAGAGTAGTAGTAGTTAGTAGTATATATCTTATGTTAAGTTGTAGTTTAAGTCTAAAAAAATTAATTTCTTATCGTTTAAGCAAGAAAAGGACCGAACAAAAACCAAAAAAAAAAAAAACAGAAAAAAGTACAGAAAGAAAAAGAAGGAGTGACAGATAAAAACAAACAAAAAAACACAAGACAAAAAAAAAAAAAAAAACAAGAAAAGAAAACAAGAAAAAACAACAACAGACAGATCACAGAAAAAAACACTTGTGGCTTCAGACTATAGAAGCTTCAGCTCCACCCTGGCCATGTTTAACTCATATTAAATAGCAGCTGGTTGTCTGTTAAAGCTTGTCAGATATATATTTTTGGGGGTAATTTGCATTCTGTCTGCAGCCCTCCTGAACCACGCTCCTGAGATGCAAACCCTGTAGCTCAGTATAATCAAATCAGTTTCTTGTTCGCAGGGATGAGAGTGGCACTGACTGACAGTGAGTGATGAGTGACATGGGTTACGGGAGGATTCATAAGAAAATACAAACAGAAGCACGCAATGCAAATCTCATGCCCTCATGTACTGTATAATAACATATCACTATTACTGTTAGAATGTGAAAGGTACAGTGTATAGTGTAATGGTGGCAGTGTAGTATGAAGGTAGAAAAATAAACAAACACAAAAGTATAATCCACAATTATATTTACCATCCATGCACACACACCTCTCTATTTGTGTTTGTATGTATAATCCACAAATGTGTTTTTGCCATCCACACGCAAACACTTCTCAACTTGTGTTGCGTAAATCATCATTTGGATGGATGCAACAATTATATTCACAAATGCAAATAACATTTTCAGATATGTTTCCAATGTTCACGTTTACAAATCAAAAGCTTGGCTTGCGAACTGGCGAATCTACATTTGGCAACACTTCTTCTTCTTCGGTGCTACCTAACACGGCGATGTGTGTTCAGCTCATCAGCGCCACTTTTACGTTAAAAGTAAAAAAAAAAAAACAACATTAGCTTGGTTTCCAAATCTTTCTCAAAGATAGAAACCAGAGATGTAAAACCATTGATAGGAACTAGGAAGTACAACACTATGAGCTAAAATAAGGACAGCACTCCATAGCTGAACAAATAAAAAATGTCATAGGAGACATCGGTATCAGTGAGAATAGCTGTAAAATTTATTTAATTGGCTGCAATAACGTTACTTCACATGGTTGAGTTTGTTTTACATAATCTTTCCCATGAGGGGCGAAAGAGTTATGTAGCTACTGTGTAGGGACCTACCCCTCTGTAATGTAATCTAGCTAACTAGCTACATGCAATCTGATAAGAGTTTTGTGCAATGACTGTTTAAAAAATTTCCCATCGCAAGATTAGTGTGGGGTTAACTTTACAACCTAAATAAACTCAAAACCCAGTTGTTTTAATTTACCATTAATCCACTTCTTAAAGATAATGTGCGATTTTGGTCACTTGTTCTAAAAGTGGCGCTGATGAGCCGAACACACATTGCCGTGTTAGGTAGCGCCAAAGAAGAAGAAGTGTTGCGTGTGAATCACAAGTGAATCATGTGTGAATCGACACGGGGAAAAACTGCGGAATATTTGTCTCAAAATTCCATATGTAAATCCAAGCAGATCAAGCGTGTTCTTCGATCGCCAAATGTATATTCGCCAGTTCGCAAGCCAAGCTTTTGATTTGTAAATGTGAACATTGGAAACATATCAGAAAATGTTATTTGCATTTGTGAGTATAATTTTTGCATTCATCCAAATGATGATTTGCGAAACACAAGTTGAGACATGTTGTGTGGTGTGTGGAAAAACACACACTTGTGTTATTTTTTTTTAACACACACAAATTGAGAGGTGTTTGTGTGTGGATGGTAAAAATAATTGTGGATTTAACTTTTTTGTTTTTTTTTTTTTTTTTATAAATACTACCTCCATAGTAGTGTGTGATGGGGGGGGGTACTGGGGTAACTCAAAGATTCTTTCTGGTATATACCTGAGAGTGAGTGCTACTCAATTGCTTATAATTAAAAATTATTATGTAAAAAAATGGATTATGTAAAAATTTAATCTGCATAAATTGCTCTTGAGCTCTGGTGAATTATAAATCTAAGACCTGTTACAATTGTAACAACAGTTAAGAAGCCTCAGACTTTTCGTGTTGTAAATGTTATTATCAAACACTAGCTCAGGGGTGGGTAATTCTGGTGCTGGAGGGCCGGTGTGTATGCAGGTTTTTGTTTCCACCAATTACCCTGGCTAAATGAGCTAATTGACTGTATACACCAACACTTGTTCACTCGTAGTAAAACATTTCACATAGGGTCACAAGCACAGTCTTCATCTGTCATCGTGTGTCTATCAAAAATTGTAGCTAAAATGTCAGGTGGCGTAAATGTTAGGGCTAATTGAATAATTACGGCCAGAAGTTGGCATGAAAACCAAAAACAGATACAGCCCTCGTTGCCCACCAGTTTATACATAAACAGTTAATCTGATAAAAGTTAGTTCACCTTAAATCTTTTAAAAATGCCTCAAAATGCCAATTGCAATATTTACAGGCAGTTTTGCATTTAGTGCCTATATGTTTTTATGTTTACTAGGAGTTTTACATTTACCTGCAATTTATTATACATTTACTTTATCAGAGCCCTGCAGAATATAGTCACTCTACTCCAAAATGTTCCTCTTACCACACGATTCTGGTTTTTCTGGTATTTGGCCCCCATTTTTTATTTTGCATTGTGGCTGGTGTTATGGTTCCCGTGCAGAATGATTATAGATGTCCCAGTTTAACCAAGAGGAAAAACATCCCACTTCTCCCACTTCTGAGCCCAGAGGCAATGTCACTTGTACATGTTCTGACATATAAAAAATTAGGTAAAAAAAACAGAGCAAGGTTGAAAACATGCTGTGGAAAAATAACCAAATATAATTCTACAGCAGAGTGCACTCCCATAGCCTAGCCTTTGTCTAAATATATTCAAAAGATCAAAGGTGTGAGGGTGATGGCGGGGAATGTTATGCATGCTGTTGGACAGTGTACTCCTGAGGCTGCTGAAGTACTTTTGAGTACTGTAAGTGCTTTAGCTGTTGGTGCACACATGCGGCTGTAATTGTGAGCACGTGTAGTGGCAAATGTGCCATTATTGATTTAGGATTAAAGAGGGAAAGAGCAAAGTTGTGAGGGGGGTTGGGGGGTGGGGGGTCATGGGCCTCCAGTGAACCCCCACCCCCCTGGTATATCTGTGAATTGGGTATGAGGTCTTTAAACATATTATTTTAACAACAGGGTGTGGATTTTATTTGACTGTGGATTTTGCTGTATAAATAAGGTGTGGTCAGATGAGTCACTCAGAACTGGGCTGAGAGAGTGAAAGAGCTGACCAGCTGACACACACGTGACTCATCGAGGTGCATCTTTTCCCGTGCTTCCTTCTGCCCCAGAAACGCCGTATGCAGCTTTATCAGCAGACAGCGCTGCAGCAATGGATTATGGGAAGAAATTTTGACCTGATGAAGATGCAGTCAAAATTTTGGTCTTCCTTTTCTCCCCAAGACTGGCTCAAATTCTTATCCATGGATATTCTCACCAGCAGAATACAGGCTCTTTGCGATTGGATGTAATCCTGCATTGCATTGACTTTAACAAATACAGAAGCCATTGTTTCTGCTAAACCTCCAATTGTTTAATCAAACACGAATGTACCATGTTATAATAATAAAGATATCAATGACTCTCCCACACACAAACAGGATGTCCAGTAAAACTATAGACTCATAGTCTATGGTGGATATGTTCCTGCAAACTAACCACTGGCTGCATCCTCCGTCAATACGTTTGACAGACGCTCTCCCCCACTGAGTTTGGACAGTCACCCAGATTATGAAAGGAAAGCATTTACCATCTCTGTAATGTTCACAAAACCATTATCCTTCTGGCATGTTCCATCTGGGACACCTGACTGCACTCCACCTGCAGGGCTGCAGAGTCACTATGCAGCTGATCCAGCACAGGCATGTCCAGTGGAGAACAGCCAGCCAATTGAAACCCTCCCTTCCCTCCAGGCTCCTGGCCTCAGCTGGTTCACAACTGGCATGGGTGCGTTCAAGAATCAACCGAGAACATTGCCACATGAAAGCACCAATAAGAAGTTGAACAGTGCAATGCAGTATGCCCAGAACAGGCACCCTGAGCCAGTATTAAACATGCAAACACAAACAGCAGCATAATCGCATACAGTGGTGTTCAAATAAATAGCAGTGCGTTAGAAAAAGTGAATAAGTGCTAATATTTTTGAATAGCTTTTAGTTCCATATTTCAAATGTCGTAGAAACATTACACATTCAATTCCAAATCAAAGCATTAACAAATTTTATCAAGTCTGCGCTATTCTTTTACAGGAAGCAAAGAAAAGGAATATTAATCTGTTCAAAAAAATAGCAGTGTTGACACTTTTCTCTTCAAACTCAAACACTTACTGTATAAACTGAATTTTTAAAAAAAGATTTAACTTCTCTTTAAATTACTGAACTAATATGTAGTTGCATAACCATTGTTTTTGATCACTGCTGCGCATCTGCGTTGCATTGAGTCAACCAACTTCTGCCACCTAGAAACAGGTATTTCAGCTCAGGATGAACAAACTACATTCCACAGTTCTTGTGAATTTTGGGGTTTTTCTTCAGAAACTAAATTTTTAATGTCACCCCACAAGTTTTCAATGGGGTTGAGGTCGGGGGATTGAGCTGGCCACTCCATTACCTCAATCCTTTTTGTCTGGAACCAAGATGTTGCTCGCTTACTCGTGTGTTTGGGGTCTTGTTGAAACACCCATTTCAGGGGCATTTCCTCTTCAGCATTATGGCAACATAATCTTTTCAAAAGTATTTTGATGTATTCGAACTCATCCATGATCCCTGGTATACAATAAATGGGCCCAACACCGTAGTATGAAAAACATCCCCATACCATGATTTTTGCGCCACCATACTGGTGGCTTGAATTCAGTACCTGGGGGTCGTCTGACATACGGGCGACGGCCACTAGACCCGAAAATAACAATTTTACTCTCATTAGTCCACAGAATGTTATGCCATTTCTCTTTGGGCCAATCGATGTTCCTTGGCAAATTGTTTACGAGGTGCTTTACGGGGGCTTCTTGCTGATAGCTTAGCTTCGATCAAACGTCTTCTGACTGTAACAGCACATACAGGTAACTTTAGATCATCTTTGATCTTTCTGGAGGTGATGATTGGCTGAATCTTTGCCATTCTGACTATTCTTTGATCCGTTTTAACAGTAGTAGCTCGTTTTCTTCCGCGTGATTTGGGTTTTTGTTGCCATTTTAAAGCATTTGAGATCTTTTTAGCTGAGCATCCTATAATTTACTGCACTTCTTTATACGTTTTCCCCTCTCCAATCAACTTTTTAATCAAATTACTTTGTTCCTCCGAACAATGTTTGGAACCGTCCATTTTACTTAGCAATTCAGAAGGAAATATATTTTATAACAATGTGTGAAACATTTGTTTCCCTTCTTTCTTAATAAAGTACAATTAATGACACTTGTTTTTTCACAGAATTAATGAATTCTCTAATTAAACTCCACACTGCTATTATTTTGAACACGCCCCTTTCAATGAATGAGTCAATTACTCAGAACAAGCAGCGTGCATGTCATGACAGTTGGGTCTGTTGTTTTTCTATTACACTACTACATCTACAAGTAAATTATTTGCCATGCAGAAAATATCACTACTACTAATAACAGTGGTCCATCAGGCTATTATTTTAACACAACTGTAGGTATTGCATGTATTTTTTAAAAGACAGTAGCCTATGTTTGTTTTTATCACTGTGTTCAGATGTTTAATTCTCGTACTGAATAATGGCGCCTTTGATTGGCAGGTCCTGTTTAATGCACACTGTGGTTGACTGAAACTGTGAGGCAGGGAGGTCATCGCTCTCCAAGAGTGTGGTGGTGTATTCACGAGCACCAAAACCTTACATTAACATTTTAAAACGGAAACAGAATTGAGCTGAAAGTGAAGAAAACATCTCTATACTGTGGCTGAACTTGAACTCATTGAAATTAATTAAATCCAGCGGAACCAGCGCTCCCTCTCCCATTACTTGCCTACAAAACATCTAAGGAGTGTTGCTAAATGTAGCAAACCATTTACAGGGAACATTCTATTCAATACATGGAACATTTTAAATGTAACATAATGTTCTACTGATGAAATAAGCCCTGGGTGTGTCAAGAGGAGCAGACTGGGGTTCACACTCTCTGACTACTTGTCGGGATGTGCCCTTTTGGACAAGAGTAAGGGGGAAAATATGGCATCTTGTCTGTCCCTCCTTCCTGCCGTGCGATTGGCACAGCTGGTTCTGGACAGGCCTTGACACACCCAGCTGTTCAGAACACATTGAGGAATTTCGAGATGACAGGTGAAAGCTGGGAGTAACTGATGCACTGTAAAGCACAGCGCAGTCAGGGAAGGGATGTATCTAGGTCAAGAGGCAGCCATGTTCTCTCTTTTTCATTTTGACCCTCCTCATTTATCTTTTTCACTCTCTTTCCCCTTCTTGCTTTATTTATTTATTGTTTTTACCTCTGTTTAATCTCTGTCTCTGTCCGAAGTAAGGTGTCAAGTGGATTGTTTATGGGCGTGGGTTGGAACTCAGACCGGTTTGGGTTGCCATTGCATTTCTCCAAAGATAAGTAGATAAGGCCTGTGTAGATAAGTGTGTATGAGGCTCAGTGCTGGTAGCCTGCCTGTCTTACGTACTATCAGAAGTCTGTTTACACTACATTGTGTCAGTAGCCCTTTGTTAGTGCTATATTGCGTTAGCGATCTGTTTGTGTCAACAGTCTGTCTCTTCTACCTATTGTGAAATAATGAACTATTCTTCTGAATAGCTCTGGATGAGCTTGAAGGGACAGTTTCTCACAGTGAAGCTGCAGAACACTGGCACAGAATTACAGCCCCCTCCCTTCAAGCGCACATCATTACACTGTCACAGTAGGGTAATTAGCACAGAACTAATTAAACCGTTTGGAGGATGTTTAATTATCAGATGCACGAGTCATTTTGTGAATTTGACAGGTGAAGGCCCGGGAGGCCTCGCGAAAGAAACAAATAAATTGACGTAAAACAGTAGAGACTGTATATCAGCCTGCCCACCATGTCAGTACAGTACAGCAAGGCCATCTGCAGGGCGTCATGTTGGCTGTGCTAATGGAAGAAGCACTACAAGAATAGGGGGAGCTGTAAGTGACACTGAGCCAATTTGGGGTTGCATTGAATGTGTGTGTGTGTGTGTGTGTGTGTGTGTGTGTGTGTGTGTGTGTGCGTGTGTGCGTGTATGAGAGAGATGGAGTGAAGGCAATGCAATTGTGCATGGTCAGGTCGAAGAGGTGGGCCATTGCTTACAGCTGTTCTCTGGGGCTACTGACAGCAAGCACAACTGCATCCGAAACATGTGATTAGCGTGGTTTGCTATTAGTGCGGTTTGCAAGTCTCGAGCGGAATAAGGTGTGAATGCACACAATCGCATATAAACCGTATTTATATAAACCAACACTACTAACCGCAAAGATCTATCCGTACTCATCAGACAGAATAAGTGGTTTCAATCTGTAAGCATCAGTGCTCAATGAAAATGAAACGTTTCTGCATGGTGTGCTGTGCGCGGTTCTATTACAGGCCCTGCCATTTCTTCCATGTTGCTTGTCTTCTCTGCTGTGTTCTGGTTGGCTGCAGGACCCATTTCGCCTGTCTCATTCGGTCTGGGGATGTTTCAAGGCATCGCGCACCTTGGGAGCAACATGAGTGGGAGGAGCTTGCTCCATTGGAATGAATAGAGAACATAGGGCCAGATGGCTGCAGCGCGCCTACATGACACATTCCAATGTGGAGCTTAGATTATGTAGAGCTTAGTGGTGTAGCTCTGTTCAAACACGTCTCGGTGTGTTTTGAGAAATAAAATCACAGGTACAAAGAAGTTCCTTTACTTTTAAATAGAAAAGGAAATTCCAAAGCAAATCCCATTTGTGTTTTCAATTATGATTTGTCACATGACGGGGACGAGCTACACCCACCTTCCCGATGAACGTGTGAAAAATGTATTCACTATAAATGTCGACATCCTACAACATTGAATACATGCTTTGGCGCCCTGCCTGTCTGCAGGACCCGTGCCTCTGCTTCCTGCCTGTCTGTTCCTTGCCTGTCTGTCTGATATCTGTCTGTCAGTTTCTTGCCTGTCTGTCTGTTGCTTGCCTATCTGTTCCCTGCCTGTATTTTCCTTCCCTGTCTGTGCCCTGCCTTTCTGTGCCCTGCAGAGTGTACTACGATTAGTGGATGGGTGGAGATTTTTCATGAATTGAATAATGTGTGAGTTCACTGCTTTTTTTCTGGGGGTGGGTGTAGCAATGAATGCTTTAGGACCCACGCCATTAGTCATGCCCGATAACTTATGACACCTAGATGTTCGGTCAGGGTGGGCAGAGGCCTGTCCAAAGATCAGCACTCATCAGCTACACCAAATCATTGATCAATACACACACGTGTTTAATTACTCTTATAGGACAAAACTCAGAACCCATCAAATGATACAGGCTTTAACATTGATGTGCACAAAGCTACTAACACAGAGCACAGTAGCAGAATATATTAATAATGAGCAAATATCACAAATGGGTTACAATTGCTGTCGGTTGACACATGCAGCTAAAGCATTTGGTCTCAGCATATCATGCACCCCAATCATGCATCACCCCACGGGACTCACAGTGTGGATTACCTTCCTGACCATGACAGTGCCGCATGGTGTCCTGTGAGGTTTTGTGAGAGTTTGCCATAGTATCGCTCCCAGGGTTTTCCACCTTGTGGAGCAATAGCATGGTATGTACAGAATGTTCCTGATTGGCCGGTTTTGTCATCTGATTGAAGTTGTGGAGAGTGGGGGGTGGGTTGTCCTGCTGGTGCACATTTTAAGGAATGCCTTAATGGCTATGATTCTATGATAACTTGCTTATGCTTGCCTGCTCATAAAAAGCTGCAGTATGCGTATGTGTCTTTCATAATTTAGCTCTGTGGGTGTGCCTTTGTGTCAGTGCATGTCTATTTGTGTGCATGTGCAAGTCTGTGTAAGTGCATTCATATGTGTGCATTTATATATATATATATATATATATATATATATGTGTGTGCAATGTGCATGCATGCATGTAACTGACAGGATCCTGCGTGACCCCTTACATTTCACCCTGAGCCCGCCCCAGTGTGGAGGTCACAATCTCAGCGCTGTTGCTGTTGTTGTCATGGTGATAGAGGGGTTGGGTGACTGAGTGACTCATCCAGCTGTGAGATCATTTGTTCCGGAGGAGAAGTGGACGGGCGAGGTCGTGCTGCGTGAGAGGCTCGCACTGATCCCAGATTATCAGCTGAGTCAGAGACACAGACTGAACCCAGACTCAGCACAGATGGGTAATACCATGCAAAATAATATGTTTCAGGTAAAAGTCACATTAAATGTACACACTCATTGTACTTCAGTAATGAATCCTGGGCTTTTCCCACATTTAAGACTGAGAGCTCCGGGAGCCCAAAGGGGGGGGGGGGGGCATTTTTATACACTTGGAAAATTCAGTTCCCTCCCTTCACTCTTGGGAGGGAGACTGTCCATCTGTTTTAGGGTGAGTGATAGGAGATTGAGGAGCGATGAAACATAGAAACATCTATGAACGATAAAATAGGCCCAGCCGCTACCATGGTAACCACGATCGTCATTGCAGCTATATTTTACCAACATCCAAACCCAGATTTGCAGTTTTTGCATTCATTTGTGGATAAAGCATCATTAGCTCGATTCGCTTTCGAGTGTCCTCATCTTACCCTTACATAATATATTTTGTTATTTAAGAGTTATGTGACTCTTTTTTATATCAGTAATATCCAGTAATATTCCAATGTATAAATCATAATTTAAAATTAATTCACATATAAATATGATATCCCCCATTTTTATTTGGAGGTGTTTATATCCCTATTGTTTGCAAAGAATTATGGGAAGTCTGAACAACTAGAGCGTACACTTGATGAAAGACAGAGATGTGAAAGCAAGGATGACCGGACAGCATTAAAAAAAAAAACTCTCCTCTTAAAATATAAAACAGGGACATTGACACAACCGGGTTCTCCCTGGTGAGGATAAGAAGTGAAGTGCGAAGATGACAAAAATAAATTCTGTAAAGAAACTGGGCCACTGTGCAATCACAGTACAGACAAGCACTAATATAGGCTTATGATGGGTGTGTGAAAAGGTTTGGTTGAAGCATTTCATTTAAATAGCGAGCGCACATTTGAATGAAGATGATTTGAAAAGGTCCTGCAAATGTCTGACAAGCACCTCCCCCCCCCCACCCCCCCACATACCTCTGACAGTGCCACTGTTTCCCAAGGGTATGAGAATGAGTTCTTTGATGTGTCGCACACTCCTCTCCCAGGTGTGCCTGTGGCGTATCTGCATGGCGGAGACTCGGCAGAGTGGGGCATTATGGGATTGAGCTGAGGGGGCAGCGGCCAACAGAGCAGGCTGCTGTTGCAAGCAAAAAGGTGAAGAATCCTGCCCCACCCTAACCACTGGAATGTTCTGTAGCCCTGGGGAAAGAGGGAGAGAGTGAGCAAGCAAGAGAGAGAGAGAGAGAGAACAAGATAGAGCAAGAAAGATAGAGAGAGAAAGCAAGAGAGCGAGATGGGAGGGAGAGAGAGAGAGAGGGAGAGGGGGAGAGAGAGAGAGAGAGAGAGAGAGGGAGAGAGAGAGAGAGAGAGAGAGAGAGAGAGAGAGAGAGAGAGAGAGAGAGAGAGGGAGAGGGAGAGAGAGAGAGAGAGAGATGTAGCCCTATAAGACATACTGGCCAGGAGCAAACCACAGAGTTAACAACAGGACACTCAGCACTTATTTTTGTTTTAGCAACCAATAACCAATGAAAGATTCACAGCAAATGTACTGTCAGCTGTCAGGGCTGTTTATCATCAGGGATAAACATCTAATAGTTACTGTAAGGCAGGATAGTAAAGGACAGTAAAGAGCCTAAATAGACAGGAGTTTGTGACACCCAGCGGCCTGCTTGTGTAATGGCCTGCTATTATCATAATCTTCCAGGTGCCTCAGGGGTCAAGTTTGCCAGGCAAATGGAATATGTTCACAGGGGCTCTGAAGGGATCACCCATACTGGAGAAATTCAATTTTTTTAATATTTTTGCCTCAAGGCTCAAACGGTTTATGCCCAACATGGGAACCAATGCTTCTTTTCCCACTGGAGCAGAGGTGTAAAATCCAGGGATCAGAAAGTAAAAGTCCTGCCATGTGTTTCTTCCACCCATGAACTCAGCCAGCTGATTTCACTAATTAGTTCTAGCCTCCCGACTGAAGAATTGTGCTAATTAGCAAATTCAGGTGATTGGAACAAGAGTTACACCTCTGCACAAGAGTTCACTAGCTGAGCTGCACAGGTATTTGTCTCGGGCAGGGATGGGCAACTCCAGGCTTCGCGAGCCGGTGGTTATGCAGGTTTTTGCTACCACCAGTTACACTGGCTCAATCAGCTAATTAGTCATATACAACAACACCGATTCACTCGTAAATTAGACCACAATAAAACGCTACATACATGCATACAGGCACAAGAACATTCACCAGCTGCTGTTCATATTGTGGAATGTAGCTAAAATATCAGATCATGTAAATGACTGGGCTGTAATTAAATAATTGGTAATTGGTGGCAGCAAAAACCTATATACACACCGGCCCATGAGGCCTGGAGTTGCCCATCTCTGGTCTAGAGCAATAATACTCAAATCACACCCTCAAGGCCAGTAGTACTGCTGGTTTTCTTTTCAACCTGATAGTTGATGGATTAATGCCACTGATTGGCCAGAGATTTAACTCACCTGGTGTCCCAGGTTTAATTCAGTCCTGATTATAGGTGAAGAACGGAAATCAGCAGTACTACTGAGTTACACGTCATTAGGCTACCTCAGCACATCCTTGGCTGCTCTCAAGTGTAGCCTAGCTAGCTAGCTAGCTGTGTCGGTGCTCCTTTCAAACTTTTTCACATCAACTTGTTTTATATGAAATTCAAGAATATGAATGCATACTATTTAAAACTAAGGTATTTGTAGCTTGCTAGCCAGCATTCTAGAATGGCAAGCCGTTTTAACATGTATTCGACTTCCATAGCTAATATTAATCCCAATTAGCTGCCTATTTTCCTAGCTAGCTGGCCATATATAACTTAGCTAATTACCACAATTGCCTAGCTAGCTGGCTGCCGTTTGTGGCTATGTTTTACTTGTAAGCATAATACACCGCTCTAGTTAAACTAGCTGCACTTAGGTCGTATCTAGTATTGAAGCAGATGGCAGTAGCTATAGGCAATCGCGGTAAATACCTAATTTATGGCCAGCCAGCTACGACAATGGGCACCTTGTTCAGACTAATTTAGTCGAATAACTTAAATTAAAACTGCTTGCCATGAGCTTTTGTTAGCTTGCTAGCTAAATGTTAAAATGACTTGCCATGAGCTATCGTCAGATTGCTAGCTAGCTAAATATGTTTAAATGACTTGCCATGAGCTATCGTTAGCTTGCTAGCTAGCTAACCCAGCGTTGCCAAATCAGACTCGGGAGACACAGTTAATCAACCTCCCTGTCAAAAACACACCCAAACAAACGGGGGAGTAGGGCGATTGTGGACGGAAGGAGTGGACTAGCTAAATGAATATCGAAATTGATAAGCAATTTAATGTCTTTGAAAAATAGTAGCGCCCAGATAAAATAAAGAAAACCTGCGGCATCAGAAAGGACAAGCCTAAGTCGCATATGTACAGGTACATATTAGAATAAATTAGAATATCGTGAAAAAGTTCAATATTTTTTGTCACTCATTTCAGAAAGTGAAACTCTTATATTATATAGATTCATTACACATAGAGCGAAATATTTCAAGCCTTTATTTCTTGTAATTTTTATGATTATGGCTTACAGCTATTGAAAACCCAAATTCAGTGTCTCAGAAAATTTGAATATTGTGAAAAAGTTCAATATTGGAAACTCATGGTGTCACACTCTAATCAGCTAATTAACTCAAAACACCTGCAAATGTTTCCTGAGCCTTTAAATGGTCTCTCAGTCTGGTTCAGTAGGCTACACAATCATGGGGAAGACTACTGACTTGACAGATGTCCAGAAGACAGTCATTGACACCCTCCACAAGGAGGGTAAGCCACAAAAGGTCATTGCTAAAGAAGCTGGTTGTTCACAGAGTGCTGTATCCAAGCATATTCATAGAACGTTGAGTGGAAGGAAAAAGTGTGGTAGGAAAAGGTGCACAAGCAACAGGGATAACCGCAGCCTTGAGAGGATTGTCAAGCAAAATCCATTCAAGAATTTGGGGGAGCTTCACAAGGAGTGGACTGAGGCTGGAGTCAGTGCATCAAGAGCCACCCCGCACAAACGAGTCCAGGACATGGGCTACAAATGTCGCATTCCTCGTGTCAAGCCACTCCTAAACCAGAGATAACATCAGAAGCGTCTTACCTGGGCTAAGGAGAAAAAGAACTGGACTGTTGCTCAGTGGTCCAAAGTCCTCTTTTCAGATGAAAGTAAATTTTGCATTTAATTTGGAAATCAAGGTCCCAGAGTCTGGAGGAAGAGTGGAGAGGCACAGAATCAACGTTGCTTGAAGTCCAGTGTGAAGTTTCCACAGTCAGTGATGATTTGGGGTGCCATGTCATCTGCTGGTGTTGGTCCATTGTGTTTTCTGAAGTTCACAGTCAACGCAGCCATCTACCAGGAAATTTTAGAGCACTTCATGCTTCCTTCGGCTGACAAGCTTTATGGAGATGCTGATTTCATTTTCCAGCAGGACTTGGCACCTGCCCACACTGCCAAAAGTACCAAAAGCTGGTTCAATGACCATGGTATTACTGTGCTTGATTGGCCAGCAAACTCGCCTGACCTGACCATGCCACGCCGCATTGATGCAGTAATTCATGCAAAAGGAGCCCCAACCAAGTATTGAGTGCATATAAATTAACATACTTTTCAGAAAGGCTGACATTTCTGTTTAAAATATCCTTTTTTATTGATCTTATGTAATATTATAATTTTCTGAGACACTGAATTTGGGTTTTCATTAGCTGTAAGCCATAATCATCAAAATTACAAGAAATAAAGGCTTGAAATATTTCACTCTATGTGTAATGAATATATATAATATATGAGTTTCACTTTCTGACATGAGTGACAAAAAATATTGAACTTTTTCACGATATTCTAATTTTTTGAGCCGCACCTATATATTGCAGTCTTGGCAGCTCTGGTAATTTGCTTTGCTCCAGGAGGTAGCAGATAGACTACAAATAGTAGAGCAGATCGTGTAAGAATCGTTCAAATGGTGATGCAAGCATAAAATTTGGTACAAATACTCTCTAAGGGCCACTCTTTTGGAAAAAGGCGCTGGCCACTCAAACATTCAAGATGGCGACCATTTTTCAAGATGGCCGCCATTTCTATTGAATGTTGATTATATCTATGTATGTATTTCGAATAAATCAAACTGTTTATGGTTTAAACCCAGATTTTTGGGGTCAAAGAATATAGTAGGAATGTTACTTTGCCTGAAACAGCTACTTAAAAATAGCTGTATCAAAGATGGCGTCCAAGATGTCCGCCGCAAAACAAATATATTTGAATTAATATCTCAGCAACTAATAAAGCTAGAGACATGCTTCTTTGGTTTAAATCTAGGTTTTCAGGGTCAAGGAATTGGATAGACATGTTGTTTTGGCCCAAAATACCACCTAGAATATAAAAAAGGTTTCCATGTTGTCTATCGTGGGGTATGATTTCTACCAGGGACAACGTTTGAGAACTGGATCAGAGCTTGTCTTGCACCTAACATTGATTGCTATACTCCAGTTTGCTCAGGTTAGTTTACTGGATGCTGATAGTGGTGAACAACCCTTTTCGTAGCACTGGTGGACAGACCACACCATCCTCAACATACTTGCTGACTGTTGCATCTCCGAGTTGAGCTGATATCTCCAGCACCCGGTCATAGGAAATGCTTATGCCATGTTCATGCAACATTTCAACCAGGCTTCTCTTCCTGGTTTTGGCATAAACGGACATACCTATGTATACTGGGAATGGAGTTTCCCTATCTTTGGAATGTCTGTGGGTGGCTGCTCCCTCTTTGTATCGGGAGTAGCAGTTGTACTGCAACAGTTGTGCAATAGCCTGGTCAGTCCTTGAAGTGCCAAATCTCAGCTGTGATTTGATGTCAGCTCCGTGTTCTACCATACCAATGAACTGGAGGAGAATTGGAGGGATGGCATCTTTGATGCCCTTTTTGTGAGCCTCAAGTTCAGGGATCTCTGCCAACAGTTTTTCCTTTAGTCTGGTAGAGTTGACAGTAGGTGAGTTTACACCCAGTTGCTCCAGACGCTGCTGGCACAGGTTACTCATATCTGCGAGACGGAAGACGGATTGACCATCAGAACTGAGACTGGTTTCTACAATGTAGTTGACCAGTTCTGAGAGAACCAAGGGAAAGATGTCTGGTTCTTGTTCACTCTGAGACAACTCTTTCTCAAGGCCTCTCAGGTGGGATCTCTCCCTGTTGTAGAGATCAGAAAGACACACACGATGGTATTTCAGCTCCTGTGCTATGGCATCACCACCACTCAGTTTAGCCAATAGTTTACCATCATTTAGTGTCCGGGCACATTCATGTAGCCTGTTGTTCAGGTTCATTGTCATTACCTGTCTTAGGTCAGATGCAGGGGATATTTTATCACAAAATATGCAAGACTGACCATCATGACTGGTTCTACGGTGCTTTGTGTGGCCTTCATCTATTTCATTACTTTGAGCATTGGATTGTCGCTTCCTCGCACGATCTAATTTGGTTTTGTTGAACATTAGTCGACAACTCATGTGATACTTTGCCTGGTTCCTTCTCAAAGTATCTTCTATACCACCACCTTCATCTAGCCTTGCCGGGTCCAGGATCATTGGCATTTGATTGATCTCATGAAAGAGTGGAACATTGGTGGCAAGCATGGTATAGCCGTCATGTTGAGGAACATGATGGGTTGGAGGTGATACTAGGACTTCATTTCTTTTGTCTTTTTGACAAAGACAACATTTCTTCCAATCAGTTTGCCTCTTGGGGTAATGTTATTTTGACAGACACCCTTGTCTACAGCAAATACATTCTTTAACAAGGGGTAAAGATTGCCATCTAGTAGCCCACCTTCAAGTAGCCTACTGATCATCAAGGTTAACTTCAGAAGGTATGAATGCGCGTCACAGTAGGAAACAACCATCTCTTCACATTAGAATATTGTGGTGTTATTTTTTGTTCACTGCCTGTGTGCTGCATAACAAATTATGCAAGTTAGTGCTACAAACAATCGCCTTTTCTCACAAAACATCCCAAATGTTTATAAGGTAATTAGCGTCCCCCTGAGACCACCATAATGCAAAACAAGCAAGTCGTTTCTAATAGTCATGTCAGTCATTTGATAGATTTATTAGATTTTTTGCAAATTAAATGTCTTTACTGGCCATAGTATGCAAACCTTCCATATAGCCTGAATCGATAATGCACTTGATAACCCGACGTAATTTCTGTTTTGCATTGGTCTGCTATACAAAATTAAGTAGGTTTAACTATATTTATGTACAAAAAGTATTTGTCAACTATTACATATCATTTTTATATTATTGATATTTTGGCTCTTGAGAAGTTTAGAAAAGAAAGCTTGAGAAGGTAGTGTCTAATGGCAGTAGCAAACAGTGATGTACTACATGCTTGTATCTTTGTCAAAAAGGATAATATAGCAGTTGTTTTTGCTCTCTCGGTAGCTATTACATATAAGGGCACATGGTAGGATAGAAGTTTCAGTGATCTCGTTTTTACAGAAATTGTATTAGAGAAATTGACCATTGGGCAGTAGCACATCAAAGCCAGCACTGAGCAAGGTGGATATTTTAATTAAAATGTATGTGGCGAAGTGAGCGCTACTGCTCGGGGAATAAGACACTGCAGTCCGGTTTCCAGAGAACGTTAAGTTTATTCTCTTGGTTTCACAATGACACGACACGACACCTCCCTGTGTCCAGTTCTCTCTCTCGCTCCACTCCCCGCAGGCTCCTTATGAAGGCTCTCAGGCTCACTGTTGAACAATCAAGGCAATTGGTTAATTGATAACACCAAACCTATAATCAATCATCCCCAATTGCCTGATTGCCAACAGCTGTGCCGGCTCCCTAAACCACCCGCGTTCATTCTCTCTCTTGCTAGCTGCGCCTAAAACCACGCCCCCCTACCACATACCCCCACCGCCCGACTTAGGCCCGGGAAGCCATCCGGCCAATGCTCAACTCCCCACCCCTCCTCCTCTTCCACCGGATGGGAGAGAAAATCAGCCACCACCATCTGCGCTCCCGGCCTATGAACCACCTTGAAATTAAAAGGCTGTAAAGCCAGATACCAACGAGTGATTCGGGCGTTGGTATCCTTCATGCGGTGAAGCCATTGGAGGGGCGCATGGTCTGAGCAGAGGGTGAATGAGCGACCCAGTAGATAATAACGGAGGGACCCGACCGCCCATCTAATGGCCAGGCACTCCTTCTCGACCGTGCTGTACTTCGCTTCCCGTCGTGACAACTTTTGGCTAATGTACAGCACTGGTCGGTCGACCCCCTCCACCTGCTGAGTCAAAACGGCCCCCAGCCCTCTGTTCGATGCATCAGTCTGCAAATTAAAGGGGAGAGAGAAGTTAGGGGTGAACAAGAGCGGTTTCCCACACAAAGCTTCCTTTACCCTCTCAAACGCCTGCCGACACAGCTCCGTCCACTGGACCGGATCTGAGGCACCTTCCCGAGTCAAGTCGGTCAGGGGACTGGTCAGTTCCGAGAAAGCCGGGATGAACCTTCTGTAATACCCGGCCAGTCCCAAAAACCTCCTCACCTCTTTTTTAGTCTTGGGTCGTGGACAGGTCGCGATCGCTGCGGTTTTGTCCACAAGAGGTCGCACCTGTCCACTTCCCAAGTGGTACCCCAAATACCGTACCTCCGCTCTGCCAATCGCACACTTCTTTGGGTTAGCCATGAGTCCTGCCTGTCTCAAGGACTCCAGCACCGCCCCCACATGCAGCACATGCTGAGCCCAGCTGTCACTGTGTATTATAATATCATCCAGATAGGCTGCAGCGAAAGCCGCATGCGGACGCAGTACCCTGTCCATGAGACGTTGAAATGTGGCAGGGGCTCCGAATAACCCAAACGGAAGTGTCCGGAATTGGTACAACCCGTCCGGAGCGGAGAAAGTCGTTTTTTCCTTGGACTCTGGAGACAAGGGAATCTGCCAGTAGCCCTTGGTCAAATCCAGTGTCGAAAAAAAACGAGCTGTGCCCAGCCGATACAATAGGTCATCGACCCGAGGCATAGGATAGGCATCGAATCGTGACACTTCGTTTACTTTGCGATAGTCTACACAGAAGCGAACAGCTCCATCAGGCTTACTCACTAGCACGATGGGGCTATTCCACGCACTGTTAGACTCCTCTATTATGCCCAATTCCAACATTGCCTTTATTTCTGCCTGAACCACTTTTTTTTTATGTTCAGGCAGTCTGTAGGGGCGCGAACGCACCGTCACCCCCGGGGTTGTCTCAATATGGTGATTTATCAGATTAGTGCGGCCTGGTAGAGGGGAAAACACATCAGCGAACTGCTTTTGCAACCTGGCAAGATCCGTTCTCTGATTCGGTAAGAGATGGCTATCAGAAAGGGGGGAGGTTTGATCGTTAGAATTTGGAACCTCCGGTCCCAGCTCATCTCTCTCCTGATCTACCGATACCAAGGAGACCGGTATCACCTCTTTCCACGCTTTTAATAGATTGAGGTGATAAATCTGTTTCGCCCCCTCTCTATCAGACCGCTCCACCTCATAATCGACTTCCCCCACTCGTCGTGTGACCACGAAGGGTCCTTGCCACTTGGCGAGTAATTTTGTGTTAGAAGTTGGGAGTAATACCAGGACTTTATCTCCCGGTGAAAATTGCCGTAGTTTCGTTCCTCTATTATAGTGTTTCTGCTGACGTTCCTGAGCCTCGAGCAAATTCTCTCGTGATAATCTCCCCAGTGTATGGAGTTTTGCTCGCAGGTCCATAACGTATTGAATTTCGTTTTTACTGGGGCTTGGACCCTCCTCCCAGCTTTCTTTAACCAGGTCCAAAATACCCCGTGGGTTTTCTACCGAACAGCAATTCAAAAGGAGAAAATCCTGTGGAGGCCTGGGGAACCTCTCGCACTGCAAACAATAGAGGAACTAACCACTTATCCCAATTTCGGCTGTCATCGTGTACAAACTTCCGAATCATGGATTTCAAAGTCCTATTAAAACGTTCCATGAGCCCATCTGTTTGTGGATGGTACACGCTAGTTTTAATTGACTGAACACCCAATAGTTCATACAGTTCGCGTAGTGTGCGTGACATGAATGAAGTGCCTTGATCAGTCAGAATCTCTTTCGGGATTCCAACTCGGGAGATTATTTGAAACAATGCCTGCGCAACACTCTTAGCCGAGATATTGCGCAACGGCACTGCTTCGGGATACCGGGTTGCATAATCCACCAGAACTAATACAAATCGGTATCCCTGAGTGCTCCTGTCAAATGGCCCGATGAGGTCCATGCCCACTCTATCAAATGGGACCTCAATTAATGGTAGGGGCCGCAACGGCGCTTTTGGGATGGCCGGGGAATTTACTAGCTGACAATCTGGACAGGCCGCACACCACCTCCGTACGTCCGCCCAGATGCCCGGCCAATAAAACCGGGCCATTATCCGGTCCAGTGTTTTATTATACCCTAAATGCCCAGCCATGGGGTTGTAATGAGCCGCCTGGAAAATCATTTCCCGGCGGCTTTTCGGGACCAACAACTGGGTCGTCTCCTCACCTGTCTGAGTGTCACGACTCACTCGGTACAACCTATCTTTAATAATCGCAAAATATGGGTGAGAGCGTGCAGCGTCAGGGCGCACCAGCTGACCATCAACATATATCACCTGGTCGAAGGCAAAGCGTAGGGTATCGTCCCGAGACTGAGCGAGTGGGAAATCCTCCAGGGGTTGGAACACCGGCACCGGGGAAGTCTCCACTGGAGGCTCTCCCGGAGCCACCCGCCCCCCCCGCTGTCAGTGTCGGACGACCCCGCGTCACCACTGTCCACTGCACACACCTCACACATCCCTACCGGTCGTGATTGTACCCCCATCAGTTTTTCTGCTATTTGCTTAAACCCTGCCCAATCTGTACCCAAAATCAGAGTGTGCGAGAGGCGGGAGCTAACCGCAGCCTCTAGAATATGCTTTTTATTTTTTATTCGAATTTCCACGGGCACTATCGGATATTTGTGTTGATCCCCATGCACACACCGAATTACCACCCAACGTGCCAATCTCAATGCCTCGGGTCGAACCAGGCTCTGGTGGATCATGGTCTGCATAGCCCCTGAATCCAACAGCGCCCGGTGTTCACCCCCTTGCACCCTTACCGGAATGCAGTACGCCCCGTCTGGATCGTAAGCGGAGGTGGGCGGTCCGACTACCCAGACCACCTGCCCCACCTCCATGAGCGGACAATCGCGGCGCAGGTGGCCCAGCCGTCCACACCGCCAACACTCCAGTTCAGGCGTTTGAGGCACTCCACGTGGGCCGGACTGCACCGCCACTGAGCCTGAGGGGGGAAAAGAGGGCGACAGGGCGGAACGAGGGGGAAATTTCGTCCTGGGCGCCGGCTCCGGCTTCTGCTGCTGGGTGAAGGGGTGTTGCGCCAGGTGGTCCTCCGCCAGGGTGACGGCGGTATCCAGATTGGTGGGTCTATGGCACTGGACCCACCTCGCGGTCTCCGCCGGCCACCCCATGACAAATCTTTCCAGGACCACCTGCTCCACGACTCCAGCAGCCGATTTTATTTCCGGCCGGAGCCAGCGCCTCGCTGTGTCTGCCAGCCGCTGGGCGTAGGCGAAAGGCCGGTCCTCTTCTGTCAGGTCACCCTCCCGGAACCGTCGTCGCTGCTCCTCCGGGGTACAACCCCGTCCGGTCGAGGACCGCCTTTCTGATGTTCCGAAACTCCGCCCTCGCGGCTGTCGGCAGGCTATGCGCCACTCGTTGCGCCTCCCCTGACAGGAGGGGCAGGAGTCGCACGGCCCACTCCTCCATTGGCCACCGGGAGGTTTCCGCTCGAATGCTTCCAGGAAGGCCTGAGCATCATCCTCTGCCGTCATCTTTGGTATGTTGAACTTCGGAGAGGAGACGCTCTGCCTTCCCGTGG
This sequence comes from Ilyophis sp. 1 JC-2022, assembly GCA_022702515.1. NCBI lineage: Eukaryota > Metazoa > Chordata > Actinopteri > Anguilliformes > Synaphobranchidae > Ilyophis > Ilyophis sp. 1 JC-2022. The sequence continues at coordinate 28,317,760 of CM040406.1, read as the reverse complement.
TCTCCCCGGCGGCCGTTAATTGGAGCAGTGCCTGTGCCTGGAGGCTCGACTGCTCCTGCAGGGCTTGCATTTGCTCCATGTGAGCTGCAGCCTGTCGCTCCTGCATGGCAGCCAGCCCCTCCAGCACTCTGCCCAATGTTGTCATGGAATCCTCCTGCCCCTTTGGATCCGTCTCCATTCTCAGCGTTTTCTTTCTTTTTTTTTTTAAATAAAATTTTTGTCTTTCTTCCCTTCGCCTTTTCTCCACTCCCCACGTACGGGCCACCACTGTGGCGAAGTGAGCGCTACTGCTCGGGGAATAAGACACTGCAGTCCGGTTTTCAGAGAACGTTAACTTTATTCTCTTTTAGTTTACACGACACGACACGACACGACACGACACGACACCTCCCTGTGTCCAGTTCTCTCCCTCGCTCCACTCCCTGTGAGCTCCTTATCAAGCCTCTCAGGCTCACTGTTGAACAATCAAGACAATTGGTTAATTGATAACACCAAACCTATAATCAATCGTCCCCAATTGCCTGATTGCCGACAGCTGTGCCGGCTCCCTAAACCACCCGCGTTCACTCTCTCTCTTGCTAGCTGCGCCTAAAACCACGCCCCTCTACCACATGTATCCAGCGTGAATTTGTGGGGTATATCTGATCCCTGCTTGTGGCTATGATGCACTCTCAAACAAGGCCAAACCGGGGAAAACTCCCCAACTTTCAGTTTTGGTCCCTGGCAGGTTCAGTGGGGTTCTGGGCAGGCCTATTTGGGTTCTGTTTGGATTCTGATTGGGGTCTGTTGAGAAGCTTTTATGGTCAGAGTATGGCTGGCACCAGGCCTAGCACAAAAGGAGAGGAGGTAAGCAGCTGAGATCAAAGAGGGGCTCAGCGTCTGTCCTAAGCTCATTACCACTGGGCAGGGAGATGCACTGCAGAAGAGTAGATGAAATATTCATGAGGGCGCAGTGGGGAGCACAGATGATGTTTCCCATGGAAATTTGAAAAGCACATGACCTCGTTACTTCACCACTCCCTTTTATGGAAGGACCCTGATATCCACTGACCTCACGAGAGCACATCAATCAAAGAAGACTTATGTGAGGCACAGAAGAGCAGTCACAGGCTTTTCATAATTAGCATATTCATATTCAGGAGCTCATTTGCATAGACACTATTCACCTGGACTGGTTACATTACATTACGGGCATTTAGCAGACACTCAGAGCGACTTACACAAATTTCTAATTTTTACATAGTGTCAATTTATACAGCTGGATATTTTACAGAAGCAATTTAGGTTAAGCACCTCGCTCAAGGGCATAACGGCAGTGTCCTCTCTGGGAATTGCCCTTGAGGTCACAAGTTCAGTTCCTTACCCATTATACCACACCGCCGGCGCCGCCCCATAATAGGTTCAAAATAGGGAATGAGTTGGGGGTTTCAGAGCTGATGGGAACTCTCCAAACCAGAGCTAAACCAGAAAATGTACACGTATGGTATGTCCAATTTTGGTCTGAAAGGAGCTATAAGGAGTGTCTATAAGGCCTAATTCACCCTCAGTGCCTAGCATTTATTGGAATGTACTAAAAAAAATTAAAAGAGAGAAAAAGCAAAAAAAAGAGCGTCCTCCCTACATTCTGTCTCCATCCGGGCTTTCTGTGGTTTCATCGCCAGAATTTTTGTCCATCTGCCAGTAACAGGCAGAAGCCAGTAACGTCTGTCCTGGGAGCCGCTATTTCTTCCTGAATACCCAAAATCTCTGACCCTGACCCTGACCCAAAATCCTGCTATTTTTGTGAAAGTTAGATGCTGATCCCAAGTCAGTTCTTGGGTGCACGTTCGTTGACCAAAGTATGCCATCGCAAGACTTAGTTTAGAGCACCACCATGTGGGGTGCATATTGAATTACCACTGTTAAATGGCATGTCTCCTCTCACTTCTCCCCTGTAACAGTAAGTCATTCCTGCCTACCTAAGACTAAGGACCACAATGGTAATAAGTGGTGTGACTATTGAGTTATCCTGATGGCTAATATGCTGTATATACAATAATATATTGTATTTTAATTTATTATATACATTTTAAATAATCTTAACATCAATTATTTTATGCAAAGGGTGGATGCACATCCACAATCTGTACTTAAGGAGAGACTAATTCTACACCATTGTACTTGAAAATGTAACAACACTTACAGTGCCCACCAGAATTATTGGCAACCCTGAAAAATAGGAGCAAAAAAGGCTATAAAAACATCTTTGTCATCAGCATGACCTTACACTGCATAACAAATTCGTCATTAAAAAATATCTTCGCAAAAAACATGTGCCACGATTATTGGCAATGCTGGAAATAGTTACAAACAAAATCTAATTGAAGTATATTCCCGTTCATATTTCAATTGTTAAGCACACCTGAGTCTTTAGGAACTATTATGTGGTTATTCTCAGCTTCCTGTTTCACTGAGGTATAAATATGAGGTGACCAACAGGCCAAAACTCCTTAGTCATCCATCAACACGGGGAAAATCAGAGAAAACAGAGCACACAAATGGAATGAGACAAAATAATGTTGACCTTCATAAATCAGGCAATGGCTATAGACAAATTGCTTCATCTCTGAAACTACCTATTCCCAACATTGGGGCAATAATTAAGCAATTTAAAACAACTGGAGCTGTGATGAACCTGCCTGGAAGAGGACACAAGTGTAGTTTACCCCCATGCGCAGTGAGGAGGATGGCTAGAGAGGCAAAAATTCCTCCAAGGATCACAATTTCAGAATTCCAGAAGTTGGTTGCATCCTGGGGTCACCAAATCCCCAAAAGTACAATTAGATGCCACCTCTATGCCAACAAGCTATTTAGAAGGCTTGCCGGAAGAAAGCCTCTGCTGTCATCCTACCACAGACGTAAGTGCCTGAAGTTTGCTAAATGTTACTGGGATTTGTATTGGAACCCATTGCTATGATCAGATGCAACAAAAAATGTTGGGAAAATGGTGGGTTGGGCGTTATAAGAGGCATAATTATTCAGTAAAGAGCCTTATCCTCTGTGGCTGTGAAATATGGTGGTGGATCTGAGATGTTGTCAGGCTGTTTTTCCTCCAAAGGCCCTGGGAACCTTGTTAGGATACATGGAATCATGGACTCTGCCTCTGCCAGAAGGCTAAAAGTGGGTCATGGTTGAGTTTTCCAGCAGGACAATGATCCAAAGCATACCTGAAAATCGACACAAAAATCATTCACTGACCACAGCATCAAGGTTTTGCAACGACCATCCCAGTCCCCTGAACTGAACCCCATTGAAAACCTGTGGGGTTAGCTGTCTCTTGACTGGAACTCCATTGAAAACTTACAATAGTATCACAATTAAACTATATCATTTTCTAATTTTTTTCAGCATAGAAGACATTGACATTTGATAAACAATAAATTGAATTTAATCCTGTACTTTTTTCTCAGGTTGCCAATAATTCTGGTGAGAACTGTAATTTTTCTTAATTGGTATATATCAGCTCCCTACGGCATGGGTGTAATGCAAGATGCCCTTTAACCGACATCACTGTTTTGAATCTGTAACTTAATGAGAATGACAATCTCTTGAAAATAGTGCATTTTCAGGAATGCATAGATATCAGTTTGTATCTGTTTACTTTAGATATAAAATGCCTATGGTAAGTTGTCACTTTACTAATGAGCTAATGTTGAATTTATGACCAGACTGGTGAATGTGGGTTTGAAATATCCCCTGACCTGAAGAACCCGACTGAAAACCTGTGGGGGTGAGCTGAGTCCAAAACATGGGTGTCTACTACCATCCTGTGGTAGATAATGTGTACTGGCCAAATAGGCAGCTAGCAGTTGGGTTCAAATGATAATATAAATATGCTTGAATCATAAATGTAGGATCACAATGGCCCTTGTTGTTTTAAATGTGGAATAACGTGTTTGATTTTATTATATAATAAAGTGATGCTGTAGACTATATATTGTACGTATATATTTGGATAGAAATAGAAATGAAGTAGAAATGAGCACCTAATGGAAATGAGTATTGTGTAGATAAAAATGTAATTAATCAACTCTAAAAACACTAGACCCTGCTAACGAGTTTTTACTACATCAATAGTTTAGAAAATGCAAAAGGTGGTATGCATTCATGCAAGCTGAAAGAGTTGTAATAGACACAGGAACAAGATGTACTCTGGCTGCATTAAAACATTAGCCATTCTGATGGCATCAGATAAGCCCTTCTGAACTCACACTATGGTGATGATTATTATGAGCCCTGAATATTACTATCACTTGCATTGTTGTGGATGTCCTTTACTACTCATGTTGCTATGGAGGTGCCGTACCATATGTTTTTCAATTAACAATACAATTTGGTGATTTACAATTACAATTTAGTCATTTAAAAAATACTTTAATGCTTACAAAAGTGACTTCGGTGATGCTGTCATGGTTCTGTACCATTGTGCCCCTGAGCTCTCTCTCTCTCTGGCATGCACAAGCACACATGCGTGCACACACGCTTGCACACACGCACACACGTACACAGTGAATCCGTAACATTTTCTTCTGGTTACTGCCAGAGATGTGCAAAAGGGGAGTGCTCTGCTGGCTTGAGCAACTGCCCCTTTTTTCTCATTGGCCAAAGTGCCCCTTTTCATTTGATACAATTATTTTTTTATATAGGTAAAACACAATTACTATTTAGGCCTACTTGACAACTATTAACATTGCCCCAAAATTTGAATCGTAAACCCTTGTCTGAGAGTTTGAGTTTTAAATCTCAAATCTTGTTTGACATGCCAGCGCAGCGCAGGCAGAGGCAGAGTGGGAGTGTAATTGATAAAACCTCTTAGACGTGAGTTAGGGAAAGGAGCGGCATCTCGCCTGGGATGTGAATAGGAGAGAGGCGTGCATGCAAAGGCTCCACAGGCTGTAAGTGAAACTAATGAACCCCATTGCTTAGTTGTAGCAGTAATCTTGCTTGCCTACCTTTGAAAAAGTAGCCTTGTCAAAATAGTGGACTCATTGGATCTGAACGGTAAATTGAGTTTTTACTAAGTGAAGAAAAATGGTAATACGGAGATATGAATAGAAAGTGGCACATTGAAAAGATAAGCTCTGTGTTGTTTGCCTACATTAGAGAGACCTGCTAAATGCACAGATTATGGTGTTGGCTGTAGCTGGTTCGAGGCTGGGCTCTATTGTAGTTATTGGAACGGCTGGCACAACGGCTATCACAATATAACACAACCTCTCATGTGCTTAATTATTGATCATGCTGTTAGCTAGCTCATAGCTGGCATTTGGTATAGCCTAGCTATCTGTTATAGCCTTTTTGTTATAGCCTAGCAAGCATGCCTTAGAAAAGAGAGGAGGAAGAAGGAGAAAGACAAGTGGCTGAAAGCAGCAGCTAGAGAGTGCATCTCTGTCTAGCTGGTTTTAAAAAGCAGTGTCGCAAATATAGTCATACCATAGATTTATTCAATTATTTGCAAAAATCACCCGGCGCGTGCACAAAATCTTTCCATTAGGAAATTTGAACAACTGCCCCTCTTACACCCTCTGCACGTCCCTGGTTACTGCCCTGGTCTGTGGTCTTCATTCTAACCCAGGTCTTATATGAGCCTCTGGATGGACAGCATAGGGACTTCACTCACCCATCTGAATTTGAGAAAGCAAGAGAGCAGTCTCCTCACAGGTCAAACCTGTGTCACCCCCAGGGCTCAGAGGGCGGGCCCGCAGGTTTTACAGGTATAATTTTTTCAACAATGGACTGAGTCCTGAGGAAGGAGGGAGGGCACTAATAGGCAGTTGAGAGCACCGGCACAGCACTGTGTCATAGCACCCCCCCCCCCCCCCCCCACCCCCCCATTGACAGCACCATTGACACTGATCAGCACATCACATTACAATGAGGACAATAGTACATTATAGGATAAATTCAGACACTCTTGGTCTTTATTGTAAAAAGCAGGGTCCTGTCCCATGTCTTGCCGCTTGTCTATAAAGTACTAGTATTACTAAACTACTAATAGTCGCCTAGCGGCTGCATTGCCATCTTTCTAAGGTAGTTCTTGATTAGTTTCTGCAGAAACCACAGTCACAGGAATTGCTAAAAAGAGCTTAAATGCCCTGGCAACATCAGGATAACTGATAATGTGATTAAATGATGTGAGTACACATCTTTTTCTTCTATGTGCAGGTACCCTTTGTGCAGTAGATCTGTTTTTTGGTCCAGCAGTGTGAAACGCACTGTTGTTTAGGGTTTGCCAAACCCCAAACCATCAGCAGCACAGATCAAGTGGTTGTATATTGTTTCTGATGGTGTTAATGCTATACTCAGAGAGAGAGAGAGAGAGCTGGAGAGCTGGGGAGCCTCAGGGTTAACTGGTAGATTAGCAGAGGAAAGCTGCTGCATTAGGCTGTTTAAAGAAATTATGTCATCTATCAGTCACATCGGGATGATATCACCAGCTTTACTGGTCACCCTTCCTTCAGCCTGATAGTTAAAGGGGTGGTTAATTTTCTGGATTTAAAATATTATACAATAGTTAAAAAATATTATTGAAGTTTTAGTATATGCTTTTTATTGGCCCAGACCAATATTTCTTTGTGCATAAAAATATAGCCTACTTCAGATAATTCCAAAGCAACTTACAGTGAAGTTCTGTTTACGGAGGCTGTACATATCTACAGATACATTTTATAGCATTTATTCACAGTTATAACCATAAATATCATTTTTATAGCATATCGGTACTTCTTTTCTTTTCAGTTCACAAGCGGCGCGTGCACTTCACTCAGTGCAGTGTCTGTCCAAGGGTTACCTACCACTCTGCCTGTGCAAGTTGCTGCATGTCTTGACATCAGCCAAGCTATTTACAAAATGAAATTGAAGCTAAGATTATGTCTGACTGTGACACAATATGCTAGAAAGTTTCATCTGAGTTGCCCAACTAAAAGGTTACCAAAATGTACATATTAGTGGTTGCAACAGATAGAGGCTGAAAGGCCGAAGAGGGTCAGGCGTGCTGACATTCTTTTTGTGGACAACCAGAGGTGGAAAATCCAAGTTCAGAAATTAAAAGTCCACCAGAGAATTTTGTTTCAGTCACCTGGATTTGCTAATTAGCACAATTTTTCAGCCAGGTAGAACTAATTAGTGAAATCAGCTGGCTGAATTGATGGGTGGAAGAAACAAATGGCAGGATTTTTACTTTCTGACCCCTGGACTTTCCACCTGTGGACAACTAGACCCTGGATGTTAATGAGGGCAGAACAAATATTATAATACGACTGCTATTTGCCCGTTTCCCATGTAAAAAGGTTTGAATCGGCAGTGGACTTTATTGTAGCTTTGTAGGCCTTTGAATGTATGCAAAGCTCATTTCAACTGTCTGATGGATAACCATTTGCATTTCCCCCTGTTTTGGTAAATTGGAAAAGAGAAGCTTAGAGGCTTTACAGTTTAGTCCTGTCATAATACAACACAATGGTCAAGCTAAAGTGAGCGTGACTTTAGAACCACCTTGGGGCTCAACTGAACTGACATGCTTACGTGTCTTACTAGCCTGAAGGGCAGCTTGGGTGTTTCACTGAGGGAAAAAAAACAGAGGGAAGGTGTTTATTTGGCCGTACGAAGTGTTCATTGCCTAGCTTTGCAGGTGTTCCTGAATAATAATCTCTGAATCTGTATACTGCTGGGTACACTATGTTACTCAATCTCTCTACACCACTAGGTACCCTCTTTCACTCTGAATCTTTACACCGCTGGAGTCCACCCTGTCATTCAAAATGTCTGAGTCTACACACCACTGAGAACACCATGTCACAATCTGCACCCTCAGAAGAAAGGGTTTGAAAAGGCTCGTCTGTGTTTCCATAGGAGGAACCCCGTCTAGTGCAAGGGTTCTTTGTTGGTTCAGTCTGCAAGCTTTCTCACCTTTCTTGCCTACCATAGAGGGTTCCATAAAGAACTTAAAAGGGTTTCCCTATGGAGACACGCCAAATAAGCCTATTTTCATGATAGTGTGCTCAATCTATTCAGCCCAAAGTGAGAAGTAATAATAGTATAAAAGCAAATCACAGACGACATGTTTGTTGTGGATAATTTGGACTCCTATAACCTCCTACAACCTGGCGATTCATGTTTGTCCCATGTAGGGACATTATTGAATCCTCTTGTTCTGGGTTGAGGAAATAAATAATATTTTTCATCCAAAACACTTGTATCATGTCAAAAAATGTAAATACTAAAAACTTTTTTTCTGCCGGGCCTAATGCATAATGGAATACATTTCCATTCATTTAATTTTAATCCTCATGAGCTTCACATAATGGGGTTCTGGTCAGAGAGGAAGTTTGAGGTGTTTACAAAATGTGGAAGTTTAACTAAATGACAGACGCCTTAATATATTGGCGTTCCCCTGAAGGGAAGAGATTGGCTCCAGATCAAGTGAAACTCCCAAGTTCTTCACACTCTCTTGCAGTAACTGAATCTGCCCTGACATTGGCTTTTGAAGTTGAGCAATGCACTGAGCTGGTCTCACCAAACATGGTCTCGATAGGATCTACAGTGTGCCACCATTTCTGTTGATTGCTGATTTCTCATAGATTTATAGACCTGGCTATAAGCTTTTTGAAATATGTGTAGCACTTTCAATATTTTATTACCATTTCCTTCATTATGAGGTAAGGAGGAGAAATGAAGGACCATGTTTGAATGCTCAGTGTTTGCTTCCTCTAAGAAAGTCAAAAACAGTTGGAAATGGCAGGAAGAAAAGCCTAGAAAGATATTATTTGAAATACATTGTTTGTTCAAGGCGTGTTTTGGTGTAGAGTATTTAACCAGTAAAACAAATCCTCTCGCACCCCAGAATGTTTTAAACCAGGGGTGCCAAACTCAAGTCTCGGAGGGCCACAGTGTCTGCAGGTTTTTGTGGTTTCCTTTATTAGCCTATTAATGCCTTGACAACAAAGTGTGTGGATTATTTAACCAGTCAATGAATTAAATGATTCACTGGTGTGAAAATACACAGAAAACCCAGCAGATCCTGCAACTCTCCAGGACTGGATTCTGACACCTGTGTTTTAAACAGTTGGATCTGACACATAGTTTAATCACCCAGTGAAAAACGTAAAAGCAAAAACGTCTTTGAGGTTTTGGGGCTGGCCTTCCAGGGATTTCTCTCTCAGGAATCGTGGGAAAAATTCCCAGCCATCGAAACCTGAATGACAGGCCTGAATGGGATCCGTTTGACCTCGCTGGATTTGCGATGGTGGAGGCACGTGTGTCACACCCGCAGAGACTTGGGATGAGTGCTCTCCTGCTTTCATAATAATACTGTTATTCTCCCTTCCTGTGTGACAGTTTCAGTTTTACGCCCACAAGAAAAGGGGAAGAAAAGGACAGACTTGAGCAGCTCCATGGTAAAGTAGGGCTGGCTTCAGCCCAACTGAAACTGGGGCTTGTTCCTGCATGTCCTGGTACATGCTATAACTACACTCCTCTCTCTTTCAGAACCTGGCTTGATTAGGACTCATGGTGTGGTGTGTGGATTAAGGTGGATTTGTGTGGATTATGTTCACAATGTGTGTGTGTGTATGTGTGTGTGTGTGTGTACGCACATTTGTGATATGTGTATTTGTGTTCTTGGTTTGATGTGTTTTATTGTGTTTCTAGGACCCCCTTAAAAATGAGATGGTTCATTTCAAGAGGTTTATCCTTCCAATAAATTTCATTTCAGTTTGTGTGTGTGTATGAGTGTGTGTGTATATGTGTATGCGCATGTGTGCGCACACTTGTTTCTTTTCAGTGATATTACTGCAAGCTGGGGGACAGACCTGGGGAATTAGAGGGGTGTATCCATGTTTACTTGCATGTTAAAGCTGTTGTTCAGGGAAGCTTCACTCCATATACTCTCCCAATGGCAGTAGACCCAGGAGCCAGACTACCCGAGACATGAGGAAAGCAGGCCACCAATACTTCCTCCTCAGCCCATCTTACAAGAGCCTCATCATCACATCTCATCAGTACATCTTCCTCACATCTCACCACCATCTTCTCCTCCTCCCACACATCTCCCCTACACCTCCTCATCACACTTCACCCACACCCCCTCCTCACATCTCATCTGCACCTCCTTGCTTTACACCCCAGCTTCACCTCCCTCACATTTTACCAGCACCACTTCCTTCTCATACCTCATCCACACCTCCTTCACATCTCACCCCCTGCTCCTCACACCTCTCCAGCACCTTCTCATCGTGGAGCACCTTCTTGCGTGGTTATCTCTGCATGTGTGTAATGCACTGCACGAGACACGTTTCTTCAATGCAGTATATCTATGTTAAGAGTACTACCTTCACAGGAATTTGGATGACTGTAGTGGTAAAATTGCGATTTACATGGGAAATTGGACGATTGTAGCTGTGACAATCTCATTGCATGTGTGCAATGCAAAGGTATTGCTCTTTTTTTAATTGCTGTACTTTAGCAATCCTGTTGATCCGGTTCTGAGAAAAATCCATTTGAATTAATTCTGAATTAAGCCCACAGCAAGGCAAAGACCAGGCAAAGCAGGGCGAATTTTAAAAGCACCCAGAATGATTCTGACTGATGGAAATATGAGCACATGGCACCTCTGAGGTCCCCGTAGATGCACGCCTACAATATTTAACTTCTCTGCAACTAAAACATTTGCCTAGATGCAAAAAAACAAACAGTGTCTGAAAAAAAACTCCACATGCCTTTTTACACCTCTCTTGTATTACAGTCTGAAATGATCTTTAGGTGTGCAGTCCCGCTGAGGTGAAGTTATGAACATGCATTGCTATGCGTCGCTTACACAAAGTCCTGATAAGAGCAGGATGGTTCCCTTTTCTCTCCGCAGGGGATGCTAACATATGATCTCGCTCACATTACAGACGTACCTGCGTTTGAAATGCAACAGCAATCACGCCGGCATCTGAGTTTTGTGGAATATGGGGCTGTCCAGCTGCAGTCGATGTGGACGATAGTGTGGAAGGTTGTTTCTGTTGAAAAAGCCATTTACTCCCAGACGACGTTTGTAATAAAGAGGGAGACGTTATTACACATATCCACGGCTCTGTTACACGTATTCCTTAATCTTTCCATTTGTGTCATCCAAATACATAAACAGGAATTGGCAGCATATCAGCAGGGTATCTTTATTTTTGCTTCTGTGATGCATTCAGAAAAATGCACACAATATTCAAATCCAAGGCCTGTGGTTGGTTGAATGTGCTTCCTGAGCAGAGAGAATTGAGAATGTACCCCTTGCTGTTAACTTCAGAATCATATGAGGGAAAAGCGGGAAACCTGGGTCTGTGGGGAGGGTGATTCTCCTGTAAGCTCACACTGGACTGTGCGGCTCTTTGCTTCACAAATCAGGATCTAGTACTGAAGGCAGATCCATATTCGGGTGGCTGATCCTTGCTGTGGAGACTGATTTTGTTCGGGAAGCTGATCTGTGTTCTGGTGGCTGATCCTTGCTGTCACATTGCAGGACTGCCCTGCTGTGCCATAGAAAAGCAGCGCTCTGTTGCGGCAGTAACAGTATTTTCATTAAACACTTACAGTGACACACCTTATAATCATGAAACAGAGTGAATATATAAGTCAAAAGGTTTCGGGTTGTGGTTTATTGTTTAAGTCCATGTGAGGTTGCATTTACTGGTTCCAGCTTTGTGGGATGTGGGACAGTCATGGATTCCTTTTTCTTTAAGCAGTCAGAAGGTGCATTTTGCAGTCAGGGCAGGATTAGGAGGCGGTTTGCGGTTCAGGGAAGTGAGCCTGGTCTTTGCGATGGGGTTATGTCATGAAGTGTGTGTGTGTGTGTATGTGAGTGTGTTTCTGCGGGGTTGCAGAACACATGCAATGAGAGTGTGTATAGGTGCGTATCTCTGTATGTGTTTGTATGTGTGATGGTCCCCATCACTGTCATCTGACTGGAATGCGGTATGTTTGGTTCGCCAGCATTCCGCAACATAGAAGGAAGTAACCATCAATCAGGAAATATGGAAACAGCCATGGATTTTACGTATTGGGTTTTATGAGCTCTATGAACCCCTCAATGCTATAGCACTGCCAGTGCTCTATGGTTAGAAAATGTCTACGCTTGTCTACAGGCTCAATCTAAGCAGGGACACTCGCAAACCAGACGCTTGTCCTGATAGATGCATAGGCCTTCCCCTCGCACTGCTATATCTATCTCGCCAAAATAAAAACACACTTGTTGCAGGTCTTATCTTATGGGGATTGAAGATTATAGTTTAGTTTAAAAACAAAAAAATCTTCATGCCGCACATGCCTGTCTATTCTATAGCTGTCCATGGCTGGTTTTCTGAGTTATTACTGGATAATGGCCATGTGATTGAATTTCAAACTGCCAAAATAGTATAGCTAAGGGAGATACCACACTGCAAAACATGTCTGTCTTAACAAGTGTTTTAATCTTGTAATGAGACCTAAAAACAATTTCTCTCATGTAGAAAATATTAGCTTGTTTTAAGTTACTTTTTACTTGACAAGTGAAATTGTCTTACCCCATTTGCAAATCTTGAAATCACCCCATTGGCAATATTTTTGTCTTATTTTGCAAAAAAGTCATAGAAATATGATTTTAAATATAAGTAAATATAAGACTAAAATGCTTGTTAAGACTGACTTTTTTATTTTATTTTTGCAGTGCAGTGGGGGGTGCAGTATGATGTGATGTGTGATGATGACAGCCTCTGGGTTGCAGACCATGTCGGTAAGTTATGGTGATGGGAGATGAAGTCCACAGCTTGTGGTTGCGGGCATTGTTTAAATCACTCAGGACTTGTCCTCCCATGATCTTCTGTGCAAACATTTTTGTTGCTCAGTCTATTAGAAGGTTATTGCTTGAGACTGGAGTGACTGCACCACTGTGCATTTTCTGCCTTATTTACAGTGTAAGCTTGGCTGTTGTGTAGTGAGGGACATCGTTAGATCAACCTGTATCAGCCCACGGCAAACTGTCTGAAAAGCATCATGTTTTTTAATGAGGGCGAGGCAGAGGGCATGCTGAAACAGCTCACCTGTGCCATAATGTGCCAGCACAAACACGCAATGCTTTTTGTTTAGTAACATTTATTTGGAGTTTTCATAGCAAAACGCCCTAATCCGGGATTCAGGACAGAATATCAGATTTTAACCTGTTACAGGACGGAAATCTTATCTGGATAAACAAACTCCTGCTGTAAACTTAAAAACACCTTTCTGTTGACTTTGTGTATAAATAAATTATTTATGATATCTGCGGGATCCAGGGAAATTTCTAAAGGGGATGACAGGTTTGGCCATTGACTTTTATGTTCTGGCATGAAAATCCTAATCCGGACAATGGGAATAATAATGAAAAAACCAGATTTCATATTCCAGGCATGTGCATACCAAAAAACTTAACAGTTAAGCAGACCATGTTTTCATGGCACAACAATCTTTTTTAAAGGTCTCATTAATATGGAAGTTTATGAAAGACTAAATGTAGCCGTACCTTGAACCCATATTTAAATTGGAGTATCAATGAAAATGGTATAAAAGACATGTTTTTTTAAATGTCTGTATCTGAAACAATGCCAATCAGGCAATGGACACAGTTTAACCCGAGCGGTGTGCCCAAATCTCAGGTAATGGTGAAAAAATGTTTCTAGCTGCAGTCCTTCCCAAAACAGACACATGTACCAACAAGAACAGGAAAAAAATGAAAGTAAGAGCGGGTGTGTGTGTGTGTGTGTGTGTGTATGTGTGTATGTGTGAGTAACTATGGAGCACTTGTGCAGTGGTAGTGGAAGCCATCTTAAACTCATACTCTTTCTTATGACGAAGCCCAGAATGGCACCAGTGATTTTACATTGTTATATTAATTTGATTCCAAAGATAGCCGACTTCGGCCGCCTAATTACCTAACGTGGCTAGCTGGATAGCTAGAGGTAACATTACTTACAGGTCCAATGGAAAACATGCAAACTTTGCGACACTTCCCCCTTGCTAAACTTAAGCTATCGCCATGGAGGAAGAACAAATCCTAGGTGGACTCTGCTTCCTGAATGCGCCCTGTCGGCTTGTTGTTTGGCTTCGTTGTACCTCCACTTCTTCAACTCCACCATTACAGTAGCTAGCTGACAACAAACGCTCTGTTGTAGGTAACCTAATCCCACCCCACAAGCTCTATAGCCTCACCCACCTCTCCCCACACAGAAAAGAGTGCCACAACCAGAAACGTCCTGAACAAATCTTAATATAATAAATACAGCAGACGTGCTTTTAGCTATTTTAAGATTTTAGCTATTTTTCTTTTTGACAGATTGCCAGTGCACCATAGATATGACTGAGCATGGTTATTATATAATATTTTCTTGGTAAAAATTCTGAATAGTGCACCTTTAAGAGGCCAGTGATTGTCCCTCCCTCTTTGTCAGTCTTATTCGTTTTTTTGACTTCACAGCTATTCTCTTTCGTTTCCTTTCCCACACACATTCACACGTAAACACACACCCTCACATACGTGTACATAGACATACACACTCTCTCAACACATAGACATACACTCTTGCGTACACACACACACATACACACACACACACACACACACACACACACACACAGGTGAATGAAGGATGGTAAATTCAGTCGTGCATAACAGCCATACAGGCTCCTGTTTAAAGTTCCGGAATCCCATGGAAACAGTGCTGATGTCACCGGGGTTTGACAGGGATTCATGCGGGCAGCCCTGCTCCATCCCACTGGGAGAGTTTGCACTGTAAGCAGCAGGAGGCCAGATAACATCTCCCTGCACGGTTTCAAAACACCTCTGTTACCCCTCTCACCATCTCTCCCCAGCACGGAATAAAAACGCCTTAACTGCCCCTCACACTGCCACCCAGCACAGCGTCAACACACCCCACTGTCCCCCTCTGGTTGTTGGAGTTCTGTACCCAATTTATTCACTAGTTTCTTTGTTTTTTTTCACTCCAGTGGCTGTACTTTCATTTGGGATCTTTTAAAAAAGAAAAAAGGGGCTTTAGTTTTTACAACCCAATGGAAATGGGGCTTTAGTGTAGATGCCCTGTACATACACCATATCAGCTAAAGATAAAAAGTAGTGGAGTAGGATATGTAAACGTATGACAGAAAATGAGTTTTATAATGTTGAAGTTAAATAGTGCTGGAGTGGGATAGAATTAGAGTGATGGAATGTCTTGTAGATATTCACAGGTGGGTTTTTGTTGTTGTTTTTTTAAATAGGATGTAGAGGCGAGGACAAGGATGCTGTCAGGTGTTTATTTACCAATGTGTTCAACCACAGGGGTTTGGTGACAGAAAACGGTTTACAAAAAAAACCACCCCTCTCTCTTAATTTGTCTTCCACCTCCACCTCTCTCTCTCTCTCACTCTCTTTCTCTCTCTCTCTCTCTCTCAGTCTACTCTTCTTTCTCCTTCCCTCTCTCTCTGATGGTTTCTCTCTGACCCCCTGAGTGCCAGCTCTGGACATGTCTCAGCTGGTCTTGCGAGGGTCTACATTTGCATCTCATTTCCATGGTGGGCTACATCTGAGTTGTGGTTTTTGAAGAGATGATAACTGCCAGGTATTCCTTGAGGAGAGAATGGTGTAGGTGCTCTGGGGGGAGGGGGCGCAGAGCGAGCAGGAGAAAACGTTTTCCCACACCAAACAGATGTATCCCATAAAACAAACAGACAGTCTAAACAGATAGCGATCACGCAATGTGGGGAAGTGTTAACTGTTTAGTGGGAGAGGGCAGATGCAGTGGCAGTTAACTGCAGGAGTTGGATGTTTGCTGTTCTGTGGCCTGACTGACTGCACAATCACATAGTGGCTAGTGATCTTCTACTCTAGAATTGTGTGAAGTACTACTTCACTTCTCTCCTATGAATGTTTTCCTTGCAGGCAACCTTGTTATACATCAGGAAACATGCATATACCTGACTGAGATAGGCATATACAGACTCTAATGCAAATAGTTTGTTCCTTAGGTAATGAGAACCGCCAACAGGATGATGTTCAGTCAGGTGAAATACACACTGCTTTTGATTGAATGACCTTGGTGTGTACATTATCACAATTTAAATCATCGTTGGAATCAGGTTTCTTGCCAGTCCTGACTCATCACTGAGCCAATTAAGCTGAACCTCACCTGGCCTTATTGAACTACTCAAATGCACAACGCCGTATAGGATTTCAGCTTTTTTAACTTCCAGTGGAAATTTGGTCAAAACATAAGTTAGTGCTTTGTGTCTGCTGTATGAATACGCATCTATGACTTTTCCAAGAGGAAGATGGATAGAGTGTAAAAGTGTGCCCAATTTGTTAACATAATAAAGTGGCTCATCATATCGATGGGTCTAAACATTTGTGGCCTTATTATTACCTCCGCCAAAGAGGTAATGTTTTCACCCGCATCTGTGTGTTTGCGTGTTCGTCTATTAGCAGGATATCTCAAAAAGTTATGCATAGATTTGCACCAAATTTGGTGGGAAGGTTGGTCATGGGCCGAGGAAGAAACTTGTCATGCCAATTGGCCAAAAGGGGGTGTGACCGTGTTCATCACAAAAAGGTGCATAACTTCAGAACAGATTCACATTACACCACTAAACTTTGATCAAAGGTTTATCATCGGTCAAGAAAGAACTGATGAACTTCTGACACAAATTGGCTAAAAGGGGATGTGGCTGTGGGTGTGGCTTATTCACAAAAACGCACATAGCTTCTTAATGGATTCACGCAACACTGCATAACTTTCATTCATTGGGGCTGCATTGCTGCCTCAGGGCCTGGTAAACTTATCAGATTCAACCATGAATTCAACTTTATACCACACCATGTGAGGTCATGAGTTCAGATGCTGAAGCTGAAAAGGTCCTAGATCCTCCAGCAGGAGAATGATCCTAAACATGCAAGCAAATCTACTACAGAATGGAGGGTTATGGAATGGCGAAGTCAAAAACCAGACCTAAATCTTATCAAAATGCTTTGGGGGAGACTTGAAGCGGGCTGTGCATTCAAGGAAGCTTTTAAAATCACACAATTAAAGCAGTACTGCAAAGAAGAATGGCTGAAAATTCCTCCCAGTTGATGTAAGAGACTTATAGTCAATTAGAAGAAACCCCTAGAAGAGGTTATTGCTGCCAAACCAGTTATGTACTTTGATCAAAGGTGTACTTACTTTTCACTCACAGGATAAATGCATGGTTGACTTCTGATAAATAAATCATTTAAAAGCATAATTTCTTTGTGTCCTTTGTTAAATTAGACAACATTTAACAGTAAAAAGCATTAGAATAAGGATCAAATATCCATGTGTCTAAATAACTTATTTGGGGGTGTACTTACTTTTTAACATGACTGTATATAGCTACCTAATACTGTTGTTATGGCCTAGTGAGATTCTATTATGGTACAATGTTGCCTCGGGGCAACATGCACATTTTCATAATTTTCTATCACACATGTATATATATATATCTGATATAAAATTTGTCAAAATACATCTACTTACCAATTAATGTGGAAAATGTTTTATCTTGATAAAAAATGGCAGGAAAATTGTTTAAAAGGTAAATTTTGATTAGAGGAAATATGGTGCAGCAGCATGCCTACAGAAAGTGCCAGTGGATCATATGACTACTTTTTGCATTTCTACTGGTTAGTATTGGGTCCTCCCCTCTTGATTACATTACATTACATTATAGGCATTTAGCAGATGCTCTTATCCAGAGCGACTTACACAACTTCTTATTACATTTATCCATTCATACAGCTGGATATATACTGAAGCAATTCAGGTTAAGTACCTTGCTCAAGGGTACAACGGCAGTGTCCTACCTGGGAATCGAACCTGCAACCTTTCGGTTACAAGTCCAGCTCCTTAACCATTATACGACACTGCCTTGATGAAGCATTGACTCATGTATTGGGTGTTGTATTTTGTTGCAGCAAGCCAAATTTGGTTATGTTGCCTCCAACACCGTACCGTACAGGGTTAACTCAATGTTACAACAGCAGAGAATCACACAGCATCATACACAGTAAAATGAGTCAGGGGAAATTACCCTTAAAGTTATCCATCCATATCTACTGCATATCTGGCAGCAGAGTGATGGTTTGAGGCTCGTTTGATACCTCAGACCCTTGATGGCTTACAGCCATTTAGCCAACCATGGGTTCCATACTATTCATGTGTAATTTACAGCTTAATCTAGTCCCACCCCCCAATTCCCATAGAGATCAATTCAAATGCATAGAGGTTATAGTATCACTTGTAAGAGTACCTGAAAATAAGATATCAAGAGTTTTTCAATATAATTTTATACCCAGTCATGATAGCATCACCTGTTTACCTGTGGAATGTTCCAAACAGGTGTTTTTTTTAACAACGCTTTTTGTCCCTGTTCCAACTTTTTTGGAATGTGTTGCAGGCATCAAATTCAGAATTGGCGTATAGTTACACAAATCTTGATAAGGTAAAACATTAAATATATTTTATTTGTACTGTTTTCAATTAAATATATGTTAAAAAAAATTACAAATCACTGCTTTCTGCTTTTATGTTCATTTTACATACTGTCCCAACTTTTTTGGAATTGGGGAATATAATCTCATCATACTGGCAGCCTATTAACAAACAGTACACCTAATCACCTCACCACACTGGAGCATTGCATACCGAGGGTAAAACTAATCACCTCACCACATTGCAGTTCTGTACACTGTGCAAACAACTAATAACCTCACCACATTGCAGTACTGTACACTGTGGGTACAATTAATCATCTCACCTCATTGCAGTACTGTACACTGGGGGTTCTGCTAATCACCTCACAACACTACAGTTCTGCACACTGAGGGTACAGCTAATTACCTCACCACACTGCAGCACTGTACACTGAAGGTATACATGATAATGTTTCCAGGCAGTAGCAATGTACATTATAAAGTGTAGAAAGAGTGTGTATATTCAGGCTCCTCTGAGCTGACCATGCTGGACCAGCTCCAGTGCTATTGGCAATAGTGGAAGAGTGAGACTTCACAAACCCTAAAATTCTATTATGTTGCCAGTGACGTCTTAACATTTTTTCACATTTAGACCATGACGGCATATAAAATCTCTGCCCAATGTAGGGTCATTGAGCCAAACTATTTGAACACTTCCAGTGAGACGCCCTTGTAACCTCATGAAACCTGTGAAAATCAATGAAAAACTTCATCAATGGTTTCTCAAATTACATTACATTTTACATTTAGGAATTTAGCAAGTGCTTTTATCTAGAAAAGCATTTGACTGAGGTGAATCAATAGGGTCCTAATTGGTGAAAGTGTGGACACATGGCCACTAAAACTAACTATTTAGAAGATAATAAAAAAAGAAATATTTATGAAGGAACTTAAACATATTTTCAACAATCCAATTAAGAGGCCACCTCAGTCCACTGTGATCAGTTAAAGAATTGTGTTACCTCTTTTTATGTAATTGTTTGCAATATAGTGCAAGAAGCACAATGTGAACATGGGATTTTTAATCTTCATGGCATGCATAGCTATTTCTGGCATAACGTGGTTTAAGAGGGTAAATATTCCCTCTACACATGAAAGCACCTAATTAAGAAAAAAGCTTGTTAAAATGCTGGGATTGCAACTGTATTTAGAACGGAAACGGCTATCCACGGGGTTCTCCAGGAACGAGGTTGGGAACCATTGTACTCGACGTGAGTTAATTACCTGCTGGTAATGTGGAGGCACTGCATGTTTCGAAGGCTGCGCGCGAATCCCCGAAGTGCGCTGTGTTCGCGCTTTGAGAATGACATCTAGCCTGATAATCAATTTTGAAATTAAGAGTGGAAGAAATGTTGAAATGCAACCTTATTTAGAGAGAGATTTCTGTTATTTCCCGCATTCACAAGACGGAGAAGGCTAACTGTAAAGCACCTTCATACTCAAACTGAAGTTCACTTGAGATTTAGGTGCGTAAAATGCGAAATACCACTTTACATCAACGTAAGAAACTTTGTCCGGTCTGTTATTTTGATAAATCAAGCCTAAGCACAAACGATTTTGAGATGAAGTTTGAGTTTAAATCCAATAATATTTTTTAAATTAAATAATTGTAGGTTCCGCGGCCCAGGTCTTGTTGAGCTAAGTAAGATGCCGTGAGTGAGTAGCATTTCAAATGAACATAGCATTCCAAAAAAATAGAAAAATATTTTGCATGTTGAATACACCCACAAAACTTCCGGAACCAAAAATACTTTCAGAGAATAAAGATTTTATCATCACGGCTTTTTTGTTTTATCTGTATGTGTAAATAAACCAGTAGCCTAACATTAACCAAGACACATTTACACTTCAGAACAAGTTTTTTTATATCATGCTTTCTATTTATTTATTTTTATCTCCAGCTGCAGTTTTGCTTTAACTGCAATAAACGTTCCTTGAATACAGATCCAGACTTATTAGCTGTCCTTTTGTAGATGAAGGTGATGTTCTTCAACTTATTGTTAATTCATGCCAATTCATGTAATAATTCTGAGCAGATTTGGTTACATTCAATACAAAGATCGATATTATATCGATATTATTCATGAATCATTGTGTTATATCTATTAATTGTCTAAATATATGTTGCCGAACAATTACACAATCAGATCCGAGGAAGTCAAAGTGTAATTACCCTGCGGTGCCATAGGTACAGCGTGTAAGCTTAATCAACATTTTGTCCAAAGATTTCAGTAGGATGGTGAGTTTGAGAGACAGCTATCACCCCCTCCACCCTGTCCCCCAGTCTCAGAAAGATGTAGTCCCGCCTTTAGAGCTGACATTCCCAATTAGGCTTTGTTTTACTTGTGGGTGTGGATCGTTCAGAGGGCAGGGTTGAAACTCTACACAAAACAACCTAGCATCTTTTTCTATTATGTTTTTTTTTTGTATAGATCTCATGTAGATAAATGTGTTTTATTTGTGTGGATGAGTTTCAACCTTCACTCCACCCTGTAGTTTCTCTCTGCAATCTCCTGCCGGGTGTCCCGATTTATGGGATTTCGCTGTGGCTAGGTTACGAGGCATTCAGATTTCTTTCTGATGGGATTCACCCCGAGGCGTTACAGAACATTTCTCTTTAGTGTTTTTTAAGAGTTCTGGTTATAGCATCAGAAGTTCAATATCTTTCACAGAAACCTTCCAGAAATCACCCACTGCTCTCAGCTCATCTCAAGGCAAACACACAGTTTGCGTACTCATCAGTTTCTTAATGCAAATCTTGTTTTACTGTGTGTCCTAACCCTATTCAAGGGTTTGGTTTTTTTGGGGCAAATGTTTCAATCTGGGAGCTTTTGCAGTTTTTATACCTATAGAGGTTTTTTTTTTTTTAGGTTTGTGTGAAAGAATTTTAAGGCATAGGCAATGCCTTTGCAGTGTTTAACATAACATATTCATCATTATTTGTTCATATTTAAAACTTAACATGTTCCCGAGTGTCGGCCTAGTGACAGCAGGAGGTTGAATAATGAAAAAGCCGTCAGCACTTAAAGCAGTCAATCAGTGATCCCCAAGCTGACAAACCGCTTTTCTCCGCGCGGCCTGCACACCGGGGATGGGTTTTAGTTATGCAGCTCTATTGTCCAAAGCTCAGGGAAAATCCGCTCTTTAGCTCTAAAAACATAGGTGCGCACAGTCGCGCCCAGTAAACAAGTAAAATGTAAACACTAACATCTAGAACACATTTCCGAAGCTTTGGGTCAATCTCTGTAGCTACACAGTAAAATGTTCAGTGTTAAATCAACTTTGTACATTGTCCCTATTGGATCATATTCATGAATTTACTGTGTTTTAAAATTTGTGTTAATGTAGGTTACGTATTACACCATTATTAGTAGAGAGAGAGAGAGAGAGAGATGTTACAATCTGAAATAGTTGAAAAAAGCTATCAGCAAGTAAATGCGGTCAAGCTATCACCACTTCCGAAAATGACGGTCAAGCTATCACCGCTTAAAATTTAAGTGCGCAAATATACAAAAGATTACGGTTACGCCGTCACGTGCTGGGTTAGCTGGAAATTAAATTGTTCAGTAGCAGCGAGGATTCTACAACGCATCATTTTCGTCTTTTTTTCTTTATTTCGCAGAATTTAAAACTTTTACTATCACAATTATGCTTTCAATTACAATTTCAAGGAAACTGAATATACTATGATGTTTTGTAATAAATGAGCAACAGGGTTGGTATGAATTGCAGTTTACATATGAAAAGTAATATTTGAAATCATTTAACTCCAACAAATCAAAAGGTTTGTACAAATCAACACATAAATATAGTGTATGTCTAGTGAATATCAGAAGATTTTACAGTGAGGAGTTTTAATAATTAAACATCAAAGTTGGTACCGTTTGCTAGCCTATGTGAAGGGGGAAAACCGCGATGGATATGCTACCCTATTGGAAGCCCTATAACTTGGTCAAATCAAAACGTTTGTTCAAATGAACACTATTACCATATAATATGTGTATTTTGTTACTTTTGGAATTTTTAATAATTGAGCAACACATTTGCTACCTATTGCTGTGTGATGAGGGAAACTACTATGGGTACCAAAAGCCACAGCAAAAAGTCCACAATTGCTCCCTGATTTTTGTCTTTGAACCGCAGGCTTTGTCAAGGTAAACTGTTAAGCATGAGGGTGGATCATCCAGGAAACCATCTGTTGTATGCCCCTGTCATTTTAGATTTCAGGCTGTCATAAAAAAACAATTCATTGGGTCCACTGAAAACATTGCTGACAGTGACCAAATGATCCTCATTTACATTTATAATTTGTACAAAATTGTGTGTTGGTGTTCCTACAATCCCACCGTGTCTCAGACTTTGATAAATCAACGTGGATTGAAACCCATCCATATCTGGGTATTTTTGTGCTAAATGATAACAGGCCAAATCTATTCTGTCACTTGAAAGCCAGTCATTTTGATCTAAGAAACTAATTATCTGATCATGATCAAGCTTTTGGGCAATGTTTTCTGGCAGGGATCACATGTTCAGGGGAACTCCTTTCCCAAATAGGCCCAAGTCTTCCCTTCTTTGTCCTTTTCTTGGTTTTCTGAAAATAATTTTTAAATGTTGATGTTAGTACCAATCAAAGTACAAACTGAAGAAAAAAAAGATTACTTTGGAGTATTTTATCTTAATATAGTATTTTAATAATTGGTGTTGTTCTGTTTGGGATTTCAAGGGAATCAGACCGTGAAATTAATTGTTGGTACTATATTTCTAGATAAATTGCCTAAATATCAATGTAGTACAATACATTTTTCACATCATGCCATGAAAAAAACAACAGCATTTTGGATTGTAATGAAAAATATACCTGACAAACTGCCACCAGGTCTTTATCTTTTTCCTTTAGAATCCAAGTCCTTTGTGGATGTTTGACTAGTGTTGACTCAGGCTTTGCTGAACTTCTCTGTATGGAAATTAATTGGCATTATTTTTATTCTTTCTTGATCCACAGAAACATGAATAGAAACATTCACATTAAGTTAAGGTTTGTCAGGTTTAGGAGAATTTAGGAGCGGGTTGTTGGTGTAACGAGGCAAAAATATTGACATTTTAACTATGATGAATAACACAGAATACTTCTGATCTACATATACTTTTGTTTAAGTTTTGTAGAAAATGCCTCATATTCAATACAAATGTATGAAATTTAGGTTACCTCAGAATGTGCACCAGAAAGTTCAGACTTATCCCAGAGAGTCCTTGATATTTCATATTTGGTGAAGGAGATGGTAGAGTTGACTGTGGGCTTTTCTGGGTAGTCAGTATGACAAGTCAGTGGATTAGGCTTCATATGACATAGTGAAATAGCTCCATATGTTTAATGTGAAAACCAAGCATGTTTTATCATTTATCACACCTTGTGCACCTTTTTCTTTCCGGGTGAGCTAGATATGCTTTTAAAAACGAATAGATCAGGTGAGTTGGCTTATGAGCTTCCTCTGGTTTTATCGCTGCTGCTGAGATTCCTCTAATTTAAAATAAAATCAGTTTTGGTTCTTGTCGGTGTGTTTTTTTACAGGCTTATTTGTGCAAGGCACACATTTTGTTAGACCCTTTGTAACCACTCTGTTATTGTAACGCGGGTGGGTTTCGGGTCGTAACAGCGATCCATTGCATGGGCTTGAAAAGACAGCAGTTGCACTAACTACCATCTCCTCAATCTTTCAAGGTAGTTGCACTTGTCAGAAGGCCAAAAATGTGCATGGATAACCGGTAATGGTTTGGAATGCTGAAATGATATGCAAAAGGTTATTTACACAATAACTACATCATTTAATAAGTTCAGAGTAGGTCTGCAAGATAACATTTTATATTATTTATACTTACTGTTTTTTGCAAAAAGTTTTTGCATTTTTAGGCATCGATGCATGATGGGAATTTCGAAGTCACTTGCAGTTGCTTTTCCTGTGACGACTGTAATAGTGGCAGAGCACATTGTTTAGACTATTGTTGCAAAAGGTTCGCGAAATTGCTTGCTGCAGTACAATTGAGCCATCACAAACCACCATTTTTCTTTCCAAAGTGCTTGATGTGGTCAGTGCGAAAGGCATTAAAGAAATATTGTACCGAGGCTGTAGTGTGATTGTCACAAGTTGCTACAGGCAAAGGTGATGCACCTTTGTTTGGATTGCGCACCACAAGTTCATGTACGTAGAATGGTGATGTACTTCCCTTTTCTTTTTGAACAATGCTTCCTGTGGCATCCAAATAAACAATGTCTTCCTTGGATCGGATTTGAAAAAGCGCAATGCTTCTTTGGGCCCACAGCATTACTCCTTTAGGATGTAGCAGTACCTTACTTCTCTGGGACCACAGCATTACTCCTTTAGGATGTAGCAGTGCTTCTTTGGGCCCACAGCATTACTCCTTTAGGATGTAGCAGTACCTTTTGAAGTACATCCTCTGGAGTATTATCTTTTTCTTCCACCATTTTCTGCAGACTGAGAACTCAATTCTTATGCATCTGTTGTTTTTTTTCCGGCAGGACCAAGAAATAGTATTCAGTACTGCTGGGGTTGGTGCACCATCCCTATTTCCTGAATCAATAATAGCCTCATCCATATCATTTAACGTTTCCAGATGCAATTGTCTTGGAAACTTGTTTTCTAAGTCTTTACCCACCTGTCACGTTCTTCTGCACGTACAGGCTGTATTTTGAAGTCCAATGGGTTGTGTAGAGCCATACAACCAGATAGTTCTACAGAGGCCTTCAGTGTCCTTTCATCATGTACTGTGACACCAGTTTGTACTGGGCAGTCGTCAAAAAGGCAATACCCTTTGCATTTGAAAAATGGTGTGCTTCGGATTGAACCAATGACTTTGATGCAAAGCCAAAGGTGCACAGTGAATAAACTGACCTTATGCCTTTTGAAATTACATTAGTCCACTCAAGTCCCTTAAACTGATTTTTTTTCTGTTTTGTTTTGAGCATGTGCCAATCATTGGATCAATGGAGAAAAAAAACAAAAAAAGAGGTGATTGTGGAAGGCTATGGCTGTACAGAGTTTGTTTCCTTATCCACATCCTCAACTTTGCTTGAAGGTGCCTTTTGTAAGCTTTTCTTCTCTTTGGTACCCTGTAAGTAATAAGGATGTTAATTTTCCAAATGTACAAATCAATTCGTACTCGTCTACTATGATCAAGAGACAGGGCCCAACCTTCACCAAGCACAAGCATGAGCAAATGCAAATGCAGCTTTTCTTGAGGATATAATAGGGTGTGACACGGAAAAATGGTGTTATCTTCATGAAGCTATTTCCCAGAATTTTGACAGCTGTCCAAGAATTTTTTGTTAGAAAAAAAAAGTATTTCAGTATTTATAATGCAGTCCAAAAGTATTTGAAGTGACACATTTTTGTTTTGGCTCTGTACTCCAGCACACTAGATTTGAAATGAACAGTGGATAAAGGATAAAGTGTAGACTTTCGGCTTTAATTTGAGGGTTTTTACATCCATATTGGGTGAACTGTGTAACAATTGTAGACAATTATACATTGTCCCCCCATTTTAGAGGGCCAAAAGTAATTGGATAAATGAACAAACTTAAAGGAGAAGTTCGGTATTTAGCATTATAAGCCCTTTAAAAGGTTATTTACGATCATATACAACGGTCCATATCAACATTTTAACAAACGTTGCAGTCTTGAGATATATTTGTTTAATGAATCTGAACGTGCATAATAGAAAATCCTTCAAAAAAACACCATAAACTCTCGTTTTCAAAGACGGGAAACTCACCGAGTGGTTACTGGTGTCCACTGATGTTCTGACACAAAAATCGTCGCAAAGTATCCATCGATTTGTATAGATACAAATGGAGGTTTAGATATACATCCGCAGCCGGAAACCGGAAATACTTCTAATGGTCTTCTACGGTAGAATTCAAACTCAGCCAAGACTTCCCAAAATTTCAAGCGTATGGCTGTATGGCGACTGAAAATAATTCTATAAATCTTTAAACGGTAAATATACCGCAGACCCTTGAAAAATAAGCACAATATATAAGCACAATAACCCATTTAGCCAACCATGGGTTCCAGACTATAGAGTACTACGTCACGCTGGTTTCGGAAGTAAATTCCCCATTAATTTAGTGCGTACACATTAACTAAAGCTTACTTTTAAACCATTTCTACTGATTATGTCTCTACCGTCAATTTCTCAAGACTGCAAAGCTTTTCAAAATGTTGATATGGACCGTTGTATATGATCGCAAATAACCTTTTAACAGGGCTTAACATGCTAAATACCGAACTTCTTCTTTAAATAAAGTCATCATATTTAATATTTGGTTGCATATGCTTTGCACGCCATGACTTCCTGATGTCTGTGACCCAACAACATAAATAGGCTGCCTGAATATTTTATTTAGGTTTATGTTAATTTGTCCAATAACTTTTGTCCCCTAAAAAGGGACCCTCAAATTAAAGATGAAAGCCTGCACTTTAACCTCAGTCAATGTGCTGGAGGACAGAACCAAAACAACTAAATTTGTGTCACTGTTCAAATACTTATGGATTGCACTGTACGTTTGTTAATTCAGCATGCATCTGTGGGGAATGTTTTATGGTTATTTTGGACATGCTGGGAAAGATGTATTTTTTTTTTGGGGGGGGGGGGGGGGGGGGCCTGGATGGGCTGTGTGAGTTTGTTGATGTGAAGTTTTGTGGGAGTAACACTGGGAAGATGGTTTTTAGTGTGACAGCATATTTGCCTTAGCTTGGCAGTCTGTGCATGGCTTTGGACAGTGGTTCTCAACATCAGATCTGGGGCCCCTGTGTAGGCTATGACTGTTTTCATTCCAACCACAATTGCAATCCCAGAATCTTAACAAGCTGATAATTTTTCTTAATTATGTGCTCTCATGTTTTGAGAAATTATTTAATCTCTTAAACCACATTAAGCCAGAAATAGGTACGCATATACTGTATGTAGAATAATGTCCCATGTTCACATTGTGCTATATCACAAACAGTTTCATTAAAAGAGGCAAGAAAATTATTTAACTGTTTAAATTAAAGACGGGTGAAACAATTGGCTCCTTATTTGTGAAATGATGGACACATGGTCATTAAAACTAACCATTTGTTGGATAATGAAGAATTCAAAGAGACTTATTCTTCGTGGCATGCTTAGCTATTGCTAACATAATGTGGCTTAAAAGGGTAAATAATTCCTCTAAACATGGAAAACACGTAATTTAAAAAAAATCACAGCTTGTAAAAATTCTGGGATTGCAATTGTGGTTGGAGTTAGTAACCTCTGCCTTAGGTCACTGTTACAATTTGCAGGGAATAAATTGTCATTTTGTATAATTCTCAAATTGGTTTAATTTATTTAGTTAAAAAGGTTTAAATTAATGTTAAATTCTGGAGTAATCCAGGGGCCACATGTATAAAACTCTGAGTAAGAGAATGCATGAAAGAATGCTCAGGGAGAAAGTCAGAAATCTGCTTACGCAAAGTTTTGCATTTTCTCCCTCTGCCTTTTCATATGTTGCCATATCACACTCATATGACTCCAAACACTGCGTACGTAAGGTGTCCAGCATGTGCAGGTTTGCAGGTTCTCTTATTTTATACATCTGAATTTCTGCATGGAAACTCACTTACGCAGAGACCTGCAGTAGATGATTGAGTTCCAGACATCCCACTGACCAGCAGGAAGCATGAAGTGGAGGATAGTTCATTCAGATAACTTAATCCGACATCAAAGTGAAATATTCAATGTAGAATACACATTTCTGTCTCCTGCCTTTTCAAAGTGAAATGTTCACTGTAGAATACACAGGTCTGCCTCCCGCCTTTTCAAAGTGAAATATCCAATGGAGAATACACAGGTCTCCTACCCAAAGGTCAGAGGTGGAAGAAGTACACAAATCCCTTAATTAAAGTGATGGTTAAGGGATTTTAAAAAATTCAAATAACCACAACATATCACAAAGGGATGTATCCACTACACACCCACCAAATATATTTTGAAGAAACTGTGAATAGGTATATTAATATACATCTCAAAGTCAGCTAATAAACTCAGTATTGAAAGGACTCAGGATTGTAGGGGTGTGGTGTAAATCCACGCCCTCAACCACAGAACTGTTCTTATACAGTTCTGTGTTATGGCAGTGTGTTGGATTGGACCAAAATGCAGGACTCAGAGACAGACAGCTGGTTGTACTCCACGCAGGAGAATTTATTTACAAGTAATAGCTCACACAGGGTAGCAGGCAGGAGATCAGGAACGGGCAGGCAGGAAACGGCTGGGCAAAAGCGAGGCCCAGGAGCAGGCAGAGGTCAGAGCTGGGAAATCCGTAAGAGCAGGGGATAAGGAGAACGAAGGGCAGGAGCAGGGCTAGGACGGAGACAGGCAGGGCAGGCAGGAGAACCGGAGCTGGGCTGGACAGCATGTAGGGGAGGTGGGAGGTTAAACAGACAACACAGGACTGGAGACAGAAATCCAAAACAGGCTGGGGACAGGAACTTGGAACAGGCAAGGGGGGCTGGGGATAAGAGGGGAAGCTTCGGGGACTGGGTACCGCAGGTTAGTTTCAGGGACCGGGTACCGCGAGTGAGTTTCAGGGGCCGGGTACCGCGGGTGAGTTTCAGGGACCGGATACTGCGGGTGAGTTTCAGGGACCGGAATTGTTGGGTAGAGCAGGGAGGTCTCTGGGGCCGTGTTCTGTGGGCGAGCTTCAGGGGCCAGGGTTGGAGGGTACTGTAGGTGAGTTTCTGTAACTGGAGCTGAAGGGTACCGATACGCAGGCAGGACAGAAGACAGGTTAGATGGCTGGGGTTTGGATGGAGTGATGCCCTCTGAGGTGCCTGGGCAGATTGTAAGCAGGTGGAGTGACAGTAGGAGCTCCAACTCTGGACCTTGTTGGTGGCCTAATTTAAGTGGGTATTGTGGCATTGCAGCCATGGTTGACCGAGGACCAAGGGCGACTGTGGTGAAGTGATAACGTAAAACCGGACGGTATTGCGGTGGTTGCCGGACAGGATCAGCAGTAGGGGTTCGGTAGTATGGGTGACTGGGTGACCCGGGCAATAAGCTTCCCGTCCAGAGAGTAGGCATTGAGGAGATCCGAGAGAGGCTTGGTGAAAATGCCTGCTTGGCGGAAAAGTACGGCATCAATAAAATTCTCGTCAACCAGGGCGGACAGTGGGAGGGATTGCTGGTTCCAGAAGACATCCAATTGGAACCTGGACTGGGCAGTAGATGTGGAGATATGGCTCACCAGGACACCCGGCTTCACTGCTGAGCCACCCCCTCGTGGGCGCAAGGGACAGGAGAGCAGAACGTGGCCGGCTTGACCACAGTATACCTAAGCAGGCCCCAGCTTTGACTCTTCTGAGGCGCTCTTCCAGGGACAGGCTGGACTGGGGCAGGCTGGACAGGCAGGAGAACACAAACTGGATGGGTACGCAGGACTGAACACAGGAATGAGGTGCATGCAGGGAACAGACAGGAATCAACAAGGCTGGAAAGTAATATGACAAGCACAAGGCAGTGCACAAGATGATCTGGCACAGAACAAAAAAACTGGGGAGACTATATGCCAGATTACTGACGAGACAACGAGGAATAGGTGAGATAAGAACACATGAGTAAACACAATTCAGATGCGGGGCAGTGGAGACACAAAATGGAGGGAGAGAGGGAGAACACGGAATGGAATGCACAAAAAAACAGAAAACCAGGAAATGGGGACAGAGGCACGAGACATGGCATTCTGTGGTTTGAACCATAGGTTTGAACCCGGTGAGGAATTAATGCAATCAATTCAAAGTAAAATACAGTGCGGCTGCTATCAAAAGATAAATATCACACGCAAGCTCGCAATCAAAGTTAAGTTAACTTAAACGCTTAGCAGAGTATTGCAACCGTTTGATCTAATTTTAGTCTATTTAAAGCAAGCTAAATTGCAAGGCGATGTTTCACCAAATGCATGTTCCACACATATCACTAAATAATGGTAGGTTTTATCGAGTTAAATTTTTTTATTTAAAGACCCATTCATTAATTTCGATTGCTAATCGAACAAAAATTACGTGCATGGCAACTAAGTACTTTGGTGGATAATGGTTCTCGTCGTATTTTTGTTACTGTAACCAGCCACTGAACAATATGACAAAACCATTTCCAAGGCATAGTTTATTTGGAAAAATCTTAACTATCGATTATTTTCGATATATTATCTGATGAATGAACAGTGCACCAAGTAGAAACGATGCGTGAGTGATTAATTCATTTCCATGCTGAGCTGTACAAGGAGCAAGCTAATGTTTCTAGCTAGCACCACAGAGGAATGGATAAAAAGGTGAAAAATTGGGTCAGGGATAAAATTGGTATAGGGGCAAGGAAAGCGGCAAAAATTAAACATTTTAGCTAACTAACTATTCCAAATCCAAATGCTCATAAGGCGGACAACTATTCTCAAGGGCAAAACGACTTCAGACAGGATTTCTTAGTCGAACAGGGCGGTTTTATTCGCCTCAAACTATGGGAGGAGTTATGTAATGAGATCAATGTATGTATTGGTTGAGGTTTCACGTCTATGTCACCATGGACCCATTTCGACTCCACCCTTTTTTTCAGCATACAGGAATAAAGAGATATAGATAGACTGAAATTTAACGAGATTGCAATGGAATTTATTCTTCGCGCTTTATTGCTGCTCAATACATACATTAATAGCCATAAATAACGTGGTTAAAAGCATATTACGGATTTGTCTTGACTGTCACTTTAAGTAAAAGTGCAAATACCCACATAAAAAAATACTCAGGTAAAAGTACCACTTGGAAATGTATACTTAAATCAAAGTATAGTTGAAGTCGGAAGTTTACATACACTTAGGTTGAAGTCATTAAAAGTCATTTTTAACCACTCCACAGATTTCATGTTAGCAAACTATAGTGTTGGCAAGTCAGTTAGGACATCTACTTTGTGCATGACACAAGTCATTTTTTCAACAATTGTTTACAGACCGATTATTTCACTTGTAATTCACTATATCACAATTCCAGTGGGTCAGAAGTTTACATACACTAAGTTGACTGTGCCTTTAAATTTTTTAATTTTTAATATTTGGTCGCATATCTTTTGCATGCCATGACTTCCTGATGTCTGTGACCCAACAACATCAAAAGACTCTTGATATCTTATTTTCTGGTACTCTTACAAGCGATACTATAATGTCTCTGCATTTGAATTGATCTCTATGGGAATTGGGGGGTGGGACTAGATTTAGCTGTAAATTATGCTAGAACAGTATGGAACACATGGTTGGTAAAATGGCTGTAAGTCATCAAGGGTTTGAGGTATCAAACGAGCCACAAACCATCACTCTGCTAACAGATATGCAGTAGATATGGATGGATCACTTTAAGGGTTGTTTCTCCTGACAAATTTTCCTATTGAACTTTATGGAAAAATAAGACAGAAGAAAAAACCCTTCAAGTTATTTATCCATATCTACTGTATTTCTGGGAGCAGAGTGATGGTTTAAGGCTTGTTGATACATCAGACCCTTGATGACCTAGAGCCATTTAGCCAACCATGTGTTTCCATACTGTTCCAGTGTAATTTAAAGCTAAATCTAGTCCCACCCCCGCAATTCCCAAAGAGATCTATTCAAATGCAGAAACGTTATAGTATCGCTTGTAAGAATACCAGAAAATAAGATATCAAGAGTCTTTTGATGTTGTTGGGTCACAAACATCAGTAAGTCAGGGCATGCAAAACATATGCGATCAAATATTAAAAATTTAAAAATTTAAAGGCACAGTCAACTTAGTGTATTATGAATACTTAGGAATACACCTATTATATAGTAATAGTGTTCATTTGAACAAACTTTTTGATTTGATAAAGTTATAAGGCTTCCAATATGGTAGCCATCACGGTTTTCCCCCTTCACATAGCAAACAGTACCAACTGATGCTTAATTATAAAACATCCCCACAGTAGAATTTTCTGATATTCACTGTACATAGACTAGATTTATGTTTTTAGTTAAATTATTTTAAATATTCGTTTTCATATGTAAACTGCAATTCATACCAACCCTGTTGCTCATTTATTACAAAACATCGTAGTATATTGAGTTTCTTTGAAATTGTAAATGAAAGCATAATTGTGATACTAAAAGTTTTAAATTCTGCGAAATAAAAAAAAGGCAAAAAATCTGCGTTGTACAATGCTCGCTGTTTCTCTCTGAGCAATTTATTTTCCAGCTAACGCAGCACGTGACGGTGTTACCGTAATCTGTCGTATATTTGCGCATATACATTTTAAGCGGTGATAGCTTGACCGTCATTTTCCGAAGTGGTAATAGCTTGACCGCAGTCTCAAGTACCACCCTTTAATCCCGGTACATTAGAGGTCTTTTGTGGATTGTGGTTTCGACAGAAACCACAATTTCGTCTCATCCATACCATTACGTGGATCCAAACAGTGCTGACCAGCATCCAGGCCCCTGATTTTTTCTATTACATCAGGCGATTAGTCAGTGCTAAAACGGATAGGGGCCTATTATTACTTGATCATAGTGCAGATATTTTGTCTTCTTCATATTATCTGGAATGGCCACTTGAATATACGGGTTATATTTGTATTAATACTGTCTTAATCGCCTACCTTCTCAAACTTGCATGTGAATCAATATTCCGAGCAGAAACAAAATGCGTGGTTGAAGATGCATGTGATTTTGGTCTGTTGTAAAAAAGTTCCTCGTGCATATATAATATTTGACAGTAGGCTACGCACTATTTTAAGTCTTGAAATAGGCCACGGCATTCTTGTCTACTTATCTGGGGTGTGGAGGATGCGGAAGAGTTCAACCTCATCCGCGATAATGTCTTTATATGTTCGAGATCACGTAGCCTAAGCATTCGTATTTTGAAAAAAATATTTTAAAGCATTTAGATTATTATATTAGTATTTCAGAAAAAACTTCAAAATGATAAATAACTTTTTAAATAACTTTTTTGTTTTTAAACGCTCTCTGGATCACTAAAACTAGTCTTGGCTATCGTAGATATTTATTATTTTTTGTTATGTTTCGGGGTCGCCAGGACGCCAGATAGTAGCATATAGTCTTGCTTAAAATCTGTCTCTTTTGGGCGCTGTTCAAATGAACAGGTTCTGAACTTGTAGGATCCGGTCTACTATAGACCGGTTCAGCGATGTCCAAAACAAAAGTATAAAGTGTGGGCTGAAATTAGTCAAACATCATTTTAAAAATAAAAACATCAGTTTAAAAATAGTCGAATATTTATTTATTTATGCTTGCTAATAACTTACTTTGCCTACTACTTTTTTATTTACTTATTTACTAATAAATAGCGTACTTATTGTCCTCGTGTGTGGATTAGAAATGTCGACCTGATTTAAAAGTACACCTCCAATCAACTGCCCAAATGGAGAATAAATGCGCTTGGAATACCCCGCTAATTGTGCTGTTATTCTGTGCCCCTCTTTCAGGATACAATACAGTGCCTAGGGTCATGATCCCAGCCTACGCCTGGACCAATCATAAGTGTGCAGCCCGTGTTATTGGAATATCTGTCCCCGCCCCACAAGTCAATGTAATCCAATCCCCTGCCTCGTCACAGGTAAAACCGGCCTCTAATTCTACGTATACCTCAAAAAGCGAGAAAAGCCACTAAAACCCGTTCTATTAGGGACAAGTTTAACGTCGCCCTCATCCCGCTTCTTGGGTAAGTTTTTCCAGTAAAGAGGCCGGATCGGATTTACCGTACCAACGAGAAAGTCCAGTTCGACCGACCGAGATGACACAGGAACATGACAAGTAAGTGATCACCTTCACTGGTGGTAGTCCAGTAGAACCGGTGTGCGTGTGTTTATATATGAGCTAGTGGTGAACTGTACTTACAATTTATCAATTTCAGGGGACGGAAAATTGTCGACCCTAATTTTACTGTGGACTTTACTTAACCAAGGATTTTGCCTATATATCTTACTTCCAGAGCATATATTGGAAACAAATAGGCTGTGTTTTATTTTATTTTGTTTTAACCGGACAGGCAAAGGGTTTCAAATGGAATCATTTTCTTTTCCAACTTTAGAATATAGGCTAGAGGACGGTGTCAAGGCTGACTGAACGCTCTCACACACCTGTCATGTTTCAGCGTGCATTTCTGCAGGTGTATTACACCTGTCGTGCGAGTTGGAGCACATCGCCAGCTCATCGTGCCAGTCTTTTGCTTCTTAACTCCCGTGATCTGATTTTTATTTAGTTTCCAGCAATTCTTTCGGCAATTCTTTAATTAATTATGGGATTCTATTCACAAAATTAGATATTTAAAATAAATTCAAAACTGGGCCATTTACTGTAAGTTTCGTTTGTAACTATCTTATATTTGTTTTTCGAATACTAAAATGGGGCAACATGTTATTTGAAGGGCAGTCTTATTGTAAGATTATCTGATGAACTCGGAAAAGATACGCATGTTTGTTTTCTGATGCATTTATTGTGTAAACATTTATTTGTCTCTTTCACAAAAAAGTTGAGGACAACGGGCAAGGAGTTTGTTGACTGCAGTGAAATCGTACACCCGCAAGGCGTTGGCTGGCTCTGGAAGATCTCGTAGTCAGAGGAATAATGTCAGCCAACTTTCAGGAGGCTACAATAGATTTTTAAATTACATATATATAGTGCTAAATAGTCGAGAAAATAGGCCTATGTCTAGCCTATTTGTTCTATCGTAGGTGAATAATTATTAATGCGTGACACGACATCAATTTAACTGAAATGTGTTACATTTTTAATTGTAATATAAAAAATGTATTGGTAGCCTACTGAATATTCAAAGTGTTGAAATTATTTGTGATAAATAGCAGGGTATTATTTCTTGTTATGTCAATGTGAGGGTAGCTTACTGTTATTTTCTATTGACAGCAAAATGGGTTTGTTGCTATGGGATTTGTTTTTAATTAACGCAGTTTAATGGCTTCTTTCCTTGGAATAGTCCTACAATCGCATACTGTTGGCACCATCTATTAGTAGTTTTGGGACGTGCCCCTTATATTAAAGCCTAGGTCCATGCCTGGTCGACTCCTTTGTTTTAAAAGCGGATTCTCTGTTGAACGGATTCTCTGAATAACGGATCTATCAGGTTGCAAATCCGAAATGTCTTAAAATCGACCTGGGGAATTTTTTTTTTTGAATGGTACAATTAGATATTGAATTACTAATAGTGTGCTTACATTGACCACTAACTAGGCAACGGCATTGTCTCCCCTTGTATTAGCATCCCAGCGTCAAAACAAAACTAAACCGCACACACTTCAGTTTATCAGGGAATAAACTATTTAGCAAACGGAACCTTTGGATATGAGGATGGAATTATAAGTCACAATGGTAAATGTAGTATAAACAAGAATTCATATTAATCAATACTAATTTGTGCAAAAAACATGTTTTAGATTTTAAAAACACAAGGCTTGTAGTGAAACGCATTATAGGCGAGCCTACATTATTTGAGTTTAAAATAGTTTCACTCATTTTATTGAGTTAAAACGTTGTTTTAAGCTTTGGGTCACTATTTATGTTTGGTGTTGACCAGACGTAGGCTACCGTCATTGTTTACACTTTAAACAGACCTTTTCCATCTGTAGGCAAGTAGGCTATAGGCCTAAGTGAACCGCCACTGTTTTAGCATAGCCTAGGCTACTCAGCTATAGAATTATTGTGGAATTTATTGTTTTGCCACATATATGTCTAGAGATAAGGGGGAATAAATATATCCACAACCTTCGTTATCTTTATGAAGTTACAGAAGCGTCGCTCGGTCCTGTAAAAAATAATGAAATAGGCTACGCTTTAAGTCCTATGCGTAGGGCTATTATGGTTCTGTTTTTGTAATGTTTAAATAGCTTCACGTTGGAGCTGCGCAGCCTAGCCTACTTGAAAACGCAGCGAAATTTGTCAAATTCGACTGTTTTGCTTATCCCCAATGTTATCTAGGCCTAAGCTCCTAAACGTTTATATTGAAAGATTAAGATGAAGATTTTAAATGATAACGGCTGCATTCAAACAGTGCCACCCACAGTGTTTATAATAACCTGCTGATATTTTACATGCAAATTAAACCTAGGGAGTGTTCCAGTTCTCTGTCAGTTTTACTATCAAACAAATCAGCCACTAGGCTAGACAAGAACGTAGCATTATAAAAGGTACAGCCAGCCGTATGAGCCATAAACAGAATTGTCATTGCGCATCGAGGCGCACATTGTCTTCCAAAAGAATTCTAACCCCACCCACCCCCAATCCAACGTACACTGAAGGCACCTGGAGCCCCTTTCTCTTATGCCACTTACTCTGACCAGTAGAACATGGTAAGAAAATTGACAGTTGTGGATTTGTTTCTGTGGTGGAGTGAAGGAAAACCTTGTCTTTAAATAGGTTAATGTGTGTGTTATTGATAATGAGGATGATTAAGGAATGGAAACTCAGGGCAGATTGTTCCAGAACAGGTTTTCTTTAGGCAGAACAGCTGTGGAATGTCCCTAAAGCTGGGCTGAATCCTGTTCTGCAGACAGACACCCAACAGGAACCATCCTTCACTACCAATCTTACCGGACCATCCAGTATTGCACCTCCACAAAAAGACAAAAAAAAAAACGTCATTGCAGAGATTTCTTACTCAATCTGACCTTTTGTACAGTAGATTCTATAGATGGAGTAAGGCTGCCACACTTCTCTGCCTGTCTGAGAATTGCTGAATTGTTATTTGGGGATTCTTTTGTAATTCACTTCCATTGATACATTGGTAGATGTGAAATCCAGGCAGAAACACACGTCCCCCCAAGCAGAATCATACAGATATTGTAATTTTTCATTCACAGAATTTCACACACAACTTTATTTGCTCGATGTAGCTTCCCATCATAACACTTTTAAAAGCGATATATTTTACACTTAAGACTTGAAATTGTAGCTGTTTTTGTCTTCATGTGTGTGTGTGTGGCAGTAAGCACTAAGCAGGCAGTGTGTAGGTGTGTGGAAGTGTCTAAGTGTGTTTTGACAGTAAGCGGGCAGTGTGTGTGTATGTCTCTGGCAGTAAGTGGGGTATGTGCAGTGTTGGGGAAGCTACTTTGAAAGCATAGCTTTGCAAGCTACCAATTACTTCACACTGGAAGAAGTTGAACTACAGCAAAGCTACCCTAGGGAGAAATCTAGTTTGGTTAAATAAAGCTACTTAGAAAAAGTAGTTCAAACTATTGATCAAATGGACAATGTACATGTGATACGAAATTATAACAAAATATAATACAAAAAAGTCACATGCCAGCAAAAAATGTTTATTGCAGTTTATTGCAAAAAGTGCCCACTTGTTCACAAGTCAAACATAAACCAAAAAAATAAAATACCCCACTATTCATGGGAAAGTGCAAGGAATGTCAGCTTTGGTTTTGTATACAATGTCTATCAGTCAGACACCTGCCTTCCAGAAACTACAGTCCAGGTGGGGGTATTGCATCAAGCAGGATTACTCAGTAAGCCAGGTAACTTCTAAAATAGCATGCAACAACTTCTCTGAACATTTGTTAATACATAGCAGTACTTATGACTAATTGACACCTAATATATTCAAGTTTAGTTTTACAAATTCAGATTCAAAACATTAAAAACTATAGCCAAATATATTTCACAGGTGAGCTGACAATCCAGCTTCCTGGAATACCCCTGAGACCTAAACCTGTCCTAAACAAAACAATCCCATCTGGGCTTTTCACAAGGACAAAATTGCAAGTTGTAGTTTCAGTAGTTAACTACACCAAAAATGGCAAAAAATAATTTAACTACCAGAAAGCTACTGCAAAATGTAGTTAAACTACAAGTTTAATTACATACCGTTTACTACTCCCCAACACTGGGTATGTGTAGGTGTCCATAAATGTCTAAGAGTGTGTGTGTGTGTGTGTGTGTGTGTGTATGTCTTTTGCAATAAGCGGGCAGTGTGTAGGTGTGTGTATGTGTCTACATGTGTGTGTGTGTCTTTCTCTCTGGCAGTAAGCAGGCAGTGAGTAGGCGTGTGTGTGTGTGTGTCTAAGTGTGTTTGTGTGTCTGTATGGCAGCAAGCGGCAGTGTGTAGGTGTGTGTATGTGTCTATGTGTGTGTATGTGTTTCTTTTTCTGGCAGTAAGCAGGCAGTGAGTAGGTGTGTGTGTGTATGTGTGTCTGTATGGCAGTAAGCGGGTAGTGTGTAGGTGTGTGTAAGTGTCTATGTGTGTGTGTGTGTGTCTGTGTCTTTCTCTCTGGCAGTAAGCAGGCAGTGAGTAGGTGTGTGTGTGTGTGTGTGTGTGTCTAAGTGTGTTTGTGTGTGTCTGTATGGCAGTGTGTATGTGTCTACATGTGTGTGTGTGTGTGTGTGTGTGTGTGTCTGTGTCTTTCTCTCTGGCAGTAAACAGGCAGTGAGTAGGTGTGTGTGTGTGTGTGTGTCTAAGTGTGTTTTTGTGTGTCTGTATGGCAGTAAGCGGGCAGTGTGTATGTGTCTACATGTGTGTGTGTGTCTTTTTCTCTCTGACAGTAAGCGGGCAGTGAGTAGGTGTGTGTATGTGTCTAAGTGTGTTTGTGTGTATCTCTCTGACAGTAAGCG
The DNA here is from genome assembly GCA_022702515.1 of Ilyophis sp. 1 JC-2022. Classification (NCBI taxonomy): domain Eukaryota; kingdom Metazoa; phylum Chordata; class Actinopteri; order Anguilliformes; family Synaphobranchidae; genus Ilyophis; species Ilyophis sp. 1 JC-2022. The sequence continues at coordinate 28,278,527 of CM040406.1, read as the reverse complement.
GGCAGTGCTCGTGCTGCAGAATGAGCCTCCTTATGGTCAGCGGCGACCATTCACCAATGAGGACGAGGCATGGAAGTCCTTCCTGGAGAACCCACTGACAGCCGCTACCAAGGCCATGATGAGTATCAATGGCGACGAGGACAGCGCTGCCGCTCTGGGACTGCTCTACGACTACTACAAGGTACCGCCAGATACGTCACGCAAGACTGTGCTTTGGAGCACATGTATCACACATAATCCAGCCATGTCTGTTTAGCACAAGGTTTTAATTTCTTACGGTTGAAGTGTTAGTTTGAGGTCACAAACACTAGCCTTGACAATACATGCTGTTTGGGTGGCCATGGAGCCAGCTGCACCAATCAAACTGCATGTGACTGATCAGACAGTAGAATGTGATTGACTGATTGGCACTGTATTGCCTTCCACAGGTGCCCAGGGAAAAAAGGTCGATTTCACAGACAAAGACAGACGTACTGGGTACTGATGTGGATCCCAACAAAAGGTACGCCCTTCGAGGAGATGGAAATCTGTAGTGTTCATTACAGGCGCGTGTGTGTATTTTTATGTGTGAGAGAAGCAAGACCCGATTAGAACAGGGCCTCCGTGTTTGAAATTTATCCTCTTAAAAATCACACTGCAAGTCCAACTTCCTGTTGATGTGATTGTTGACTCCTCCTCTCACTCGCAGGAACCTGATGACGACCTTGCAGGATGCTCCCATGGCAACGCAAGAGAGCCGGATCCAGGTGCTGAAGAGTGTCCCATTTAACATTGTCCAGTTGGGGTCAGACAAGCGAGCCCCGTTCCCCTCGCCGGACACCACAGTCACCGTATCCATCGCCACCGTGCCAAACTACGCCATGAAGGCGGAGGGGTCATCACACGGGTTTGCGGTGGCTGCGCCCGGCGGATCTCACTGCACCGAGACCGACGCCCACAACGGTGTGTTCGATCGGCAGCTCAACCACAGCCAGTTCAGCCCAAACCCACAGCCGCGCACGCCAGACTCCACCTTCACTGAGACCTTCAAGGACACATCCCATGAGGTGCGTTTCCTAATCTGCTCACAAGGACGATCTCATCTCCAAGCCCTCCTGTTCCCTTGCCAGTCTCTATGCATCCAAGAACGCGTTAGGGGTGTCAACCACAGGGGTGTCCTGGAGGTACACAGTGTCTGCAGGTTTATATTTTTTTCAATTCATAGTCAATTTAGGCCTTGAAAACTAGGTGCAGGGACCTAGCAGCCAGTGAGTTACTTAAATTTAGCATTTAAGTACTGAAACCCACGAGAAACCAGGAGATTGTGTGTACCTTGGGTTTTGCCTCCTCTGCTCTAAAGGCTTTCTGAACTTTACTGGCTTACTAGAGTTCCTAACCATATTTGTTCTTGAGAAAACCAGTCTGAAAACCTGTCTGGGGTCCAGAATTGTCTTCGTTTACTGTGAGGTTAGGGAAGGGATTAAATGCAAAAGAAATCCAGTTCTGGGTCACAGTGGGGTTGTAGTTAAAGGTCTGTTTGGGGTTGGGGTTGAACAAAAAGTCTGTCTGCACATTTATGAGTCGGTGTGTGAGGGATTGTGGTTTTGGTAAGACTATAGTTGAGTTTTGTGGTCCCGGGATTAAGGATTTGGGTGTGCGTGGGGATTAAGTTTGTGGTCAAAGCGTGGTCTGGATTAGTTGTTACGGTAAAGGTAGGGTTAGGGTTGGGGAAAAGACATACAGTGTAGGTTTGGACAAAGCTGCTTTCCTACAGCCAGATCCTTCTGAACCCCATCCCCCTGGGTCTCTCCTTTCCCCCGCGCCCTATACCTGGACCGCGCGTAATCCTCCACTTTGAGCCCAGCAGCCAGCCTGTTATTATCCCATTGTCTGGCTAATACAATGAGTTGCTGTACTTCTCTCTTACAAAAGCAAAGCTTGTTCTCTCCTCTGTCTCTATTTATCCTGGAGTGTTTTTCTTGGGAGGGGGGTGTGGGCATCAAACCCTATACAGGAGCTGTGGGGGTAGGAGGGGGGGGGGGGGTATCCTGGCGTGAGTAGCTCCAACTCTGTGAACAGCACAGTGGAAGTTGAGCAGCTCCAACTTGTTAATACCCCTCTTCTCTCTCCTCCGGCTCCAGGTGTTCTCCTTCCCTGGGGACCTCCAGCTGCGCATGGCCTCCATAGCACCTGATGACTATGCCGCCTTCGACACAGAGCCAGGGTAAGAGCGGCCACCGGGCCTGCGCCGATTAATGCGCGCGCCGCGCCACCGACTGTCTGAAGGGGCACGGTCATCCCGTGGCCGAATATCAGAGAGCCGCTGTCACTGTGAGCTTTCTGTCAGCCCAGACCTGGTCAAGCCGCAGGCATTTTCAGATGCAGTACTCTCAATCACACCTGGGACAATTAATCAGCCACAGCAAAGACCGTGACATTCTGCTTCTAGAGGCACCATGTGACTCAGGGCAGGTCTGAGGGCGGGTCCGGGGGTTGCAGATGGAGCGCTACTCAAGTAGGGCGTAAATAATCACACATGAAATCAAACCAGGTTGTTATTGGGTCACCCACAGGGGGTGGGGGGGGCGGGGGGGTGTGAAGCACCATGCAATGGAATACAACAATATTTTCCCCCTGTTGAACCCTGTGGAAATTGCCCATTCATGCAGAAGTCACATCACTCTTATTAATGCGTCACCCCAGTTAAAAAATTTTATATGTCTTGCAATAATGTCAGAGACAAACTGGTTTGGGAGGAGAAATCACATTACCACTGGGTAGTTATTCTCTCGTAATATTTTCCTGGTTAGTAACTATCTTACAGCTGTGTACAATATGGTTGCCTCAGGGTTCTCATCTTCTTCAACAGAAATAACTTTGAATACACATTGGACGCATCAAAGTCACTCCGTCAGAAGTCTGGTGATGGGACGATGACCTACCTGAACAAAGGCCAATTCTATCCCATCAGCCTCAGGGAGATTGACAATGGCAAGGTCCTTCACCACCCCATCAGCAAAGTGCGGGTATGTGTTACAGTCACACCGGGGTCACACATTACTCTAACAACCTGTTTGTTTTCTTAGCAAGCTGATAGATACATTTAATGAGCATTGTCCATTATGTTGTATTGCAGAGCATGGTGACGGTAGTGAGCAGGTAGCCAATGGGAAAGAGATGATCCATGTTTGCTGTTGTGTTTCAGAGCGTGGTCATGGTGGTGTTCGGAGAAGAGAAGTGTAGGGACGACCAGCTCAAACACTGGAAGTACTGGCACTCCAGGCAACACACAGCTAAACAGCGCTGCATTGACATTGGTGAGGAGCTCCGCCTACACACACTCATTCACTCACTCCGTCACCCAGTCACTTACGAACATGCTCACTCATTCAGTCACTCTCTAACACACTTATTCACTCTATATCACTCACTCACGCACTCATTTAGAAGCTCACTCACTCATTAATTCGCTTACTCTCTCACTTTCTGACTCACTCACTCACTGACTCATTCACTCATGCCCTCACTCTCACACTCTCTGCATCCCAATCCTCCCCCTACACCCTTGTCTGCCATCTCCGCTCCTTCTTCGCAGTGGGCTAACTGTCTGTAGAACGGCACGGTTAACGCTTTAAATGAATCACGACGGACAATGCACCACACCTGGTGCCGCTGAAGAGAAGGTGGCAGTGCGGAGTTTATTTATCCACAGTAAACCTCTCTGTATAGAGGCTCCCACAACACAATACAGGGGCTTAATGCTGGAGGGAAGAGCGACAGAGAGAGCACCATCAATCTCCCGCTGCCTGCCTTGCCCAGGGAGGAGGGTTTATGGTTCTGCCTGGCTGAGAAGCCTCGCTCTGCTGTCACTGACTGTGACAGTTACAGAGCGAAGGATTGTGGGAAGTATGAGCAGGAGAAAATGGTCTTGCTGTTCCCGAAAGGTAAACGGGCAGAGTTTGGGATGTGAAACCAGCATCCTCACTGACCTGTGACAGGCAAAGCTGCTCCGTGGGCCTGAATCCAGGTATTGTTTCAGTTGGAGCCCCGGGACCCACATCCTCATCCCTAACTTTGCCCAGCAGGACATCCCTCACACCCCTCCTCCTATCTCTAGAGTGACTAAAAAGGGAAGTTACAGTTTGAGACACTATTTCCTCTAATCTGATTGGACATAAAGAGGGGAGGGAGAGACGTGACCACCAACACTATCAATGATAATGCTATCCGTGATAAAGCTATTTGCTAACATATTTGGTGCTAATGCTATGCTTTTAAACTGCCAATGTTCTTGTCATTTGCAGCTGACTACAAGGAAAGTTTCAACACCATCAGCAATATTGAAGAGATTGCCTACAATGCCATCTCTTTCACATGGGACATCAATGAGGAGGCTAAGGTAAGAATGATATCTGTATCCCACTGTGTCCCTCTCTGGACATGCAATGTTTCATAGGGAAAACCTATTTTATTCAGACTTGCATGTCATTGTGCAATGCAGTGTATTTGTGGTGTTTTTTATTTTTTGAGTGAAAATTAGGATACCTACGTGGGATTTAAAGACCGATGTGAAGTGGTCACGTAACTGGCTGGTAACAGTCACAGTCTGTGTAGACGTTGACTAGTTTGTGATGTGTTCCGATAATGCTGTATTGTATTGTGGACAAGTGGTGGGTGAGTGGGCGGAGCTCCTCAAACGATTTCCTCAAACAAAGACACTATTTTTCCTCAGGTGTGAAAAGGTGTAATTAGGAGGTAGGATATGAGGAAGTTCAATGGAAGCTGGGGGAGGGGGTAGGGGATAGTCATACTTTTTTTTATGTCGCATAATTTTTTTGTAAATGGCCATTGTTTAAGCCGGCTCCCAGTTCTGCTCACGGAAATAAACCCTGTCAGACAAAGATGGATATTCCCCACCGCGGGAGGACTGCGCAGACATTTGACTGTGCGTGCGTGTGTGTCTATGTGAGTGTGTTCGTGTATATATGCTTGTGTGTGTGCGTGTGTGTGTCTATGTGAGTGTGTTCATGTATATATGCTTGTGTGTGTGCGTGTGCGTGTGTCTATGTGAGTGTGTTTGTGTATATATGGTTGTGTGTGTGCGTGTGCGTGTGTCTATGTGAGTGTGTTCGTGTATATATGCTTGTGTGTGTGCGTGTATGTGCGTGTGCGTGTGTCTATGTGAGTGTGTTTGTGTATATATGCTTGTGTGTGTGTGTGTGTGTGTGTGTGTGTGTGTGCGTGCGTGTCTATGTGAGTGTGTTCATGTATATATGCTTGTGTGTGTGTGTGTGTGTGTGCGTGTGCGGGTGTGTGATGTGTATATATTTCTGTGCATGTGTGTGCAGGTATATTGTTGTGTGTGTTTATGTGTGGGCGTGTTCATGTGTATATGTTTGTGTGCATGTGTGTTCGTGTGTATATATATATGTGTGTGTGTGTGTGTGGGTGTGTCTGTGTGCTGTCCAGGTGACATTCTTTGTTAGACCTGTCATCACATCACTGGTGTGAGGCACAAAGAAAGCTTTTGGGCGAGACCCACCCTGACACCAGTGGGGGGTCAGGAATGAGGAAACGGGGCAAGGGGGCGGAGAACAGCGAGCATTTGACAGCCGCGCGATGGAATCCTGTCTGACAGGTGCGGGAAATGCCATTTTGATGCCACATGTCACTAAGTCCACAGTGACAGGAGCGCATTATACAACCTTCCCTTTAGGTCAGAGGAGAGACACGCTCTTAGTGTTAGCTCACTTACCTTCCTGGAGACACACAACTGCCTTTGTGCTCAGAGAGTCTCACGTACACACACACACACGCACACGCACTTAGTGTTCAGCCAGACACAGACAATGCTCAGTGAGCCTTGTCTTCGCCCCCTCATCTACCTGCTTTTCTGTTTTCCTTTCTCTCCCGGATGTTGGTCGCCAGCAGGTCACATGACCCGGCGGCCCTGGTCATGAGACGCGCATCCTTGTGTACGCTCCTCTCTGTCTGTTTGTTCGGGACCGAGACTGATCTGCCTCGTGTAAGGGGATACAGGCAGGGAGAGGGGGGCAGAGACAGGAGGGGGTAAAGGGGCGGGGAATAGGGAATGTTTGGCAGGCGCTGAATTAAACTGGAAGAGTGTAAAACGTGCTGTTTACTGGTGCAAAAAAAGAGATTTAATGACTTATACATTCCTGAGTTTGTGAAGGAAGCAGAGTTGCTTTTTAAAATTTTTACAATTGTGCCCTCTAGTGGACAGCAAAACACTTCCCTGTTATTGACATGTATTGCTTTCCTAGAATAAAAGCTATTGGCATGGATGTCCACCCATGTAGGAAAAAAAATATTTAATAGTGACCGATCCCAACGCGCAAAATGTTTTTTTTTAAGTGATTTGATATATAAAGTCGAAGGGCATTTTATTTCCAAAAAAAAGTAGGGAAAATTATTTGAAATGGTTAAGTGAAACTACATTTAGAGACTATTTTTCCATAGTAAGATCAATTCATTTGAATGAGTTTAATAAAAACTTAAACGGTAATTAAAAAAGACAAATTTACTTAAAACAGTAATGATAAATGATAAACTATTTTCCATAATTTTCATGACACGACAGTAAATGCATTTACATAGTCCTGCCAAAAGAGGAAGTATGGTCTCGTGCAGTGAAAATAATGCTAAATATAGGCTTTTGTGGAAAACCAGGAAACCCACCTGACCTGTCCTTCTTGGGTTTACAACCCACATTCAGCAGGAGCATTTTGTTCAACGTCTCCGTTTGCCTCCTCTTCCTCAGATCTTCATTTCCGTGAACTGCCTGAGCACAGACTTCTCGTCCCAGAAAGGGGTGAAGGGTCTCCCCCTGAACCTGCAGATCGACACCTACAGCTACAACAACCGCAGCAACAAGCCAATCCACCGCGCCTACTGCCAGATCAAGGTGTTCTGCGACAAAGGTGCTGAGCGCAAGATCCGCGACGAGGAGAGGAAGCAGTCCCGCAGGAAGGGGAAGTGCCCCGATGGCCCACCCGGCCTGGGACCTTGTGAGTAAAACACTACAACACCCACACACTTAGCTTGTGTGCACCCTAAAACCTCACACTAGGGATGTTAACAATTAATCGACTATCAATTAATTGCTAATAAGAATTTAATCGATAAGATTTCAAATGAAACAATTAACTGAACAATCTGCGGTCTTGTTTCAACGGGAGTTTTTGTGTGAAATGTAATCATGGCTTAAGGTCTCCACGCGAGGGCGCCAAATTCAGCCTAGTGTAACGCTGCGTTCTCACAGCGAGCAACTGGTCGCTGAGTCGGTCAATTCTACGAGGCTGGGGGCGGGGCAAGAGCTTCCCGTTGTGTCATCCAAGTCAGTTCGTGCAGCTACAATTTTTTGATAAAGAGAAACAACGGAAATAGCCTACGTATAACAAAGACATATTTGCGATGCATCCTATTCTTTATAGTTATGTCATGACACTAATAATGATGTGTTCTCGCTAGCTAGCGATAGGCTAGCCTATATCTATCTTCGTCGCGAGCTACCGATCTTTATCTATCTACGCTAGATACATAGATAGATGTATGTATAAAACTCAACATGTATTTTTTGGCTCAATGTGATATTGGTAGAACAGCTACACATATCCTTTAAGGTTATGTTATACATTGAACAGGACGTGGTAGGCTTGGACCATTATTATTAGCTGCTACTCCATTGCTGCAATTTGAGTGAAATCGGGCGGAACAATTATTCACGAAATGGTTTCGTGTCGTCGGTTGGGGAAATATGAAGTGTGGAACTCTGATTGGCTGTTACGGCTGATGGTCGCTCAAAAGTTAAGTTGCGGCGACTGGGCGACCGAAGTTGCTGGATGTGAGAACGCAGGGTAAGCCGTGAAGTTGAGCCTACACAAGAAGACACAAAAATTAAGTGGGCAAAACTATGATGCCCATTGCAATACCTGTGGTGCTGTTTTGAAGTATAACTACTTCGTTAATGTAGCCTACCACCTGAAAAGCGTACATAAAACCGTGCTGTCAGGGCAAAGTGGATCGCAACCTACCATCACCTCAGTGTTGGCAAAGAGGGTATGTGACGATAGACGAGCGGAGGGTATTACTCAGAGGTTGATGGTTGAAAAGGACATGATGCCAATAAGCACCATTGACGGTGAGGGATTTCGAGAGCTAATAAACGGGCTGCGCACACGACTTTCGGAGCAACGGTTTCGTTTGCAACAGATGAGACGGAGCGCAATTTCTTTTCTATTAAAGTAGCCTATACACGCCTTCATATTCAATTTTTGTTATGCTACAATAATGCCTGTTTCTCAAATGTTACAATAAATCTTTGATTCAGGTATATAACATGCATTTTGTATTCTGTATATCATAAGCTATATTTAGCTTTTATGTTATCAATTAATCGACTATTGTTTGTTCAGGTTAACAACTATCGATTAAGGAAATTCCTTTAAATTTGCATCCCCACCTCACACCCCTCGAACACCCAAACACTTAGCCTGTGTGTACCCCAAAACCCCCCACCCCTCCAACACCCACACACTTAGCCTGTGTGCGCCCCAAAACCTCACACCCCTCCAACACCCACACACTTAGCCTGTGTGCGCCCCAAAACCTCACACCCCTCCAACACCCACACACTTAGCTTGTGTACACCCCAAAACCTCACACCCCTCCAACACCCACACATTTAGCATGTGTGCACCCAAAAACCTCACACCCCTCCAACACCCTAACACCAAGCCAGTGTGTACCCCAAATGCCCACACACCTAGCCTGCCTGTACCAATACCCTAACACCTCACATCCCTCCAACACCCAAACATCAAGCCTGTTTGCACCCCAAACCCCCCCACACCTAGCCTGTGTGTACCCTAACAACTCACACACACACCCCTTCCAGCCTCACTACCCATCATTCCTCATCTCACTCTCCCCATGCCCTGGGTGGACGTGTGATTGAGGCAAGCAGAGCTGAGCAAGAGTGTAACACCCACCTGTCCGTCCTTTTCTCCGCAGTCGTGGATGTGAAGGTCCCTCTAATGCACAAGCGCAGTGACATCACCACTTTCAAGATGATGAACGACTTTGATACACAGCCCATCCTCTTTATCCCAGATATCCACTTTTCCAGCTTCCAGCGACATGTAAGTAACTCCGTCCCTCACTCTTTGCATCAACATGGCCTCCCACAGGAGAACACCGCCCTCCAGTGGCTGACCTGCAGGGGAGCGGTTTGTGTGCATGGCTAGTGCGCTTGATGATTGCAGGGTTACTGGGCCTGCGTCCAAATATTCTCCACTCCTCCACTCCCCCACGACCAGTCTTCTCCCTCCCAGAGGTATCCAAAACTGCCTGAATGTTTTGAGTACAGGTAGTTGCATGTACAGTATTCAATGTACCTGACATTGCGGTTTTCGTTGAAACATTAATCAGTTTGTAACCATTTGTAATGAATATGTAGCCTATTCAGCAACATTAGTTTAGGACACAAAGATCGGTTTCCAGGGCACGGAGGAGAGGAGGTGGTAGTGGAGGAAAGGAGGAGGCATTTTTCGAGTACTCACCCAGGGGCTACCATGTCCCTACAGTTCAGCTCCAACAGGGGCCCATATTTGCTGTTCACCTTCTTGGCATTCATTTGACATCACTTTATTCAGCCAGTCAAACATAAGCGATTTAGACTGTGGTATCGCTGCTTACCAGGAGGTGGGGATGCTGATCTTTTCAATGGCCAACCCTACTCCACCATCCCCTCCCACACACACACACACACACACACACAAGCAAGTGCATGCACACACACACATTATCTGTTTTCATAAGACGAGTGGGTGATACACTTTTCTGGTAAACAGGTTTTCGCAATCCACTCCTTTACTGGCAAACCATTCAGAGCAACAGATGTGTCACGGCGACCCAAACACACACATGCCAAGAGCAAAGTCTCCTGGAAATGAGTCTTTGTTGTCTGTTATTTCTGGATAAGAGACTGTTACCACTGTTAAACCCAGAGTTAGTAATGTTAAATGTCACACGTGGTGGTCATACTTATGCTTTTCTGACTTTATGTCACAATTACTGCAGCGGTTATATCTGTTTTTGCTTCTCAAACTGGAAACTAGACACGGCAGTATTTATTCCCAAATTATATGATATAATTAATCATCATTCTCTCTCTCGTTTTCTCTCTCTAGCCATATTCCACAGATGATGGAGAGGAAGGGTAAGTTGCATATCCACAGTACAGTACATACGTTCAGAGTGATGTTGGGTTATTGAGGGGAAGGTTTGGTTGTAGTAGTGGAATAGTATCTAATATAAGCATTCTGTGTTGCAGTTCGGCCATGAAGAGATTACCTTTCTCTCATGAGGATGAGTTTGGCTCTCCTCCTAACAAAATGTCCAAGATGGATGAACCCAAAAAAGGTGTGTGAGTGTGTGCGTGTGTGTGACTGTGAGTGTGTGCATGTTTGTGTGTGTGTTTGTGACTGTGAGTGTGTGTGCATGTTTGTGTGTGTTTGTGACTGTGTGTGCATGTGTGTGTGTGTGTGTGTGACTGTGAGTATGTGCGTGTGTGTGTGTGACTGTGAGTATGTGTGTGTGTGTATAACGGTCTTATCTCTCTGCCCTGTAGTGCTGTTATATGTGAGTATGTGTGTGTGTGTGTGTGTGTGTGTGTGTGTGTGTGCGTGTGTGACTGTGAGTATGTGTATGTGTGTGTATAACGGTCTTATCTCTCTGCCCTGTAGTGCTGTTATATGTGAGTATGTGTGTGTGACTGTGAGTATGTGTGTGTGTGTGTGACTGTGAGTATGTGTGTGTGTATAACGGTCTTATCGCTCTGCCCTGTAGTATGTGTGTATGTCTGCATGTGTGTGTGTGTGCGTGTGTGACTGTGAGTATGTGTGTGTGACTGTGAGTATGTGTGTGTGTGCGTGTGACTGTGAGTATGTGTGTGTGTGTGTATAACGGTTTTATCTCTCTGCCCTGTAGTGCTGTTATATGTGTGTATGTCTGCATGTGTGTGTGTGTGTGTGACTGTAAGTATGTGTGTGTGTGTGTGTGTGTGTGACTGTGAGTATGTGTGTGTGTGTATAACGGTCTTATCTCTCTGCCCTGTAGTGCTGTTATATGTGCGGAAGGAGACAGAGGAGGTTTTTGATGCCCTCATGCTGAAAACACCAACCATGAAAGGACTGGTCGAGGCGGTGAGTTTTACACACACACACACTACCTGTGCAAACCACAAACACACACATACACACACACTCTACACAAAAAAGTACACACACCCCACTTAAACACAACGCACAGATGCACTCAACATATGCTCTACACACAAACTACAAACACACATACTCGACCTAAACACATGCGCATACACACACACAGCTGCATAAACCTGCACCCACATCTCCCCTTTTCGGATTAGATTGGACACACACACATTCCACCTACAATTTGTCTCTCCTGTGATATCTTTAGAGTGCCGTTGGTACCAATGATGATATGCCCGCACGCATTTATGATACTACAATACTGTCATTGTGAAGTTAAAGAGTGGTAGAAAGATGACTGTATGTCGACTCTTTCCTTTATGCAGATCTCAGAAAAGTATGAGGTGCCTCTGGACAAAATGGGGAAAGTGTACAAAAAGTGCAAGAAGGGGTAAGTGAAGCCCAACACCATCATACATGTGTAACGTCATCCCAGAACACACACATACTGTATATACACACATGCATGCACACACGCGAGCAAGCAAACACACATTCACTGGCACACCAGTATGGTAGATTAATCCTGGGTAAAGGAGTATTGCTGTGGGACTGGCACTCTTGTTCCCCGTGCGTTCGCGGCACCAGAACAAAACTGAGCTCTTCTCCTCCCTTTGCCCTCCAGAATTCTGGTCAACATGGATGACAACATTATTAAGCACTACTCCAATGAGGACACCTTCCAGATCCACATCGAGGAGCTGGGGGGCATATACAAACTGACCCTGACTGAGATTTGAGCCACCTGGGACTCCACGGGGTGGAATAGGCATACTGGGGGATGGGGCTGGGGGGGGGGGGGGGGGGTGGAAGAGGGGGGGGGGGTTGGGTGGGAGGGGGCGTGTGATGAGAGCACGCACACTGAGAAGCGATCATTTGGTGGCACTGCTGAGGGACTCTGGGTTTACACAGCAATGCTGTACTTCCTACTTCCTGTCAACTGACTTATACCCATAACTGCATGTGGCTGTGACACCTTATGAGATACTTAGAACTCTCCATTATACCCGAGAGTCACCTTGAACCTGTTTTTGATTGTTATCTGCAATGAAGAGGCCGTTTTTTTGCACTCAGGCAGCCACCGGTACATATATACTCTCACCTATAAACTCTCCAAAGTTCACCTGTCTGTATGCTCGCTGTAAATACACAAAGTATCTGTTTTCTATGGCTTTCGAAGGTTGTCTGATGTGAAAAGCTTTGTAAAGCATTTAATCCACTCCCTCATGTGCAACTGTAGTCTTGGAGCCTTTGAATTGGCTTGAGTCTCTTTGCTCTGTTTGTTGTCCTTAAATTGGTCAGCTGACACTATGATCTCACTCCATTCTGAGCTTTATGAATCCACCTTGAATCCCCATTACTGTTGATAAATACAGTCTAGTGTGGGCATTTGGGGAATTGTCTCTTTTCCATGTGTGGCAAATCATTACCCTGGGCTGCTGTGCTTGGCTGCAGGAAAACAGTGGAACATGGTCAGCTGCTCTGTTTTGACACATAACATACCACAGTATTTAACATGCAAACTCCAGCTCAACATTTGAAGTTTGCTGAATCGCCAGCTCTTCTGCTCTTTTCATGAATGTCTGTGTGTGTATGTGTGTGTGTGTATGTGTGTATGTGTGTGTGTGTGTGTGTGTGCTTGTTGTGTGCTTGAGTGTGTATTTGTGTGTGTGTGTAATAATAGACAGTGAGCTGGTACAATTACACAGATAGTGGCAAGTTTTAATCGTACAGTAAAACTTTATCCTCAAAAAAAAAGAAAGAAATTGGATGTCCTCTTGATTTTTTTTTTGGTTGGGCGATAAGCATATTCAGCCTCTTCACATGGACATCTACAGGATAATTTAAAAAGATAAATATGAATTGTATATTTTTTTAGTTCATTGCCAAAGGTATTTTTTGCAGACCAACAACAAATTTGCCAATATTTACAACTAATTGCAGGTAATTTTCAAAGGTTTTTTTTTAATTTTTTTTTTAACAAAACCAAGACATATATGTCAAAGTACTTATGCCTTAATGTGTATATATTTATTTTACACTTCATGAACAGGGATGGGTTATTTTTAATGTGATCTTCCAAATAATAAATGTGTATTAATAATAATTATTTAGTATTATCAGTTTGACTGTTTTTATATAAAATTATATGTATTTGTATGCCAAGGGAATATTTTTATTTTGTTAAATTGTTTTCTTTTTTAAGAGGGTGTTTATGTATTACTTATGTAATTTTTACATATAGAATATGTTCACAAATATAATGTATACTGTGTTAAATAAAATAAAAGCCAGCTTCCTGAAAGGAACCGAGTCTTGTGATCGCAATACGACACGAATGAGAAATGAGTCATATAGGAAGTGGCTGCCAAGGATCCAGACTGCATTTTCCAAACCCCATAAGTGTAGGCTTGCGCCGCAGTCCTGCTGACAGGAAACAGGCTATCAAACTGAAGCTGACCATGGTTTTAAAGCAGTGTTCCAGTGTCCTTAAAAGCCCTCAGCCTTTTTTCCCTCGCGAAGTCCCACCCCGCTGCAGTAATTCTTCCTACATGAGCTGAATACTACACTGTGCAAGCACTACACCAGCCCGGAGCATGGTTTCCACAGAGATGCAGCAGGGCCAATCAGTGATCAGGATTCTGCTGCTGTCTGTAGAGCGGGGCTGCATTCACATCCACATTTTATGCTTTATTCCTGTCGTTCCCTTCCCTTGCTTCAAGGGGGGACTCAAAATGCCAGGATGAAATATGGCAGCCACGCTAAGTGGGATTCGGTTCAATTTAAGAAAGGGGAGGGATTCATTATATTTCCTCACTCTCTCGTTTATCTTCCCTTCCACCAAGGGTATAAAATACAAGGACTGTGTCTGAATCAGAGCCCTATCTACTAAGTGCTGTGTACTAACATACTGTATACTCCTTACGGCATACTGTTTAGTGATATGCAGTATGCAAAAAAAATCCTCTATACTATTATCAGCGAAAACCCGGAAATAAGTATATTATCCAGGGATAAGTATAGTATATAAGTATATTCAACTGGCATACTCAATAGTAGGCAAGTACGTTGAATTGGACATGGCCAAGTGTCCAGCAAGAAGGGAATCCCACAATGGAATCCTGCACACAGAAAAAGTGGGCGGTCCCGTTTCAACTCTATGGGGTAGCAGGTCCTATTTCGGTGGCGAGGGCCATTCAGTTAAGTTTTAGTTTGTTTCTTGTCTATCCTCCCCTTGCAGAGCACCTGTTCAGTTTGCTCGCTCCACGTCACAAATGTTGTCACAAAATAGCTCACTCGAGAGAAGAGAGAAAGGGAAGGGAATGTGTTAAAATGGATCTGAATGCAGCCATGTGCTCAAAGGTTCTGCCTCCACACCTGTCCAATCGTTCCCCTAATGATCTCACCTGAGTGGGTGTGTTGAGCTCTAAGGAAAATCACTATAGAGCCAAATAATGTGGCATTTTTTAAATCCTTTTTTCAAGGATATATATAGTTGTCCACTTACTATATCATCATTGATTTTTTTAGTCTGAACAGGTGTGCTTCAGAAGAGGGTGCAAAACTATAAAAAATAAACATTTATTTACAAATAACTGATATAATATCACATGTTGGAATTAGAAGGACTCACATCTGTAAAGATAAAATAGCATAAAATAGTATGGTGCTGAGGCTCCTTCACCATCTGAATGTCAGTTTAGCCACAGATTATATTGACGCTTTATCATGGCACTGTGAAATGTGATTTTTTTTTGCCTGTATTTGCCAGTTCCACCAGAGGGAGCTTGCTGGCTGTCTTGGTGTTTGTGTGTGTGAGTGCATGTGTGATGGGTGTTTGTGTGCATGCATGCACCAAAACTGGGGGGAAGGAAAAATCAAGGAATTCTGAGAGTAGACAGGCTACAGTTTGTTGGGTGTCAGTATAATGGATTCTCTTGACTGTTACACTCTGTAGAGCCTGATTGGTTGGTGTGGCTTGTCAATCACTGTCAGGAATATATTACCGTATAGGCAGGCCTAACAGGGAAACCTGTCCATACTCCTGCTTATTGCCATGGTAACCATCTCTAAGGGATGGCAAACCCTCAGTCTATCCCTGTGGAATAGTCCCTGGTGTGCTGCTCCTGTGTCTGTGTTTCCAAGACAACAGCCAGTGAATTAGCTGCTAATGTAGCCTTGTGTCAGAAAAAAATGGATTGGTTTTGATATGCTCAGAGCTTTTCCTGTTAGCAATAGAGTGTTTTTGTCAGAGCATGTGTGTGCATTTGTGTGTGGGTGTGTATGTATATGTATGTTTGTGAGCGGTGACACTCTTATATAGGGTAAAAGTCTGGCTGATGATGGGTTAAAATTGAGATGCAGGAGATAATGCTTTTAGCCTGATTCACCTACGAGCACATTCACATCCATTATACCTGCTCTGGTGTTTTCACCTGCTCTCATATTTAACTAAGATCACATTGGCCACATTAAGACAGTCTATCTGCTATATAATGACCACATGCTTAATTCACTCAGCTTTAATCTACTACCAACTGTGTACGTGCACTCTACCTACACATAGCAGGTACAGAGATGGTGTGAGCGAAGGGTAGTTATTGTTTCTCTTTCTCACACACACACACACACATACACACACACACACACACACACACACACACACACACACACGCTCATCTTAGAAGACATGACAGTGTTGGCCAGTGGATGACCACAGCATTCTCCTCAATTCTCTTAACCCAACACACACACACACACACACACACACGCAAACATGAATGCATGTGATCATTCTCATGTACAACCATCCATTCCCCACCACCACTCTCTCCCTGTACAGACTCTGAATATTAAAGCAGCATAACCTTGGCACTCAATCAAGCCAGTCCTTATGGGGCAGTGAAAGTGCTTGACATACAGTATCGCTATAATTCGATTTAAATGCCTGTTTAAAGGCCTTATGTGGTTCTTCATAAAGGAGAAATGCCAGACTATCCCTGCTTAGAGACTTACCTCTGAAACTATCAAACACAAAGCAGATTGTCATGCTGCCTGTGAGGGTTTCTGTTAGCGGAGAATCAAATGTGACGGTAAGGGCAATCAGAACAAGTCACCCACAAAGGTGAGGACCACTAAAGGAGCTAAGTTGCAAATGGGCAGAAAAGAAAAAAGGAATAAATACTTCTGGCTAAACAGCCAAATAATAATCAACCCAGAAAAAGTGGGCAAACTCGAAAACACAAGTGAGAAAAAACAAAACAGTCTCCCAAGCTGAAAAACTAGAGCTGAAACGGGAAACCATAACAGAAAAAAAACACCTTTGGCACGTAACACTAAAATGGCCGGTAAGTAAAAAAATGAAACAACAAAGGAGACTGTCTCCGGGAGAACAGCACAAAGTAAGTCGGAACAGAAATAGCACCAATGAGGAATAATCTTCAACGTAAAACTAACTAAGCTAAAGCAAGTCCCTCGTAAACGCAAAGCAAAGCTTTACTATCAAGAGGTTGCTGGTACCTGACTATACCTGACTCAGTGTTGAGTCGATAAGACACAGAAGCACCGGAAGGTGGAAATGCGGGACTTAAGTAGTCGACAGGTAACTAGCACAGGTGAAGCGACTGAGTGCAGGGAGAAAACCAAACCCTGAAACGGAGAACGGAAAAAATCTGATAAAGTGCTATCGAACTGTACCGAGGATGAACTGCTGTAGAAAAAACGAAAGCCTGCTACGACCATGACAGCTGCCAAGCCACCTGCAGGAGGAGACATGCAGTCATATCAGTCAGTCACAAATAGGCTGACTTACCCTACTTCACCAAAACTTTGTGAAACAAGAATTAAGAACATTCGTGCTGCTGCATACAAAATAGTGTCACTCTTTTGCCATTGTAAACACAACTTAAAGTCTGATAAACATTTGGAGATGAATCAATCCTGTGTTTCTGGAATGAACTTGAGATAATGCACTCTTTGCAGGGGGATAGCACTGTCGCATCACAGCAAGGTCCTGTGATGGATTGGTGACCTCTCCAGGGGGTATTCCTGTCTCTCGCCCAATGCATGCTGAGATAAGCTCTAGCCCCCCCTCCCCCTCTCGACCAGATAATGGATGGATGGATGGAAAAAGCATGTCAGCATGCTGTGGTTCCGGCTATGTAGTGATGGAATGGGGGGGGGGTCAGCTCGGATCAAGAAATGTCATATACATGTGCTCCGCTGACCTCTGATCTGTAAAGGCTGCCAGTGATGGACAGTTCCAAGACAAAAACAGGAAGCAACAGTGAAACAACAGCCTCAGTCAACCGGCCTATCACGTGAGAAAGCATTTTCTCATGCCTAAATACTTGAGAAGCACTCCAAGTACTTCCTGTCCACTTGCACATAATGAGGCATTGCTGTATTATCACAGGCATCTATGCAAACTGTTCTGCCAAAGGCTACATGCATTCAAAACATTCATGTTCAAAACTATCAATCCAGGTCATGATAACAGACATTATGCCTTAGATTGGTTTCTGAGTAATGTCCAGAAATGTTTTAACTGTGAATCTGAAAGCACATTTGACTCATACATGAGAGATGCCTTGGCTCAGTGCTGAGGTAGCTGATGTCACTGTTTTCGCTGTGTATCACAGCTGTGGCTAAGCAGAACAGTAGTCAGAATCCAGTGCTTACAATTGAGTCTGGTCTGATTACATTTCTGTTTGTTCTGCTCACAGTGTTGGAATAGAGTGACACCTCTGCATTTTTCTGTTTCTGGTTGGTTGCTGAGTCAGACCTTGTTTGTCCTCACTGATACTATCAGGCATCTTACACAATGCATGAGCTCCACGTTCTATTTTTATGTCTGCAAGTCAGGGCACGGCACTGTTGATCACATGACGCCAGCAAGCGAAAGATTCCCGCACGTGACCTTAGACCAAACATACACACACGCACGCGCGCGAGCGCACACACACACACACACACACACACATGCACAAACATGAATGCACATGAACAGAAACTCACACTCTCGTGTACAGCCACACACCCCTCCACACACACACACACACTCTCTCTCTCTATCTGTCTCTCTGTTTGTGTAGTTACATTTCAGTGTATATGTCTTTCTGTAGATGTAATTGGTTGGTTAGGGTTAGTCTTTTGATAAGTTTTTCACTTTGTTTCATCTGCCAGTTGAACATTGTTTATTGTTTGTACCGGTCAATTGGCTAATGCAAGTTGTTAACCGCTCACCCATCAAATATTTTATTCAGGAGCTTAAGGAGATGAAGAACTTAACTGCATCTTAATCCCGACCTGAGCTACAGCAATTATGTTTTGAAGTCAGAACTGTCAAGGCAGCTGAATCTTTAAACAAACACAACGAACATTTGATTATATAGACCTGCAATGTTCTGAACTGACTCAAACAGTGCAATATGCCAAAAGGCTTGGCAATTTGCCAGTTGTCAGTTATATTGTGGCTTTTAGTTTGTTTTCTAATTATGGTGTATATATGTTACTACCATATGATGGTGCTACATAAAAAATAATGAATTGTTCTCTGCTTTCAGTGGCACAAATAATCACCAGTCATAACCAAACTCCTAACCCCGGGCCAAACCCAGTCAAACACAGCCAGGGAAACTATGCTGTTAAAACACGAGACAGGATATAGACCCACACCGGCTCTGGTGGGCTGGCTTGACTTTCCTGCCTCCTCCCTGCCCCTCACAAAAGCTAGCGGTATGGCACATTTTCACCCCATAGCTCTCCAAACACTGGAAAACATTGCAGCTAAACTGAAGTCTTCCACTTGCTGTTTGGACCCAATCCATACCAACTAATTTTCAACTGTTTCCAGCTGTCTTGTAGATGAGGTTTTCGAAATTGTGAACCACTACCTCCAGTCTGATATTTTTTCAGCAGTACTAAAAACCTCTGCTATTAAACCACTGCTGAACAAGAGTAATCTTGACCCCTCAGTTTTTAGTAATTATAGGCCCATATCAAATTTACCATTCCCACTGTTTCAGCTTGTCTCTGCCTACTGCACAATTTTGAAAAATACTTTGTGGGGTGAGTGAGAAAGAGGGGTGGGGGCGGAGGAGGTGTGTCCATTGTCATTTGCATAAATGAACGTACAATGTACAAATGATTTCGGATAACTCGGATCAAACTGTAAAACTAGCCGTTGCAGATCAAATATGAATCCAGATTCAGCAACTGCATGGCTTGTTTCTCACCTCAAATATTTTCAGAAACATATTTTATTGCACTATTTACGTGAAATAAGAGAGTTTATGAACAGGACACCGCATTGTTCTGGTTTAAAAACGTGAAGCTGAAACGAAAAAATTGGCGTCTAACCAATCAGGTGCCGGCTATTTCCGTTGTGGGTGACAACAATTATCCATAGGACGTTGAGGTACCTCCAAAGAGGTACTCTGACATCACGATTGGGGCGGGGGCAGTGTGGGGAGCAGAAAGAAAATTCCAGCTCCAAGGGCAGCACCAAGACGCTTTTCTACCAGTTTCTTATGATATACAATATTATTTCAGAATTGTTGAAATAACGGATTGGATTAATAATTTTAATTATAAGGTAGGCATACAAACACATTTACAGCTAAAAAAAAGTGATCTAGAGTGTACTTACCCTTTAACAAAATCTTTGAGAAAACTGCACCATCATCTTAATACCTATTTACCATCAAATAGTCTGTTCAGTTTGGTTTCCGGTCACACCATAGCACAGAAACGGTCAATGATCTCGGAATAAACACGGATTCAAACAAAGTCTGTTTAAAAAACATTTCTCTTTTCAATAACCTATGATTCGTTTTTGTCCTCCTTGCTGTTTGTAAGTCCATGTGTTTGTATGATAGTCAGAGATAGATGTACCTTCAATTTCTATTTATTTTTATTTATCTAGTTATTTTATTTATTTCCTTTGTTTATACCTATTTGCTATGTAAAGCACATTGTGATGCTGTGTGTGAGAGATCTCTGTCAGAGACAGAGATGGGAATGTTGGAGATCCAAATGCAAATAGCTGGGCAATCTTAAAGTGTTCCTAAGAACACCACTAGAAACGGACAATGATCCGTAGTGGAGAAACAAATAAAAATAAAAGAACACAAACCTCGCAATAAAAACGAGGAGCTTGATAATCGAGCAAAACAAAGAAATAAGCAATAACGCTTATCTAACTCCCGTTTGTGGAGTGAAACAACAAAAACAGAGAACTGAAAAGACCCCAAAAACTTTGGGTGAGACACTCGTAGGTTAGAGTAGAGAAACAAAAGAAAACGAAAACCTCTGCTCTGAAATAAGAGCGTATAAACAAGAACTGCTTTCTTTCTAAGGTTGTACTGCTAACAAGTCCCGCGTTGCTAATCAAAGTGGTCGATAGCAATACAACTTCCTATACCCTTTTTTACCGGCTCGAATGTCATGAGAAATAACATGGAAGCAACGAGAGAGGCCGGAAGCGGGGTATAAATAGTGAGCGGAAATAAATGCCAGGTGAAAGCAAAACCTGTGGCGGAACACAGGAAAATCCGATAGATTACCGGTAAACGATAAAAACGAATAAAGCGACGCGGAGATAAGGGAAGAAAGGTAAGATCCATGACAGGACCCCCCCTCTAAGGAACAGCACCGGACGCTTCCACAACCTTATCTCTGCGGAAGTCGGTGATTAACTGAGGGTCCAGGATGTTTCTCGATGGAACCCAGCAACGTTCCTCCGGACCATAACCCTCCCAGTCAACAAGGAACTGCCACCCTCTGCCCACACGTCTCTCGGCCACAATGCGGCGAACGGTATAAGCCGGACCCCCTTCTATGAGTCGGGGAGGCGGAGGTGGTCTCTCAACCAGGGCGAGGGGGCTGACGAGTATCGGTTTCAGATGGGAGACGTGAAACGTGGGGTGGATGCGCATCGAGCGCGGCAGTTGCAGTCGAAATGTGACTGGGTTGATTTTTCTTATAATCTTGAAGGGACCCACAAAACGAGGGGCGAGTTTGCGGGACTCGAGCCGCAACGGAAGGTCCCGAGTAGTAGGCCAAACCCGCTGTCCAACTCTATAGGATGGTGCAGCTCGACGATGCCTATCAGCCGCAGCTTTTTGTTTAGCCGAAGCCCATATAAGAGACGACCGCACTTGTCTCCAAACCGACCGACACCGCCGAATGAAAGATCCTGCGGAGGGCACCTCCACCTCCTTCTCAAGCTCAGGAAAAAGAGGTGGTTGGTAACCCAGCTGAGCTTCGAAGGGAGAGAGGCCGGTGGAGGCGTTACACAGCGTGTTATGAGCGTACTCCGCCCAGGCGAGGTGACGGCTCCAGGAGGTAGGCTTGGATGCGGCAAGGCAGCGAAGAGTATTCTCTAGAGTCTGATTAGTACGCTCTGTCTGGCCGTTAGTCTCCGGGTGAAACCCGGAAGATAAACTAACCGAAGCCCCCAGCAGAGAGCAAAAAGCCCGCCAAAACTTGGCGGCGAACTGAGGACCGCGATCGGACACCACATCCGACGGAAGGCCATGCGGGCGAAACACATGGTCAATCATAAGTTGCGCTGTCTCAGGTGCCGAGGGCAGCTTGGACAGCGCAATAAAATGGGCCGCTTTGGAAAAACGGTCGACCACCACTAAAATGGTAGTATTGCCTGAAGATAACGGCAACCCTGTGATGAAGTCCAGGGAAATATGACTCCAGGGACGGGTGGGAATAGGTAGGGGGCGAAGAAAACCAGAGGGAGGAAGGTGAGAGGCCTTGCTGCGAGCGCAAACCGGACAAGCCGCGACAAATGAGCGTACGTCTCTCTCCAGACTAGGCCACCAGAAACGCCGGGATAAAAAGTCCCTAGTTCGATGAACCCCGGGGTGACCGGTGAGTTGGGAGGTGTGGCCCCATTGGAGGACCCACGACCTAAGATGAGGAGGCACGAAAAGATAGTTAGCCGGTGCCCCACCTGGACCTGGGTCCGAGCGCAAGGCTCTCTGCACCGCTGCCTCAACCTCCCATATAACCGGGGCAACAATGAGGTCAGTGGCGATAATAGGCTCGGGAACCGAGTCTGTCTCAGAACGGTCGTAAATCCGCGAGAGAGCGTCAGGTTTGACGTTTTTAGACCCGGGGCGATACGTGATAATACAATTTAATCTTAAAAAGAACAGCGCCCACCTAGCTTGCCGTGAGTTACGCCTCTTAGCCAGCTGAACATACTCCAGATTCTTATGGTCTGTCCAGACCGTAAATGGATGTTCCGCTCCTTCGAGCCAATGGCGCCATTCCTCCAAAGCCAACTTGACCGCAAGCAATTCTCGATCCCCTACGTCATAATTCCTCTCTGCCGATGTTAGGGTGCGAGAGAAATAAGCGCAGGGGTGCATCTTGTGGTCAAGTGGCGAACATTGGGAAAGAATGGCTCCGGCGCCTAGCTCGGAGGCGTCCACCTCTACCACAAAGGGAAGGGAGGGGTTGGGTGTAACCAGGATGGGTTCGGAAGTGAACCTTCTCTTGAATTCTGAGAATGCTGCCCCTGCCTTAGAATTCCATTGGAACTGGCTGCCGAGGTTTTTCTTAGTGAGAGCAGTAATGGGCGCTGCTACCGCACTAAAATTCTGAATAAATCGCCGATAAAAATTTGCAAAACCTAAAAAACTTTGTACCTGTTTTACGGAAGACGGCGTGGGCCAGTTCTTTACAGCGGAAACCTTTTCCGGATCCATCTGTACCTTACCCTCTTTAATAATGAAACCAAAAAATGAAACAGAGCCAGTGTGAAAAACGCACTTCTCTGCCTTTACAAATAATTGGGCTTTGAGAAGTGCAGCAAGAACCTGACGAACGTGACCGACATGTGTGGTAAAATCGGGCGAAAATATTAAAATATCGTCAAGATACACGAAGACGAATCTCTCCAGCATCTCCCTCAGCACATCGTTAATCAATGCCTGAAACACAGAGGGGGCGCTAGTGAGCCTGAACGGCATGACGCGATATTCGTAGTGGCCGCTGTGCGTGTTAAAAGCGGTCTTCCATTCGTCGCCTTCGCGAATGCGAACGAGGTTATAGGCGTTACGTAGGTCCAGCTTAGTGAAAACAGATGCCCCCTGAAGGCGCTCGAAAGCGGAGTTCATAAGAGGAAGGGGGTACCTGTTCTTCACCGTTATGTCATTTAAGGACCTGTAATCAATACAGGGTCTGAGACCTCCGTCTTTCTTTTTAACAAAAAAAAAACCCGCCCCTGCAGGCGAGGTGGAAGGTCTAATAAACCCATTAACCAAAGCCTCCTCAATATATTTATGCATGGCTGCGCTCTCAGGGATGGATAACGAATAAAGAGACCCTCTAGAGGGGGTAGTGCCTGGGTATAGCTCTATAGCGCAGTCATATGGTCTGTGAGGTGGTAGTGAAGTGGAACGTTGTTTGCTAAATGTCTCCGCCAGATCGGCGTACTGTTTAGGGACATTAGCGGGCAGCTGGAATTCGAGTGCCCCTTCCACTTCAACACCCTCAGTGTCCGAGACAGAGTGAATATCCCAATCAATATCTGACTCGGACGTCAACTCCTGCCACGCAGGAGGTCGTTCAGCAGAGTAATCCCAGTCTAAACTCTCCTCTCCATTCTCAGAGGGAACATGAGAGGACTGCTGGTTAATAACGTAATTCTCCTCACTCTCTGAGTCAGACTGTGCATAATCCTCACCCCCTTCTCTCAACAAAAAATGACTGGCGACATAACAGTGGCGTTTGCATTTGGGACCCCATTTCTGAATAACGGAACCCGCCCCCCCCAATTAATGTGTGGGTTATGGCGAGTGAGCCAGGAATGACCCAAAACCAGCGGATAAGCTGGGGACTCCACTAAAAAAAACTGAATCTCCTCCGTATGCTTACGAAACGGAACGCGCATGCGTATAGCGGCGGTAACCCGGGAGATAGTGCCAGTGCCTAAGGGCCGGCCATCTAAAGCCGTAACCAGGCGAGGTAGAGAAAGAGGGTGGGTGGGGATCTTGTGGGATTTAACCCAGTTGGAATCGACGAGGCACTCGACTGCCCCGGAATCAATAAACGCATTGCAGGAAATCTGGCGGTCGTTCCAGCGCAAATACACCGACAGGAAGGTCCGAGGGTAATTTAAATCTAGTCCCGCTAGGCGACTCGGTTCCACTAGCGGGACTAATCTTTTCCCAAAAGTTTGGGACAATTGTCCCTTAAATGGCCCCTCCTTTTACAATACCTACACCGCCATTCACGGGACTTAGCATCCCCTGTTTCGCGCATGGAGGAACTATCGACCTGCATGGACTCCTCCTGTTTAATGGGAGCTACAAAAGGACTGTGAGCCGGTGCTGGCGTGTGAGAGGAAGAGTAACGAGGTGGGTGCTGTTTAAAACCCTTATAAGCCCTCTCCTTCTCTCTCTCTCTAAACCGGTTATCCAACCGAATGGCCGTAGATACCAGAGCCCCGAATGTAGCGGGTGGTTCGATACCCGCAATGGCGTCCTTTATGGTTTCCGATAAGGCGTTTAGGAACAGAGCACAGCAGAGCTCATCGGACCACCCTGTCACTCCCGCTAGAGCACGGAAAGTAATGGCGAATGCAGCCACGGTGTCAGTGCCCTGACGAAGACGGGTTAAACGCATGGCAGCCTCCTTGCCAGAAACGTCTTGATCGAACACTGACACCATCTCCGCCATAAGCCGCTCTGTATTACTAACAATGGATGAATTAGCTCTGATAAGTGGGTCGGCCCATGCGAGAGCATTACCGGTTAAGAGAGAGAGAATGAAGGCTACTCTGGACTCTTGTGCCTGGAACCGCGAGGGCTGTATTTAAAAAAAAATTAAACATTGTGTTAAAAACCCCTGACATTTTCCAGCGTCTCCATTATACCGCAAGGGCAGTTGGAGTTTCGGCTCCCTAGCGTCAGGTGTAAATGTTGGGGGGGTGGACTGTGTAGGTGCTTGTGCAACTGGAGGAGAATCGGACCTGAGAGAGAGAGTTCGGATATTTTCAGCCAGATCTCATAGCGCTACAGCTTGTAAGTGCATCTGCTCATGTAAAGCTTGCTGTGAGTGTTGCAAGGCACGAATACTCTCTCTCTGGTCCGCCAGGGCTGCCTCCTGAGTGGCAATGACCACTTTAAGATTGGCAACTACTGCTGGAAACTCCCCTGTGGCTTCCATGTTCTGTGAGAGATCTCTGTCAGAGACAGAGATGGGAATGTTGGAGATCCAAATGCAAATAGCTGGGCAATCTTAAAGTGTTCCTAAGAACACCACTAGAAATGAACAATGATCCGTAGTGGAGAAACAAATAAAAATAAAAGAACACAAACCTCGCAATAAAAACGAGGAGCTCGATAATCGAGCAAAACAAAGAAATAAGCAATAACGCTTATCTAACTCCCGTTTGTGGAGTGAAACAACAAAAACAGAGAACTGAAAAGACCCCAAAAACTTTGGGTGAGACACTCGTAGGTAGAGTAGAGAAACAAAAGAAAACGAAACCTCTGCTCTGAAATAAGAGCGTATAAACAAGAACTGCTTTCTTTCTAAGGTTGTACTGCTAACAAGTCCCGCGTTGCTAATCAAAGCGGTCGATAGCAATACAACTTCCTATACCCTTTTTTACCGGCTCGAATGTCATGAGAAATAACATGGAAGCAACGAGAGAGGCCGGAAGCGGGGTATAAATAGTGAGCGGAAATAACTGCCAGGTGAAAGCAAAACCTGTGGCGGAACACAGGAAAATCCGATAGATTACCGGTAAACGATAAAAACGAATAAAGCGACGCGGAGATAAGGGAAGAAAGGTAAGATCCATGACATATGACATGACAAAATGTGCTATACAAAAAAGTTTGACTTGACTTGACTCACAACCAGCTGTCCTGTCCTCTCACCCAGATTACTGCCTGTCTTGGCTCTCTTGGGAAACCCACAAAAACTTCAGGATTTTGTGGTTATTTGTGTGATTCACCTTTCTCTCGTTCCTTCAGGAGTTTTTGTGTGTGTGTGTGTGTGTGTGTGTGTGTTTGCGCGCGCGTGTGTGTGTGTATAGTGTGTGAATGTGTATTTTTATGTGTGCGTGTTTGTTTGTTTGTACTTTGCATGTTTTTATTTCTGCCCTATTTTCTCTCAATTCCCAGTTTGTGTGTTTGTGTTCAATGCAACATTTGGGAGGGTGCAGACAAACACACACTCTCCTCCTCCAAAACATGTGATGTTAGAGAGCGGCTTCTTTTCACTCTGCAGGCAACCGGTAAAGCAAGTGCTGATCTCAACCTTAGAACACTTTCGCCTTACCGTCAGGGAACAGCACTTAATGTTGCACCAATAGGCATGCCAGGGATTTTCCAGTTTAGAAATGAGTCAGATTCTCAGAGGAAAGTTTGCAGAAGTCTGACATATTTGATACAAATCTCCTGTTGCTATTCACTTTCAACCTGCTTTCACTGAGTTGATGCGATTGGTTAGAAAATGTTGGTTATTTCCCAAAAGTGGACAAGTTCATGTTCTGACCTGTACTGCTTAGATCGGTCACTTCATGTGTAGCTTGTACCCGCAGACTGTGGGTACTCAATTATCCAGAGGGGGTCGCTTGGGTGCAATCAGACACAGAAGTTCCAATCAGCTGAAATCCCTCCCTCCCTGGGTGAACTATGTCATCTAGCTGCTGCAATTTCTACTATCATGGACATAGGCAGTTTTGACCATGCTGGTCATTAAGATCTAGACCCTGAGCCGACCAGAGGAGGATGGGTTCCACCCTTGAGTCTGGTTCCTCCCAAGGTTTCTTCTTAGTTACACCAGGGAGTTTTTCCTTGCCACTGTTGCCTCTGGCTTGCTCTTGTGTGGGTTTAGGCTGGGTTTTTTCTGTGAAGCGCATTGTGACAACTAGTTGTGAAATGCGCTATATAAGTAAATATTGATTTGATTTGATCTGCTGTGTGTGTGTTTGAGAGTCTATTTTATTGCACACAATGATCCAACCATCCATAAAGATTCTACCGACTTACCTATATATACTGTATGTATATATACAGTCAAGCCGGAATGTCTGCACAACCCTTTCACCTTCTCTACGTTTTTTTATGTTACAGACATATTCTACAATAGATTGAGTTAATTTTTTGTTTCAAAATTCTACACAAAATAGCCCATAATGACAAAGTGAAAACAGGTTTTTAGACATTTGTGCTAATTTATTAAAAATCTAAAATATCATATTGTGGCGAAGTGAGCGCTACTGCTCGGGGAATAAGACACTGCAGTCCGGTTTTCAGAAAACGTTAACTTTATTCTCTTTTAGTTTACAACGACATGACACCTCCCTGTGTCCAGTTCTCTCTCTCGCTCCACTCCCTGTGAGCTCCTTATCAAGCCTCTCAGGCTCACTGTTGAACAATCAAGACAATTGGTTAATTGATAACACCAAACCTATAATCAATCGTCCCCAATTGCCTGATTGCCGACAGCTGTGCCGGCTCCCTAAACCACCCGCGTTCACTCTCTCTCTTGCTAGCTGCGCCTAAAACCACGTCCCTCCACCACATACCCCCACCGCCCGACTTAGGCCGGGAAGCCATCCGGCCAATGCTCAACTCCCCCCCCCCCTCCTCCTCCTCCACCGGACGGGAGAGAAAATCAGCCACCACCATCTGCGCTCCCGGCCTATGAATCACCTTGAAATTAAAAAGCTGTAAAGCCAGATACCAACGAGTGATTCGGGCGTTGGTATCCTTCATGCGGTGAAGCCATTGGAGGGGCGCATGGTCCGAGCAGAGGGTGAATGAGCGACCCAGTAGATAATAACGGAGGGACCCGACCGCCCATCTAATGGCCAGGCACTCCTTCTCGACCGTGCTGTACTTCGCTTCCCGTTGTGACAACTTTCGGCTAATGTACAGCACTGGTCGGTCGACCCCCTCCACCTGCTGAGTCAAAACGGCCCCCAGCCCTCTGTTCGCTGCGTCAGTCTGCAAATTAAAGGGGAAAGAGAAGTTAGGGGTGAACAAGAGTGGTTTCCCACACAAAGCTTCCTTTACCCTCTCAAACGCCTGCCGACACAGCTCCGTCCACTGGACCGGATCTGAGGCACCTTTCCGAGTCAAGTCGGTCAGGGGACTGGTCAGTTCCGAGAAAGCCGGGATGAACCTTCTGTAATACCCGGCCAGTCCCAAAAACCTCCTCGCCTCTTTTTTAGTCTTGGGTCGTGGACAGGTCGCGATCGCTACGGTTTTGTCCACAAGAGGTCGCACCTGTCCACTTCCCAAGTGGTACCCCAAATACCGATCGCACACTTCTTTGGGTTAGCCGTGAGTCCCGCCTGTCTCAAGGACTCCAGCACCGCCCCCACATGCAGCACATGCTGAGCCCAGCTGTCACTGTGTATTATAATATCATCCAGATAGGCTGCAGCGAAAGCCGCATGCGGACACAGTACCCTGTCCATGAGACGTTGAAATGTGGCAGGGGCTCCGAATAACCCAAACGGAAGTGTCCGGAATTGGTACAACCCGTCCGGAGCGGAGAAAGCCGTTTTTTCCTTGGACTCTGGAGACAAGGGAATCTGCCAGTAGCCCTTGGTCAAATCCAGTGTCGAAAAAAAACGAGCTGTGCCCAGCCGATCCAATAGGTCATCGACCCGAGGCATAGGATAGGCATCGAATCGTGACACTTCATTTACTTTGCGATAGTCTACACAGAAGCGAACAGCTCCATCAGGCTTACTCACTAGCACAATAGGGCTATTCCACGCACTGTTAGACTCCTCTATTACGCCCAATTCCAACATTGCCTTTATTTCTGCCTGAACCACTTTTTTTAAATGTTCAGGCAGTCTGTAGGGGCGCGAACGCACCGTCACCCCCGGGGTTGTCTCAATATGGTGATTTATCAGATTAGTGCGGCCTGGTAGAGGGGAAAACACATCAGCGAACTGCTTTTGCAACCTGGCAAGATCCGTTCTCTGATTCGGTAAGAGATAGCTATCAGAAAGGGAAGGTTTGATCGTTAGAATTTGGAACCTCCGGTCCCAGCTCATCTCTCTCCTGATCTACCGATACCAAGGAGACCGGTATCACCTCTTTCCACGCTTTTAATAGATTGAGGTGATAAATCTGTTTCGCCCCCTCTCTATCAGACCGCTCCACCTCATAATCGACTTCCCCCACTCGTCGTGTGACCACGAAGGGTCCTTGCCACTTGGCGAGTAATTTTGTGTTAGAAGTTGGGAGTAATACCAGGACTTTATCTCCCGGTGAAAATTGCCGTAGTTTCGTTCCTCTATTATAATGTTTCTGCTGACGTTCCTGAGCCTTGAGCAAATTCTCTCGTGATAATCTCCCCAGTGTATGGAGTTTTGCTCGCAGGTCCATAACGTATAGAATTTCGTTTTTACTGTGGCTTGGACCCTCCTCCCAGCTTTCTTTAACCAGGTCCAAAATACCCCGTGGTTTTCTACCGAACAGCAATTCAAAAGAAGAAAATCCTGTGGAGGCCTGGGGAACCTCTCGCACTGCAAACAATAGAGGAAGTAACCACTTATCCCAATTTCGGCTGTCATCGTGTACAAACTTCCGAATCATGGATTTCAAAGTCCTATTAAAACGTTCCACGAGCCCATCCGTTTGTGGATGGTACACGCTAGTTTTAATTGACTGAACACCCAATAGTTCATACAGTTCGCGTAGTGTGCGTGACATGAATGAAGTGCCTTGATCAGTCAGAATCTCTTTCGGGATTCCAACTCGGGAGATTATTTGAAACAATGCCTGCGCAACACTCTTAGCCGAGATATTGCGCAACGGCACTGCTTCGGGATACCGGGTTGCATAATCCACCAGAACTAATACAAATCGGTATCCCTGAGTGCTCCTGTCAAATGGCCCGATGAGGTCCATGCCTACTCTATCAAACGGGACCTCAATTAATGGTAGGGGCCGCAACGGCGCTTTTGGGATGGCCGGGGAATTTACTAGCTGACAATCTGGACAGGCCGCACACCACCTCCGTACGTCCGCCCAGATGCCCGGCCAATAAAACCGGGCCATTATCCGGTCCAGTGTTTTATTATACCCTAAATGCCCAGCCATGGGGTTGTAATGAGCCGCCTGGAAAATCATTTCCCGGCGGCTTTTCGGGACCAACAACTGGGTCGTCTCCTCACCTGTCTGAGTGTCACGACTCACTCGGTACAACCTATCTTTAATAATCGCAAAATATGGGTGAGAGCGTGCAGCGTCAGGGCACACCAGCTGACCATCAACATATATCACCTGGTCGAAGGCAAAGCATAGGGTATCGTCCCGAGACTGAGCGAGTGGGAAATCCTCCAGGGGTTGGAACACCGGCACCGGGGAAGTCTCCACTGG
Organism: Ilyophis sp. 1 JC-2022; assembly: GCA_022702515.1. Classification (NCBI taxonomy): domain Eukaryota; kingdom Metazoa; phylum Chordata; class Actinopteri; order Anguilliformes; family Synaphobranchidae; genus Ilyophis; species Ilyophis sp. 1 JC-2022. The sequence continues at coordinate 28,247,869 of CM040406.1, read as the reverse complement.
AGGCTCTCCTGGAGCCACCACCCCCCCGTCAGTGTCGGACGACCCCGCATCACCACTGTCCACTGCACACACCTCACACGTCCCTACCGGTCGTGATCGTACCCCCATCAGTTTTTCTGCTATTTGTTTAAACCCCGCCCAATCTGTACCCAAAATCAGAGGGTGCGAGAGGCGGGAGCTAACCGCAGCCTCTAGAATATGCTTTTTATTTTTTATTCGAATTTCCACGGGCACTATCGGATATTTGTGTCGATCCCCATGCACACACCGAATTACCACCCAACGTGCCAATCTCAATCCCTCGGGTCGAACCAGGCTCTGGTGGATCATGGTCTGCATAGCCCCTGAATCCAACAGCGCCCGGTGTTCACCCCCTTGCACCCTTACCGGAATGCAGTACGCCCCGTCTGGATCTTAAGTGGAGCTGGGCGGTCCGACTACCCGGACCACCTGCCCCACCTCCATGAGCGGACAATCGCGGCGCAGGTGGCCCAGCCGTCCACACCGCCAACACTCCGGTTCAGGCGTTTGAGGCACTCCCTGTGGGCCGGACTGCACCGCCACTGAGCCTGAGGGGGGAAAAGAGGGCGACAGGTTACGGGGGCTTACAGCAGGGAAGGAGGGGTTCTGGGGACGAGAAACAGAAAGGGGGGCGGAACGAGGGGGAAATTTCGTCCTGGGCGCCGGCTCCGGCTTCTGCTGCTGGGTGAAGGGGTGTTGCGCCAGGTGGTCCTCCGCCAGGGTGACGGCGGTATCCAGGTTGGTGGGTCTATGGCACTGGACCCACCTCGCGGTCTCCGCCGGCAACCCCATGACGAATCTTTCCAGGACCACCTGCTCCACGACTCCAGCAGCCGATTTTATTTCCGGCCGGAGCCAGCGCCTTGCCGTGTCCGCCAGCCGCTGGGCGTAGGTGAAAGGCCGGTCCTCTTCTGTCAGGTCACCCTCCCGGAACCGTCGTCGCTGCTCCTCCGGGGTACAACTGGTCCGGTCGAGGACCGCCTTTCTGATGTTCCGAAACTCCGCCCTCGCGGCTGTCGGCAGGCTATGCGCGGCTCGTTGCGCCTCCCCTGACAGGAGGGGCAGGAGTCGCACGGCCCACTCCTCCATTGGCCACCGGGAGGTTTCCGCCGCCAGCTCGAATGCTTCCAGGAAGGCCTGAGCGTCATCCTCTGCCGTCATCTTTGGTATGTTGAACTTCGGAGAGGAGACGCTCTGCCTTCCCGTGGTCTCCCCGGCGGCCGTTAATTGGAGCGTTTTTTTTATTTTATTTAATTTTTTTAAATTAAATTTTTGTCTTTCTTCCCTTCGCCTTTTCTCCACTCCCCACGTACGGGCCACCACTGTGGCGAAGTGAGCACTACTGCTCGGGGAATAAGACACTGCAGTCCGGTTTTCAGAGAACGTTAACTTTATTCTCTTTTAGTTTACAATGACACGACACGACACGACACCTCCCTGTGTCCAGTTCTCTCTCTCGCTCCACTCCCTGTGAGCTCCTTATCAAGCCTCTCAGGCTCACTGTTGAACAATCAAGACAATTGATTAATTGATAACACCAAACCTATAATCAATCGTCCCCAATTGCCTGATTGCCGACAGCTGTGCCGGCTCCCTAAACCACCCGCGTTCACTCTCTCTCTTGCTAGCTGCGCCTAAAACCACGCCCCTCCACCACACATATGTACACAAGTGTGCACACCCTTTGATATGACACCCAAAAGTGAGCTGAGGTGCATTTTTATTCCACTGATACTGCTTGAGATGTTTCTACAACTTAATTGGAGTCCACCTGTGATAAATTCAATTGATTGGACATGATTGGGGATTGCCTATATAAGGTCCCACAGTTGACAGTGCATGTCAGAGCAAACTCCAAGCCATGGGGTCAAAGGAATTATCTGCAGACCTCAGAAACAGGATTGTGTCAAGACATAGATCTGGAGAAGGGCATGGAAAAATCTCTGCAGCTTTACAGGTCCCAAAGAGCACAGTGGCCACCATTATTCGTAAATGGAAGAAGTTTGGAACCACCAAGAATCTTCCTAGACCTGGCCGCCCGGCCAAACTGAGCAATCGGGGAAGACGGGCCTTAGCCAGGGAGGTGAGCAAGAACCCGAGGGTCACTCTGATAGAGCTCCAGCGTATCCTTGTTGAGATGGGAGAACCTTTCAGAAGATCAACCATCCAGGCAGCACTCCACCAATCAGGCCTTTATAGTAGAGTGGACAAAAGGCACCTAGAGGACTCTCAAACCATGAGAATCAAGATTTTCTGGTCTGATGAAACCAAACTTTTTGGCCTGAATACTAAGCGTCACGTCTGGAGGAAACCAGGCACCGCTCATCACCTGGCTAATACCATCCCTACAGTCAAGCATTGGCGGTGGCAGCATCAGGATGTGGGGATGTTTTTCAGCAGTGGGAACGTTGTTACGATCCGCTCCTGCCTTCCCTTCCTTTTTGTGTTTTCCTCTGTTTCCCTGAACCTGATTGTGTCATGTCTGCGTTCATTGCCTAATTGTGTCTACATTGCACATTTACTACTCGCACCACATCTTAATTACACAATTCACACTTAATTGCTTTCACCGCATTCCTCACGTGTTTTCTAATTGTTCAATCAATTCGCTGATTTCGCACGCATTTCCCGCAAGCTGCAGTTTATCAGCTCTAATGACACTAGTTATATTAACCGTGCTGTTCCTGTGATTTCTTGTCAGAGTATTACGGTCCTTGTCTCGTTTGTTACTTGCTTCCTGATTCTCTAGCTTGCTAGACTCTGGCTATACTAACCCAGGTCTGGATGCCACACGCCCTGGCTTCCCTGTGTGGATCCTGACTCTGCCACCGCCTGATCATTCGCTGCGAACCTGGCGAAAGACCGCTCCTTGCTACTTCGCCTGTTCCTGCTCATCAGTCTGCTGTAGCCTCTCCACCGCTACCGCGGTATACAGCTCCGCCCGGCTGGGCTGCTGTATCTGCTTACTCAGCACTGTGTCAGTTCACTGTGGGTTCCACAGTGGACATTTACTATTTCGCCTACTGAAAATAAAGACTCTTATTTTCAAGTTCTGTCTCGTCGTGCATTTGGGTCCGTCCCTGCCAGTCTGTCACAGAATACTCTGACCAGACATGGACCCAGCCGACGCAGAACAATTTCGCCACGCCCTCACCTGCCAGGCTACCCAGATCGCCCAGCAAGGCAACCGCCTGGACGAAGCACTGGAGCTGTTTCAGGGCATGGCGGAACGGACAACCCACATGGGCACCATGCTAACGCAGATGGCTGCCCAGACTCCACTACCCCGCCTTGAACCGAAACATCCACCACAACCACCGGCGCCACCTCTTCGGGAAGCTCGCGCCAACCCGCCAGAAAGGTACTCAGGTGAGCTGGGGAAATACCAGCCCTTCCTGATGCAGTGCGAGCTGGCGTTCCAGATGCAGCCCTCCTCCTACTCTGCTGACGCCACCCGAGTGGCGTACATCATCACCTGCCTGGGAGGAGAGGCGAGGGACTGGGCCGCCGCGCTATGGGAGAAACAACCTACCCTCTGCACCAGGTACAAGGACTTCGCTATGGAAATGCGGCGTACCTTCGATCATCCCGTGTGTGGTAGAGACGTCACCCAGCAGCTGATCGCGATAAGGCAAGGCGAGCGTAGTGTGGCTGAGTTCGCTATCAAATTCCGGATCCTCGCGGCAGAGTCGGATTGGAATGACGCCTCCCTACAGGGCATCTTCCGCTCCGCTCTGTCCGAGGAGATGAAGGACGAGATGGCCACTCGCGATGACACCTCTACGCTCAACGACCTCATCTCCTTGGCCATCATGGTCAACAACCGCCTGCGCGCCCGCGCCCGAGAGAAGAGAGCTAACGCCTCCACTCAACAGCCTCTGGGAGCCACGCCCTCGCACCCTGCTCTTCGCCACCATGCTCCCATGCCCCTCGAACCTCCGGAACCAGGGTCGCCCTCGCACCCTGCTCTTCACCACCATGCTCCCATGCCCCTCGAACCTCCGGAACCTGTGGAACCCCCGGAACCCGTGGAACTCATGCAGCTGGGTGGAACCACGTCCGACCCTGCCGCCCGCCGCTGCCAACGCCGGGCCACTGGAGCGTGCTACTATTGCGGCCGCACGGATCACCTCCTTAGCTCCTGTCCTGTACGCCCAAAAAGAGAGGGCTCGTCAGCAACCCTAGGCCTACTGGCGAGCCAGACCCAAACACCTGGCCTAGCTCACAACCGCTTCCAACTCTCTGCGGTCCTCAAATGGGGCACTACTGCCTCCGCCACTGTCACAGTTCAAGCCCTCATCGACTCAGGAGCCGACTCCAACTTTGTGGACTCCCAGTTTGTGCACAAGTCCGGGATTCCAACCGAATAATTGGAGAGACCCATCAACACCTATGCCCTGGATGGCCACCGCCTAGCCCACATCACCCAAAGCACCATCCCCATCCAACTACTTCTGTCCGGTAACCACCGGGAGACCATTCAACTACACATCATCAACACTCCTCACTCCCTTCTGGTCCTCGGTCAGCCCTGGCTGCACCAACACAACCCACTGCTCGACTGGATCACATCCAGCGTCACCAGCTGGAGCACCCAATGCCATGCCTCCTGTCTCCACTCTGCGGAACCTCCCTCTAGCACAGAAATTCAAACTTCCGTTCCAGAGGTCGACCTTAAGGGGGTCCCCCAATGTTACCTGTCTATGTCCCGTGTGTTCTCTAAGTCTCTTGCCTTGTCCTTACCCCCCCATAGACCCTACGATTGTGCCATCTCCCTGCTTCCGGGTGCTCCTCTGCCCTCCGGTCGCCTGTACAGCCTGTCCGGCCCGGAGAGAGCTGCCATGGAGGATTACATCAAGGCCTCCCTCAAAGCAGGTATCATCCGCCCCTCCTCCTCGCCCGTCGGAGCAGGGTTCTTTTTTGTAAAAAAGAAGGATGGCTCCCTCCGCCCCGGCATCGACTTCCGGGGCCTCAATGCCATCACCGTTAGAAATAAATACCCATTACCCCTTCACTAAGCTGGACCTCCATAACGCCTACCACCTGGTACGGATCCGGGAGGGGGACGAGTGGAAGACCGCCTTCAACACCCCCCTGGGTCACTTCGAGTACCGGGTGGTCCCGTTCGGCCTTACTAACGCCCCAGCCGTCTTTCAAAGCCTAGTGAACGATGTACTGAGGGATTTCCTAAACCGCTTCGTCTTCGTGTATTTAGACGACATACCTATTTTCTCCCAGAATCAACGGGAACACCAAGACCATGTCTCCCTGGTCCTACAACGCATACTAGAAAATAAGTTGTTCGTAAAAGCCGATAAATGCCTGTTCCATGCTCCCTCAGTCTCGTTCCTAGGTTTTGTGGTGGAGAGGGGCGACATACGGCCGGATCTGGCTAAGATCCAGGCAGTTACGGAGTGGCCTATTCCCACCACTCGGAAGCACCTGCAGCAGTTCCTGGGGTTCGCCAACTTCTACAGGAGGTTTATCTGCAACTACAGCCAGGTAGCCGCACCCCTCACCGCCCTCACATCCACTAAAACCCTGTTTTCCTGGAATCCCCTGGCAGATCAAGCCTTCACCAGACTCAAAACACTGTTCACCACGGCCCCCATCCTCTGCTGTCCGGAACCCGACCGCCAATTCGTGGTGGAGGTGGACGCCTCTGACACAGGCGTAGGGGCCGTCCTGTCCCAACACTCCCCCCTCAACCACAAGCTCCACCCTGCGCCTTCTTCTCCCGCCGCCTCTCCCCTACCCAAAGCAACTACGGTGTAGGAGATCGTGAGCTGCTGGCTATCAAGCTGGCACTGGAGGAATGGAGACACTGGCTTGAGGGGACCACTCAACCGTTCCTGATCCTGACTGACCACCGCAACTTACAAAACATCCAGTCCGCCAAACGACTTTCCCTCCCCCAGCAACGCGGAACTGCGGTTTGCTTGCTGTTGTTTGCTGCTTTACACGGTAAGATATTACCTTGTTGTAGCCGGTTCACGGCCGGTTTTTTCATTACAGAATTAGATCGGATTTACCCGATATCTTTCTGATTGCATTGCGTTGTTTTACTTGTTATTTGCATAGCAACAATTACACGCATGATACAATAAAGTAAGCCTCCGCGTCCTCTCGCGGTCCTCCAGTGCTACTGTTGCGGACCCTTGACTGGCGCTGGACTCGCTTGAAAAACGTTGTTGTAGGCAGATTGCCGTTCTTTACAGAAGTTTATATTATTATTAACTAATATTCTTCTGTCTTATATTAGCCGCTGGGCTTGGTGTTGTTAGTTGCACAGTAGCACCAACAACAACAATAGAACAACGAAAAGGCTGGAAGGAGCCCCTGTGTCCGTTAGGGCAGACGCTACCTGAAGCTTCCACACACCCCTCGTGGTCCCTCAGTACCACTGATTTGGGCCCTCGGCTTGGTGTTGGACATACTCTATTCCTGTAGGTTTGGGCAGCACGCTGCCATTCCAACAGAAGTTTATATTATTATTAACTAATATTCTTCTGTCTTATATTAGCCACTGGGCTTGGTGTTGTTAGTTGCGCAGTAGCAACAACAACAACAATAAGAACAACGAAAAGGCTGGAAGGGGCCTCTCTGCTCGTGAGAGTAGAAGCTGCTGGAGGCTTCCACATCCCCTTGCGGTCCCTCAGTACCACTGATTTGGGCCCTTGGCTTGGTGTTGGACACACTTCTGGGCTAAGCATGTCGGAAGGCGTACAGAATCCGGGAGATGGTGGGCCGTCAGGGGAGGACGTCCCACCTGGGCAATCAACTTTTGTGGAGCATAATATGGAGCCGTATGCTCAAGGGGCTGGGTTTGGCAAGCGCGCTAGGAAGCGTAAGCATCAGGAACCGGAGTTCCATCAGCTTCAGCTACAGGTGCAGGCGATGCAGCAGACCCTTCTGGGGCTGGTAGCATCACAGCAGCAGTCACCCAGGCCTCGGGACCCTCAGGGCCCAGTGCCTGGACCGTCCTGCCGTCACCCAGACGAGCTGTCTACGACGGCGTCGGATAGCCTGTACTGTCGGACAGACCCCCAACAGTCTGACACTGAAGGTGGGTCAGTGTCTGCCCAGGAAAGCGACGATGCTTCTGAACTCCCGCCCTTGGATCCCTCCGATCGGGCGGTGATTCTCAGGGCGGCTGAGCGCGCTCGCTTACCCCCCCTTGGTGGTTCCTGCTCCCTCACTTTTCAGCCGTGGCCTTCTTCGGCCCATGACAGGGGGGTTACCACCCCTGCCTGATTTTTTGACAGAACTGCAGGCATCCTGGCAGTCTCCTGGGGCATATAGACTCCCCAAGACCCAGTTGGCCAATATGACGGGTGCCGCATCCTACGGGTTGGCGGCCCCTCCACAGATTGGGCCTATGTTTTCAATGCTCGCAGGCGCTACCTTTAGAGCTGATAGTGATTCCCAGCATCCCAATAGGCGATGCAGGGCTACTGACAAGCGGGTGTGTAAGGCTTATCAGTCCGCCGCTCTTGCGGCCCGACTGGCTAACACTAACGCACTACTGCTGGTGTACCTGGAGGGTATGCTGCAGGACATGTCCTCCGCTGCCCCCAGTAACTCAGCAATAGAGATGCTGCGTGTGGTGGACATTATGATGCGCGGGGCTAGTGCTCATGCCCAGGCCCTGGGGCACTCCATGTCCTCACTCGTTCTGGCACGCCGCCAGGTGTGGCTGTCTCAGTCCAGTCTAACAGACTAAGGACAGGTAGCAGCCCTTACTGCCCCAGTGATTCCGGGGAAGGTGTTCGGGCCGCCTGCGTAGGCTGCCTTAGAGCAGTCACGCAGGGTGAGAAAGATGTTGGGGGCGGTAGGACGGGCTCCAGCCCTACGGGCCCCAGCAAGAGGGACCCGTTTTTTCCACAGAGCACCCCCAGCTTCAGGTCCCGCCCCCACTGGGGAGCACACGACCTTTCAGGGGCCTTCATCCGGCTCTCTGGAGCCAAGGGCCTCGCGTTTACCTTCCAGTAAGTCAGCTTCCCAAGGCCAGTTCCGTCGGTGGCGGTTACCAGCCTCCGGTACCGCGTTTTTCCCCTCTCCATCTCGCAAAGTGGCGCCTATGGATGCTCCGCCTCGCCAATCTCCTCCTTCAGGTGAGAGATGGCGACTGGTTCACCTCTGTGGATCTAAAGGATGCATACTTCCATATCCCCATACACCGGGATCACCGGAAGTACCTCCGCTTTTCCTTCAAGGGCACAGGGTACGAGTACTCGGTCCTCCCCTTTGGCCTAGCTCTGGCCCCACGCACTTTCACAAAGTGCATGGATGCCGCACTGATCCCACTCCGTCGTCAGGATATCCGCATTGCGAATTACCTGGACGACTGGCTGATCTGTGCTCCATCAGTGGCCTCAGCCGCCCAGGTGGTGCCACTTGGGCTGCTGCATATGCGCCCGTTACAGCATTGGGCAATGGCACAGGGAGTGAGCCCGCACGAAGATGGGCGGCGGCGACTCCCCATTACCCAGAAATGCCTAAAAATGGTGGATTGGTGGCTCACCACCCCTGGCCTCAAGGAAGGCGTTCCCTTGGGGCTGGCAGGGGTGAGGGCAGACAGCTCCACGGTAGTGTCCTACATCAACCACCAGGGTCGGGTACGGTCCCCAATCCTGCATGCGAAAGCACGTCAAATCCTGCTATGGGCACATGCCCAATGCATGTCCCTGAAGGCAGTGCACGTGCCGGGTATAACCAATGTGGCAGCCGATATGCTGTCCAGGGGTGGCCCGAGACCAGCGGAATGGCGCCTGCACCCAGAGATTGTGCAGTCCATTTAGTCCCGCTTCGGGGAAGCACAAATGGACTTCTTCGCATCCAGGGAGAATGCTCACTGCCCCCTGTGGTACTCTATGATGGACACGACGGGGACATTGGGCGTGGACGCACTGGCACACCAGTGGCCTCCAGCCCTGCTCTATGTTTTTCCCCCCATGCCTCTCCTGCCCACAGTTCTGGCGAGGATCAGGAACTCAGGGGCACAGGTTCTGCTGATTGCCCCCAACTGGCCTCAGCAGAGATGGATGGCGGACCTAAGGGAATCCCTACGGGGCACCCCCTGGCGCCTCCCAACCAGGGCAGATATGCTGTCGCAGGCCCAAGGCCTGCTGTGGTATCCGAACCCAGAAATGTACAACCTGCATGTTTTGCCCGTGGGCAGAGTTGCCGGCAGGGCCTAGAATCAGCAGTGCTGGAGACACTTCAGGCATCCAAGGCCCCTTCCACAAGGGCGCTGTACGCCGGGAAGTGGGGCAGGTTCGGCCGCTGGTGCGAAACGAACGGGTCTAGCCCGACCCGGTGTGACGTATCAGTCGTCTTGGCATTCCTCCAGTCCCTTCTGGAAGAAGGTCTGGCGGAATCTACACTAAGGGGATATTTGGCGGCCATATCGGACTACCATGACCTTATTGAAGGCCGGACGGTGGGAGCTCACCCTCTCGCCAGTCAATTCCTCCGAGGAGCCAGGCGGCTTCAGCCGCCTAGATCGAACGCGGTCCCTTCTTGGGACCTGCAGCTGGTCTTAAATGCTCTCACTGAACCGCCATTCGAGCCCCTGACTGGGCTCAGCCTAAAGCTCCTCTCTTGGAAGATGGCCTTCCTACTCGCTATCGCCTCCGCGAGGCGCGTAAGCGAGCTACATGCACTGTCGATACACCCTGCCTGTATAAGGCTGGGGGACAGTAGCTCATCGGTCTCTTTGCGTCCCAACCCCGCGTTTCGGCCTAAGGTCCTTTCGCGGTCATACGTCTCGCGGCCTATCGTGTTGGAGGCGTTTCATCCTCCTCCCCATGAGACCCCTGAAGAGGCCAGACTGCACTCACTCTGCCCTGTCCGGGCCCTGCGGTCTTACATTTCTCGCAGAAGTACGGTTAGGAAGACCAATAACCTGTTTGTGTGTTATGGAGGGGCTACACAGGGGCTTGCCCTGTCTAAACAGCGCTTAGCCCACTGGATTGTAGATACGATTTCCAAGGCTTACAGCAGCTCTAATGCGCCCCCTCCCACAGGTGTGGTGGCTCACTCCACTCGGGGCGTTGCTACCTCCTGGGCCTTACTACGTGGCGCCCCACTCGCTGACATTTGCGCAGCGGCGGGCTGGGCCTCATCACTCACTTTTGCCAGGTTTTATAACTTGGACGTAGTGTCATCGGCATCAGTTGCCTCCTCTGTCCTTGGGGCAGCTGAGCAATCTTGTAAGTAAAATGGTGATGATTCAGGGTTTTTATCACCCATTGGTTATGTTCCACGTTCCTACTTGAGCTTGCTCTTCTGTTAAGAACAGCAGCCAATGGTGTAATTTTATTGATCGGTCCCGCACTCATGCTATGATATGCGGTCCTGGTTACCCCACTACATCCCCGCCTGACTTATTTGATACACAGTAACCCATACCGTGGCGTGTTGACCGGTATGAAATAGAACGTACGGGTTACGGATGTAACCCCGGTTCTATGAATACGGTCAACACGCCACGCGGTGTTGTCAGGCGGGGAACCTTGCGCCCGCAGGACGGCAAGTGCCCTCAAGTCGGCAAAAGAGGTCGAGCGGTGTACCAGCGCCATATTTATGGCGTGACGTTGTTCCGCCCGTACTGGTGGTTAATTTGATAAACAATCTCCTAGTAGCTCCCCCTCTCGGCGAGGATGACCCATACCGTGGCGTGTTGACCGTATTCATAGAACCGTGGTTACATCCGTAACCCGTACGTTTTGAGTTGGTTTGTAGTTTAATTATTTGTACCTTATTTAAAAATGCCTGGGTGTCATTTTTTTCCGTTAGGTTTGGTGTTTCGGTGGAGTCTGCATTTTGTTTTGTGGTGCATATTGGGGCAAGCAGGGGTATACATTGATTGGCGTATAATTTACGGGAATACCCTGGTTAGGTTTACGGCTTTTCCCCTTTGGGATTAGTTGAGCTCTTCCCTGTAGTGTTGCGGTGGTGCGGCTAGAGCAATTGTCTCTGGGACCCATTCAGGGCCGTAAGGTGTGGTAATCAGCTTTGCTGGGGGCTGCACCGGGCTACTGAGTTAGGGTTTAAAGAGCCTCCCACTAAAACTGCATGAAGACTAGGGATGAGTTTAGGTAGCTAGATTGGGTTAGGTAGTCAGCTAGAGGGTATGCTCTGTTGTGAGGTCGTCAATTGCCTCCTACTGTTTGTGCGCTGTCAGTGTTATGCCTCGTCTTGGGTCCATGTATGCATTATTATTATATATTTTTTTTCATTAGCTGTAGATATGAAAAAGATATGACAGTAATTACATACCTTGTCACCCTCTCGGGCACCAGGTTAGATTTGGGGAGCCTCGCGCTCCTGCTGTCGCGTCGGGGTTTAGGAAAGATCTTCCCGCGCCTGGTGTGGGTGGTGAGTCAGGACGTAGGGATGAGCCTGGTGCCCGGGAGGGTGACAAGGTATGTAATTACTGTCATAGGAAAGGGCACTGGAAGTCTGATTGTTATGCTCTGAAAGCTCCAAGTGGATGCTAGTCATGTGGGTGCAGGGGCTGTGCTTTTACAAGCAGATGAGTTGGGCATTGACCGGCCGGTTAGTTTCTTCTCAAAGAAGTTTAATTCATATCAACTGAACTACTCGGTGATTGAGAAGGAGGCTCTAGCTCTGGTCTGGGCTTTGCATCATTTTGATGTGTATCTGGTTTCTGGTCTGGCTCCTGTGACAGTCTATACAGACCACAATCCCTTGGTTTTTCTCAATTCCCTGAAGTGTCCTAACCAGCGGCTCATGCGTTGGTCCTTACTGTTACAGTCATATACTCTGGACATTCGTCACATTAAGGGGAGGGACAATGTAGTGGCAGGTGCGTTGTCCCGGGCTCCCTGTTAGGGTTTATGTTGTTGGTATTTATGTTTTTCAGTTTTTGCCCTGTAGCCGGTTTTCTCCCCTATTGCTTTCTCTTCCCCTCTTAAATTGCTTCATAGGATCCCGTTGCTGAGGCTGGAGGAGGAGGTGGTTCGGTTGGACATGGGTGTGCAGGGCCTGTTCAGGTTTGATTTAGTGTTTTATTTAATTTGATTGGTTGTATTTGTTATTTAGTTATTTGTGCTGTTATTTGTGCGTGTTTTTTGTAAACACCACTACCCTGTCTAATTCTGGGGTTTGTTAGTGTTCCCTGCGGGACACTGTCTTTGTGGAGGGGGGTGTGACGGCCCTCTGGCCTGGTCTGGGTAACTCTGCTCTGGGTAACACTGCTTTGTTCCCTGTCCTAGCCAACCTATCCAGTGGGTGGGGCTGGAGCCCAATCAGGACAATTCGGGACAGCTGCCTGGGTTGTCCTGAGTATAAAAGCTGCTCCAGTCCCCAGTTCTCTCTGACCACCGGCACCGTGCTTGTTTTTGGTTTGTTTATGACTTAGTTAGCTTTTAGTTTACACCCTACAACATCCACCTCACCATACCTCTCACTGCATCCACTCACTTACATGACTGATATACTGACCCTCATACTCCACTGGTTTCTTGTTTGAAGCTCTAATTTTTGTAGTTTAAGTATAATAAATTCTTGTTTATTGCTATATCCATGGTGTGCGTCTCCCTTTTTATTACGGCCATGAGCCAGGTCGTAACAGTGAGTCTTTTTCTGTTTGGTGCTGACTAGCTTAATAAATTCAATTATTTAACTCTTTCCCCGTTGTTTTCCCATCTGTTCACCACGTGGTACAAGTGACCTTCCCCAGCGATGTGCCACAATACACTACATGGACAAAAGTATCCGGACACCTATTGGTCTGGGGCTATTTTTCATGGTTCGGCCTAAGCCCATTTGTAGAGATTAGTGTGTAAAAACTTGACTGGCCTGCACAGAGCCCTGACCTGAACCCCAGCGAGCACCTTTGAGATCAATTGGAACGCTGATTGTGAGTCAGGCCAAATCGCCCAACATCAGTGCCCGACCTCACTAATGCTCTTGTGGCAGAATGGAAGCAATCCCAGCAACAATGTTCCAACATCTAGTGGAAAGCCTTCCCAGGAGAGTGGAGGCTGATGTAGCAGCAAAGAGGGGACCAACTCCATGTTAATGCCCATGATTTTAGAATTAGATCTTGAATAATCAGGTGTCCAGAAACTTTTGGCCATTTGGTCTACATGAAAAGAAAAGGAATAAAGAAAAATAAAAAAACAGACCATTTCAGAGAAACCACTAAGAAACAAAAACAACACAACATTATCTATTCACCTCTCCACCTCTGAAATGCTCATACTTTTTAGTTCGAGTCAAAAAGTGGCTGCATCCTGCACAAGCTGTGTAAGGATCTGAGTATTGCCTGTTATTTGTATCTTTATTTTGTATGTATTGTTTATTCTTAGTTTGTATTCTGGCTTGTTTATTTTCCGGTTTTTCCTAGTTGTCCTTTGTCTGCTTGTTTACTTCTGATCTGTCACTCCCTGTTTACGTCTCTGTACCATTCGGGTGATCTCATTGGTGTTCGGGTTCCCTCTTGCTTCACACCTATCTCTGTGCACTTAGATTTACTAATTACCACTAACATACTAATGATAGATAAGATCTACTAACTCCATTAACAAACTAATTTGTATATACTTACTAATCATACTAACGGCAGGGGTGTGTATAGTTACTAATCTCACTAACATATTAGAGCGCACATTTTCATGCTGTTCTGTCCCTGCTAATCATTCGCAGCTGCATCTAATCTCCTCTCCCTGTTCTCTTAATCTTTGCACGATTTCCTGAAACTCCAGGTCATCTGTTATCGTGTATATGTTTGCAATCCAGTCCGCGTTTTCCCTAGTTGTCTACGTGATTGATTATCCGCCCAATGTATTCTCATTGTTTCTCGTTTGGAGTCCCTCCCTCTCACACACCTGATTCCTCTTGTCTCATTAGTTACTTGTGTATTTAATCCCTGTGTTTTCTTCAGTCCCTTGTCAGAACGTTGATTTTCTTTCCCTGTGCCTGCCTGTTCCTGAAGCCAGTGATCTGATTATTCTTCCGAGATACCTTCTGATACGACTATTCTTTTGCCTTGCCCTTGTCTGTCTAGTTTGTTTTACGGTTTCGACCTTGCCTGATTTTTTGACCATTCTCCTGCCTTGTCCCCTGGTACTGCCTGATATTTGGATTGCCCTTGATTGCCCCTTTGCCTGCCGTTTTGTACCTCCCTACGTCTGACTTCCTGGCTTGACTCCTGCATGGACAATAAACCACTCCTTTTGCCTGATCCTGTGGTCCGCGTCTGGGTCCTTACCGCTAACATAACTGAGATCGTAACAAGCTGGAGTTTCTTAAGTGAGGAATTAGGACAGCCAGATTACAGTAATATAGCCGAGATGTAACAAAAGCATGGATCAATTTCTCTGCATCTCCTACTGATAAGAAGTGCTTCATTTTAGCTATGTTCCGTAACGGAAAGAAAGCTACTCCGGACATGTTTTTTATGTGCGTGTCAAAGGTTAAATCTGGGTCAATAGTAACACCAAGGTCTTTCACATCCATATTTGGAATAACTGTGAGAGATCTCTGTCAGAGACAGAGATGGGAATGTTGGAGATCCAAATGCAAATAGCTAGACAATCTTAAAGTGTTCCTAAGAACACCACTAGAAACGAACAATGATCCGTAGTGGAGAAACAAATAAAAATAAAAGAACACAAACCTCGCAATAAAAACGAGGAGCTCGATAATCGAGCAAAACAAAGAAATAAGCAATAACGCTTATCTAACTCCCGTTTGTGGAGTGAAACAACAAAAACAGAGAACTGAAAAGACCCCAAAAACTTTGGGTGAGACACTTGTAGGTAGAGTAGAGAAACAAAAGAAAACGAAACCTCTGCTCTGAAATAAGAGCGTATAAACAAGAACTGCTTTCTTTCTAAGGTTGTACTGCTAACAAGTCCCGCGTTGCTAATCAAAGCGGTCGATAGCAATACAACTTCCTCTACCCTTTTTTACCGGCTCGAATGTCATGTGAAATAAAAATGGAAGCTACGATAGAGGCCGGAAGCGGGGTATAAATAGTGAGAGGAAATAAATGCCAGGTGAACTCACTAATGACGAGGCGAAAGCAAAACCCGTGGCGGAACACAGGAAAATCCGATAGATTACCGGTAAACGATAAAAACGAATAAAGCGATGCGGAGATAAGGGAAGAAAGGTAAGATCCATGACAATAACTAAACAACCATCAGAATTTAGACTAAGCGTACACAATTTCTCACTCAGTTTTTTCTGACCTACAACTAACATTGCAGTCTTCTCTGAGTTCAAGAGCAGAAAATTAGAAGGCATCCAAACATTGATATTTGCAATACAAGCCTCTAACCAAGAAAGTGGTAGTGCTTCACCGGCTTCATTGAAATATATATCTCCGTATCGTCTGCATAGCAGTGACAATCAACCACATGTGTCCAAAAAATATCGCAATATTTGCAATTTTTATTGATAAAATTCCAATTGATATTTTATCAATGGGGCGTTTGCGTAGGACCCACCAGCTACCTTTCTGGGAAAAAGCAAAACCTACTTAATCCACTGTGAATCCTTCAGGCCCAAGACAGCATGAATGTTTTTAATCAAATGGCGTAACCCACATTGCAAATTTCTTCTGGCATGGCTCTGGCCCACACAACCCTTTTTCCCTCGGCCCACATACAGCCAAGAATGAGGGCCTGTGGATGGCCCAGATTTGGTTGCCAGACAAGGGCCACACATGGGCTATAACAGGGCCAAATCTCAGCCGACCAGGTTGCCCCCAAAACTGAGCCAAAACTGAACCCAACCCCATCCACAATCTGCCCACATGGTGTCTGCCGTCATATATGCGGTGCCATCACTGCCACACCTGGCCCGCACTCGGTTAACAAGCTGCTTTCCGATGCCAGCAGGACGCCCGCAGTGCCAGCTTGAGGCCACATTTGGGCCAGAATCTGGGAAGTAGCCCTCTTTCCAACCACCACAGAATAAGAACAGCTGTAGTGTTCTGAAGCAGAGGAGCATCCTCTTTCTGAACCCAGCTGCTGCCATAAACTCAAGGAAACTCCATCTCCACACTATCCATTAACGGAGAGACCAGGTAGGCATCTCAGATCTTCCAGCACTTTCTGACAGACACAAAAGGATCTGTCGCCTGTCGCTGCCACAACCTCAACCCCTACCGATCAGTTCCCAAGTGACGGACCTTAGTGACGCCTTCTTTCTGCTGGCTAACTCTCAGAGTGGCGGATCTGCTACCCCTCACAGAGGCATATTGCTATACAGGGTACCGGTAAAACCCACACCTCCAAACACAACCTCATTCAGTCTGTGACTTTTTAAAGTTTTTGAATGGTTTCTCCCATTTTCTTTGTAACTTGGACTGCCCAATCGTATAAGCTACATCTGCGTTCTCCTCCAAAACACATGATGCTGCCAGCCCAGCTGCTTCTTTTCACGCAGCAGCCCTCAAGCTTGCATAGTATGTGTCGAAGATTTACCATCTTTAGCAAGCAGACTGTGGGCACCTGATAGACCAGTGGGGGGCGCTAGAGAGCGATGAGATGCAGATCCTGAACCCTCCTTTGTAAAACTTAATATGTTTTTTTTAAAATTTAAAATCAAAAATCTGCATTCTGTTACAACCATTAAAGTAAATACTGTCTTCTACACTGATTGGCGAGCTTTGTGTCATTTGTCACATTCCTGCGAGATGTATTCCCTACAAGGAGCACATCCATCTGTGGCTCTGTGACCTTACCCATGATAGACTAGGGCAGAATTTCAGGGATTCCTATTATAAATGCCATTTGTTTTCACTACACAGTGCTGGAGGTAGACACTGAGCCCTTCTACATGATGACTCTTATCCAATGTTCAATGTTTAAATCCCTGTTGTACTGCAGATTTAAACAGAAATATCTGAGCAAGAAATCATTGGATCTCACAATAGCATGGTGCAATTCTTGAGCAGACAGCTAAAGACCCAGGACCCCCATTGAGGGAACCAATCACACTCTTGCACTGACTCTGGGAGTTATTTCAGGTCCTGCAGCAGAACCACATACACTTCTGAGCTTTGCCAACACCAGCTTGCTTCAACTAACAACACAAACTCACATACAAAAGACTTAACATGAACATATACAACTCCTGGCAAACTAAATTAAACCCAAAAAAAACGAACTCAATCATTCTAACATGAATGTTCTGCTTATAATGCATAGTCATTTTAAGGTGGTGCCCGTAAAAAAGTTGAGGCTGGGGTGTGTTGCCACCTGCCTGTTCCAAGAAATTCTGTTGACAAACAAGAGATATCAGCTCTGTGGCTGCCCATTTGCAAAGAGGAGATATCGGTGCTGTGCAAGTTTAGCCAGAGATATCAACACCGTGGCCATTAAAAAGGAGACATCTGCACTCCAGCTGGTCATTTATAAACAGGAGATACAAGAACTGCAGCCTTTAACAGGAAATATTAGTGCTGTGGTGGATCATAAACAGGAGATATCGGCACCATGGCTAGAACCACTCCCCTTACGTTTAACAGAGTGAGCATTTGTTCTTGAGTCTGACATATTTCTCTTTCACTCCCTGCTGTTGCTCAGAGGTAGAAAAACAGCCTTGGTGGATATATTTACCCCCACCAGGGCCACTCCCACTCCCCACCTCCTATGACCTCTTCTGGAGTGTCTCCCAGTCAGTGCTGGCAGTGAGGGGTGTATGTAGTAACCTTTCCTCCAGTTTCTGTGCTGGGGTTCATTCAGTTTGTTCCACAAGCAATCTCTCCCCTCCCTCTCGTAGGCTACTCTCCAGCCAACTCTTCCTAACTGCAGGGTCATTGCCACCTGTACCAGCATTTACCCAAAACCTGTGGACCTATGTGCTAGCCATGTGTGTGCTAACCTATGTGCTAGCCATGTAGGCTGCTTTTTGCAGCTCTTCTCCAAGTTCTGCATTCAAACATAAAAT
This sequence comes from Ilyophis sp. 1 JC-2022, assembly GCA_022702515.1. Taxonomy (NCBI): domain Eukaryota; kingdom Metazoa; phylum Chordata; class Actinopteri; order Anguilliformes; family Synaphobranchidae; genus Ilyophis; species Ilyophis sp. 1 JC-2022. Next base: position 28,229,914 of record CM040406.1, on the reverse strand, counting down.
AGAATTGTGTCTATAGCATATGTCTCTTAACAGAATATAGTATATACAGGATACATAAAAAGGTAACAAAACAGTCATTGTTGATGCTCTGATTTCTAACTAAAGGGGCGTTCATTTAATTTGTTCTATTTTAAGGTTGACACAAATTAGTTCCTGTGACATTTTTATTCGTTTTCATTGTGACAGGGCGCCTACATAAATTTACGATAATGCCATGCTTCTTTTCAAAGGTTATTATATGTAGGTTGTGGCATTAATGGAAAATGTATGAGGGAAATCTGATTGCTGTACACCAGGTAATAGAATCAGTTGGAGATTGAATTCAAATACAATACTGAGCGATTTCTCTGGAGCAACAGTTGACTTTAATATCCCATTGAAAAAATAACCACACAGCAACAACATGGAATTGACTATGAGTTCATGTTTAAAATGTAATTGTAAATCAGGTCATATTGGTTTTTTGACATGAAGTTAAATGTATCCTTATTTTGTGAGCTCTGTGCGCAAGGGTCTTTGTTTACACCGAGCATTCCCAAAACAGACCAAAGTCACTATGCCTGTAGAGTAACAATTACTCTCATCAAATCTCATGGAATTACATGTTTATTATGGTTCTTGTCACCTGTATGGGGCTATCTGGATGTGTAGTACTGTATTTGGTAAAAAGCATGCTTCTAGAATTTTGTTTTTGTCTGGTAAAAACACCGGGGTCCTTGTTATGGGTTATTGTGCAACAAAGAAATGAAGCTGTCCCTGTTTTCCCAGGCTCACCTCAGAATTCCTTGAAGGATGGCTGTTTACAACTGGTGAATGGAGTCATCGGGTTCAAAGCCAAATAGGGGGAGGGGCAGTCTACATGTGGCTGTTCCATGTCTCCCAACACTTGATTTACATGTAATGGGAGAACAAGCCCATATGTTTTGTATCATGTTTTCTCAGTGTTGCTGCAGCCATAATCACATTAATGTTTTTAATATTTTTTTTCCTGAACACAATTTCTCTCGCTCTATCTGCTTGTTAGAACTCTGTAATATTCTAATGCTGTGATGTGATGAGCTTGTGTATGATGGAGGGATACTTTAGGCACCGGGAGCCTGCAGGAGAATCAAGTGTTGGATCGTTTTTCATTGCAGAATAGGGCTATAGTGGATAATACAGTCAATCTATAAGCATTTAATATAGGCTTTTCTAAAAAAAAATAACATGCAAAAATCAACCTTTGCTGGAGCTGATGAGAGAACCCACTGTTTATGATAACGCACGTTCGGTTTGGTTTACTTCGATGACCTTTCTATATGCACTTACTGTACGTCGCTTTGGATAAAAGCGTCTGCTAAATGAATGTAATGTAATGTTTATTATTAGCTTTATACCGTTGCTTTAAAAAAATGTTGATCATTTAAAGTGTACTGAGCTGGATTAAAAAAACGGTGTTTTCAATCACACGTTTGTATATATGTGCATTTGTTACATGTGTTGATGTAGAATCGTAAACTGGCTACAACCTTTATTAATCTATTGATGTACATCATCATTTCTAGGGTGCGCTGAGCTCTGTTTGGTGTGGGCGCGCTTTACCGGTAAACACTGAACTAGATGTCAGAAAGCAGCTCGAGCTCACTATTTCGCCTGTTCTGCACTGCGACCTTTCCCCCAGTTTTCATGCCTGCAGTTCATCGGGTTTATTCCAACACCACTGACTCCCCCGATACGCCCTCCAACAGCCACGCTCCCTGTTTCCTCCAATAGCACTGCGATCACGCACTGATCACGCGCTTTCTTCCATGCCATTGGGCGACGTTCCATCCACGGTCGTTTTTCATTGGTAGCATGTTGCCACCCGCCAGTCTACTCCGAATTTTGTTTTCCTTTTTTTTCATTGCACAGCTGAGGTTGGACTCTGTTGGCAAGAGCGAATTTAAATCCACGCTCAGTGTGTACTGAGCGGCTGCGTTGTTGCTGTCTTTGTTCCATTGTTTCCCGATAGATTGAGAGACTATTTTGTCCAAATGCAGACCGTTACAACGCTTCAGAATTCAGAGATCGGAGAGTTACGTTGGGTAAGAACATTTTTAAACCTTGTGCTTCGAAATGGTGTACGTCGTTATCGACGTAACCATTCGGTTTCTTGTGGAAATGTATAACGTTAGATGGAATCTGTTATGATCAATTAGCGAGGTAGTTAGCTGTCTGTCTATCGTTTTATTTTCATAACGCAGTGTAGTTTTTATGGTGTTATGAAATTGGTTGAGTAATATATTTTTTTCGGTTGAGTAATATTTCTATGGTCTGCAGAATTGGAATGGCTACATTTTCAGAATTGTAGGCTCTGTCTAGCTCGCTAACATAGCTATTAACTGCTTGTTATCGTCAATGACAACATCAGTCTTTAAGGGTGATGCTAGCCAGCATCCCAATGTTTGGTATAGCTCGCTTCTTTTCAAATTAAATGGCAGTTAATGGTAGGAATGGGTCATTTAGTCTAGCTGGCAAGGCAGCCGGGTAAATCTGGGGTTATGTTAGGATAACGCGGCATTGTCTATGACAACTTGTGCATGGCACAGGAGGCTGTAGCAAGCCTAGATACTGAGCTGCTAGATAATGTCAATTATTTGATTACTAGCCTGCTGGTTAACCTTCCTTGGTACCACTTGCTGTTTAGCTAACTAGCTGCCCAGCGATTGTCTTAGGTTAAATTTAAAATGACCAATTGTGAATGTAACGTATAACTGCAACGTTAAGGCGTAAATGCTCCACACACTAAGTTAGTGTTAACAAATAACCTACGTTAATTATGTAACTGTTAATACATAATTATGTAATTATGAGTTGCATTAGACTTGTTAGATGAGAACCACGAGTCCTTGCGCAGTTGTAATGTTCAGTAAGATGCTGTCTCACTGTTGACGCCTGAACAAAGACAGACGTACGTAACCCGTGTACTGTTGTTGGTAACGTCGGACTTCACCATAGTTTTGGGGGAACAGCTACAGGCAGGTGATGCATTTTAGCCGCTGAGATGTGGCGAACGTTTGTTTTGAACTTCCTGATGCACTGCTGCGTTTCGGTCTGCATGGATGTCCCACAGGGCTGTTTGTGAGGGACGTCACTGTTTGGTCTATATTTGGCCGTGGGAGGTTCCCTTGTTCTCAGTTGACAGCTATGTGAGGCATGGGTGTAGCCCTCAGAACTCTATGGTGTAGCCGCATAGCGGCTATCACGTGACTCCATTTACCCAACGTAGTGCCAGGAAATCTGGCGCGCATTTCGCTGTTCGGTACGAATACACCACGCACAAGCTACGTAGTATCTCCACTTTCCATTTCGTTTCTATTTTCATCTTGCTTTATTTAATTGGTTGACTTGATTAAAAAATATATATATCCGCGTTAATAATTGAATAACGTTCCTGGAAGAAAAATAACTATGAAACGCTTGCATACCCATATTGATATAACTTAAGTAAAAAGCAAATTAACCCATAACTCCGTAATTCCAACAATGAGCTACTTGTCAGAGATACTGGTTGTTTCTACCGTTGTGTGAAGCTGGAGCCATGATGTTGTGGTGTTTCTCCCTCTCCCAGTCAGAGCTGACGGACTCCTGCGGGTTGATCATGCACAGGAAGAGGCGGGGCAGTGCGCGGTCTTGCAGAAGCCTTCAGGAACACAATGACCTGGAGGCGGCAGAGGCCCTGGTGTGCATGAGCGCATGGGGCCAGAGGTCACAACGCCCTCTCACCCCCACCTCAGACTCCTGTGACTCCCTCCCTCAGCATGACCCCGCCGAAACCCCCAAGGACTTTGTCTCCTTCTCCTCCCTGGTAAGAACCCCGCACGCACGCACGCATGCACGCACACCACCACCACCACCACCACCAGCCCAGTGGGCAGAGCTTGTGTTTGATCTGTAAACAGTGTTGGTCTGAGCTCAGCAGGTAAACCCACAGGCAAGGCCCACACAATGCTTTATCAATAATTCATCTGTTTGCAGTAAAACCCCTCTGGGTTTATGGTGGACAGGGTTTGATAAGAGAAAGGTCCCTGTACTCCTAACTTTGCCTCAAGCTGTACACTATCTGCTCAATAACAGCCTTATGTCACTCTGAACTGAGCAGCCCTCAGTTAGTTGCTCTTTCTGTCCCTTGCAGGCATCTTATCTGCTGTAAGTGTTACAAGAACCCAAAGGACCTTAAGATTGGGTTGAAGGAACATGGCATTGAGGCTGGTGTAGAACTGGGTTTTATCTTTATTGTTTTATCTCGAGTGGCCCTGGTTGGCATGGCGTTTGACCACGTGCACCCTAGTTGGCATGGTGAATGACCCTGTACACACTCCCAATATGTCAGTGTGTACGTGGTACCTCATATGTCATGCTCAAGACCTTACAGTACTATGAGTCTGACCAGGCCAACACCCTGATGCGAGTCCGCCCGACTTCCAGGGATGGTCCTAACAAATAAACCGGTGGTTAGTTTCTTCTGACGAATGACCTTGTGTAGGTGGGGCTCCAATTGGCGCCGCAATTCAAACCAGCTCAATTCTGGCTAAACCTTGTTGGAACCAATCAGCTTGTTTCTGCTGAAAAAACTGCAATCTTACAAACCAACTTTCCAGATGCTATAGAGCAGGGGTGGGGAACCTCATCCGCAAAGGGCCGGTGTGGATGCAGGTTTTTGTTTTAGCCCAGCACTAAGACACCTGATTCAACTAATTAACTAATCAAGACCTTGATGAGTAGAATCAGGTGTCTTAGTGCTGGACTAAAACAAAAACCTGCACCCACATCGGCCCTTTGCGGATGAGGTTCTCCACCCCTGCTCTAGAGATAGTCAAGACCACAGAGACTCCCATTTCCACACTGCCCTGGTTGTTATGACAACTGACTGAGTGCTTAATGTTGCCTGTGCACTCTATCGTAGTCCAAGCTGGCATGGAAATTGACCGTACGTTCTCTCTCCCTCTTCTAGTGCATGACTCCTCCTCACAGCCCCAGCTCCACAGAGACCTCCTCTCTCGCCACCCCTGCCCCCCAGAGCAAGGCATCTCATAGCTGCAAGGGACTCCGCCCCACCCCATCTCCCACGCTTGTCATCCAGAGACCGCCCAACACCCCGCCCTGCAGAGCCATGGCGACCAGTGTCATCCGGCACACGGCCGACAGCTCCCCTTGCCACCACATTCCAGCGGCCACCACTCAGCCTTGCCCCCGCCTCATGGCCCCTCCCCCGAAAGCACAGGACAATTACACACCCGCCCCCCTGTCTCCTCCGCCCATATCCAGCCGTCCATTCATCTGCCAGGTGGTGCCTGTCACAGGCCAGCCAGGCATGATCTCAGCATTCATACAAGCGCCGGTCCAAACTCCAGCGCACAGCATGAAGCAGCTCTTACCGCAGCCCTTCCTGGTGGGATCCCCGTTAATGCTGGTGGTGCCCCCCTCGTCCATGTCGCCGGCCCCCCAGTGCACGCAGACTGTCGTGACCCTGGGCAGCTCCAAGCTGTTGCCCCTGGCCCCCGCCCCCGTGTACCTGCCCTCAGGACAGAGCAGCGTGGCGCACCTGGACTTCTCCCGCCGCCGCAACTACGTCTGCAACTTCCCTGCCTGCAGGAAGACCTACTTCAAGAGCTCCCATCTCAAAGCGCACCTCAGAACTCACACGGGTAGGTCCCCTTGTTAATATGCACTGTGACTTCAGCCTTGAGACTTAAGTTCTGGGGGGGCATTTCACAACGCAGGATTACTGAGTTAGCTGGATAACTGCGAGTAAAACCCGGAACCCTCCCAAATCTGGAACATGGACTGAAGTAAAAAGAGCTGTTTCCAGATTTTACTTGGTGCAGTTATCCAGCTAACTCAGTAATCCTGCTTTGTGGAATATCCCCCAGATGTGAAACACATGAACTGAAACTTGTTATTGTCTGTGGCAGTTTTTGTTGAATGCTTTTGAAAAGAACAATCGAAGTTGATCTAGTCCCAGAAAGGAATGGGGAATACGAATAACAGTCGTGTGATGAAATGAGAGCGGCATACATTTTTTTTTATAGCAAAGAATGAGGTGAGGGTTCAGCATGGATGAGCAGCTGCTGTTTACTCATGATGTGGTTAAGTGGTGCCTGTGCAGGCGTGTGACTCAGCCCGTCTCCGTCTCTCAGGTGAGAAGCCTTTCAGCTGCAGCTGGGACGGCTGCGACAAGAAGTTTGCGCGATCGGACGAGCTGTCGCGGCATCGGCGCACGCACACGGGGGAGAAGAAGTTCGTGTGCCCGGTGTGCGACCGCCGCTTCATGCGCAGCGACCACCTGACCAAACACGCCCGCCGGCACATGTCCACAAAGAAGATCCCCACCTGGCAGACTGAGGTTCGCAACCTCAACAAGATGGCCACTGCCAAAACGGCAGCGCCCGTCAACATTCTTGTACCCGCCTCAAATTAGCCACACTTCCCTCTCCTACGGGACTCCTCTCACTCAAACCACCCTGGGAGAAAGGCTACTACACACTCATGGGGACAATTAAAACCACACATGCACTGGACTTGAATCTTTCTTTTATGCTCATTTGTACTTTTTGAAAAGGAATTTTGTTTATTATCATGTTTTACAAAATTGTAATGTATGCACTCTTTGCCAAAGCCTTTGAAGTTTGTCGGTTTACGGTCTGTCTTTCTGTATGTTTATATATTTGTACATATCAATTTCTGTATGAATGTATTGTGTATCCTAAACAGCATTTATTTACAGAATATGGAAAATGTTATTGATATATGGAAGAATACTTAAGTGAACAGTAATCTACACTGTGATAATAATGTACCATTTCACTTTGAGTATTATTTAATAAACATTTGTAATAAAACTGTGGTATTTTTCATCACAGCCTGTGAAGCCCGAGTTATTTTGACATCAACTTTCACATCAGAACCACACTGACACCGTTATGCCTTGCGTGTTCTAGCTCGTGGAGGACGGCAGGCTTTACCAGCTCCTGGTTTCTGCCAGACTGCTGTTGTCCCCACAAATGTAGGGTTATGTGAAAAATGAATGGGACGTTTGAAAGTAAAAAAAATTAAATCGTTTGTATGGGAGTCATTTGGAGATTTGGGGAAATAAAAATGGCTTCTGACTAAACTGTTCAGCTGGTGTGGTCTGAGTCGGCTACAAGTCTTCATTCTGAATTTGCTGAATATCACACCAAACTGCTGTGCACTGCTAAAAAAAAAAACTAGGCAGAAATTTGGAGGGCCCTCTAAAGTTTTAGAAAGTGGAGCATTTCCAGAACGTGTTTTCTAAGGTGCTTTACATGAAAAAAATACTTTGTAATACTCTTACAGTGAACTGTGGGGGAGATAATGGAAAGATCCACAGCATAAAAATACACGTTCACTTATGACCTAGATCCGGGTCCCTACCTGTCAAAGCAATGGGTACATACATAATGAATCACAAGACGTTTCAATAATGATTTGACACAAGAGTTTACGACGATCGTTTTTACTTTTCCTCACGGTACATTCTTTTTCATAAAATCTCTGGTGTTTACTGTCTAGCCGCAGTTATTTGCCGTTTCCTTATGACACCCAGTAACAACGCTTTACCAATCATATTGTCAAAAGGCGGAGCCATAAAGGGGTGTGACCAATCACCTCTCTTGTTTGATACCCGCCCATTGCCTTACTGACCGACATACAGAGGACGAAAAAAATGCTTGGGGAGTACACAGATTGCGCTCTTGTACACAGCGCACGAGCGCCACGGAGTGGCGTGTGAATAAAAGCGCCACCACAAAATTATAGAGTGGACATTTCTGCTTCACAGCACAACGGTTAAACGTGTTTTTTTATGCCGTGCGGATGACACACAATCAATATCCTGTTCCAATAACTCTGATCATTGCTAGAAACAATAGATATAATAAACAAAATATGTTTTCAATGGACAAAGGCGCTTGTACAAAACAAATGTAGGCTACAACAACTTTTATCACATACTATATACTCAATACGCCTACATACTCTTGTAAAAAAAAAAAAGGCCTTCCATATCAATTGATTATTAATATCAAACTAGTAGAACGTTGCTAAGATTTCAGTCACATTAGCTTCCACAAATTATTATTATTATTAATAAGAATAGCATGATACATTTGATTGGGGCACGTTACATGGAAATAGAAAAATACAAGTAGCTACAAAAACAATACAGCGATAGAAAGAAATAAAAAAATATTTTGAATAAAGAAACGCGTAATTATATTTTTTAACAAAAATGACGGCAACATGTTTCCATTAGTTAGTCCAAGTCAATTTCCCCAAAAGCACTTACAACCTAAATCTTCCAACCAGTTCTAAATAGATTTTTGTAGGGAACAGTGGTACATCGTGATTTCAGCACATCCCATTTGTGCTAAGTCCAATGAACCATACGTCTTCCTTTTGTACATTTTCTTGAATTTCCAGGCGGTTCCGAAGATGTACCCTTCTCTGAATTTGGGAAAAAAACAAGTACTATGCGCGAATCTCCTTGCATCCATACTTGCAATCACTGCATAGCCTACTGCATGAACAGTTATGCATATATAATGCAAAATTTAGTAATATAGCTGAAAGCTTGCTGTACTGTCATGATGTAGGAATATAAAATGGAAAAAAAATACAATTAATGAAATAAATGCAATTCCCAGCACCAATGTTGGAGGAACACATAGTAGGCTGTGTGTGGCAAACATAACAATTGGTCAGATATTCTTCTTAATTTAGAAAAGTTTGATGACCTGCTGGCTTTACAATAGCAAGGTATAGGGCATTCCGGGTATAGATAGGCGCCTATAGGGCATTTGGGGGTGGTTGTCTAAAGCAGTCTAAAGCAAAAAAATACACCTGAAGTTACTTCAAAGCAGATTGTACAACAGTGTTATGTTTTCAGGGCTGTAATTATGAACACATTAATTAAAATATATATATATATATATATATTTACAATAATCTGGTTATATACACATATATAACCGCAATCATCGTAGTGTTGGTACGAGATGCATTGGAAGTATATATTCTTGCTCCCTGAATGCCCAATGACAGCCACTGTAAAGTGGCAGGTCATCAGAAACAGAAACATTTCTAAATATCCTTTGTTACAACACATGAACACCATCTGGCCAATTGTTAAAATTCAGTAAAACAGAAATATATATTTTTTAAAAGGTTGGTTGTTCTCCCTCCCCTCTCTGATTCTGAATATATATACGTGCATCTCCTGGTTCAGGGATACCTGGTTCAAAAGCTATTGAGAAAAAAATATCCAACAAATACAATCAGTTTTACAATCACTACCACTACTGCACCATATTTTATAGTACCCATTCCCTACACAATAAAAAACTAGAGTTTTGTGGCAGGTAGGATGACAATAACCCAATTTTTTACAAACAACAGCACACTTTGCAGAAACCATGCAGGAATATTATTTGTAAGCATATATTTTAGCTTTATAAAATTAGGAGAGATGTGTAGGAAGATTCCCCCAGAGTCAGTATCAGCCCTTTATCACAGACCGAGTTCTCCTGGAATGACATGCGTCAAACTTTAACATGGGTTAATATCTCGTGGTCTTCATTTTTTGTTGATAAAATGTCATCACATTCTCACTTACATTCTCACAAACAAATGATAACAAACATATTTAATCCACTGGCAGTTTTATGAATTTATTTTGTGACTGCCCAATTTATTGCTGGTCTTGGTCCTGTTATATACATTGTATTTAATACAACTTGGTACAATAAAATCGTATGTCATCCTGTAAAAAAGTGGTCATGCTTTATATTACAGTCCCATAATTACCAGACAATGGCCAGGTTTCAGTTCCAATAAGGAATAACTACAAAATATGTAGATAAAGTTATGACAATACATCATAATGATAATCCTGGTAATCAAATTACAGTGATATAAAACATTATGTAAATAGTCTCTGCCATAAAACAACGAGAATGGTAAATGAATCGTGATAACTACACATTTCCAGCAGATGGTGGCAGTGTGGAGGGGGGATGGAATTTGTCTCCACAAGCTGTAAGCAAACTGCCAGAAATGAGGCCACTTCTATATCTACGACTGAACTTTTCTGCTGCTGCAAATTCCTCTAACAGGAAGGGGGCGCAAAGTGGAGCAATTGCGGGCAGGAAACGGACCTCAAATATACATTCCAACATACCTTCCCCCGACCAGGCATGAAAAACATTCCAACTGTAACCCTTAAGATATCCCCTACAGTCATCTCGAAGAAATCAAGAAAATCTCCTCAATATGGAATATATTTGTCCCGCAGTCTATTGTGGTTCTCCAGCTTTGTAAGAACATGCAGAAGTCTCGTCTTATACAGATGTATTATTTAACCCAACAAAAAATATTGAATATTTAGTATTTAGGCAATTTTATTTGTTTTCTGAGGTAACATTTGTGGTTCTATTCAACAAAATATTTTTGGTTTAAAAACAACTGAAATTGTCATTAAAAATAATTGGGGTGTTGTTTGCCCCCAGCAAACAGAAATAACTATTAACATAAACTCTGTATGAAAATAAGTAAACATTTACCAGATTAACTTGGGGTGACTAGCTCTTGTTAAATATTCTCAAGAGTAGCCCAGTCATCACCATAGCAACACAGATAGAAAACAGCTTTGTGCCTGTGTTGGTACTTACAGGTGAGTCACGGTAACCAGTGGCAACTGGCACTTTTAGAGGGCAAATTGCCAGGCCTCCACTGGCCTGTGACAACATAGTGCCCTGCGGACTAAGTCTACCGAGCTCTCACCAGCCCAGCTGTGCGCCACAACTCAAAACCACTACTTTCTTCTGAATATTTAATAATAAATTTACGGAGGCACCATTTATTTTATTATTTACACAACATTGCCCTTTTCATTTTCCTTGTAACATATATAGACTATAATATATGCATGCGTGCTTGTGTGCATGCAAGTATGTTTACATAAATCAGTCTTTAAGCTATACAGTTGAACTGCATACTCAAGAACATGATACTTACACATTAAGTTAATTTAAAATTCATGGTAAAAACATGTTCACATATTGAATAGGCCTAAGGTTCTTAGGCACGTGCACATCTATGCACGGTTTTAAACGTGTCCAGTCCTTAAAAGCAGTGAAATACAATGGGGTCTTGCGAGAGATTTCTTGTAACCTCCCTCAGCTGAATTCTCTTTCGATTGTTTCCATCAAATCCTCCTCCGATCCGTTATACAGGATGACGGGCAGGGTAAGGCCAGGCGCGTCACAGCAACCGGGGACTCTGCGAGCGGAATGAGAGCGAGGGACACGCATTCAAAATCAGTTTATTTCTTCTGATACTTCCACTGCAGTCTCCCCTTCTTTCTTTATTCCACTATAAGTTATTCTAACATTTGACTGCACTCTTCAAACTAGTAGCTATAGGCCTATTGTTCAGTAACCTAAACCGAATGTTAAATTAACTAACTCATGTCACAATACAAACTTCATCTAATTCAAACACATTGGCCACTTAAAAACAAACATTAATTTCGAGGCTAGCCAACGTCCTATAATTAAAGCGCTTTGTTTTAATTGTATTGTAGGCTATACTTTTTCCGTTTTATATGTAATGTTATAGCCTATATTTAAAAGTTACGTCTCAGTTCATTGTCATGGCGTGTTTGGCTTAATGTTTAAATATAGATAAGGGTAATTCGATATGGTCGAAACAGCAGTCTTGTCATTGAGCCGTAAATCTAAATAATTCAATGAGCAATACTCACAGGGCTGTCTCCTCAGCAAGACCCTGTTCCTCAGATACATGAAGCGCCGATGGGTCCTGGGAAGCAATTGTACCCAAATCATTCCACATAGCCTAACATTAAAATAATTAAACAAAGTTTAGGACAATATCAGTATTTATTTAATCGTAGTGTATTTAACTCATTAAAATGTAGGCATATCCGATAGATTTTACAGAATAAACCAATTAAATTTATATCGCAAACATTAAAACAGATAGCCTAATGATAAACATCCATCCTCATCTTAGACATACACAAATTTAGGAACAGACACTTTCTGTCGTGAAAACTGTACAGGGGAAAGATTTTTAAAATCGCATTAGGCTTTAGGCTATTGTTAAATCGTATAGCGCTCCCGGCCAGTGTGGGGTTTTGTTTTGGGCACTTAAGCCAAGTCGTTGACTCTTGAACACATCGGAACACATAGCCTACACATATTGCACATTGGGTCACTTTTACAAGGACACTTCTGGTCAGCAGCCCAGGCTACTTAACTAGTCTCTCAGGTTTTCATGAAAGGAACTCTCTTGTGACCTGTGTTAAATGTATTTATTTATTTTACATAATTGGATTAGTGTTCAGGACCAAAACACGCTGATCACTCGCGATGTTGGCCTATACATTGGCATAGATAACGCAGCACTGTTGGCAAAATTAACACAGAATACACATAACATCATATAGCCATTAGTCAAGCATTCTGTGACTTTGATGGCATGCTGATATAATGTCCTGTAACAGTATAGCTTAGGCGTAGAAAATACCTTACCTGGAAGCCATGGGCGTTGGGGTCATAAGGTGAATTCTTCCATGGCTGGCTGAATGTAGTGTGTTCCTTGTCGCTGGCTCGCATAGAACCGGTGTTACCTAGATGATGAGTCCTTCCAGGAGTTGAAGTGCAATCGCCTCCACTGTACGCTCTGCTGGTGTTAGACAATCCATACGTGTTACTCCTCTCAAAAGACTTCTTCCGTGAGCCCTTTTTAGAAGTAAACTGCCGGTTTTCGTACTCCGCCATCACTCGATCCAGCTGTACCTCAATGTCGTCGTCCGCTGAAAATTCGGAATCGTTTCCTTCACTGTGGCAGTCGGGTCGCGTTCCGCTCCAGGACCGATTGAAGTCGACCAGTTTCTGAATTTTCAAAGGTTTGAATAAGCCACCGTCTTTCTGATCGCATTCGGCGCTGTCCTTCTCCGCTTGATACACATTTACTTCTGTGACAGACGCAGGTGCAACCTTCTTTCCCCTACTACCACCGCTGCCCATGATGCTGTCCGCGATACACAATTCAGCAATCAGCGCACACTGAAACAAAATAACTGTCACATTTTTTAAATGTCTGAAGTACGCCTACGGTCAAATTCTCAAGTTGGCTATATAGACTACTGTCTGCCAGAAATCCGGTTGGAGAAGTTAAAATGTAACTTATTTCCACTGACGCTCACGTTAGAATGTGGCTGAACAGACAGGCGCACTTGGACAAGACGGGATATTCTCACTTCAAAAGGTATGCAAAAGTTTAACAGGCATGGTCCTTTGCTGGATCATTTTATAGCCGCACGATTTAAAAGCTAGAAAATCCATACGGTCCTGCATGCAGCTGTGAGAGGGATCATTATTAATTGGCTCATTATTGCTCCCTCATAATCAGCCACGGTTCTGATGCTATTTAAACAATATGTACTAGAATACAATGTCCGTCTATGATGTAACCTAGCTGAAGACTACATTGGGCTTTCAAGACGGTCTCGAGGTCCAGCTGATGCGAGCCCCGACTGGGAAACAGCTGGAAGAGAAGAGCGCGCAGTTACATAACAAATTTACGGCGTCCTGCTGCGATGACTCCTCCCTCTGTGTTACAAATCTGAAAGGGAGACAACAGAAACTTTCATTCATGTCCCAAAATAACACCGCAGACGGTTTGTTGTTTTGTTTTTATGATTAAAATATGTTTATATTCAGCTACTTTAAACATTTGCTTTCTCTGTTAATGTTCACAAATATAGCCAATATTGGACACATCTGGGCAGTCATTCCGTCAAAGTTTGACATAGGCTATTCTTGAATTTGAATATTACAGTAAGATTGCATAACGGTTTTTAAAATGAATATAGGCTATTACAAATACTTTGTTTTGATGGAGTATGGTTATGCAACGAGCCCTATAACCAAGTGTTGCGCCTCCTGAATGGATGGCAGATGTTGTACACTTGAGCTACTCAACCTGGAGTAAGTAAGACAAGATGTTACAGTCCCTTATTGTTAAACTGTTTCAGACTAAATTCCAGTAAATCATTGACTGCAGAGGTAGCCAAGCGATTACTGTATATTTACATTATATATATATATATATATATATATATATATATATATATATATAATTAATTTAGTAGGCTACTGTTAGGCTACTATTGGGCAAAATTACTGACTTGCACTAATACTGCACCTACTGTATCCAAATATACAATTTATGACTATTCTGATACGTCTTTGTAACCTCTTATCAACCACAATGAGAAGGACATTTGCCTGTGGCCAGCTAATAGGCTTTATTGGAGTTGGTTGAGAATAGGAGGGGTGTGTAACGGCTGTCACGGGCTGCGATGTGTGACTGATCCGGTGTTGAGTGATTAGAGCGCACCGCCGAGTTTCACCAAAGTAGTGCATTCCAGTGCGGGAGCACGGGCATCCTGGAGATGGTTCACAATGCCTTTGTTTAGTCCGCCTGCGCACACAAAGGCCAACGGGCGCGTTTCTCCTCGGCAGTTCTACCGGAGCGGCCCGAGCCTCAAGCTCGCTCATACGGGCTGTTTGCTTACCCTCTGGCGGCCTGCGCCTCTGTGCGATGACGTCACGCACCACATGTCCTCAAATTGTCTCGCTTACATCTCTCGCGCACACGGGCTTTGCCTCGCTGTGTCAATGCGTCTTTAGTTTGCAGGTGACACGAACTGCTGGAGCTGTTATTCGGCTCAACAGTATTGGCGGTACAGCCATTTCTTGGGTATACGAGCACATTCTTAATTTGTGGTTCACACTGCTGAAGTGTCCAGATGTTTATCTTTTTTTAGGCTCTGTTCTATTTTTATTGTTTTCGGTCCTATTAATAGAAGAGAATAACTTTTATTTTCCTGTTAGGGAACTTCATTTGTAGTCACCACCAACAACAACAAAAGAAGAAAAAGACATAAACAGTGGGTCATATTTAATATAAGGACACATCGGGAAAAACAATCCTCTTATTAAGTGACCTTTCTATACAGACCAAATTCTGCCCCACAAATCTTTCCCTTACAGCAATTGTCAGCTTGTTCAGAATTTTGTTGCACCACTGCCAATTCTGATGCTCGTTTACACCTCTAGCAGACTGTTGCTGCTATGTAAGCAGTAAGCACTGACACAAAGTCAGGTATATACAGTATAACCAGTGGCAAGCCAAGCATGACACAAAATATTTTGCGATTTCTGGCTTGGACTTAAAATGCCAAAATCATGACCAGCACTATGCAGGCAAACTACTGTAGTTTGGGAGTTTCTTGGGAAGTTTGGGAGAAGAGCAGGTAATACTTGCAGCTACCCTGCACTCGACAATAAATTATTTATATATAGTTTAAAACTCAGTTTTATTATTCAAATTATTTCAATATTATTTACTATAACAGGGAACAGTTATGTTCTCAGCTTACAATGGGCTGTATTTCTGCTATTCTAGAACATTTTCTCCTTTGTAGTTGTTACCTCAGTACTCCATAGAGAGCCTCTGAACATCTGGATCTTAAATTCACAGCTTGGGAGGGGTGAGGAGATGAGTGGGGGGGGGGGGGGGTGAGGGTGGGTGGGCTTAGGGGGCTGTAAGGGGTTGACTTCCTGCCGCTGAAGCTCCAGAGCCTGACAAAACAGCAGCAGCCTTAATGGACTTTAAGCACTAAAAATAACCCTCTCCTTCAAGGAGCAGGAGACCTCGGGCCTTAAAAAATGCCTTTCGTCAACAAAGAGGAGAACAAACTGTTCAAACACTCACATCTTCCACTTACTCAATAGCTGCTTACTCTGCAAGAACTGCTAAAACAAACATTCAATATGCACCTTGGTTTGTATCACGCTAAGGTACTTGGGTCCATACTGAACTAGCAAATGTAAAGTCAAGCCGGAAAGTCTGCACACCCCTTTCACCTTCTCCACATTTTATTATGTTACAGACATATTCTACAATAGATTGAGTTAATTTTTTGTCTCAAAATTCTACACAAAATAGCCCATAATGACAAAGTGAAAACAGGTGCTAATTTCTTAAAAATCTAAATGTAAAATATCATATGCACACAAGTGTGCACACCCTTTGATATGACAACTTAATTGGAGTCCACCTGTGATAAATTCAATTGATTGGACATGATTGAAGATGGCCAACACCTGCCTATATAAGGTTCCACAGTTGACAGTGCATGTCAAAGCAAACTGCAAGCCAGTGGCCACTATCATTCGTAAATGGAAGAAGTTTGGAACCACCAAGAATCTTCCTAGACCTGGCCGCCCGGCCAAACTGAGCAATCGGGGAAGACGGGTTTTGGCCAGGGAGGTGAGCAGGAACCCGAGGGTCACTCTGACAGAGCTACAGCGTATTCTTGTGGAGATGGGAGAACCTTTCAGAAGATCAACCATCCAGGCAGCACTCCACCAATCAGGTCTTTATGGTAGAGTGGCCAGACGGAAGCCCCTTTTTAGTAAAAGGCACATCACAGCCCGCTTGGAGTTTGCCAAAAGGCACCTAGAGGACTCTCAAACCATGAGAATCAAGATTCTCTGGTCTGATGAAACCAAAATGGAACTTTTTGGCCTGAATACCAAGCGTCATGTCTGGAGGAAACCAGGCACCGCTCATCACCTGACTAATACCATCCCTACAGTGAAGCATGGCAGTGGCAGCATCATGATGTGGGGATTTTTTTCAGCAGCGGGAACGGGGTGACTAGTCCTGATAGAGGGAAAGATGAATGCAGCTAAGTACACCGAGATCCTTGAAGAAAACCTGCTCCAGAGCGCTCTGGACCTCAGCCTGGGGCAAAGGTTTACCTTCCAACATGACAACGACCCGAAGCACACAGCCAAGAGAACAAAGGAGTGGCTTCAGAAAGTCTGCATGTCCTTGAGTGGCCCAGCCAGAGCCAAGACCTGAATCCAATTGAACATCTGTGGAAAGAGCTGAAAATGGCTGTGTACCGACGCTCCCCATCCAACCTGACAGAGCTTGCGAGAATATTCCAAGAGGAATGGGCAAAAATGTCCAGAAACAAGTGTGCCAAGCTCGTAGCTTCTTTCCCAAGACGCCTTGAAGCTGTAATCGCTGCCAAAGGTGCAGCAACCAAGTATTAGGCTAAGGGTGTGTACAGATATGTAACCCCTAAATAACAAATTTTTTTCAGTAAAATAAAATTGCATATTTTCTAAAAACCTGTTTTCACTTCGTCATTATTGGCTATTGTATGTAGATTTTTGAGGAAAAAAATGAACTCAATCTATTGTAGTATAAGTCTGTAACGTAATAAAACGTGGAGAAGGTGAAAGGGGTGTGCAGACTTTCCGGCTTGACTGTACATGAGATATTCCCAATAAGTTGAACACTGTTCAAAGATGTTTGAACACTAAGCTACATTCACAGGGGCCCAATAACACGTAGATAGGCCAAATTTCTCTTTTTTTCTTTTGCTTGCACAAAGGGTAGATGTCTGCAACTGAGATTTGTTGAATTCTTTTTTTTTGTTTACGAGCAACTTCTTTCATGGAAGGAACAACCTCTCCCAAGGTCATGTTTTACAAGCTAGCTGCCTCACAGGGGTGGTAGTTACAGCATAGAGAACTGCCTGAAAGGGGTGGCAGTTACTGCAGGAGGATCCCAAATCGTTGAAATCGTTCCCGGAATCATGAGGAACACAGTGCTCTCCTTCCCAAGCTCCCACTCCCACCAGAAGGAAATTAGCTACGGTTTTTGTTCCAGAGAAAGAATAAGTGGATAGGCTTAGAAACTGAGATGTTTGTATAGCCTAAAATTATAGGCTGTTTTAAATGGGAGGACTGCATGTTCAAATTTCTCACAAAGCCACTGGTCTTATTCCAGCGCTCTGCGGCATCTCTTCTGTTCTTGTGGCACAGTCAGGAAACGGCCTTTCTCCTCCCTCTCTCCCACCGCAGAAAGGGTGAGCCGAGCAAACAGACCCATTCATCAGCTGTGTTTAGACACCAGAGGGAGAATCATGGTGCTCACATTTAATTTTGTAAACAAAAGGAGCAAAGTCGTGCTCAGCCTTTGAGATCTGTTGCGAGTATTGTTCCCCAGTAAGATATGAAACGGGGCACCCAAAAGCCCCAAGCATCGCATGTTAATGAAGCTCGCAGGTCTTAAGAGTTCTGTACAGCATAACCACAGTTTAGGAGTAGTCTTAGAACTAACCCCCTACCCACCCCTTTCAGTCACTGGAATGCTCTGTTTTTGTCGAGAGTGCATGCCAGTGTTTGTGTGCACGCATACGTGTGCATGCGTGTGCATCTGGGGGTGGATTCTGAATAGCTATTCCAAGGCTGCCTCTTTCCATTTTTGCAGCTGGACCATAAACACTCCCCTTTTCTTTGTCTGCACCGCTGGGCCATCGAAAACAATAAGAACGCGCCCCCCGGAGCCAACCTTTATAGCCGCAAGTTTACTGTCAGTCTACAGGACACTGTCTGGTTTTTGAACCCCGGTTTCTGGGTGGGAGTGAAGTCCAATAAACGAGGAGGAGGTTTATGCAGAGCGGACAATGCGCAGGCTAAACGCGGAGTTTAAAATAAATGAAATTAAAATGCTCTGAAAATCATCTCATGACAAAAAATGTCAGAAAATGAGCCTTAATTGTTGTGTGAAATCCAAACAGCTGGTTGGATAGGAAATACAAATTCATTAGATTCCTGATTTCTTTGGCTTAATTCTATTCCCCATATGAGCCTGTGGTCTGAGCTGTGTTCCAGCTTCAATTCTGTCCAAGAATCTGGCCATGCTCTTCCAGGTCTCCAAGGTTTGAATACACAGACTGCTGGAGAATCAACCTCACAATGGAGTCTCTGTCACTACATTGTGTAGTATGTTAACATATTGTTGTTGTGCAAGCTGCCCTGAGGTTACTTGAAGTGTATTTTCTTGCTTTGGACCACAAACCTGAAGAAAATACACCAAGCGATTCCAAAGTAGCTTGAAAATTTTAATATTTTGTATATATCCGGTTTCATATTGTTCTTTCCTTGAGGGCAGTGATCTCAGGTTGCAAGCTCCATAAAGGAAATAGTTCCAAACCAGAAATAAGGTTAAACATAATTTTTTTGAAGAATAATCAGGTATATGCACACAAACAACATCTGGAGGCATAACATCGTTGCACAAGCTGCTTTGGAGTTACTTAACGTGTATTTGTTTGCTTTAGACCACAAACTCTCTGATACCGCCATATCTTGTGTAAAGCCGAGAGGTCATTAGAAACTTCTATAAACACTGTCGCACACAAAAACTCTCGGCCAATCAAAGGCTAACACTAAAACTGAAATAATACCAAGAAACCCCAGTAAGTGAACTATCCCTTTAACTGCTTATTTATACATCATTTATATCTCACAGAACTATCAAATACATTTTTAAAAAGCCTAAACATAACATGTTAATGAAACTTTTTCAAGTTTACTTCAATTTATGTGCACAAGCCATGCTTTTAATAGGCAGAGTGCACATTCTGCACAACATTGGGAATTGTAATGAAAGTTGCATAAACTCACCTTCCATTTAACTTAGAGCAAAACATTGTTTAAAGGTCATCTTAGTACAGACCTGGGGTATTCACTCCCAAGGACCACACAGATGTGGTTTAGATGCAGCTGGCATGGCCAAGAGGTAGCTACCACACAACCTGTTCTTGCATGCCCAACTTTCATCAAGCTACTTACACGTTGAATCTAAAGCTACGATTATGTCCAACTTTGAAACAAAATATCTTTTATCGCACATTAAAACTGTTTTAGTGCATGCTTTTAATTGATTCAACTGAAACAATATAAATTATACAAAATTCCGGGAAGTGGATTATCCCTTTAAACTATTTTTAGAATCTACATCACTTTAATTAATACCAAGTTTGCATAACTTTGGATGCGAATAACAGTGTAAAGGAGCCAGACAGAATCATGCTTTTCAGATCTCATATGCTGATGTGTTTGTGGCGGAAGTGACCAATGACGTGCTGGGAAAGCTGCAACCCTGAACGACACTCATTCACTACTCCTGACAGGGCAGTACAGGGTTGCCACGGTTACGCTCCCGTTACCCTTGCGGAGTGCAGCTGGGGTGAGAGAGAGAGCGAGACGCTGCTGTCCTGTTCCTGTGCAGCTCCTTTCAGTGGCAGCTTGATAACTGCAGTGATGGTCAGAGGTTAAATGTAATCTAAATGTACAATCTATTCAGCACTGTAACGTCTGTCACCGATGCTGGAAAAAAAAATCTCGGCTTTTTTTCTGCCGTCTCCCAGAAGGAAAAGTCTGTTTGCATTTCTAATGCCTGAAAGAGCCTGTCCGTCCGGTCCAGGAAGCCAATGACATAGGCAGAATTGTTACAAGTTTTGCAGACTTGTGGGATTGAAAAACCATCTGGCATTTATTTTTTCAGGAAATTTTCCCACACGTCGTAGATCAATAAGACTCAACAAAACAGAACTGGAGCTAAATGGCGAGATTAAAAGCGTTGCTGTGCAGAAATATCCACTTATGTTTCTTTGCTGTAAACATGCCAGCTTGTTGTTTACTCTTTTCTGGCATAAAGCATGTTATGACAGCGGTATTTCTTAGCTGTGGAACATCGTTGGATTTTGAAATCACCGCGGCACCGTTGACGGAGCCGAACATCGGCGGCCCAGAGGTACAGCCATCTGTCACCTCAGCATGTTTCAAATCCAAAGGTTTATTCTGCTTCCATATTGTTCATATGGGTTCCCTCCATTCCATGTTGATAAGGTTTACCTCAAAGGTGCAGTGGAGAAACAGGGCACTCAATTTACACCCGAGATGTGTTTATCGCTGCCCCACAGCGCACCCAGCTCTGATCTGGCAGTGAAGACGGAGCAAAAAAAAACTGTATTATGGTGGACGCAAACATCTCCGTCACTGCTTACAAGCAGAGATCAACTAGTTCCTTCTGAATGTAACAGTGTGTTAATAGCAACTATAAACACGATGATTGAGTGGGTAAACATGCCTGCTGATGTTGATTGCTTGACCTTATATGCATACATCATCTCACTGTCGAGAATGGTTAACTCAGACCTGCAAAGCGTTGAAGAACAGAAACAAGGCCCTCCACATGCATAACAGGCACACAACACAGGTGAACATGCTTATCTGAATGCGTTGGACTTTTGGGCTAATTTAGGATTTAGGAGTACTAAACTACATTACAAAACAAAAGGTGACTTAACCCTCTCTGTGCCGAACACTCAACTGTGTAACTCACAGAATGGCAGAGCGACATAAACATAATTTCATGTTTTCACAAACATATACTACTCAAAAGAACTTAAGGGTAAAAAATATTTGTGCATATAAATATAAGCTAACAAGCTAAAATGGTGACGACGAATGACAAAATCATTATTTGATGGCTCAAGAACAGAAAACACAAAACAAAAAACTTTTGATTAGACACTAGTTTATTACCCTGATGAAAAAAAGTCATGCAGACCCCCCCGCCCCCCCCAAAATGATGATGTGATGATGAATGGAAAATGCTCAGCCATTTTATTGCTAAAATTGGCATGCATGGAATGGACACTCATGCAAAAAACGTGCAAATGGTGCATGAGGTGTCACAATGGGTGTTTCGAGGCAGTTTGTCAGTTTACTCGGACTAAGTTCGTGCTTCAAATCCATGAAAAGAAAATCTGGGTTAACTTAAAATGTTTCTAAAGATAAGTGCAATGAATGCATGTCCCTTAATAACATGATGTCTATAGTCCAAATGACAACTTAAAGGGGGATATTCTAACCCTATCTGGCTTAAAAAAACATACTTACAAAAATGATCAAAAAATTTCCTTTGACCCTTAAATTCTTTTTAGTATAAAAACATCTGCATTAAACTAGCTTTTAAATTTTGCTTTTCTAAACAGTATGAACACGGTATTGCCCTGTATTTGAATCACAACTTTAAACACACTATTATTGCAAGGTTTGAATGGCTTTTAAATAAAATAAAAAAAATTATTTACATTTTTTTATTTGGCCAGTATTCAAATTTAGAGTTAAAATGGTAAAAAGATGTACCTGGGGATGTTCATTTCAGATAGCAAGCATCTTGGAAGGGTTCATTCAGGGGGCTGTCTTCCACCCTTTTCTCAAATACAACTAAGAGGAAAGTCAGCCGAGGATCCAGCTCTGGCACCACAGGTCATTTGGCGCAGCCACAGTCTGGGTCAGGAATCCACAAAATGATTGAGGTGGGCCTACATTATGCTTACTTAACTGCTTCAGTTAAACCATCGCAAATACAAGGTGACGTACAATTCACAAATCACCCGCGCTGGGTGGAAAGCGCACGCGACCGCACCACGGGGAAATAGCGATACAGTACGCCATCAAGGTTACATTTAAACTGTTATGTACAAAGATGTCAGCGTCAAAACGACGATGTAAAAGGAGTCGTAGTCTACAGGTTCACAAAGACGACAGAAAATGACCATTGGAATACGTATGTATTTTTAAGACGATCGGATACCTGGCGGTAAAGCGAAGCCATGTAAAGTCAATGAGTCAAGAGACTGCATGCTTGAGAGAGAGGATTCGTCATTACTGGCGGAGTCATGCAATACGCTACTAGAATTGCTTGACGTCAATGGTGGCATTGCACTCGTGTAATTTGTTTTCTTATAGTAGTCGATTTCATGATACGGAGACAAATAATTGAGAAAACTTACCATGTTACTTTAATAAAAATTCAATTGAAATGGTCCAATTTCACGACTTAAGATATTTCGGAAGAAAAATGGAAGTCCAGCGACATCCTCTGTTGGTCAATGGTTGTTTTTTTTTAGTCAGTATCAGTGTACCATTATTTCTGCACCAAATTAAAATGAATCTATTGTAAAAGAAGTCAGATTTCCAGCTGTGACTGAATCAGCGTGTGCTCAACATCAAAAATAGGTGTGCAAAAACAGCCTTTTACTTTAGTTGCAGGCTACATTCGGAGATAACTTGACAGACGTTTTGAGTTAAAAAATTCGAAGAAAAAAAAGTTCTCAGACATCTCAGACGAGGCCTCAATGGAAACGAGTGCAGCAGATACTGCGTTAGAAACTTGGTGCTACCCTCACTCAAAAATAGCTATGAAGGCTGACAGGTGAAACGTTTGGTTTCGCAACGAAAAACGTGACTTTGCATTTGGGCGCGGTTGAGCGATTCTTTAATTTGTATCAATACTATAGCGATTCAGTCGTTAATTTGGCGCACAAAGCGTTCGCAGCTGTTGCCCCGACGCAGCATTTGTAGCACTCGGTATACAGGTGCAGCTCAAAAAATTAGAATATCGTGAAAAAGTTCTATATTTTTTGTCACTCATTTCAGAAAAGTGAAACTCATATATTATATAGATTCATTACACATAGTGAAATATTTCAAGACTTTATTTCTTGTAATTTTGATGATTATGGCTTACAGCTAATGAAACCCAAAATTCAGTGTCTCAGAAAATTAGAATATTTTGCTTTAACATATTTTTAAAGTATCATATTTAATATTTGGTCGCATATCCTTTGCATGCTGTTACTTCCTGAAGTCTGTGACCAATCAACATCAAAAGACTCTCGATATCTTATTTCCAGGAACTGTTACAAGCGAAACAATAAGCTCTCTGCATTTGAATGGATCTCTATGGGAATTGGGGGGTGAGACTAGATTCAGCTGTAAATTACACTGGTACAGTATGGAACACATGGCTGGCTAAATGGCTGTAAGTCATCAAGGGTCTGAGCTATCGAACGAGCCCAAAACCATCACTCTGTTGCCAGATATGGAGTAGATGTGGATGGATCACTGCAAGGGTTATTTCTCCTGACTCATTTTCCTATAGAACTCTATGGGGAAAAAAGTCAGGAGAAACAACCCTTAAAGGGATCCATACACATCTACTCCATATCTGGCCGCAGAGTGATGGTTTGGGGCTCGTTTGATACCTTAGACCCTTGATGACGTACAGCCATTTCACCAGTCATGTGTTCCATACTGTACCAGCGTAAATTACAGATTAAACTAGTCTCACCCCCCAATTCCCATAGAGATCAGTTCAAATGCAGAGAGGTTATAGTATCGCTTGTAACAGTACCTGAAAATAAGATATCGAGAGTCTTTTGATGTTGATTGGTCACAGACTTCAGGAAGTAACAGCATGCAAAGGATATGCGACCAAATATTAAATATGATACTTTAAAAATATGTTAAAAGCAAAATATTCTAATTTTCTGAGACACTGAATTTTGGGTTTCATTAGCTGTAAGCCATAATCATCAAAATTACAAGAAATAAAGGCTTGACATATTTCACTCTATGTGTAATGAATCTATATAATATATGAGTTTCACTTTCTGAAATGAGTGACAAAAAATATTGAACTTTTTCACGATATTCAAATTTTTTGAGTTGCACCTGTAGGTTCTTAGTGGATCTACCCCTGAGTGTTCGGTCACCTGTGCAGCCGGTGCAGGATTTCTGCTGACCTTGGTGTCCAAGCATGCAGTGCGTCAGGCCAACTGCTGTGGTCGGAACACTGACCCGCAACATACATTGCCTAACACGTTTTACAAAAAAGTTATGCAGTAACATAATTCACTAACTACATAGTTACTGAATTCCTTAGAACTAAGCATTTGGTTTTAAATCCACATCTGAAAAAAGAGCTCAGTCCATTTCTGTTTTAAAGAGAAAGAGAACACATGGCCCCACTATTCATGATCTACAAAACTACATTGACCTCCACCAGACTACAGATGGCTCCTTAATTATGAAATATGACAGGGCTCCAGTCCAAGAACTGTAAATCAAACACTTACATAACGAACACCAGGCTAAAATGGAAGAAAATACATTCCTTGCATTTCCCCACTGTTAAATTGCCCTGTAGATTTATTCTCCTGATGGTTTGTTCAAATTTTTACTGTCAAAAATGTGGCTCTAAATGTATTATGCTAGATTTTTATAGGTTTACACTTGTGCTGTCTCATATGCATTTTAACCTGCTGAATTGCAAGCACGTGGGTGAAATATGTAATATTTGGCTTGATGTACATAGCTATACACACACTTAATTGTGAGTTAATGTAGTACAATTTTTGTACAGAAAATATTTTAATATTAGGATGGCAGTGCCACCTTGTGGCAGAATTTACACATTGCAGATTTTCAGCACTATAAGTACTGAACCCCACATACGATACCGTACTATAAGTACTGAACCTCACATACGGTACCGTACCATAAGTACTGAACCTCACATACAGTACCGTACTATAAGTACTGAACCTCACATACGGTACCGTACTATAAGTACTGAACCTCACATACGGTACCGTACCATAAGTACTGAACCTCACATACAGTACCGTACCATAAGTACTGAACCTCACATACAGTACCGTACTATAAGTACTGAACCTCACACGGTACCGTACCATAAGTACTGAACCCCACATACGGTACCGTACCATAAGTACTGAACCTCACACGGTACCGTACTATAAGTACTGAACCTCACATACAGTACCGTACTATAAGTACTGAACCTCACACGGTACCGTACCATAAGCACTGAACCCCACATACGGTACCGTACCATAAGTACTGAACCTCACACGGTACCGTACTATAAGTACTGAACCTCACATACGGTACCGTACTATAAGTACTGAACCTCACATACGGTACCGTACTATAAGTACTGAACCTCACATACGGTACCGTACTATAAGTACTGAACCTCACATACAGTACCGTACTATAAGTACTGAACCTCACATACGGTACCGTACCATAAGTACTGAACCTCACAGACAGTACCGTACTATAAGTACTGAACCTCACATACGGTACCGTACTATAAGTACTGAACTTCACATACGATACCGTACTATAAGTACTGAACTTCACATACGATACCGTACTATAAGTACTGAACCTCACATACGGTACCGTACCATAAGCACTGAACCTCACATACAGTACCGTACTATAAGTACTGAACCTCACATACGGTACCGTACCATAAGTACTGAACCTCACATACAGTACCGTACCAGAAGTACTGAACCTCACATACAGTACCGTACCAGAAGTACTGAACCTCACATACGATACCGTACTATAAGTACTGAACCTCACATACGGTACCGTACCATAAGTACTGAACCTCACATACGGTACCGTACTATAAGTACTGAACCTCACATACGGTACCGCGCTATAAGTACTGAACCTCACATACGGTACCGTACTATAAGTACTGAACCCCACATACGGTACTGTACTAAAGTATTGTACAATACTGGCACAGTAAATGACCCCATAGAGACAAAGGTTAGAAGCATATCCATTAAACAGGAAACAGCAATTGAACTTAGAGGTTCCAATTCCAGCTGAAAACTTCTAAATGCCACTATCCAGATCAGACATTGCAACAGGTGTATCACATGCCACAGCAGGTAGGTGGTTGAATGGAATCTTTCTATTCTGATTTTTATTTTATGTCAATACCACAACCATTGAGAAAATGGGATGTTAGCTCGGTCTGATGTGTCATGGAACACTCTTCACTGGTTGGTTTCTCTAGTCAGATGGAGGCTTTAGTTTGGATGTACCAGTCGAGCTTGTTTATATTGTTTTCAAATTACAATGAAGAGAATTCAGTAAGAAACGTAATGCCAGCTTATTCAAAGCTACATCAATGATTTCAAAGAGAGGTGAAGTTGGCGAAACCCGTAGAACACCGATTTCCAAAGACTCCTCAGTGTATGACTTTATTCAACATTATGATGCCCCTTATCACATGACCTGCTGTGATTCTCACTGTCAAACGCCCCCCTATCCTTCCCCCTGTGAAAGTCCACTGTGCGCCCCTAACCGCTACACTGACGCGCAGTGTTTTGGCCGTCCGAATACATCACTGGCGACCGCGTCTGCAGTCACCGGTTCAGGTATGAGTTTGCTTCCCAGGCGAGCCTGGGGTGTGACAGGTGGCTGCTGGTTCTATAGGCGAGCGTGTGACACACTGCACCCAACACCTTTCCCAGGTCAATGCACCCTTGAAATAGGGGACATCCAAATGTTTGTTACGCAAAGTTAAAACATTTCAAGTCAACAGCCCAATACAGAGCAAAATGCTTGCAGCTACTGAATGCCCCTGGTTACTGAAACTGTCATACGCCTATGGAAAACAGGTAATATCAACAAACCAAACTTGCATTCAGAAAAAAAAGAGACAAAAATAAATAAATCATGAGACATTCCAACGTGTTCTGAAAAAGCAGGAATGATTGAAAAGGTTACAGGACCTAAAGCAACACAGTAGATTCTCAGAGCTGAGTGAGTAGGGCTGATGATAAGCACTAACAACCTGCTGTAGATCCAGCCCCACTGCGCAGCAATCACCGATTACCTCTCCTCCATCCACCAGGGGGAGCCATAGCTCTTAAATGCTGCGAGCACACACGCGCAAACACACGCACGCACAGCTATGGCGCACACTCCCAATGAAAAGTTGTATTTTTATTCATATCCACAGGAAATATAACTGGAAGAAAAAAACCTTGGTATGACAACACAATAGCGCATCGTTCAACATGAAACTTAAAATAATCAAACGGTATGCAACACGCCACAGTAACTTGCGTCACCGATTGCACTGCCTGAGGGGATAGCGTCGTCCGTGAGCAATCAGTGGTGTCTTTTTTATCATTTATTTTTTTTAGAAAAGGATTTTGCCCAACTCGAGTTAGAGGTGGGGAAAAAAGCAGCATTTTTCTTTTCTTATTTTTAAACCATGATCAGCAGTTCCTGTGGCGAAGCCCATTGGGCCTCTGCCAACTCACAGGGGCGTGGCCGTGTGTCCGCGGACAGGCATAAGGGTCCTCTGGTTTCACAGGAGGAGGCTGGTTGAGAGGCAGCTTTGGCAGGCGGGGCTGGCTGGGCGTTTGTGGGCGGTGCAAAGTCAGACGGAGCTCAGTTTGACCAGGCCCCTGACTGAGTCCTCGTGCAGCGAGTCCTGGCTGGCGGGGTTGTAGAAGGGGAGGGTGTGACTGTGGGCCAGGGGGGCGGAGCAGGGCAGCATTCCCGGTGGGGAGGGCGCCTCCTCGGGGGTCAGGAAGTGGTGGTGTGGCGGCCCCTCCTGGTGCGGCAGCAGGTCGGGTTCACAGCTCAGGTTTGGGGTGGAGGTGGGCGGGGTCGGCTGGCCCAGGGGAAGCAAGGCGCAGGGGCCGCTCAGCGAGGTCCTGGCTGGCAAGGGGGCGTCGCCAGGCACCATGGAGATGGGCTCGCTCTGCAACAGGGGCGTGGCTGCCGCCTGCAAAACGAATTTGGTGCTCTGAATGCACTGGTCCTGATCACACTGTAACGGGACAGGAGGTGGGGAAAGGGGCGGAGGGAGGGATTGATATCAGTAATGATCAGGGTGTAAATAATAATTTGGTGAGGTTAGAGCAGGGATGTAAATTGAAAAAAAAAGAGGTGTGATGGAGGAGGAAGAGTGTAAGAGACAGACGTAGGCGTAGAGATGAAATGAGAGGGTGGGTGTGGAGGGGGGGGGGGGGAGAGCAGGAAAGAGATTTAGGGGGAGATGTTAGTGACCTGATCGACCCTCGTTTCAAACACCACCCACTCTGATGCGTCCCAGCTTCAGTCAATTAAGCCACATTGCCAATGCACATTAATCTGGAACTCAACGGGTGGAGTATCACTAAATGCTTTCCCCCTTTTAAAAAGTAATGGTGCAAAATCTTGCTGCGCTCAAAGAATATTTGGGAAAACCAATGCAGCTTACTTGACAGGTACAAATAGTTACACAGGTTAGAATCGTAATATGAAAACGCACAAGAGCTTTTAAAACCTTTTGTCACTTGAATACAAAATTGGCAGCATTCATTTCATGAAAAAGCAGGTAATGGTTCTGAAATGGTTCTGCAGGTAAAGCTTCCAGTTATCAGAACACACTGCAATTTCAGCGCATGTTTGGTGGGGGACTGATTGTCACGCACGTGTGTGTGGGTGTGTGTGTGTGTGGGTGTGTTTGTGTGTGTGTGGGGGGGTGTTGATGACTTGCAATGCCTTCAAACAAACCCTCTTGAAACCAATCATTCATTATGATCCCACAGAAAAAGCTGCAGTGGTTCATTAAAGGAACAGTTTACTTCCTGGGGTTTTTAGATATTATTTCAGTTTTAGTGTATGTTTTTGATTGGTCCAAGACATTTTTTTGTGTGAGATTATGAAATGTATTTTAAATATTCACAGGGGTTTCTGACAACTTGCTGGCTTTATCATGGCTGGTATAGAGGTATTCAGGTGTTTCTGGTCTGAAGAAAAAAAAATGCAATTCAAGTAACTCCCAGAAGGTGAACAATCACCATTTACTTACTACATACATTTTTTTTTTGCAAAGATTACAATTCAAACTTGCTGGTGAGATTTCATGTTTGTTGCCATGATGTGGGAGGTTTAAAATAGACCAGGCGCCTATGCTTTCAGAAGCAAATAAGTCATGCTAGTGCACATACTGGCAAAGCCGCAGGATTGAATACATTTTTGGGTAAATGCTCATTTAATACAGAAACAATGAACAGACACTAAGGCTGTCATTTTTTTTGTTCAACAATCAAACTTGTTCGTATCTCAGAAAAATAAAATATTCTGAGTATGTAATCAAAGGGTTCAAATTTGTAATCCCGTTGCCTAGGCGAAATAAGGAGCCTGTTTGTGCACTGTGCTCATGGTTACGCTCAATATCAAAGAAACCGATAAACAACAAGCCATGTTAATGTTTTGTCTGGAGGGTACACTGCTAGGCAGCCTACATAAAGTTCAAGTGTGGGTCATGTCATCTGCGTAGCCTGTAAACTATACCTTCGAGGCTTGAGGAGCCAGGAAAAATTGTAACTCCAGTTACTCCAGGAGTGCCATTTGGAAATATGACCGTTCTCTGCCATTGGAGACAAAATAACCAAGAAGAAAGTCGCGTGCAAGGTATGCAAGCGGCAACTGCCCTATTAAGCCTCCAAAGGCTGACACTTTCCCCCCCCCTCCAAAGGAGATCCGTTAGTTCAGTTTAGTTTAAATAAGCCATGCTGTTGTTGCGAATTAACGATGGACTCGTGCGTTATCATTTTTGAACAGTTGATCTCGAGTCATTTTATTGCTGTGAATGACATCATTGGCCCTGGTTTTGGATACTGTCGTTATTTCCTAGTTATGTATAACCATAGCGCGGTTAAGCTATTTACATAGCTAAACATTTAATGGGAAAATACAAACTGAGCCATAATAATTATACATTTAGGCAACGTTATGTTTTAAATTTTCACGGTAGAAAAATGTTAATAAATACAAACTAATTTCTCTATTATGAGAGATATTCGTTCAAACTACATTTTTGGAAAAAGCGACGGTACTAATAGACGCTGACGTTCATGACGAGATGAGCGAATACGCTGCTGACTAAACTCCGTTCCTCCCTGGGCCACATTCTGACCTATTACGCACTAGGAAGGGCACGTTTTGATTCCATATCGTGGGGAAGCAGCACTGGCCTTATGCCCCAAGAGTACTTTTTTCACTTATTTGTGTGCCAAGGGCCTGATTTACTAAGACCTCTAGCGTGTGCAATGCCCTTTAGCACACGCAAAAAAGGTCTTGCACACGCTAAAGTAAATCAAGCCCCAAGTTTTTAAACCAGGGTTCTGCAATACTGGTCCTAGAGAACTGCAGAGTGTGCTGGATTTTGTTGTACTCAGCACTTAGTTAACCATTTGAAGTTGACTGGACAGTTAACTCGCCTCGTTCTCCAGCCTAAACTGGTTGCTGAATTTAAGGTGAAAACAAAAACCTGCAGACCCTTCAGCTTGCACACGCGCGCACACACAGTTTTGGTCAGGCACAGAGACAGACGGCAGAGAGCTCCTACCATGTGACTTTGGGACTGCGTGGACCCATACAGGGTGATTCCGTTTGTGGGCGGGGCAGCCTGCGGCACGTCTGTTTGGATGAAGCCCCGTCTGTCAAGCAGACTGAGTGGGTGGAGACAACACAAAAACCAAGGTAACATTAATGTCATCATACAGGCCTTTTTGGTTGTCCAGTGTTTGAATAAGACCATCGTTACCGTGGGATCAATGCTGCACATCAACGCAAACGTATCGGACATGGGCGGGCGGAAAAAGTTGGATAAGCGCAGGGTGATCCATCCTACAAGCTCCATGGATAATACTTACACGGCAGGTTTTAAGACCAGAAGCCTCATTTATCAATGGCGCATATGCAGAGAAGGTCATTAACTGCACACATTCTCAGTTGGTTGGCATCAAATGTGAACTTGATGTGAAAATGTGCAAACTATGAGTACACACAACCAATGGCTAGAACGTTGTATTGCAAGCCAGAGATAAACATTTCATTATTTATCTAAATCATGTATGAGATTGGGTATGTGTACAGTAATTAATCACGGTTATTGTACCCGTTTGCTTCGAGTGGCAGGATAACGACAATCAGCAAACACGAGGCTCAACGTCCAGTCAACGCTGACAGCCTTGTTGCGACTCACCTGGGCGGGAGGGGCCCGCATAGGGCCGAGCAGCAGTTGGTGAAGATCCCGTAGCTGTACGGGTTGTAGTTGTCCTTCCCCCTTTTCGACGACCACGACCCTTTAATCTGGAAGGAGGGGGCAGAGGAAGGAAATGGCGTGAGGACGTGGCAAGTCCAGTCCTGCCCCCCGCCCCGCAGAAAAACTAAAGCTGCTCTGCCTGGCAGTAGAACTCATCCATAGGTAGATGAAACATACTTCAGATTGAGGCACCCTCAATGTTTCCAATCAGACGATAGCCGTTTGAGTCACTAAAGGCTATGCTACTATCATACAGATTTTTTACAAGACAGACGATACCTGCGGGTTTTATGAGTAGCCCAGACTCATTGTGTGACAACAGTAGCATCAAAGTAAACAGAAACCATGTCCACTTCAGCGGTAGGAATGTAGGCGTGTACTCAAATACAGTATTGCTGCGGACTATGGTTTGGTACTCATATCGTTGTTATACACTTTAAAAAAAAAAAAATTTGTTTCTGATTTTTCCCTTTTTCTCCCAATTTAGTAGCCAATTGAACCCCTATTCGAATTCAATTCCCCCCCGTGTAGCAACCGCTAGAGAACCACCGCTGCACAACCCCGTCAATCGGTATATTTAGGGAGGGCGCTACGTCCTCTACAGGGCGCAGCTTCTGACCGTGACACGCCCTGGGTTCTTCTGTGCGCAGCGGTTCTCTCCGAGCCCCTCCCCCCACCCGGAAGCGACCGCCAATTGTCGCTTCCACAGGGCACCGGCCACGCTCGGCTATGGCAGGACCGGGGCGCGAACCCCGATCCTCGGAGTACAACTGCGCTGACTGAAAGTCAGCGCTCTTTACCGCTGTACCACCGCGGCGGCCCCCGTTGTTATACACTTTGAAATGCTCAGTGTGCTCATATCCTCATTAGTGGTAAATGGTCATTAATATGGCCTAATGTCCTTGTTAGTGTTTAATGCTGGTTAATATGGGTGTGTACACGCGACTTCATTAGCGCTTAACGTTTGCTAATGTGGGCGGGTACTCACGTCCTCATTGGTGGTCTGGTTGGAGCTGATTAAGTAGGTGTGGAATCCGGACAGACCCACTATGGACCACACAGAGAAGAAGCACACAACCACCTCCAGCACAGTACCGGTGGTCAAGGAATACAACCGCATCGCTACAGTCATTGATCTGTCATGGCTCCGCAGTGCGGTTAAACGGCTTCAACGGCATGAAAGAAAGCAGTGTTCGGCCTGGTAATTACGATGGACGCGTAAAACATACACGTGTGTGGACTTGCATACACACACACGCACACAGACAAACATACACACGCTCACACACACAGGTATAGAAAGGATATCTTGCAGGACTGTCTTTGAGTGCGTTGAGGAACCCAGAGCGGTGAGATCCTGTCAGAAAGACACAGATGCACAGACGCTTAACTTTATGTAGTGATAAAAGCACAGTAAAACCCCTTTAGCCATTACTTCTTGAACTGGGTGGGGCAGGAAAAAAAGGGGTGGGTCATAGGGTGGGAAAAGGCGGGGTGTGGAAAGACGTTATGCTGCAAACATTCACGTTCTACAGTCACTCTGTGAAGAGTGGACACCACAGCAGCCTACCCAATGCTCAATGAGATTTATTTTAGTCAGGGGGTGGGATATTGATTTAAGTGGATTTCACCACTTAGAATTAAAAGAAATAATAAAATAAAATGTCATGACAGCCACTCAGTGGTCCAGGCCCGCCCACATCGAGATGAGACCAAACACTTGCGTCAAGAGGCCGTCACTAACGAGGTGAGACATCTCTAACGAGGCCAGCCACGGTGGAGGCAGCGGTACTTACTGAGGATGACGTGCGTGATGACGAAGGCGAAGATGAAGACCGTGAGGAAAGACAGCGACAGGATGAACATGTAGAAGAAACGGTAATTCCTCTTCCCAACGCAGTTACCCACCCAGGGGCAGTGGTGATCAAATCGCTCTGCGGAGAGATGGAGAGAGAGGGGGAGAGAGGGAGAAAGAGAGAGGAATGGGCAGAGAGAGAGAGAGAGATTAGCTGGAGAGGATACAGTGAACCACCAGGGCCCTCACGGACACACCTGCCAGGCCGGCAACTGTAGAGGCAACAGCTGCTCCTTACACAATATATCCCTGCCACTAGAAGACATTTCATCCGGCTTTGATTCTCTAAACACTGCTTTGGGAAGGATTATAAACATGGACCCAAGTTTTATTTAAACTGTAAACTATTAACAGCCAGAGCAGGAAGTTTGTCGGGGACATGTACACATGTACGTACGCACGCACGCACACACACACACTCACCCACACAGTTGTCACAGAGGCTGCAGTGGGAGGCGCGGGGAGGCCTGAAGATCTTGCAGGTGAAGCAGTACTTCAGCTTCACCGTCTGTCCGTTAATGATCACCTCTTTCGTCCTGGGTGGCGGCCGGTACCCCCCCGAACTGGACCCGTTAGCCATGTCTACGTGAGAGAAAAAAAAAAAAAACTTTATCGGTTTACACGAAGAGCACAGAAGAGAGATCTTCAGTATTTACATACTAAACTCCACTCGGCGTGCGTGCCGGCCGTGTTTACACAGTAAACTCAGTTGAGCAGGGCTCTGACTCTGAACATCTGGAGAAAAAAAGTTACCCTTGTGAGACTGGTTTCCTGCAATCTCATTGGTTCGAGCTAAATTTGGCCAGCATTCCGTTACAGGCCATTGGCTGAATCAGGCACTGTCATCTGAAATCAGTGTCAACCTGGAGGCTACCCATCGGTTTACTTGGGTAAAGTGCATCACAAATGCTTTTAACAGTACACTGTCGATGAAATGCAATTATACAAGAACACTTCAGCAGTGGAATTTTAACAGACCTTTCTGAGCATGCTCAGCCCTCATTTTTTCAATTATGTACTTCGTTCTGAGCACAGATAATTCTCCCTTTCCACCAATTTATCTGCCATTAGGAGACAGAGGCTGTTATTACGGAGTGCTCATCCACCCATTACAGAACGAGCAGAGGCACCTTCAATGTCAGCCAAACTTTCCTCACGACCCATTAGAGTGTGAAGAGAGAGTCAATTCCCCGAGCAGAGAGGGCGGGGGAGGGCAGGGTGGACATGTGCCATACAACAAATGAGTTTGCGGAAAAAACGGTCCCCAACAGTCTCCTATAGCGGGACCTCGTTCACATTCTGTCATGAAGACCTGCGGCATTCGAGAAATCCCAGTTGAAGTTCCCCTTTTCTGTTCAAAAAGATGGTTCCCAATCTCCTCGCCAATCGCCTTTGCCCCGGATCACCCACGTCGTCGGCCGTCAGCAACAGACTCCTGCACGAAGCGGCCAGCAGAGTGCAATGACGAAACCGACTAGATTCCAGACCAATTATTTTCTCTGTCACATACACTGGGCCCGCCAAGTCACAGGCTTTCCCCTCCTGCCAACCAGGGTGTCAAATTAACACCAGCCACATTCTGGTAAACTTTTGATTGTGGCTGGTAAGATTTCTACCCTACCCTAGCCACTTTGGCCGGCAACCAATCAGGTTGTGTTATATTGTAAAAGTTAATGTGGCTGGTAAAAAGTTAAAAATGGCTGGTGATTTTAGGAATCCACAAGCCACTCTATCTAGTGGGTGAAAAAGTTAATTTCATACCGTGCTGCCAACCCACCCAATCATTACCGTCTGACAGCTCACGGCAGTCGGTGGCGTTCATTGTTCGCAGCGGTTTACCGATGTTTCTGCCGCCATGATTCGACTGCGCTTGCACCGCTGGTCCTTGGTAGGCGCTAATCTTACCCCACTCCCCCGTCGCCTCGCTAAAATTCTAATAATAACGTCTGTGACAGCGCAACAAAGAGTCGGCCGCTGAGCAAGCGTGGATTATTTCAGAAGCGGAGCCAACAAGAAGAGATTTAAAAAGAACGCAGAACAGGAAAATTGGCGGGCGGGGAACGTTATTTCTGTCGTGCGGAGACCGGGCCAAGTAATATTAACAATATGGGAGCATTAAAAAATGCTGTTTTACAGAGACAGAGCTGAGTAATAATATTCATAAATATATGCACGATATGAGGGAAACCCCTGGCACAGGCTCCACGGCAACCAAGGACATAGCACTGAACCCGGGTTTCCTGAAAGCGACAGGAGCCAAAACAGCCTTCGGCATCCGCCAACCTCTCCGCACTTCCTGTCAAGCCACCTTCGCTTCTGCCGGCTTCCTGCGTTGCCCGCTGAGCCCCGTTCCGTGTTCCTCGCGACCAGGCAGCCCGGGCCGTGCCGAGACGGATTGCGTAATGGCTGGCACTCTCTCCCAGATAACTTGCCTGAATTTGCTCTGGGGGAGGGGACTGCGAGGAGAAAATAAAGACGTGCAACATTAAAGTATCCTCTGCCGATCGCGGACGAGCGAAGACTGCCAATTTGTGTGGTCGATACAGACGGAGATCATCCCCTGGCTCTGCCCTGGAGTGAACCCTGTAGACCAAGTGCCCTAAAGTGCAATTCCTTGCGACTGGGTGCTTCACAGCAGGGACGAGGTCATTACTCAGACATGCCGAGCACGCACACAGCTGAATGCTTTTCCAATTCACGTTAATAGAGGGTATCTGGCTAATTTACATAATTAGTTGACACAAGTGCCCCCTCCCTCGTCCCTCTAACATTAATTGTCATTACTGCGTGGGTATAATGGCAATCCTATCAACTCTAAAGACCCAGCCACACAGAGAATAATGACTATAAACCACACAATAACAAACTATCATCAAGTGAGTGTATAAACCCTAATGATAATGACCTGCCACTGGATTACCCAGCATTGGCTAACAGTTACACAATTTTCATTCAACACACCGTTAAGGGAACACCTTCATTATCATTATCATTATCATAACCATCATGAATTCTTTGATTGAGTATATAGGTTCTATAATACAAAAAGATATGTTACACAAACTTCCCTCACAGAAGCACCAACACACACTTACTGATCCATCACAGAAGCACCAACACACACTTACTGATCCATCACAGTAGCACCAACACACACTTACTGATCCATCACAGAAGCACCAACACACACTTACTGATCCATCACAGAAGCACCAACACACACTTACTGATCCATCACAGAAGCACCAACACACACTTACTTATCCATCACAGAAGCACCAACACACACTTACTGATCCATCACAGAAGCACCAGCACACACTTACTGATCCATCACAGAAGCACCAACACACACTTACTGATCCATCACAGAAGCACCAGCACACACTTACTGATCCATCACAGAAGCACCAACACACTCTTACTTATCCATCACAGAAGCACCAACACACACTTACTGATCCATCACAGAAGCACCAACACACTCTTACTTCTCCATCACAGAAGCACCAACACACACTTACGGATCCATCACAGAAGCACCAGCACACACTTACTGATCCATCACAGGAGCACCAACACACACTTACTGATCCATCACAGAAGGACCAACACACACTTACTGATCCATCACAGAAGGACCAACACACACTTACTGAGCCATCACAGGAGCACCAACACACACTTACTGATCCATCACAGAAGGACCAACACACACTTACTGATCCATCACAGAAGGACCAACACACACTTGGTGATCCATCACAGAAGGACCAACACACACTTACTTATCCATCACAGAAGCACCAGCACACACTTACGGATCCATCACAGAAGCACCAACACACACTTACTTATCCATCACAGAAGCACCAACACACATACTTATCCATTACAGAAGCACCAACACACACTTACTGATCCATCACAGGATCACCAACACACACATACTGATCCATCACAGAAGCACCAGCACACACTTACTTATCCATTACAGAAGCACCAACACACACTTACTGATCCATCACAGGAGCACCAACACACACTTACTGATCCATCACAGAAGGACCAACACACACTTACTGATCCATCACAGAAGCACCAACACACACTTACCGATCCATCACAGAAGGACCAACACACACTTACTTATCCATCACAGAAGCACCAACACACACTTACTGATCCATCACAGAAGCACCAACACACACTTACGGATACATCACAGTAGCACCAACACACACTTACTGATCCATCACAGAAGCACCAACACACACTTACTGATCCATCACAGAAGCACCAACACACACTTACTGATCCATCACAGAAGCACCAACACACACTTACTTATCCATCACAGAAGCACCAACACACACTTACTGATCCATCACAGAAGCACCAGCACACACTTACTGATCCATCACAGAAGCACCAACACACACTTACTGATCCATCACAGAAGCACCAGCACACACTTACTGATCCATCACAGAAGCACCAACACACTCTTACTTATCCATCACAGAAGCACCAACACACACTTACTGATCCATCACAGAAGCACCAACACACTCTTACTTCTCCATCACAGAAGCACCAACACACACTTACGGATCCATCACAGAAGCACCAGCACACACTTACTGATCCATCACAGGAGCACCAACACACACTTACTGATCCATCACAGAAGGACCAACACACACTTACTGATCCATCACAGAAGGACCAACACACACTTACTGAGCCATCACAGGAGCACCAACACACACTTACTGATCCATCACAGAAGGACCAACACACACTTGGTGATCCATCACAGAAGGACCAACACACACTTACTTATCCATCACAGAAGCACCAGCACACACTTACGGATCCATCACAGAAGCACCAACACACACTTACTTATCCATCACAGAAGCACCAACACACACTTACTTATCCATTACAGAAGCACCAACACACACTTACTGATCCATCACAGGAGCACCAACACACACTTACTGATCCATCACAGAAGCACCAGCACACACTTACTTATCCATCACAGAAGCACCAACACACACTTACTGATCCATCACAGGAGCACCAACACACACTTACTGATCCATCACAGAAGGACCAACACACACTTACTGATCCATCACAGAAGCACCAACACACACTTACCGATCCATCACAGAAGCACCAGCACACACTTACTTATCCATCACAGAAGCACCAGCACACACTTACGGATACATCACAGAAGCACCAGCACACACTTACTTATCCATCACAGAAGCACTTTGGCAATTTGGCAATTCTGCCAAAACAAAAAACTAAATCGATAACAGCCGAGAACCAGAGACCCAGTGCACTCGCACACTAAAAACATCATTACTAATTCATATGGATGCTGGGAACCCACGACCCACTTAGTCTTACTAAATGCGAGCCACAAGACGAAGAAACGGAGAGCACCTCACTGTGCTAGCCGTCCTACACCAAAAGCAGATGGCGCAGGACAACAGACTACGTCAGCCATGGAATATTATGTTTAAAAAAGTAAACAGAAATTAGTAGCAACAGCGGCCGGCAGCTCCACAGGGCAAAGCACAATTAGCGCCCGAGTCGTCCAGGGTACGGGAGGGTTCAGTCGGACAGGGGTCCACGTTTAATCGCTCTTGGGCAACCCCCGCTGGCCGATAAGGGCGCCCGTAAGACTGCATGTCAAAGCCGTGTACGAAAGGTCCCTCCTCAGACACCGCTCGGTGCGAGCTTAGCGACGGTCTGCAATGCGAAAAGAAGCAGCTGTAGGACGGCACGCGCTTGCCGATGAGAACCGTGGGTGTTCCAGCTCTCCCGATTTAGCAGGGTGGTTCCCGCATGGAACGGGGCAGTTTCAGATTGGGCACATTTGAGATTGGGGAGGGAATTGGATATGTGAGAGCCGCTCTACAAAAATGAGTTCCCCCCCCACATCATTTTTGTAGAGTGGGTCACATATACAGCCCCGGGATCTTGTGGGGGTTTAGGCCAGGATCCACTGTAAAGTGTATTGTGACCAATGTTTGCAAAATGCCCAATACAAATAAATTAGATTTGTGCTACAGACATAATGGATCCTGTACAGTGATGACCTGTAATGTAATGACCACTTGAGTGAGAGGTAGGAGTCATGATGTCACACACTCGCCCACACACTCACCCCAGTGAGTGCTCCAGCCGGCACAAGCCCAGGCAGCTCCCATAAGACCCATGTGACCTCATTCTCCTGTCTACTTTACATGAGACCTCACACACACAATAAGTTGAAATACAGTTTACTGATGGTATTTCGCAGACCCACAGGACATGCTGCAGGCTGGAACTACATTGCCCAGCATGACCTGATTATCTTCTCTTTACACAGCACCGACTGGCCATAAAACACAGCAAACACAGAACAATACACAAACACTGACATTCCGGAGGTAGAGCTACACACAGCAGCAGAGCATGCATATTTCGCTCTCTCAAACATTATACAACATCAAGTGAGTTTCTATGACACAACACTGTTAATACAACAGTCAAGGCACTATCACAGTTTGACAAAGGTGAACACCGTGCCCTTTTAAAAAAATACAATGTGGAAAAATCAACAGTGTTTGAGGGTTTGCATAAGACATGAAACGGTTTGTAAAAGGCAACGGATCACTGAAAAGGAGACGCCTCATTAGAAATGCCAGTGTAGACGAGAAACGATGAATGTTCTCATGAGATTCTGTTTGAATGCTTGTCAAACTATCTGAAGCGTACGTCTACGAAATAAGAGCAGCCTTTAGCAAGGCTCCGGTAAAGTGCATAATTCCAATCGATAAAATAACGTTTAAAACTAGCGCATTTTGGGACTGCTGGGTGGCTCATTCAGTTAAGGCGTGGATGAGCCCCACGGTCTCAGATTGAATCGGGACCGTTCCAGTGCCGACTGTGGCTGGTAGCTCCATAGAGTCAGCAGCGGTCTGCAGAAGATGGAGAACCAGCCGCCATAAATATCCGCTGAGTCACACAGGGAGGGAGGGTTGCAGTCGGCTGCATCATCCCTGCCTCACTCAAATTTGGATCGCGCCCGGTACGATTTTTACTCTAGCAACCACTTTGGCCGGTAACCAACCAAGTTGTGTTACATTGTAAAAGTTAATGTGGCTGGTAAAAAGTACAAAAACGGCTGGTGATTTTTAGAATCCACAACCCGCTCTGGCCAGTGGGTGAAAAGGTTCATTTCATACCCCGTCTGCCTGTGCCAGCTGCAAGCTAAACGCAGTTTCACAGCACAGCGACTGGTCAGCTCAGCGTGAAAGGACGCAGCAACAAATGGGCCTGCAATCAATAATTACATTATGAATTATTACATACCGCTATTAAATATTTAATATGAGCTGGAGCACTGATGCAAGTTTTGAATCTAGCACTTCTTTAATGAGACAATATCACACAGCACGATATATAACCATAAACATATAGACACGCAGACCGTACACCGGGGACAGTAATTACTGCTGATCGGCTCGGAACATTCTCCCTGTGATTAGTCGAGGCTGGATGGTCTCCAGTGTTTTCCATAGCTTTAAACAGTAGCTCCCGGAATCACTGAGTGCTGCCACTCGATACTCATCTGACCCTCGCATTAAGCTATAGTATGCATGCATTATTCTGTGGCTCTCGTTTGATACACTGAATTTCGAGTTGAACTGCCAAGCACCTCCTGTTGCGTTAGCTTCTGATCATGAATTAAACTTATTTATATTTAAATAAATCTAGTGGCCAACGTGGGGCTGAGCATATCCAATTCCCACCCCAATTTGGAATGGCCAATCGTCTGCATCCGCAGCCATGTACATTGCGTGAACCCCACTGCCAATTCTGGAGAGTGTAGACATACACGGCTCTGCTCTGAAATACAGTAGGCTTTACCACAAAATGTTGCCAGTAGTGGTGAACAAAAAACTTTGCCAGAAGTGAATGGCAGTTCCCACAAAGCTAATTTGCTTGTGAAAATATGAGCTTGCTGCAAGCCTGCGGCAACAATGCCAAAGGTTTGACATAAATTTGCCAGAAGGCCCATATTTTTGTAAGGGGACACAGAGAATGCAAAATCACAAGAGAGCAGGACAGGCCCTCGGTTTCTTCTGGTCAAACATCTCTCTCTAATCTGTCGACTCTTCCCTCCACAAAACCTTTAAGGCCCTGATGAGATTCATTAAATGGTCCTGGGGTTTTTATAAAGAGCTAATGAGCGTACTTAGCCTGTGACACGCTGGTCTCTGTGACTGGGAGCTGACCGGGGGCTCCATTCAACGACACCACACTTGAACAACACCAACCAGGGCCGAATCTACACCAGGAAACAAGCCCTTCCACCACAACACCATCACAGTAAATGAGACTTCACTCATCACAGAAGAAATACTGGATTGCATAAGTGGCGTTACTGGACTGCAAGCATTTATCGCCAGGCATGGTAACGGTAGGAAGCCGCCAACATCTCATGACGATTTCTGACAGAAGCAGTGAAGCAGAAATGTGCTTTTATTTTTGTGCCTTTATTAATTTAAAATGCAACCCGTCCAGTTAAGGCACTGCTCTAGTACAGGGGTTTTGATGCAGGGATCCCCATCATAAGTTAAAAAAGGTTATATTTTAGGATCAATACAATTTCATGCTCAAAATCTGGAAGAAAAAAAAAGCAGTTTGAGACAGCTTTGTGGTTGGGGTTCTTCTCTAAACCACTGCATAATTGTCCAACGTGGCCTGCCTTGTGTGTGGCATTTTCTGTGGTATACCGTATACATGATGGTAACAGGCAGACGCCAGCAGTTCGGTACCTATCTGTCGCTCCAGGTCAGCAGCCTCGTCGGGCGTGGCTCTGGGCAGGACGCCAGGGTCACTGAAGCTGGTCCTGAGCAGTGTCCCCAAAACGAAGAGGAACAGCACCCCTCCAATCACAGGGACGGCCGGTGTGAGACTAGAGGCCAGGAATGGACAGCTAAAAAAGAGAGAGCAGTTTCCCCTTTAACACAAATGCCGCAAAGCTTTTCATTTAACACAAACCATAGCAGTTTCCCCTTTTTTTCAAAATTGCGCAAATTCTGGGATATGGCCTGTTGGGTAGCGTGTACCTTAACAATGTTTGTAGGTTAAAAGCTGGTGTGACATCTCACATTGCTTATATTAAAGACTTTGTAAATGCCTATACACTTCCTGGTAAATCTAGTCTCGAGGTAACTATGGTTACAAACAACAAAAGGTGGGGGGAACGG
Organism: Ilyophis sp. 1 JC-2022; assembly: GCA_022702515.1. Classification (NCBI taxonomy): domain Eukaryota; kingdom Metazoa; phylum Chordata; class Actinopteri; order Anguilliformes; family Synaphobranchidae; genus Ilyophis; species Ilyophis sp. 1 JC-2022. Next base: position 28,187,032 of record CM040406.1, on the reverse strand, counting down.
CCTGTCAATCATATCCAAATGACATTTCTCATTGCTACGCCTACAAAACGAGGTGAACTTGTAGAATGGAAAATTTGGGCTTATAAAAAGGCGTTTTATAGCACTTAAAAAGGTAGCAGCAGACTGAATAACAACATTTATGGACACATTCACTTTGATGTTACCTAAAGATAACTGGCATGTGTCACATTCAACCACCATGTTACCCCTTTAACACAAACACAGCACAGCTCCTCCTGCCCTGATAATCCACTGCATTGCATGTGAGGTAATTATGTTTAATCCCATTGTGTTAGGATCCTGCAGGTGTTGAGAATAATAATCACATTATTTGTACGGTCTCTCCGTGTTCTTATTGGATTCATTTACAGAGAGGGGTTGGGGGGTTAGGTGGGGCATGATAGCTGCTCTCTAAAAGAAAACCGTTAATACATTATAAACAAGGTACTACACCCTACCCCCAAACACAGGGCACACCCAAGCCTAAAATAATCATCCAACACAGAACCCTACAGTTTTATAGTCTGCCGGAGGTAGCCGTTCCACCGCCTGCGAAACGTTGTTTCAAATAAAACCAAAACACTCAAAATTCTGGATTATTCAGGCAAAGCACTACGCAGGCTTGACTGCAAACACGGCCAAAGGTCCCGCTTTAACAGACACACTCTCAGATCAGCCATTTTTAGAGCCATTTCACACGTCGCCAGGCTAAAATACACAGGAACTCGATCTGTGAGTATAAGACATTACTGCGTGGGAGGGTCCATTACCCCATTACTATACGTTTCAGTAAGCACAGCAGAGTCAGAGAGAATAATTAAATCCATTAACAGTGCACACATAGCACCGATGCTATCGCACAATTAAGATTTAAAAACCATCCTAAAATATGGATGTGGACTATGTAATGGTCTACTAGTCTTCTGGAAGGTTCCCAGGAGTGACACTTGAACCAGCGACTCGGGTCACAGCCATTAGAGCGTGTGCCTTAAAAAGGTACTTCCTTTCCCAATACTCCCCACTACTATGGATAGCTAATCACCTTTTATCGGACAAAGATTTATTAGGGATGCACCGAAATGAAAATTCTTGGCCGAAACCGAAAACCAAAAATGAGAAACCAAGGCCGAAAACCGAAAACCGAAACACCGAAAGAAATGATTGTCAATTATTAGAACCATTGCATTTATGGCTATGACTGTGTACTAACCTCACTAAAATCAAAGCATTGCAATTCAAGAATAAATCAATTACAAAAGTATGAAAATATTTATTTAGCACTGACATTACAGCAATGCACAATATAAATTAAAATTCAAAACAAAATGTTTAACTTGACCCCGCTCATGTGTACATCAAATAATAATGTACAGGCCTATAACTGACTGGCCTGCTGAAAGATTGTAAAATTAAATATGTTCTCTCATAAAAACACAAAGTGTATTTAAGTCAAGTGCCTTTTAAATTTTTCTCTGTAGGACTACTACAACAAAGTGCATTCAGAACAAGTGCAACTGCTGAAAGATATAACAATATTTTCTCTGTAGGCCTACAACATAACAGTGTATCAAAACAAAGATTGCCATAGCCTGTAGGCCCTTAACAACAACAAATGCACCAAGAATTGTGGATGTGCAAAGTGGAAAACAGATATTGAAATAACTCCACACCGCCGACATGCTGGCTCTTATCCAGATAACCGTGTGCTGGCTGCGCTTTTTGTTTGCGTCATTACAATTCTGTTTCGGCCGTGTTGTTTCGGTGATTTAGGTCTTTCGGCCGAAAACCGAAAATGCACTTTTGGGCCATTTTTGGCCGAAAATTTTCGGTGGCTGAATTTTCGGTGCATCCCTAAGATTTATTCTGGTTTCTGGTTCATGGGTCTGAAACCATTGAAATTCCCCTTCATACTGCTCTGATGGTACAAAATAAAAAACTTTTTATCAGACGGGAGATGATTGCTTTCATATCTTTGTTCTGGAACACATTATGCATGCAAATAATTTTAAAAAAAATTGTTCAATGACAAATGTGACATTTTATTCAACAGTAAAACAAGAATTTTTCAGCTCCAGTGATTTTATAGTAACACATTTTACAGGGTTGCAATATCACAATTTTTTCCCTTCAAGATCATCAGGCTGGCAAACTCGCATACCAGCCCATGCCTATATTGGATATTGTCTTTTCTCCCACTGTGAAATGCTGAATCATATTTGTAGGCCGGTCCCGTCAGTTCAATGTTCTCCATCAATTTCAGAAAATGCGCTTCCATTGAAGCGTAGCCTTATTTTCACCATGACAAAGCCCAAAGCTCAGCTTGTGGATCACAAGGGTGTACTTCATGGGCTCAGTCAAACTTCAGGTGCCCGACAGACCGGACACGCCACTACTGTGTGACGAGGGGGGGGTATCCTGCCTGTGGAAACCCTCCCTGGGTGACACTACAGCCTATGCGCTGCCACCTAGGAGACTTGACTGGAGTCGGCGCGGTCAACACCCAACTGGATTTAGAGGTGTGCTGCTGCGCTGAGGACTGAATTTCACATTTGCCCTTCTCCCCTGCGACTCCACCCGTACGTTTATCTCAGACTGCTTCCCTCCAGATGGCGGCCTCACGGGACAGCTTCCATTCCGGCTCTGCCAACCGGCTTGCCGCCCATCTATTACGGGCAACCATTTTGGCTCAAGCGCCGATTCCAACCTGGCTTCGTGGCCGTGAGGGTGTCAGGTGACGCTGGTAAAAGGGTGACCTGCTAAAATGCCCCACTGGCACACATTTCAGCCGCTACAAGCAGTTCATAGGAAGGGGAAAAGGTGGAAGGCCAGATTGAGCAATGAAGAGTACACCCTGGAGCACACACCAGCACATATGCGTGCCCACAGAGTGAAATCGGATATCAATGTAAAAAGGGGTCAGCTGGTGAGAAAATAGATAGAAATGCCTGAGTGAAAAGCAGGGAGGCAACAGCCTCAGAGGGATTCACAACCGAACACACACAATGGCTGGCATTACAACACACGATGCAGCCACCTGTGATGCTGACGCATGTATGTATCACTAACTCCAGTTATACCGCACATATTCCTAACCCCAGTAAAACCCGTACGTACGCCTAACCCCAGTTAAACCCGTACGTAAGCCTATCCCCAGTTATACCGCATGTAAGCCTAACCCCAGTTATACCGCATGTAAGCCTAACCCCAGTTAAACCCGTACGTGTGCCTATCCCCAGTTATACCGCATGTACGCCTAACCCCAGTTATACCACACGTACGCCTAACCCCAGTTAAACCCACAGCTGATATCACAGGTTCAGCTTTCAGTGCCTGGCTGCCTTGTCCATCAAACCCAAACGGAATTGGTGTCTGCAGCAGTCAATGGAGGTGGCGGGTCACCTCCGGCTAGTGTTACTTGACACTGTGGAAGAGCTCCCACTCCAAGCGAGACGTGCAAAGCATTGTGGGCATGTCACCGTTAGCAACCATTTCTGCGGGTGCAGAGAGGAGACGCTCTCCGTTTTGTAAAACTACCCTCAACATTTCCAATTCAAATAAAGAACTAATCGGACATTTCAAATACAAACACTACAAAAGCAATCTTGTTTTTTTCAAATAAAATACTCTTAATATTACATTTTGAAATACAATTTTAGCACTGTACATCTTCGCTTAATTGTCAACGCTAGTTGCAGCCGACACTTGATTGTCACTTCTCAATTCTTCTCCAAGAAGTAGGCCCACCTCTTTCAGCTAAAAACACACATAAACCCACACGCATATATATATACACGCACATGTACAATGCTGTATTAAACTGAAATATTGTGCTGTGATTCAACGGGCACACACTTTGCATAATTTCACAGCTCACCACTGCTATATCATATGAAAGGGATGAGATCTTATACTGGTGCTGGGGTTATTTAAAGCAGTGTGGTAGTACCTGGAAGACCCGTGAGATATTGGGGGGCCCGTGGCTGGCAGCAGCTGCTCTCCTTGTATGTATGTATGTATGTATGTGTGTATATATATATATATATATATATATATATATATTTTAAAGGCCATACCAAAGCACACCGAACCGGGGAATTCTAAAGCTCTCGTTGCCACGGAGATGCAAGCTGTGCAGACCCCGTACGTGCTTCAGAAGAAACGTGGTTGCCATGGGAACAGGCACGCAAGAGTGTAAAGCGCCGCTGGCACAGGTGGCAGGGAGAGTGAGTGTGCACATATGTGAACATATTCTCTGACCCCCCAAACCGCCAAAACAGCAACCCTGCAACCCCTTATCTACACCCTCTTCTTAACACCAGCCCTAAATTTAGAAGGACTTGCAACTAGGACAGGATTGGTTAATCAACTGAACTGCTTATGAAATGTAGATGCCAGTCATACCCCACATGGCATCCATTCCATAAAGACCAACATGACGACAACACAGTGCACTGATTTGACTGAAAATGCTTGCTCGTTTGGTTCTTGGTTATTCAAACAAAACTTTGCTAGGGACCACCACTTGGGAGTTCATTTCCCTGCAGGATACAAGATTCTCACTTTCGTTCTCGCATCGTCGCGTTTCGCAGAGCTGAAGCTGAGCGGAGCCGCAGTGGCCTCTGCACGGGTGTAACTTGCGGGAGGAACGGTCGGCGTGTAAAAATTTGGAGGCAAAAAAATGTGAAACGAGGCGAGGTGACTGCCACTGTGCTGGATGTGGACGAAACTACACTGCTGCTCAGTTTCAGAAACCTACTGGAACCCGCACCAAACACACCATGTGGAATTACTCACCAGCAGCACGATCCTCACACTAAACCTACCTTAACCCACACACTGCTGACACAACCCCCACACCAAAACCTCCACCAGCCGCCTACTTTAAGCCGGATATGGTTAAGTGTTACTAATTAACAACCCTGGACAATGAACCCATTATTAATTAGTAACAAGTCCCCGTGTAAACAGTGATCTGCTCTCTAAACTCTGACTGGGATTGGTTTGTTTACACAATCCTGTGAGAGGGGAAATGCTCACTCTTTAACATGTGTAGTTAAATTTGTGTACACACACAGACACACACACACACGAGAATAACAGAATACGGCAATACATCACAAGCAGCACAACTTGCACTGTCAAGTCTGTCTCTGCATCCCTTGTTACCTTAGTGTTCGCAAATTCAGGCCTCACTATGATGGATGAAGCATGAAGCACAGACAGAGCTCAGTGCGAATGGGTAGAATATGCTACAAAGCAGCCTAGAATATCAGTTTTAAAAAAAACATTTTATGAAGCTACATGGAAATTAATGAACAAAGATGTGTACAACAGTTTGATTATAATTACGTGACGGTACATTTATTAACATTTTTTAGTTGAATGTTTAATAACCCAGCATTCCAAAGTGTAAACACTAGAAGGGCCCTGGAACTCCATGTCAATGATGATGTTATGACTTCAAAAATAGAACTCCGGACTATAACTGGTTTATAAAGGTTAAAAATTGGCCGATATTATGCTTCATTCTTCTGCCAAATAAAGAGTGAACTATATAATTTAAGCCTTAGCTTCACATCAGACAGCCATTCCTGTTCAGGGACAGGTTGGGATGCCAGACCCTTGCTCAGCAGGAAGTGATGCTCCATTGGGCCCAGCCATGGGAAAGGGAGTGCAGCGTATAGGAATTTGGGGTAAGACGCTTGGGGGGGGGGAGGCAGGGAAGGCAGGGAAGACTGGCTAGCATAGTGTAGACCAGGCGATTACCGAGAGAAAAAACCCTCCGTGTGTGTGTGCGTGTGTGTGTGTGTGTGTAGGGGAGTTACAGCGGCGGAGAAAGTGGACCAGTGCAGTGTATTTATGCAGTTCCAGTAAGGGGTCGATACTCTCCACACCTCAAGATTTTAACACAGTTTTAAGCCTCAAATTAGAGTTTGGGTTTAAAGGGCTCAGGGCTGGGGTTCCTCAGGGACAGCCTGAGGCTCTCCAGTTTCCAAAACTTATTCAGACAGCCCCATGTCCCCCCCTTTCAACAGCCCAGTGACCACATAATTCTGACCCAAGCCTGTGTTAACGAGCCCTGGTTACAATTCAATCTAACCTCAAAGCACCTCGTCCTGGACTTTGCGTTTAACCATAACACATTTAACTATAGTTTCTATACGGTCAGACCAAGCTATTTCAATGAGAATTTGCTGATTTTGCATGCTTAGGTCTCAAATTGTTTTCATTATTATTTTCACACAATAGGACACACCTTGTCCATCCAAATGAATAAACCTGAACTTTGGTCAAGATACACTGCTCAAAAAAACTTAAGGAACACTTAATCATCACAGTATAACACCAAGTCAATTAAACCAAACCGGTCATGCTGGATGATGTTGCAGGCAGCATAACATTCGCCACGGCGTCTCCAGACTCTTTCACGTCTGTCACATGTGCTCAGTGTGAACCTGCTCTCATCTGTGAAGAGAATGGGGCGCCAATGGCGAACTTGCCAATTCTGGTGTTCTCTGGCAAATGCCAATCGAGCTGCACGGTGCTGGGCTGTGAGTACAGGTCCCACTACAGGACGTCGGGCCCTCATGTCACCCTCATAGAGTGTTTCTGACAGTTTGGTGGAGGTAATTTTGTTGGGCTCTGGCAGTGCTCCTCCTGTTCCTCCTCGCACAAAAGAGCAGATACCGGGTCTCCCGCTGGGTTGATGCCCTTCTACGGCCCTGTCCAGCTCTCCTCGTGTAATGGCGCATCTCCCGGTATCTCCTCCACGCTCTTGAGACTGTGCTGGGAGACACAGCAAACCTTCTAGCGACGGCACGTATGGATGTGCCATCCTGGAGGAGCTGGACTACCTGTGCAACCTGAATGGGCTGCAGGTACCGTCTCATGCTACCAGCAGTGACAAGGGCATTACAAAATGCAAAACTAGAGACAAATCAGTCAGGAAGGATAAGGAGAGAAATGGTCTGTGGCCACCACCTGCAAAACCAGTGACTTTTTGGGGGTTGTCTTACTGTTGCCTCTCCTGTCCATCTGTTGTCACTTTCATTTGCACCAAAGCAGGTGAAATTGATTCACAATCGTTTACGCTTCATAACTGGACAGATCGATATCCCAGAAGTTCAATTGACTTGGTGTTATACTGTGTTGATAAAGTTTTCCTTAATTTCTTTGAGCAGTGTATTATGCATAGTTGAAGAGATAGAGGGGTCCAAATAGGCCAAAAAATGCCCACCATCATGGGGGTTGGAACCCTTTATGTGAGTGTATTTCAGGCAATAAAAAAATAAAAATCTGATTTTTGGAGGGATAATTACACAAAACTCATAGAACACATATTTATCAAAATAGGAATGCTGCCGTCTATACAGGGCATCTAAAAATAATTTTGTGGTTTGTCTTCAAGGATAGAAAGTCATATTAGTTGAATCTTGGTGGGCATATTAGTTGAATCTTGAAACTTTCACAATTTAAGCATTGTGACATGTAGCTAATGTGTACAGAAAGCCATCATCCTTTTGAAATTCCTTCATAGCGAAAATAATTGTTCGATCATAACTGACATTAGGCCAGTGTGATGTACTACACATATTGGACACTAGGTGGCAATTGACTTCATAATTATTTTCAAAAACCCAATGGCCCCAATTTACACCAGTTGTTTAGATCTCAGTCATCAGATTAAATGAGGAATAATGACTACAATAAATGTCCCTCAAAATCGTTGGATAACTGGGTATGATGAGTGTGCAGCTGCATGCATATTTCATAGTAACCATACATTGCATCACCAGTGACTTCTTGTATTCTTCTGTATTTAAAGTGGTCAAATTGGTGGGTCACCTTAATAGCCAGAAATAATGGCATCATGTGTCTGGTGAGTACTCCAAATGGAAGGCAATATTATATGGACACAAAAGACAGTGAGTGGATAACACAATTCACAAAAAGAGATTGAAATGAAGCCTCTTGGTAATTTGTTACGTTTTGATGGGGGAAAAGATTATTCCCTGAGATGGAACTATCATGTTTAGACAATTCAAAATGTATTCCAGCTTTCAATTTTGTTATACGTATTTTCACTACATTGCTGTTTAACAGAAATTGAGTCATGTTAAAATGACTGAAAGAAAATTAAAAAAGGTAATTCTAAGATTCTGAAATTCAGACTTTTTGTGATCCTCGTTTGACTCGTTAGTTATTTCTAGCCTATATTCTCTATTGCCTAGTCATTGTTTATTTTCTAAGCCTCATTTCAATAATGACCAAAGCAGTGACCTCTAGTGACCAATGGCAATATTTCATTTAAATAATAGTGTGATGCACTACGACACATATTGGACACTAGGTGTCAATCACCTTGAAAATAGCCTTCACTTGACCTGGCTTTGACTTTGCCAACCTTGCTGGCTTCAGAGGAAGCTTATACCAACTTCCCCATGTTCAAATGTCAAAAGGTTGGTCTCACTTTAAAGTTGAGAGTATCAGCTTTCTGGTGTTGCGACCCTCCTCATTGTGGCTTGAAACCCGGACCTGCTATAGGTTGTTGAATGTCAAGGTCGACCGTGCCTTCTCAGTTGCTGCCCCCAAACTCTGGAATGCCCTCCCCCCTGACACCGGTATCTCAGACTCACTCACCTCTTACAAATCCCGCCTAAAAACGCACCTTTTCTCCCTAGCCTTCCCTTGATGCATGTCTCTTCCCTCTGTCCCCTCTCCTACCCCCATTGTCTTGGTCCCACTGCATTTTCTGTACTGTATGTTTCCTTGTATCTTTGTATATGTGTCGGTCTGTTGATAATTATGCTTGTACCCTGGTTTCTTTTGTTGATTGTTTTCTTGATTTCCTGTATTGTTAAAGCATCTTTGAGTTTGTGAAGAGCTATATAAAATAAATGTATTATTATATTATTTAGGTTCCATATATCTTTAATTAACCATGAAGGAATTCCATAAGGGCAATGACACATTCTACACATTAAATGTGTGAGACATCTGTAAAATGTGAATGTTATGAGGCTGAACAAATATGCCCATGTGATTTTCTAACATTGAAGATGTACCACAAAACATTTGTATAATGGTTTCTATAAATGCTTTGCTTACATTTTTGCTATTCACGTGGTCGTAGCAACCATTCAGAAAATCTGATATCTCTATTATTTAAAGAGTAAATGCTATATGAAAATGTTACTTCAATACTGGTCATTTAACACTTCCTGCTCCAAGAACTAATCTCCTCAAACACACAGTTATTTACAGATCTTTATCTTTCTGGAACGTGTTACCATCTCATATACATCTCACACAAAATAAATCATCATTCAAAATAGCCTTAAAGACACACTTGTTGCAGCTGACCGCTTGACCGGAATCTTAATTTTATGTTGTATTTAATTTTTGTATAATATATTGTAATCATGTATTTTCATATTGCAATCAATGTATTGTAATCATGTTTTTTCATAACAAGAATCTCAATCTTATGTTGTATTGAATTGAACTGAATTATGTATTTTTAATGTTTTTATATTTGTATGCATTTTATATGGACCCCAGGAAGACTAGCTGTCGCCACGGCGTCAGCTAATGGGGATCCATTCAATAAACAATAAACAACAATAAACAATAAAATATGGTCATTCTGGACCTTAACTGAACCTTTATATTTCATAAACTATTAAAAATTCAAGACTCAAACTTAATTTTCGTTCATATGGGTGGTTGAAGAATGTGTACAACAAACTGGTTCCAAATCCAAACAAACTGGTTCTGAACAATAGGCCTGCCACCCTCATTGAAACTGCATGGTTTGACTATGTTTCACAACATTTGCACAAAAACATGATCGCTGCCCTTTTCTGGTCACTGAAAAGATGGGAAACGTGAATGTGAACAGGAAATGGCCCCTGGGGATGGCAGGATTTCCCTCCCAGGCCGTATACGCAATCCCACAGTCCCCTTGGGTTCTCAAACGGGCCCATGCGCAATCCCACAGTCCCAAACAGGTCAGATTCACAACCTTTCCCAAAGGCTGTCCATCCAGTATGGGTACGCTCTACTTCTAGATGCCACCCATACAACCTCCCTTTCAAATCACAGGGCCAGTACTGCTGCATTATAAGCTCACTTAATTGGAAGCCCAAGCTCCTACGGGCAGGAAACCAGCTGAAAAACAGCGAAAAGCTGGACTACTTGCCCCCCCCCCCCCCTCTCTACCCAGAGAGCTCTACAGACATGCAACATTAAACCATAACGTTTTCATTAGGAAGCAATCCATTTCAAACAGGAAGCCAGGGAAACCAATTAAACTGTTTTATGATGCATTTATTTATTGCTTTAATGTCTGTTACATGGAAATGACGAGAATCTGACTCTCCTTAAATTGACTTTGCACACACAGCACGGTGAACCGTGGTGATTTCCCTCAGACACATAACGAGATTCAACAACAGTAGGATGAAACCCAACCCAAGATTTCTAGGCTAAACCCCCCCCCCCCCCCACTGCTGGGATGCAAAGAGCAGCCAAGGGGCTTCTAAGTAAAACTAAATCCTGGGAAAGCAAAACTCCAGAGCATTAATAAGTCAATCTCATAAGGGCCACTGACTTGCTGTTTTGCATGTCGACCTCAACCCTTTCCCTCTCGCATATCAAACAGTAACCGTGAGGTAAACGACTGAACATTTCTTCTAACAAGACAAAAAAGGCAAGCTCAGTGACATGGTGTGAAAGGTAAACACAGGTAAGTTACAAGCCAATAAAATGGTTAACGAGCAGCAGTACACTCTCGCTGGCCCCTGGGCATGTCGGCCAAAGTACCTTCCAGGGAGTGCTTGACTGCCTGTGTACTAACCGACGTATCAAACGCAGAATAAACACCCCGGCTCTGACCATTATTTGAACTGGGTTGTGAAACTAAACGGGGCAGTATAAATGACTGGGGATGGGATGCTGTACGTTCTGAGAACAGAATAAGAGCAAACGCGAGCAGCCATGCATTTAGGCAATGGTGTATTCTTTCAGCCAGCGTGCGTAGTGCAAAGGTGCTTACGCAGTATTGAAAACCGGGAGCAGACATGTACACAGATGGACTTTCTCAAGTATGCTCAAAGTGTACCAACCCCCTTTATAGACTACAGTTCCCATAATTTTTGATGGAAAATAGCAAACAATGGCGTCATTCATGGAAGATTATGTCATCGTTCGTGTGACCGGGGTGCACTTGTAGGCGAAACGACAGGTCCGAGCGGGACAAAATGACTGCTGCACAGACTTCTTAGGCGGACGTTGGGTCCACTATGACGTCATTTACTGTATGTCCAAGCAGGCCCTGCAGACGTCCATTCACATTTTTTTTGGCAACTATGAAATGGCCTTAAGGGTGCCTCTAATGTGATAGACTGTAGACCAGGACCAAGGAACAGAATAACTGATGTGAGCAGCCATTTTCAACATTTTACCAGCCACATTACCCTTTAAAATTTAACACAGCCCATTTGATTACCTGCTAAAGTGCCTGGTAGAGTACAAATCGTACCAGCCACAATCTAAATTTTACCAGCATTTGGCTGGTGGCTGGTGTTAATTTCACACCCTGGATGTGTGCTAACAAACATGGTCCATTTAATTCATGAACTCACCAGGTCCTGAAATGAAAACCTGTTGTTCTTACTCAATTTATCCTTGTAAAGATAGTGATAATGGAAATGGGCAAATGTGTGAAGCCACACAACTTACATTTAGAAACCATTTTTTGTGTAACACAGTGAACAGGTACAGACCTATATTAGCTCCGTGGAACAAATCAAAACCAGTAACAAACAATAGCTTATCGGTGGACTGAATATATATATTTTTTTTTACACAAAAGTTCCACATTTATGCAACTGATGAGTAACACTTCCTCTTGCCACACACACACACACACACACACACACAGGGTCTGAGAACCCTGACCCGATAAGGGGATATTTCATTTCCCCAAGGTGCTAAACACACAAACCAAGCTAAAGGCAGAAAGACACGACCATGGACGTGTCATAACTGAATCCAGTGTTAACTTTTGCAAACTTTGCATTAACATTGCTATTCCACTTACTCTGTTGTGTATTCACTTTATCAACGAAATGTCAATCCAGTGAAGTGAACCCAACAGAGGGGAAGCAGAGGAAGAGACCGAGCACACGAGTGAGAAGGACAGAAATAGGAAGGGAAACATGATGAGGGAGAGATTGAGTGTGTGAGTATAAGAGAAAATGACAAAAAGCAGAAGAGATACAATATGAGAGATTGGTTGGTTCCATAATGGGGGTGGGGCTACATTTAATTGGCAAGAAGCCTTAGATCACCCCTGCCCACCCCCCAATGTGTTCTCTGTACATGTGTGTGTGTGTGTGTGTGTGTGCTCTGAGATATGTGGTTCAGACAGAGAGCAGATCCAGCTGTATTAAATCCTTCAGGCTGAATTCATTCATTCACAATGTGTGATGCAGTCAAGTGCTCAAGCTACAAGCAACAGATAGAGTTTAACATGCAAACAGAGTCTAGGTCAAGTTTGCAGTACAGATATAGAAACAGGAGGCAGTCGGAAATGCTTTCTCAACAGCTAACCTTCATGGCTTTGCCCACGATCCCTGGTGTGGGCGTGCAGAGGAGTCTAGGAAAAATGGGACGTTGCTATGCATGCATTTTTCTGGAAAATGCATTAAAAAAATTAACAAAATTACATAAAGACAGATAGCAACACTACATCAGAGGGAAGCACTGAAGTGAATCACCTAAAAAATGAATAGGCAAAACATCAATGCTGTATGACCGTATTAGTGCAGGAGGGGCTGACCACTGTTGAGCTTGGGAGGAGCCTATCACCGTTCAGTGTGGGAGGAGCTAACCACCATTCAAAACAAAAAGGGATTGACCACCATTCAGAATCCTCCCCCCCCCCCTCCCATTTTCCAAGTTTCTGTGATGCTCACACCTGGAGTAATAAAGCCTTGAATAGAACACCCACTATATTTGTGAGAATTGACCAAATTTGGCATGTACACAAAGGGGTTCATAAAAGTGCTTCATTCTTTTACGAGCGCTTTAGCGTTTCATCGGGGCAGTCCGTTTGATGAGCCCAGGCACATTTTTCTGCACTCTCCCATACTGAGAGCACCATCTCTCTTTTATAAGCTTTGACTGAAGTGTGCCGGACAACCTTTCTTTCATCGCTATATCAGTGCCTAATTACCGTTACCATCCATAGAACAGTGCATCCAAGATTTTAATTTGGTCTTCGCCTGACATTTTGTATGCTGTGCTCAAGCACGTTTCTTGCCCTTAACGGAGGTGAGTGGGCAGGGTTTAGAACGGAGGAGGAGACTTCTTTGATTGTAAACACAGGACCACAGCAAGGCTAAAAATCCTGCATAGTGCACCTGTAACCTTTCCTGTCGACTTAATTGGCTGTAATTTTTGGCTGAGAGCAGGGAGGTTCTAATGCAGAGATGCTGAAATCTGGCCCTCAAGGTTAGTAGTACTGCTGGTTTTATCTTGCCTAAGCGCACACAGTCCAATAATGTCACTGATTGGCCAGCGATTACACTCACCTGTTGTGCCAGGTTTAAACTATTCCCTAATTAGAGCAAAGGAATGCACATCAGTGGTACTACTGGCCCCGAGGGCCAGATTTGAGTATCCCTGCTCTAATGCCTTCAGGGATGGAGTCTTAGTTCACAACCCCTCCAGTCAGACAGGTGTTATATAGATGGGAACAAGTCCAGAGGTCCAACAGGAAGCTGACCGGAGGATCACAGGCTCAAATGTCCAAATCGAACAGATTAGCATAGTAAAGGCGTGGCAGTCGGTTAGCCAGGTGGTCACTGTCGCTGATAATGAGCTTGTGAACCAGTTGCGGCAATGCACATCATGGAGGCGCCGTGTATGTAGTTTGAGTCATGACGTAGCCCCCTGTGACCATGAACAACACATCAACACAGCTGCAGGAACACAATTGCATATCAACAAACAGTTACAAGTTAGCATGACTGTGCTGAAATGAGAAAAAAAAAAAAACACTAAACAATGGCGTTGTTCTTCGGTTGTTTTCTGTGTCAATCCGCCCCATTTGTTTGTTAGATACGCTCTGCCTGACCACAGTAAGCTCCGACTGGGTAAAGGGATAGTTCATTTTGATTTAATTTGTTTTATATTATTTCAGTTTTTAGACCGTTTCCGAATGGCCCATACTGTTTTTGTTTGGGATGAAGGATATTTTGGGTATTTATAGAAGCTCCTTATAACCTGTGGCCTTCACAATGGTTGGTATAGGGGGCCTTTGGGGGTTTATCGTCCAAGGCAACAAAATAGACTTCAAATAAGTGATGTTATACCTCCAGGGTTGAATTTCTGCGAGCAAAGTCACAAACATTCAACATCATTAAAATATGTGTTGACAGCACGTCAAGGGAAAGTCAGTTTGAATTTTCTACGGAAACTTTCAATGGGAATTGTTGTAAAATCCTGCACATGGCAGCAAGATTTCTAATAGAGGATGATTCCTAATCTTTAAAAATTGGCAGAAGGATTTTTCATGCCAATATTTAAACAGCTTTTTATTCACAAAGTTACATGAACTAACATGTTCTGAGATCTGACATTTTGGGTTACCGCAGCAATGCACAGATCATGCTTTCACCGCACACGCACGTTGGGAAAATGATAGCTTCCAACTATCTACTTGGGAATGCTATTTAACTCGGGGACAACTGCTCTCGTAGACAACGTAAATTGTTGAGGGAGATAACATGTAAAGTGATCTACAGCTGACATTATGATGATATTTGCAAAGTCTCCGGAGTTAAGTTGTTCCATTTTGTACATCTTTTTTTAAAACAATGGGAAATGAGCACATGGGTCGTCGGCATACAGTTTGACATTCACAATTACAAATTTATTTCTTGGCAGTATGAAATTGTCACCATTTCAATTTACATATTTTAACTAAATCTGTTAAGTGTTCCATTTATGACCACCTGGTGTGTACTTTAAAGATGTTAACGGCAATTGCGCTAACATTGGCTGATGTTAAATTCAATTTTCGCACCACAGAAAACCTACAGAATGGGAGCAGCACCCATGCAGAGTCCTGGGCCGGTGGTTATTTCCTGTGGGCCAGTATCTTAAAGCTAGTGTATGCAGCTTTTCTTTCGAAAAACATTGGGTAGCTTAGTTGGTGGCAATCGTAGAAAGAACTGTTCTGAGAAAAATCCAGCACCATAGACTCTGTTTATACCCTCAAATTCTGCATTCTAAAACCAGCAATTCGCTCCGGATTTTGTTTTCAAAACAGTGGCTTATGACCATGACGGACACATCATAACTGAAGTTAGTAACCCAGTGGGCCATTAAAAATACACCATATCATCAAGCTTTGCTGTCACCGCGTTCTAATTGGGCGTGTCTCCAGTGACTGACTATTAACCAACCGTGTCTTTGCTTTCCACAATATAATATTGCCTGCTTCGTGTATTGGGTATACAGAGAAGTTTTCTGATAACCTGCTGGCTTTACAATTGAGGTATTTGGAGGCCCATGGTCTGAAGCTAGATTATACACTTCAAATAACTCCAAAGGAGATTGAAAAACATTGTTATTTTTCCAGAGGCTTATGAAGAGATAACCTTTATAGTGTTTACTCATAATTATGAACGTAAATATCAGTTTTTATAGTGTGCTGGTACTTTCCTTGAGTCCTGTGATCTCAGATTGCATGCGCCATAGGAAAGTATACGGGTCAACTGAAAACACATAGGCTACTACTACTGAAATATCAAAACTGAGTTTCTAGTTTCAGTTCAATTTAATATCCATTTTAAGTGTTTTTAAAAAAAAAAAATTATATATGCAAGTATAATTCTAGAACCATTTTTAATGTAAAAACACAAACTATAACATTGCATCTCTTTACTGGAATGTTCTAGTCGAGGCTCTGTGCAGATGGGAGGTTTTACACTTGATTGGGAAAGTGCTGATCTTTTAGTTGCTTGCAATCAGGAGCACTAAAGAGCTTTAAAAGCTTCTCTGCCAGCCACAGACTCTTGGGGGAAAAAAAGACCTTTTCCCTGTTCACGTGGGTCTAGCCAGCCATCAGAAATACACTGTAGAGGATTGAGAACCAGAACCACAAGCAGATTAGAGTGAGACACAGAGAGACTGAGCGAAAGAGGCTGACAGAGATAGATGTGATGTTGCCAAAGGAAGAGACACACACAGACATTTGAACAGACAGAGGTAGACACTCTGAACTTCTCTTTGTTTGTGCCCTTCATTTCAGGAGTCCACACAGGATCTGAAAGCTTGTGCAGAAATGTAGGCTACATAACTCCCTCCTCGGAAAGCACCACAAACAAAGACAACTTCGTGCACCAGACGACTACAGAGACTCAAAGCTGGGTTCTCTGCCACTGACACACAATGCTGAACAGCAGAGCCATGGCCACTCGCTAGGCTGACCCTTCACTGAGCACAGGAATCCACAAACGGCCCACACACAACTGCCGCCTTCAGCGTGTCAGAGCCAACGCTCACGACACAAACCGTCCTTAACCAATCTGCTTCCCTTTCATTCAGTCTCTCCATCCTTCCCCTCGCTCTCTCGCTCTCTCCCTCCTCCAACTTCGCCTCAGCAGAAGTTGTATTCGTCTAACATACAGTAGATGCGCCGTACACTTTAAAAGCCTAAAACCTCAAAAAATGAGAAAACAAACGAAGAAGAAATCTATCAGATTTTGATATGTCACCATCACTTGTGCTTTCTCTCAAGTCCCAATTCAAATAATGAAAGATGATTTAAAAATGAAAGATAATCAAAAATCTAAATAAAGATTTTAAAAAAAGAATCCCTCCATACTTCCCTCTCTACCTGTGGAGCTGCCCTGTCCGTGAGCAAGGCAGCGTACCCAGGACTGCTTTGGTAAACATACAGTTTGTTTTAGTTGGCTGCAAAAAAACTTGTTTCACCAATGGGCCTCTGTGTGTGTGTGTGTGTGTGTGTGTGTGTGTGCATGTGTAAACAAGCTGTTCTCTACACCTGAGGAGGTCCAAAAGGTTGCTAAATGGAGCACATTTTCCAATGAGGGGACTGAGTGTCCCATTTGGTCTTTAGGACTTGAGCTCCTTGATACTCAATGCTGCAGATACTTGGTAGAATGCACTGTTCTCAGTCAGTGTTTAACAGAACAGCCAGAAATCATTATAAAATCTCAAGAGTAAAACACTGAGTAAACAGTGCATGTAATCTTTTACATGTTTAAAAATTGGCCAGGTTTCAGTGAGGCATGCGGCCAAAACTAACTGTCCTTATTAACCCCTTTATGCAGATGCCAAATTTGGTCAATCTTGGGCCTATTTAGCTAGTGTTCTATTTAAGGCTTTAACTCCAGGTGTGAGCATCACAGGCACTTGGGAAATGGCTTAAATGAAGCAGGACAGGTGTACCATTTATAAGACTAACTTAGATTAGTTAGCACGATACACAAATACAAAAATAGTTATTTATTTTTAGTTTGCAATAAAATACTAAGAACTACAAATGTAAAACAGGTAGAAATACACATTTCCTGGATCAGACACTCCTTTCCCAGAAGTGTGCAAAATATGAGGGCAATATACAGAACTACTAAAGATCTATGATGCTAAATGTAAGCAGTGTACCCTGTTGTCCCTTAGCATCCCAAAATCTATTCAAAATGGCTAAATTGTACGCTGCTGTAAATCATAAAATAATAATATATTTAACAAATCAACTTTTTTATTACCGAAACTCACTTTTGCAACATTATAAAAGGATAGATACTATGGGTATAAGAATATGAATAAAATACTTTTTGTCCATTATAAAGCATATAAATTTGCCCCTTATGATGGTTTAAGATGAAAATATTGATCACACATGAAAATACACCGCACAATAAATTTGAATGAGTATTTCCCATGCCCAAGTAACAAGTATAGCGCAGGGAGATACGAATATGCCATAGTCTACATGTACGATACAATTACAATAAAATTATATTCCACCATCAGGAAAATGCTGGCAAATGTTGTAGCTTCACGGCAAATTGGTGCAAACATAAAACATTACTGAGCCACCGATGAACGCTTACACCACTACAGTATGGGAAATGCACTCAAAATGCAAAAATAACATATCAATCATATGGCACAAGACAATAATGGAGTGGGAAATATTTAATAATTGAAATATTACAAGCAGTAATACTAGCATATCGATGACTAAATATTGGTCATGTTCGTAGGCATATTCTCGAATAGAATCAATACTATAGGTCTCTTCTTCTGACCCGCTCTCAAAATACAAGTAAGCAAGTCGAGGATTTTCTGTAGCCATGCTGGCGAGTAGGCCAAATTAGTAAAACCTTGCAAAAATAGCAGGAACACTACAATTATGCTTTGACGAGCGAAGGTACATTCCGGAATACGCTTTAATTCTTCGTGTAAAACTGTATTGAGAACTAAATATGCTGCTACGTTAGTCTGTAATGTATTGTTCCAACCATCCAATAAGACATTGCAAACACAGTTCGGAAGCTTATTAACATCTTCTATTGGACAAAAGAGTTATCAATCAAACCAGAATTAACTGGAATGCCCTACAACTGTATGATGAGCAGTTGGGGTTTTACGCCTAGAGGTTTCAGATGGTGCATTAAAAAAGGTTATGTATTTGTATTTCTCAAACAGATTGTCCAAGACAATAATGACCACTGAATCTTGAAAGGGGCATCTCACTGCATAAAACAAATGGTAGGATTGTATACTTATGTCATATTTAGTAGTAGATTTTGATCGTAGAACAACATGGTATAATTACACAAGAATTTCACTTGTTTATTTTGCTAGTGAATGAGCAGCGTCTTTCACAGCTGTATGGCATACCGTCCGGCTATTGTTGGCTTTATCTTGTTGCTATGACGAATACAAATTATTGGTGGTGAAATGGACAATGGTGGCACTTTGAAACTGGGTATTTGGCATAGTTGTCAAGTATCGTTTGCTAATAAAGCTAGAACACAGTTTGTGGTTTCCACTCATAGGGCCAGATTCAGAGATGACCAACTTAAGTCATGGGTGCATGCACGAATTTAACATGGACCGAGATTCTAGCATTCTAACCTATGCTAAGCGGGTGCTTTTCTGAAAATGTGGGTGGCACAGGGTATGATATTCTAATCACCCGTTTCTTGTACCTGCCCCCTGGGTTGCCAGCTTTCTATTAAAAAAAAAAAATGTGTGGGGGGGTATACATTTTCAACGTGACAGTGCCTTTAATAACCACATTAGCCTTTTGGAAAATCCTGCCTTTGCGCATCGTAGTTGCTCTTGCGTGATGGGGAAGGCAGTGAACGTATTAATACATCAAATTGATAAAATTATCATAGCTCCTATTGACGACTGGGATAAACCCATCATCAAACAATCGCTGGACAGTGGTTGCATGCAACATTATAAATCGTTGGATTTACTTATAATTTATATATATATATTTTTTAAATCATTGTTTTACGATTTACCTAATAAAGTCATGTACGGTGGTTGAACACAATAGCATAAACGCAACGTCTTCAACTTAACCAGATGAAGTCATATACAGTCAAGCCGGAAAGTCTGCAGACCCCTTTCACCTTCTCCACATTTTATTACGTTAGACATATTCTACAATAGATTGAGTTAATTTTTTGTTTCAAAATTCTACACAAAATAGCCCATAATGAAGTGAAAACAAGTTTAGACATTTGTGCCAATTTATTAAAAATCAAAATGTAAAATATCATACGTACACAAGTGTGCACACCCTTTGATATGACACCCAAAATGAGGTGCATTTTGTTTCCACTGATACTGCTTGAGATGTTTCTACAACTTAATTGGAGTCCACCTGTGATAAATTCAATTGATTGGACATGATTGGGGATTGCCAACACCTGCCTATATAAGGTCCCACAGTTGACAGTGCATGTCAGAGCAAACTCCAAGCCATGGGGTCAAAGGAATTATCTGCAGACCTCAGAAACAGGATTTTGTCAAGGCATAGATCTGGAGAAGGGTACGGAAAAATCTCTGCAGCTTTACAGGTCCCAAAGAGCACAGTGGCCACCATCATTCATAAATGGAAGAAGTTTGGAACCACCAAGAATCTTCCTAGACCTGGCCGCCCAGCCAAACTGAGCAATCGGGGAAGACGGGCCTTGGTCAGGGAGGTGAGCAGGAACCCGAGGGTCACACTGACAGAGCTCCAGCGTATCCTTGTGGAGATGGGAGAACCTTTCAGAAGATCAACCATCCAGGCAGCACTCCACCAATCAGGCCTTTATGGTAGAGTGGCCAGACGGAAGCCCCTCCTTAGTAAAAGGCACATCACAGCCCGCTTGGAGTTTGCCAAAAGGCACCTAGTGGACTCTCAAACCATGAGAATCGAGATTCTCTGGTCTGATGAAACCAAAATTGAACTTTTTGGCCTGAATACCAAGCGTCACGTCTAGAGGAAACCAGGCACCGCTCATCACCTGGCTAATACCATCCCTACAGTGAAGCATGGCGGTGGCAGCATCATGATGAGGGGATGTTTTTCAGCAGCGGGAACAGGGCGACTAATCCTGATAGAGGGAAAGATGAATGCAGCCAAGTACACAGAAATCCTTGAAGAAAACCTGCTCCAGAGCGCTCTGGACCTCAGACTGGGGCGAAGGTTTACCTTCCAACATGACAACGACCTGAAGCACACAGCCAAGAGAACAAAGGAGTGGCTTCGGAGAAAGTCTGTGCATGTCCTTGAGTGGCCCAGCCAGAGCCCAGACCTGAATCCAATTGAACATCTGTGGAAAGAGCTGAAAATGGCTGTGTACCGACGCTCCCCATCCAACCTGACGGAGCTTTCAAGGATATGCCAAGAGGAACGGGCAAAAATGTCCAGAAACAAGTGTGCTAAGCTCGTAGCTTCTTTTCCAAGATGCCTTGAAGCTGTAATCGCTGCAAAAGGTGCAGCAACCAAGTATTAGGCTAAGGGTGTGTACAGATATGTAACCCCTAAATAACCTATTTTTGTCAATAAAATAAAATTGCATATTTTCTAAAAACCTGTTTTCACTTCATCATTATTGCCTATTGTGTGTAGATGTTTGAGGCAAAAATTAACTCAATCCATTGTAGTATAGGTCTGTAATGTAATGCATCTGTCACATGCTGGAAGGATGTGGCCAGGAAGGGGAGAGTGATTTTTACTTGGAGCACTGCGGGGAGTTACTTTGCGCTTCCTAATCATTTTGGAGCAGCAGTGCTGACACAAGTAGACTATAAAAGTGTCTCTCTGTCAAAGCGAATGTGACCCATACACACTCCATGTGGCCCTGACACACACACACACCACACACACACACACACACACAGCTGAATACAGGCACACATTCCATGCTACATGATTTATACACACAAACTTTACGCTGTTGAATACAGGCTCATATGCCATGCGGCCCTGATACAGAATATTGTTCAATACAGATGGACACACACTCAATCCTGCCCTGATACACAAGCACACTTCTGAAAACAGACACACTTCATACTGCTCCAATACAATCCCACTCCATATTCGCCCAACACACATCTCTAATAACCAGTTTGAGTGTACTTCAAACAGCTTCAAGGGAAACAAAAGCTCCTGATCTTTAGAGTTTCATCCACAACCCCCCATTAAAAATGGAGGTTCATGTCATTTAGAAAGAACAGTCAAATGTGAAATGAACATAGTTCCTCACTGAACCAACCTGACCGCTACACAGAATCATAGAGGTAACAAAGCTCTCGCTGCCGTCTCAATAAAAGTATGCATTATTATGCAATATTAATTAGTATAACTCTTCATTAGAACGCAAGGAAAGCACAAGGGTCAATTTATAATATTCATAAAATGTCCAATAAACTTTGCATCCCGAAAAAGCTGCAGAAAAGCTTACTGGCTGGATATAAAAACATATTCAAGTTTATCCAACATGTTACAGGTTCCTAAAACCCCCAAAAGAGCGCAGCGGTTAAAAGGGTAAAACTATATAAGCCAGGACTTATATTAACGGATCTTTTCTGCCTGAAACGGTCTGCAAAATCTTCGTAAAAGAGCAAAGTCAGTTGACAAGCCCTACAATTTCAGAGAGGGGCTAGCATTGTGCCGATTTTCAGTTAAATGGACAGTGACAAAAAAATGGGTAATGTTTGGAAAGTGTGCAAATTCCCTGGCGCTCATGGAAAGCTTCAACAGGACGGAGCCGTTTGCAGAGTTCGCTAAATTGAGCTTAGATATCACACGACAACGAGCGAGCGATCAGACGACTCGCTTGCAAACTCTGTACCCAGTAGACTTCGCAGAGATAACCAAGTGGGAGGCACCTGCGTCTACACCACCACGCAAATACCACGTTTTTCTATCCCTCACCCGTACGCACATTACCCGCTGAGCGCCAAGAGACCATTGTGTACAATAATCCAGGTAAGTGTGCATACAAGTTGACACTACTGGCATTGAACTGTAGATTCTGTATTTCTAAATATTTTCCAATGGTTACATTAAAGAAAATATTCAAAATACATTTTTGGAGACAATTAACAGCACTAGGACAGATATCTACTGAACTCATTCTAAAGAGCTGCCATGTGTGTTAATGTAAACTCATCTCTCTTTCAGAGCAGCCCAGTGCAGGAGGAGCAGGGGCTGCTGGGATAGGATTAAAGGACACAGCAGGGAAGTACAGCCAGATTTACCCTCTCATTTAGATACTCTGGCTCGCTGCATTACAGCCAGCTTTAAGGTAACTACAGACAGTAATGGCGCAATACCATAGCTTTTGAGGAATGTGTCTAGTGTCAGTGGTAAACACTGTTTGTCTATAAAACAGCAGGGCAGTGCAAAGACATGGCTCTCTAGATTAGGCTTGATATCACAGAATCACAGATTTAATGTCACTGACTGCTACAAAGAG
Organism: Ilyophis sp. 1 JC-2022; assembly: GCA_022702515.1. Lineage (NCBI taxonomy): Eukaryota > Metazoa > Chordata > Actinopteri > Anguilliformes > Synaphobranchidae > Ilyophis > Ilyophis sp. 1 JC-2022. The sequence continues at coordinate 28,163,993 of CM040406.1, read as the reverse complement.
GATCAGATTTAATATGGCTCTCTAAGATGACAATTAATCCATGAATCATAGCATGGCAACTGCCCCACATAGTGAGCACTCCATGTAATAACCGCACAGTGTACTGGTGACTGCAGAGAATGGTTCGCACACACTAACATGCATACAATGCCTTTCCCCCTCTCAAAACACACACACTAACGGCACCCATGCAAACCAGAGGCTGCTCAGGTTCAGACAGGAAGTGCTGTAGGTTGCTCTTCTGTTGCTGCCTCTCCAGCAGGAGCTGTCAGTCACACAGCCTTAAAAGCACTACACTTCCTGTCAACATCCGGAGCCAGTCTGCCAGCTAAGCTATGCGGCTGATGGAAAATGGTGTGTTACTACTGAGAAAGATAACCAATCAGGACACTTCAAGGTGACTACATTACACTGGCTTCCACGTGCCCCCTGTGCCACAGCTCAGACTGACCTGTTACTACCAGTACCAATGTGCAGTGTACTGTGTTCCCAAAGAGACTTTGGGAGAATCCTGTAGGGTAATTTTCTCCTGGTACTACTGACACACAACCTCTACACAGAATCCGACTCAACTGAGGTGAAAGGTCAGGAGAAACCGCTACATTTACGCATTCCAGAACAGAGCCCAGGGTAGTGGGATGGGAATGAGAGGGAGAACAGAGAATCAAAGAAACCCTCATCCCTTGTCCGCCTACCTAAACCCCGCCGCCTGCAAACAACCCAACATATCCTAGCAACGCCATCATTGAGAAACTAATGATGGGGGCATAATGTAAAGCCATCTGACAAGAAATAAACTCCCTCTTAATGTCTGTGAGAACAGAAGATAAGACAAGATACTACTGAGATTAGCATGCATACAGGATAACCCCAGGCAGAACCTCTTAAAACAGCCAAAACCAAACTGGACCAGTGATAACAGGGGCAATGTTCGACCAAGAAGCACAACAGACCTAAAATATGCTGACCATCTGGACTTTATTAGAGAATAAGAAGAGGCTCGTTTCACACTTTTCTCATTTTCACAATGCTACCACACTTCCAAATTTCATAGAAGGTTCTACTGTATTTTATACGTGATATCTATTGAACATGTTCAACAGATATCACGTGGTTCATGTTTGTGGGGGTCAACTAACATTGAAATAATGTATACAGGGAATGGCTGAATTGCGCAACAAAAAGCAATAGTTATAATTAGTAAAGGTCCTTTTAGTAACAGCAGCTGTTCCCAGTGAAACAGGCTCTCCCACTCACGACCCACCAGAACCCCACGAGGTTACAATTTAAATTCAGTTATCTTGAAAAAGTTACTACCATCTTGGAAAAGTTGCCCTTTGTTCTTGCGTATACTTGCATAAAAAACCTTAAAAACACAGCTTTCCCAACTATGGATAATGACCATCGTGTCAGCACGACTGTGGGCTTGTGTCAAGAGTGATATTGAAAGGGTCAAAGGGGAGTTTCTCCAATAACCCATCAGATCTAAAGAGCGGGCTTCACACACGAAGATCGAAAAAGAGCGCTCACTGTCTATGGGTGGAACACACACAGTACATAGCTAGATGGATTCGAACAGGGCACAACTTGGCACGAACCAAACGATCGTCACAAATCGTTGTCATCTGGGAAAGAAACACAGGGGCAACACGATTTCATTTCAAACGATCGAAGACACTTACTCGAACGCGAAGAACAGTCCACTGGTGACCACGATGAGGACCAGGGTGAGGTAGAAGACACCAGTCTGTCTAGCCATCATAATCCTCCCATTGCAGTAGAATTTATTCCGGCCCGGGAAGGCTTGCCACTTCCGCCTCGCGCTGCGCTTCTTGTGTGGGGACTCCATGGGTGTCGAGCTGCGCGTGCTGATTTGGCTGTACTCGCAGTCTCTCAAGGGGTCAGCCACGCCGAGATGCATCAATCAACAAAAGACACACCACAACAATCTAAAGAATCCGCTGCAAAAAAAAAAAACACGCATGCGGGTGGCGGAGTCAGTTTATGTAAGGTTAGCAAACGTTAGCTAACTGGAAGCATTACTAGCAAATTCTTCATAACTGTCCTGCGAGGGGTATACGAAGCTAGCTTGAAGTTGTGCCATCAAGTAAGCGCGATTCCTTGTAGACAAGTAGAAATCAAACTATCTAGCAAGTATGTTCTTTTTAAATTAATATTTCGAACACATGAAGCAAGCTTGTTGCATAGCTGGACTGAGCCAAATGGGTGGAGATAATGCAGTATTTATTTATAGAATTATAAGGTGTGTAACGTTAGTTAGGTATAGTTCTTATGGTCAGTGTGTCAAATCACAAATAAAAAGAATCATCCTGTTTGAAAATTCCTGCAATGCTGCGTGCCGTCTCTCTAGCCAAGATATCGCGCTAGCATAGCTTTACAACTTCGACGCTGTCCTCGTCTCAGAACACCTAAGTTCCAAAGTTGAGCTTAACGTTAGCTACTTGAACCAAATATGCTAAGCTATCGTAGCTTGCTAGCTAGCTCCCTGGATACCTACCGAGTTGGCTAGCTAGCTATCGCAAATTGCTACGCTGAACAACAGCTTGTTGCCAAGCTTGTGCACCAGCTATCGACAATCAAAGTTCGTTTCCAGTGAAAGATTTGCCTTTACGGATGATTCAAAGTCGCAAACCATCATGTATATAGAAAAATCCAGCAGAAATGTATGGAAATGCTTCGATGTTCTTCCCTGCTTGTTGCTCAGCGCGGCTTTAGGGCGGTTATATTTTTATATTCCACTCGTTATCCTGGTTTGTTGCACGCGCCTGTTAAAAGTAAGCGCAGCATTTTCACTTTTGGAGTTAGAAAGACAACAAAAAAAAACGTAATTAAAACATGTAGTTATACAAGCCTACGTTCGCGCATCAGGATCAAACTGGCTCGCCACTGGCAGCCCACCTCATTTCGCAACGAAATGCGGTCGTTTTGGCTCACTGCTCGCCGTTCACTTCCAACGCGCTTCTCTACGTTACCTCGCCACAGCCTGCCTTATGTGTCCGTGCAACGGCACATATAGCTAACACTGGCTGGTACGATACTGAAAGCGGGCGCTACGCCACGTCTTCCTTTGCTTCGCTTCAAAGAACTGCACCATCCCCAGTCTGAATGCCGAAACTAAAAATGCCTCTTCTTTTGATTGTTCTCCGAGATATGCATTCACACTGTGCCGCCACCTTCACGTTCTCAATGTTCATTGCAACTGGTAAACAATACACATAACTCCTCAGATTCGAGTGCGTACCGTCGCGCATAGAATCACGGGAATTGTAGTAGATCGTTTGAAGGGGAGCAATTTGATAAACAAGATTTTTTCCAACATGTAAACTACATCTTCCAGTATAGCGCACAACACGCCTTGCATATCGTAATGCTTCGGGAATATAGCTTTTATGCAGAACCACCGGGCTACTATGTTCAAAAACATGTGCGCAAGCCTGTTGGTGTGTTTTGGATAACATTGAGGGGTAAACTGGGATGACATGTACAGCCAACAGGTTACGGGTTGTTACCAGAGTGTAACCAATACTTTAACAGCGCCAAGAGTTTTGCACTTTTCAGCTTTTCCTGCAGAAAAACTTACTGATAGTTTTTACAAATGTAACTTCTGTACCCTCTTACTTCATCATAAGACACATTCCAGATAAGCAGTCGTCTGACCAAACAGTAAGTATAAACACTTGGGTTATCTTCTTTAAAACATGCACAGCATTTAAATAAGTTTAGCTAGATCCGTTTTTACTCACAAAACGAGTTATTGACGAAAGTGTTCCATGTTGTCTTTTTGCTGTATTGTGCGTGATAGTGCGTCCATGCCTAAAGAGGATTCGTGCTGTGGAATTCCTATCATTGAGGTACAAAAGGTAAAAGGGTACTTTTAAAGTGTTTATATGAACGTGTAGAAAGTGGAACATAAGTCATTGATAAAATGATTCACCTTCCAATGATATTGTCCTTCTCATTGGAATGCACATTTATTAAACGAAGGATCCAGCAGCCACTGAAACTACATTAGGGAATTAGAGTTGAATACATTTGAACTTTTATATAACATTATTCACCACCACATCCTGTTCAGTTTAAACAACAGTTCTCTTGTGCTTTTATCATTATAAAACATGACCACATCAAATGAAAGTACAATTCATCTACATCTTTTTGGAAAAAAATCTTTCTGGGCCAATAGCCTACCCCAAACTTCAGATTTCAAAGAGAAAGGTGAAGTTTGAATTCAACAATCTCCATCTCCAGTTTCCAGTCACAAAGTGTTAAGTGCAGATGCACCCCCCCCCCAGTCTACATTTTCCAAATTTCCCCGGTAATTCAGTTTATAGGTTTTATGTCTCGTTACATTGTCCAGCCATGCTGAGCTTTGGGTCATTCCTACTCGCTGGGTAAATGGGTTTGTAAAACAAAGAGCTATTGAGTTGAACTGTGGAGGGCTGTGCGTCAACAAGAGGTTATATGACTGTTGGGTACCAGATATGGGTGACAGCCATACCAGACAGCCAATGACCCTGACTGCTTTATCAGACAACAGTAATTCATGTAGTGATGCCAAAAAAAGGGTGATTAATTTTTACATAACTGATAACGATGAGGTTAGAGGCAAAGCAAATGTGTGAGATGAACCCCAATGTGCTGGTATCACCAGGAGACCAAAACTTCAGATTTATGTTGTTACGCTGAAATACTCCTTTCTCCATCTCAGAGCCCCACATCCTCACCATGAATATATAAAAAATGTACTTGAGTGGTTTGGCATTTTACTTACCATCCACTTATACAGTGTAATATGTACTGAATTTAGGTCAAGTGTCTTATCTGAGAGTTATTACCTGGTTGGACACGTGTGCAGGAATGCCTCAGGTGTATCGGTGAGTGTCAAGTCTTTCTGGTGGATTCTGAAGTCTGCTTTTTGTGTCACAGATATCATTATGCAGAGCACAGATGGACCAGAAATACATTTTCATGCACAAATGAAGACGTATAGAAAATGCTCATGTTCATTCTGGTATGAAGTGCTATTTGGGAGATCCATGTGCCTCTATAAAAAGCACTTTTCCAGAGAACAACCACCCACTCAGGTTTCCAGAGAGAGCCTTTATTTTCACCTGGAAAACCAGTTTTTACACACTAAAGTGTAAAACATGCATGTCAGTGCTCCTGTTTTCAACAAACGGAATGTGTGAAAAAAAGTCACATATTTCCACTTAACAGCAGGACTGTAACAGGCCATTACATCGCTGTGTCGATGTCTGTAATGATGTAAAAACCAGGAAGCCTGCCTGTCTGTGAATTCACTAGAGAGCTCCACCCTCTGCCTATAAGAGAGTTCTGCTCGCCTGAGGAAATGGATTGACAGGATATCCACCTACACTGGTTCCAGAACAGTATGGAACCCATGTAAAATTTGGCTTGGCCTTTTTCCAAATAGATATTTTATCCCATATTAAAAATGACATTGATAAGATTATCCTACAGGACAGTACTGTTTCCAGCCTGATTTTGATTTTTGGAAAAGTACAAAAACGCTCTGCCATGTTCCCACTGCCGAAGGGAGATAATATTTCCACATTCTCTGTGCTCTGTTCTGACATCAGCAAGTTCAGTCACTGAGATTTGTGTTTTAAAAATGAACATTAACTTGGGTTCATCAGAATTTTTTTTTTCTTGGTGCAAGAGATGATACATTCACACAAAGTGTATTAGAAATGGAAGTGTTAAAACAAAGCTGGAAATGACACTCTCTCTCTCTCGTACGCACACAGGATTTTGCGTGTTTACAATCATCTCAAAATAGGGATGCAAATTTAAAGGAATTTCCTTAATCGATAGTTGTTAACCTTAACAAACAATAGTCGATTAATTGATAACATAAAAGCTAAATATAGCTTATGATATACAGAATACAAAATGCATGTTATATTCCTGAATCAAAGATTTATTGTAACATTTGAGAAACAGGCATTATTGTAGCATAACAAAAATTGAATATGAAGGCGTGTATAGGCTACTTTAATAGAAAATAAATTGCGCTCCGTCTCATCTGTTGCAAACGAAACCGTTGCTCCGCTAGCCGCTAGCATCATTAACATAATCTCTCTTGAAATGGAAAGGCGACAGTTAAACTAGTAGATTTAGCCTAGAACAGTCAACTTAAATCATAGGCTATTATGTTTTGAATAGGCTCCTCATATGCATACTAGATAGACCTACGTATTTTTATTCAAGAACATTTAAGCTACGTGGTCGGGAGCGAGTCGTGTGCGCAGCCCGTTTATTAGCTCTCGAAATCCCTCACCGTCAATGGTGCTTATTGGCATCATGTCCTTTTCAACCATGAACCTCTGAGTAATACCCTCCACTCGTCTATCGTCACATACCCTCTTTGCCAACACTGAGGTGATGGTAGGTTGCGATCCACTTTGCCCTGACAGCACGGTTTTATGTACGCTTTTCAGGTGGTAGGTGGTAGGCTACATTAACGAAGTAGTTATACTTCAAAACAGCACCACAGGTATTGCAATGGGCATCATCGTTTTGCCCACTTAATTTTTGTGTCTTCTTGTGTAGGCTCAACTTCACGGCTTACCCTGCGTTCTCACATCCAGCAACTTCGGTCGCCCAGTCGCCGCAACTTAACTTTTGAGCGACCATCAGCCGTAACAGCCAATCAGAGTTCCACACTTCATATTTCCCAAACCGACGACACGAAACCATTTCGTGAATAATTGTTCCGCCCGATTTCACTCAAATTGCAGCAATGGAGTAGCAGCTAATAATAATGGTCCAAGCCTACCACGTCCTGTTCAATGTATAACATAATCTTAAAGGATATGTGTAGCTGTTCTATCAATATCACATTGAGCCAAAAAATACATGTTGAGTTTTATACATACATCTATCTATGTATCTAGCGTAGATAAAGATCGGTAGCTCGCGACGAAGATAGATATAGGCTAGCGTATCGCTAGCTAGCGAGAACACATCATTATTAGTGTCATGACATAACTATAAAGAATAGGATGCATCGCAAATATGTCTTTGTTATACGTAGGCTATTTCCGTTGTTTCTCTTTATCAAAAAATTGTAGCTGCACGAACTGACTTGGATGACACAACGGGAAGCTCTTGCCCCGCCCCCAGCCTCGTAGAATTGACCGACTCAGCGACCAGTTGCTCGCTGTGAGAACGCAGCGTTACACTAGGCTGAATTTGGCGCCCTCGCGTGGAGACCTTAAGCCATGATTACATTTCACACAAAAACTCCCGTTGAAACAAGACCGCAGATTGTTCAGTTAATTGTTTCATTTGAAATCTTATCGATTAAATTCTTATTAGCAATTAATTGATAGTCGATTAATTGTTAACATCCCTATCTCAAAATGCAGTTTTAGGCTTTATTTGCTCTACGGATGTTTTAAATATTTGCTCATTTCACCAACCATCAGAGCTCCAGATGAATGAAAGGAGTTAGCTTTTCTGGATTTACAAAGCGTATCAAAATGTGATTTATGAAGTGATAGACTGACTGATTGATACATAGATAAGTAGATAATGTTAGACAGACATACACGTAGGGATGGATAGAGATTGACCCATATTGCACAGGGTCCACATACACACATCTCACACACACATTCTAAAAAATACAATTGCTTTCACACACATCTTGCACATAGGTTTACAAACAGACTTCCATGCACTCACGGATACAAAAACTTAACACATATTTACTTAAACTCGTGCTTAAACTTACACGTACATTTACACACTGGCGCTTACACGTACTCATGTAAACAAAGCAATCAAAAACACGGCTCACAGTGCTTAACAAGATTTAATGTACATTTATTCTTAACATGTGGAACAGAGTATAAAGATTTATACTGAATAAATGATATTCATTGAGGCAGAGGAACAGATATAATTTACATTGTCTTTTTGTGTTTGTATTTTCCTGCCACTCTGTCCTTTTTAATGATATTATCTCGAATAACAAATATGCACATTTGCAACACTGGATGAAAAAAAAACCAAAGGGGTTGGTTCTTCATTTATTTATGAACCACCTGAACTTTCACACCTGCTCCACAAAATGGCTGCTGTGACAGGCTCTCTGTTGTAGAATAGAGAACAGAGCAGCATTTGATGATCCAGCTGGTCCAAATAATTTATAATAATAATAACAACATTGACAATAATTATTATAGTAATTAAGAACAGCCGTAACTTGTTTAATTACTAACTTATAAAAAATATATAACAATCAAAGCAAAGAGGAAAAATAGGGGCATGTCCAATGTACAACTTTTATATACATATTGGCCAAAATGGCAACCCATGGAGAAAATAAAATTTAAAAAATGCAAAAGTAGGAGGGAAATTTTTCCTCTGCTGAAGTTTCAGGGTGTAGCTGTAATGGTGCAAGTCAATGTAAAAAAAAATGTAATTAAAAAATGTTTGTTTTTTCATTTAGCTAAGATACTGATACAACGCTGCCCACTTGGGGCCAAATTCATGTATTGCAAGTTTATAAAATTCACATTTCCATTTCCCCCTTCAGACCATTTGCACTAATGCTATTGCACAGAATTTTTAGATGGACACATTTACATTGTTTGATTAAAATTTGTGTATTTTTTTCTTGATGTGGCAAGATTTATCTACAATATTTCTCACAATTTAAATAAATGTGCTTCCCCAAACAAAAACACAGAGATACAAGTATGAACATTTACAAAACTCCAAAACATTAAAAAGGATGGACTCCTTTCCAAAGTCCAAAACATTCAAATTAGAAAAAAGGAAAATACTTTTCTTTTCAAGCACATGATAACAGCAAGTATTAAATATCTGTATTCAAATTATAATATTTTTAAATAAAATTGTTAACGGGAGAGGAGCTATATATATATATTTATATATTTATATCTGAATATAAAAAACGTCAATTTCCTTTTTTAAAATAAAAATATAAAAACCGCACATTATGCCGCAGCCTTCTCAACGTCTGCTGTGCCCCACCCCTGTCAGGAGTGGTTGATTTGAAACAGCACTTCGCACACGATGGCTGCCACCCCAGAGTTCAGCGCTGAGGAGATGGAGATGTCCAGCAGCCGGCCTTCGAAAAGGACAAACTCGGAGCGATTCTCCTCCAGCCGGGCCATGGCCAGCAGGGCTTTGGCCGCGCGGCACATCATGTTGACGCTAGGCGGCTCGGAGGGTGCCAGCCCACGCTGGCTCTGCGCCATTGCCACGCCGTCCTCCAGGAAGCTCACCAGAGTTGCCACGCTGCCCTTCTGCACGGCAATGCCGCGCGCCGCCACGGTGTCTCCCTGCGCCAGGTTGGACAGCAGGGCCACTCCCATCTCCCGGTACACCTGGTTCCTGCGGTCTGCTACATAGCGCAGCAGTATGGTATAAAGGCGCTCTTGCCGGTTGAGGGGGGGTGTGGCCAGGAGCAGGTCCACATTGCCATCCTGCACACTCAGCTTGCACAGGCATTCCAGAACCAGCCTCTGGGGGTTGATGGCAGAGTGGGGCCCTGCCCCAGGAAAGGGGTCCCGGGACTGGGCCGAGGGGCACACCATCCAGTGCAACAGCCCATCAAGCAGGGGCAGGCAGATGCTCTCGGGGTACTGAGACAGGTCCAGCTGGCCCGAGATGTTGGCTAAGGTGACCATGGTGTTCTCCCTTAGCGCCGACAGGCAGTCCCACCACCACTCGTCCTTGCTGCAGGCCAGACCGCGGTCGTGATCACGAACGTGGTCGCAGTCACGTTCGTGTTCATGATTTTGGGCGTCTTCTTGGTTGTAGTCACAATCTCGTTTGCAGTCGCGCTCATAGTCATGGTCGTGTTCGTAGTTGCACTCATGTTCCTGGTTGCGGTTCTGTTCCTGGTTGCACTCGTAATTGTGTTCACAGGCACGGTCGCGGTCACAGTCTTGTTCATGTTTGTGGTCCCAGGTGCGGTCGTGGTCCTGCCCGTAAGTGTGGGGAGCCCTCCTCCTCTCGGGGTGCTGGTGGTGTAGCAGGACGAGGCGCCCCAGGATCAGCACCAGGCCGGCGTGCTGCGACATCTGGACGTCGTTCCCAGGGACGAAAGACAGACTGCGCAGGATGTTGGAGATGCAGATGCAGCGACGGGATAGGGCGTCCTGCCAAGGAGCCGCTGTGGAGAGCGGGACCTTGTCCCATACCCGAGGCTCCTCCTCCAGCAGTGGGATGGGGGAGGAATTGGCAGGGGTGGGCAAGTGGTTGCCATCCAAAAGCACGCCTGAGCGGGTGCACGGCATGTCCTTCGTAGTGGTCCCTTTCTCATTTTGCCTGTTCCCCCCGGGTGCTTGGGATGTCCTTCTCTCGTACAGTCCGTTCCTGCTCTCAAAGTGGGTCTGTATGTGGGTGGTGGAGTCTCCTCCCCCTACCTGCCAGTGGAGCAGGCCGCTCGTGAACTCCTCCCCCTGGCCCGGCTCCTCCCACTGCTCTTCTACAAACAGACTGTCTGCAGGTACCACCTTCAAGGGAAGCCGATCATACTTGCTAGCCTGTTTGAGTGCTGGCTCAGGCACTAGGGAGGGCGGAGCATTCTCTTGGGGCTCCTCCTTCTTCAACTCTGGCTCAACTGTCTTCAGACTGGGTTTGACCTCTCCAGGCTCTGCTTCTCGGGACTCTGCCTCTGTTGGCTCCACCTCTGCCTCATGGGCACTTTCAAGGGGAGGACACTCTGACTCCACCCCTGTCTTGTGTTGGAGGACAGGGCCAGAAAGGAGTGTCTTCTGGCCGATTGTTCCCACCTCGTACTCTTCCAGGATCCCAAAGATCTCCATCACACACCTCCTGTAATACTCCACCAGCAGTTCCAAGAATCCAGGCAACTGAAAAACAATTTAATCCATCATTAAACCCCCCTTCTGCTCTGAAGTGTACAACACTGTCACAAGCAGGGAAATTACCTGGATGATTACACTGGAACACTGATTGCCGTAGCCTAGGGATACTCAAATGTGGCCCTCGGGGCCGGTAGTACTGCTGGTTTTCAATTCCTCATGCACCGGGCGAGTGTAATCTCTGGCCAGTCAGTGACATTATTTATCTATGGATTATCAAGTCGAAGAAAACCAGAAATACTACTGACCTTGATAGTATACCTGGGCTGGGCAGAAGAACTCTATAGTATACCTGGGTTGGGCAGAAGAAGACTATAGTGTACCTGGGTTGGGCAGAAGAAGACTATAGTGTACCTGGGCCAGGCAGAAGGAGGCGACAGTGCTGTTGTCGTACAGTAGGATGCTAATGGTGTCCAGCGCCCATGTGCTCTCTGCCAGCAGGCCCGACTTCAGTGACATCATCACTCGCCACGCTTCTGGCGTTCCTATGGAGACCGCAGGCCGTTAGGGTGAGGGGAGGGATCTGAGGGGAAGTGTGCTGTCTTAATAGTAAACTACTGAACCAGGGTCTGTGTCTGCTGACTGAACCTTTTGGACTATGCACTCAATGAGAAATAGCCATGCTTGTTGAAGTATGCACTCTATAACACACCTTTCTGCGGGAAATAAAACAGCTTTCTGGAACATAAACTTGATAGAAAATTATGGACTATGCATTCTTATAGAAACAGCACAGCTTTTTAGACTAAGCACTAAATGGAATATAATCCAGCTTTTTGGACTATGAGCTCTTCTGAATATAGTACAGCTTTTTGAACTAGGCAATCCATGGCAAATAACAGCTTTCTATCCTATGCATTCTATGGGAAATAACACAGCTTTCTGGATTAGTCTGGTGTGTGTTAGGCAAATGTGTTGCTGTTGGCGGCAGTGGTTGTGGTGTCCTACCAGTGTCCTTTGAGGTAATCTTGCGACGCAGTTTGAGGATGGGCGTGGTGCACTCTACTGACCCCAGCGGGAAGTTGAACTGTTGGGATGTGGCCGGGGCCTGGCTGGCAGTAGGTGGGGCGTGACTAGCAGGGCCGCTACCCTGTGACCCTGGCATGGCCACGCCCGCTTTGGGCATCTTCATGGAGGACATAAAGGGTGCTTTGCTGGGCAACATGCGCGCCTCCATGGATCGCTGGAAAGAGGCGGGACTTGGGTCACGGGGGGTGTTGGGCAAGGCAGGGGGCGTCTGATAGGACGAGGGAGGTGGCCGGGTGGTCATGGGGGGCATGGGGCCAGAGGAGGGCGAGAGGAAGGCGGCCTGGCGCTGGGCCCACGACCCGTCGTGATTGGTCCGTGCCTCCATGTCGTCCCCCCGTCCCATGGCGGGGTACGGGGACGCCTGGGCCGACGCCCCCTGTCTGCTGGGGTAGGGGTAGGGCATGTCTGTGCGGGGCGGCCAGCCGCCGTGCTGGGGCCCCTCCCCTGAGACTGGGGGGCCACTCATCATCTGGGGGGACATGGCCAGCTGGGGGGGTGGTTGCTGGGGCGACGGGCCAGAGGCCTGCATGCGGTCTCGGCCGTAGGGGTAGGGGTAGGGGCCCTGTAGGGGGCGGCGTTCAGGCCCCGGGTACCCCCCGCCATATTGGTTATACATCTCAGCCTGCTGGCTTCCGTACTGCAGGCCAAACCCCTCCCCCGTATCCTGCCGCTTCGATGGGGGGCCATACATCCCTTCCATCGGCCTCTTATAGCCCTGAGAGAGAGAGAGAGAAAGAAAAGAAAAAGATATAGAGACTTTACACGGCTCAATTTAAGGTGTAAAAAATCAGTGCGTACCAATTTCACAAGATGAAACAAAAGCAAAATATGCAGTATTCCATGAAAACTTTTACATTACCCAAATACCACTAAAAGCCCAGCCCCTGAAACACTACTCAGCACTTTCCCTGAAAGAAATGGGTGACTGTGTGCCTAAGCCCCGCCCCCTCGGCCATGGGTGGAGTCTAAGCGGCGGAATCCCTCACCTGTTGCTGGGGATATATTCCGGGTGGGTGTGCTCCATAGCCAATGCTGGGATACTGCTGACTGTATCCATCGTGTCTAAGGAAGGGAGGATACATACACATGTATGTGATATACATACAGGTCCTGTACCTTGCACATCACATACACACACACACACACTGTATAGCTCTCACACATACACACATCTCACACACACAGCTAAACACTGCTCATCAATAACATATGAATCACCAGAAGGTAGGAGGGGGGAACAGGACTTCTCACCTCTGCTGAGAGGGGTATCTGTTGGGTGAGTACATGCTGGGGTCATTGTTGGAAGGTACCATGTTGCTCTGTGCCCCAGGAGGGACCATACTCCCCTCCAGCCCCATCACATGGTCTGGCCTGGTGTGACACAAATTCATGACATCACCTTATACACACAAACTGTGCCTGGTTGTCATTTATTTATTGTGATGTTCAGTAAAGGCCTCTGACGATACCCATTGTAACCAGTATATATTCAGCATTTATTTGTGAAAGACTGCTAATATTAAAGCAGTGGTCACTGATTTCACCCATGGAGTGTATGATGTTTAAACACACAGATCAATAATATCACCCAGTAACAGGGATACTGAAATCTGTCCGTTAAGACCAGTAGTGCTGCTGCCGGCAAGAACAAATGGCCGCCTCTATCCAGGTGAAGTCTGTCCAAGACGACTAATCTACAGAAACAGTGTAAAGGAACGGTGGCCAGCGTGGGTAAGGCTTTATAGAAATGGCACGGCACTAACTGTAGATGTGGAACCGGCTGCCAGTAGAGGGCAGTGTGTCAGTCAAAGGGAGAAACTCACCTCCTGTCATACCCGGGTCCGTAAGGATACTGGGGGCGCTGGCCCAGCCCCAGCCCGGGCATGGTAGCTGAGGGGGGGCGGCCGTACATGTCCTGCACTCCGCTGTTGGGCATCGGGCCAGGCATGAAGGGCTCTGCTCCACTCACCACTGCAGAGAAAGCAGAGGAGGCAAACCCCACCCCAGCGTTACACCGGCCCCTCATTCTACAGCATTGAAGTTACATTACATTACATTACAGGCATTTAGCAGACGCTCTTATCCAGACTTTTTAGCATTTTAAAATATTATCCATTTATACAGCTGGATGTATACTGAAGCGATTCAGGTTAAGTACCTTGCTCAAGGGCACAACGGCAGTGTCCTACCGGGGAATCGAACCTGCAACCTTTCGGTTACAAGGCTAGTTCCTTAAACATTATACTACAATGATTCCATTGTTATACATCATTACTGCATGACCCTCATGCGATAGCAATATTATCATCATCAATGTTAGTATAGCAGTATATGGTTCCATTGCTTTACATTATTATAGCATAAACCTCACATTATTGCTTTCCCTTGTATGTGTTTTACTTGCTGAGTTATGTGACTGTGACGCCATCTTGTACTGAAATTTAATGAGCACTTTTATAAGTTGCTCTGGGTAAGAGTGTCTGTTCAGGTTCAGCACCCAACCTTAGGCCCCCCTTAAAGGAATCCAAGGGCCACGTCTTGGACCTGAACATTCTCGTTTCTAGAGAAATGGTTACTCGGAGCATGAGCATGTTATAATCTATCTGCCAAACTGTCTCTCAGCCAGGAGAGGCACCTTCTGCTTCATTTAGAAGAGAACTCATAATTTTATTACACATCCGTTAAATATTATAAAGTGAAATGCATAAATCAAGTAATGCATAAATATCAGAATAATGCACTCTTTTGTGTGACATCATCTACATACATATGCACACCTATTACCCAAAGCTACAATAGTACTCAATTAATTTTGTTCCACTAGGGGGCAGTGTTGTCTAAGAGAACATTACCACAAACCTGCTACTTTTCCAATAAAGTGGGAAAAAGTGACTCCAGATGCTTCTCTCTTCTTATAAAGCACCTTGTTGCCATACACAAGTCTATTTTTTTTTTTAAAGAAATTGTTTCTTTTCTTTTTTTGTTTAAAACCCATTTTAAGTGTCCATGATTGCATGCATTTTGTTTGTTTTACATTTTTGCATCTGTCCTTTTAACATGAACTACTCCTTGAAAAAGGAGAAAAGAAACACAGGCAGGCGTGTATGGTGGCCTGAGAAAACTGGGCTGCCGTGGAACAAAGACGGGCTTCCTACAGCTGGGGTAAGTCCACCTGTCTCCCCATTTGGATTGTGTAAGCTGTCTTGCCCTTATTTTTACTTATTTTCCATTCATACTCCATCCATATACATATTTCTTAGACCTTGCCATTTTGGTAGCCAAACTATTATGCACACATTTTGGGGTCAGAAGGGAAAGTCATAACAGTGGGTGTCTGTTACATTAGTTGAGTTTTGATTATTGTCAGCCATCTGATGCCATGTTTTGAAATAGATTATAGACACATTGCCCCCTCATGGCTGGAGGACTCACCTTTCCTCATGCCAGCAAAAGGGTCTTGCAGCCGTATGTTGACAGTTGGCTGGTAGGGGGCGCCAGGGGGCAGGGAACCACGCTTATGGAAGGCAGGGTCATTCACCTCTGAGAACGGGTCCTGCACACTGACCGAGCTGCTCCTGCCAAAAACCAGCCAACACACTCAGAGAGGAAGAACATGCATGCACAACACAAACAAATACACACGTAAACGAACATACACAAAAGCATACACACACACAACACATACACACATGCACGCGCACACACACATAAACACACACATACACAAACAAATGCACACGCATGAAGAAGCATACACACAATACAGGATAGCACAAAGTGCATTTCTTTGCCTCTTTTAGAAATAAGAAAGTAACCTGTCAAATTGCTGCAAGTATAAAACCAAGTTGTTAGCAAGTGGGCATATTTGAAAAATCTCTTTTAGTCCAGCATGTTTAATTAACTGTGAGCATCCCGATTTTACCTAATTACTTTAATACACCAATTTAGCAGCATTCAGAATTTGTATGCTCACTGTCACACAACATGTTACAACCCATTTATCTGCCATTATATACCTGGTAACTGTGACGATGAAAAGAGGAGTAATTGATATTAATAAACGTTCCCTCATGCATGCAGACTGATTGCAGGAGAGTGTTTTGGTCAGGCTCCGTTTGAATAATTGATAACCCACCTGGTCATTGATTTGAATCTTAATGAACTCCACAGTCGTCCTTTGGTTTTGTACCTCCGAATTGAAACATACTTGTGGATTATTATTATAGTTATTATTGTATGAACTTTCGCCCAGAATGTTCTTTCCTACAAAGCGCACGATGCCAAACACTGCTTCTTATCACAGCACAATTCGCAAGTTGGGCTTGCACAGACATGAGTCATAGAGAGACTCTTTGTGTGCAACTTAACAGGCAGACTTGTGGGTGCCCAGTCATCCTGTGGGAGCGATTCTCATCTCTGCCAGCAGAAACCCGCCCATCTTTGGGTGAAACTAGAGCCAACTGTGGGTAGTAGCCCTGTGGGCCGGCACTAGCATGGTCCAGATTGGATACCAGACTGTGGAATTATTATTATTATTATTATTATTACTGCGTGTTTTAGCATTTTTACAGATGCTAACATGCTGTTGCTTTCGCTCATCTGGACTGTAATGAGTGCGTAAGAGGAGAGCATTGACAGGAGGAGGTTTGTTGTAGGAGAAGAGAGAGAGAGAGCGCCCCCCACCTGCCACCTTGCATGGATATCATCTGGCTATGGGGCGTGGAGGCAGGTGTGGGGGGCTTCAGGTCACCAGGTAACTCGGCCATGGAGCTGCTGCCCGTGGACTGGGGCATCTGGGGTCCCTGGAGGGACCCCGAATTCACTGAGGGAAGGAAAACAAACCATTAGAAAAGTTCCACTTTCGCAGACTGTGAAGTCAGGTTACTGATGTTCGCACAAATTATGGGTCTGTGTGTACACCCCACCCTCACGCTCCGCCCACAAAATGTATCACGTGGGTGCGGGGGTGGAGACCAGGCTCCACCGGGAGCGATCACGCAACAGCGGCACCCCTGGTAACAGATGGGCTCCGGAGGAGTGTCGAGGACGGGCGCACGGGGAGTGCCAAACTGGCAGCAGTTCTACTGAGGATTGTTTGGCAGCTTTTGAAAATAGCTTTTCATGATTTTTCTCTGTGAGCTCTGCGAGGGGTCCGAGCAGGGGGAGAAGCTGAAGGGCATGGGCAGATATGAACGCGCCACGCACCACTACGCTCTTCACGGGAAAGGCCTACGCTGTATGAGGGGGGATTGCCAAAGACTGCCTGTCTGTGGAGGCACAAACAAATTCCTGAGAATACACCTGTGAGATGCTGCAAAGACGTTAAAGCATACTGGGCCACTGCTCCAAACTATACACACCAAAATATATACACGCACGCACGCACGCGCACACACACACACACACACACTGGGACAGTGATTGGGATTACCCTCCATATTGTCAGTGGTCTTGCATGTAAATGCTAAAGTGAACAGTGGAAGAGACCCTGTGGCATAAATACAGTGGCATTCCTCACACATTGGCACAGAGACAGTCTGACATCAAGTGCCCTCTTTGAAGAGTGGGAGGGGGGAGAGGGATAGAGAGAGAGAGAAAGATTGAGAGAGAGAGAGATAGTGGCAGAGGGAAATGCTGCTTCCGTTGGCTGCTTGTGAAGGGAGGTTAAGCGGAGGTCAGTTCTGTTTACATTCTTGAACTCCTCCCCCATTATCTTACCCCGGGGATTCCCCCCCCCCCTGACATTATCACCTGGCGGCTAAATATAGCCATTGGCCCTGAGGCACCGCCGGCAGGCACAGATGGAGTGCTACACCAGCGCCTGCCAGCCTCACACAATCTCCAGAATCCCGCCCGTATCACAGCTTTTTGAGCCCCCCCCTGCCCTGCCTGTATCAGTCTCATCTCTTGGTATCGCAGGTCTGTGAGTAGCCCCCCGATACCCAGTCTGTGAGCGACCCCTCCCCCCCACACTGTTCTACAACCTCTAGTTATGAGGGGAAACTCAATTCAGGCACTGAGAGATGAATGAACTCTGCTGCTGCAGGACAGTAGCCCTCCTTACCGGGAGATAGCGGCTGCATCTTGGGCTGCTTCTTTGCCTCTGCGGTGGGGAAAGTGTCGGGCGGGGGCTCCTCCCCACGCTCCACCTGGCACTCGAAGGCAAACAGGTACTGGATGTACTGCTTCTTCAGTGAGCTGGCCGCTCCGCTGGACGTTCCCACGCTCAGCCCGCTCGACAGCTCACGCCACTTCTTATTCTTATTGGCCTGCGGGGTGAGGGGGCGGAGCCTGCAGTCAGGATCATGCTGTTCCACACTTCTTTCAGCAAAGAGGAGGAAAGAACCAGGCCACTGAGCACGCTGCCTGGTGGTATCATTATTATTATTATTATCATGCTACTAGTCATCCCTTTGCAGCACAGCATTGGCCAATTGCCTCATTAGTGGTCCACATGTCCCCTGATCCTCCACTCAGAGTAAATGTTCCATGCACTGCCACAAGAGGGCAGTGTTACCTAGTGGGTTGGCTGAGAGTTCTGTCTGCTAATATGAATAGCTACATGTAGCTATGTAGCTAGCTGGAATTAGCTAGCATCAAAGTTTTCCTTCAAAGTATGATTTTGTAGGTTAGTGAGCTAGTGCCCCGCCCGCTAACAGTGTCCTGCTGTTTGGATTCCTGAGAATGCTTTGCTTTGGTGTTTACATAGTGTAAGTATGCGTTTCTGACAGTCTGCTAGCATCAGCAAAACCACCTCTTCTAATTTGGTTAAAAAGCAAAAAAGGCAGCTTACTGTGTAATAAACTAACATTGACCTGCTACATTTAATGAGGTTTCCCTTATAAAATAGTTTTTTGTTGTAAAATATTAATTTTATCTGCATTCGCTTATATCTGCACTCGTCTTAAAAAATGTGACTCGCTCTACAAAAATGAGTCTGATGTGGAAATTATTATAATTTTTTCTGAGAAATAAAAAAATATATTTTCCCACATCAGACTCATTTTTGTAGAGCGAGTCACAAATTAAACAATTCCTAATTTAGCTAGAGATTATGCTGCTTCATTAATGGCTGGAGTATGGAGTATGAAGCTAGTTAGTGAGTGGCAAAGCATATCTAGCTAACTAGCAAGGCTGTTGTATGGGTAATTTATTTTCACACAATACACATATGAGGCTGTTTTTCATCATGACAGAAAAGAGAGCCACCAATTATTTGACTTCATTTTAGGGAGTGGGTAGCCAATTACATTACTCTAAACTTGAAAATATCATGTTTGCATTTTGGATAGCCAATGTCTAGCTACTCAGTAACTTCACTGGGTAGTAATTTTTCTTATAATGCTAAGAGTGTTTGTAGGTGCTAGAGAGCAAAGAGGGTTCAGCTGGTTTTGGTTAATCTGCCTCACCATGGCCAGGCCCCCGATCGCCTTCACTGCCATGTAGAGCTGACACAGATCCAACGGCTTCTTTGCGACCACAGGTAGGCTCAAGACGGGCGTGCCCCGCTCCTCCATGAAAGACAGATAACGCTCCACCCACGCTTTCCTCTCAGGCTCTGCCCCCATCTCATAGAGCCGGCCAACCTTCTCACCGCTCAACGTGGAAGAGTAGGACTTATGAGAGAGAGAAAGAGAGAGTATAAGAGAGAGAGGGAGGGGGGGTCGGAGAGCAGGTGTAAGAAATTAGAGTGATGTGAATTGTGCTAAATTCTTAAGTGCCATGGCTGTTCTGGTGCCTTTTGTTAAAGTAATTATTGATTAAAAAAATTTAAATTTGTAGGCATATTTTTATGTCGCAGTATACTTCTTAGTTTACTCACACGTCAAAGGGCTTCTACACACAATTACACCCACATTCTTTCTCATACGCACATTCCCTCTTTCTCTCACACACGCACACACACTGTTACTCACAGGGCTGGAAGGCGTTTTGGGCCAGGTGGGGCTACTGATGCTGTCGCTGTCGTCGCCGTGGTAAGAGGACAAGCTGGCGGGACTGGGGCAGAGGGGGGAGGGGACAGGGGCGGGGGTGGGTGTGGGAGAAAGGGGGGTTGGGGTAGGGGTAGGGGACAGTGGGGAGGGAGCAGGGGCAGGAGTGGAGGGCTGCGAAATGCACTGAGAACCACAGCTGTCCTGTAAAGGAAACAAAAGTGCACAAAACCAGGTGCGTGAGAGATTGCTTCCGCCGCAATCTTCCTCCTTATTTCCCACCAACTAAAACCTGCCTCAGAAACCTGTCACATGGCCTCTCTTTCATTGTGACATCCCAGAGTGCTTTGCTCTAGGTATGAACTTCTGACAGACTGCAAGCATCAGCAAAACCACGTCTTCACTCCCACAGGTTTGTAAAACGGGGACCCTGAAATATTCCGGGACACAGAACATCACTCTGGGTGTTTTCTGGCTCTTTAAAACAGGCCTTTGGTGTTTTAAATAATTCAACACATGGACTGATATCATTCAGCGAGAGAGCATTGTAAGGCAAAATAACAATGATAGATTTGGAGAAAAGCAGCAACTGAGGTGTGTGTAAGAGAGAATGTGAGTGTGTTTGTGTGTGTGTGTGTGTGAGAGAGAGAGAAAGAGAGAGTGTGTGTGAGTGTGTGTGTATGCGTGTGTGAGAATCTATTAGAGTGTGTCACCATGTGTGTATGTGGCTGCCAAGAAAGCAGAGAACTCCCTTTTCCTGCCAAAAAGTGCGGTGTGATCTTTAATGACCACAGTGAGTCAGGGCATCAATATGACATCATCTGAAAGACGAGATGTCACATTGAGAGAGAGAAAAAGTGCACATGCAGAACCCTACATATTGAGAGAGAGAAAGAAACAGACAGACAAACAGAGACAGAGAGAGAGCGAGAGAGAGACAGACAGAAAGAGAGACAGACAGACAGAGAGAGAGCGGTACCTTCATTTTTGGGAGCTCTGTGCTCTCCTCTTTGCCATCTAGTTTGGGCTTTGGGGGGCTCCCAATGTCCCCATCTCTAGGTAAGCCCATTGGACCTTTGAAGGGGACAGTCAGGCAAACAAAGGAACATCACTCAGACAAGCAGAGAGGACTATTCTACAGGCCCTCTATTCTTGATCTATTCATTCGACCGAACATGATCAGACATGTGAGCCCTCCGGCCTCCAGGGGGTGCTGTGAGCACAGCTGAGCAGGAGAGTCTGCTCCTTTGCTCATCCACACATATTAAATCTGCTGGCTCCCATTATCTTTGGTGAGGACACTGTGATTAACTGATTATATCACTACATAACATACGCATTACACTATGAATGCTTTGCACTTTAGACACCATACAGGTGGCACACACAAACTTGTATTTCCTGAAGGTAGTGTGTTATAGTGCAGACCTTGTGATGTCATCATCCCTTGGCTGCTTCCAGGCGGCTGGCTGTACGGCACTCCAGGTCCTCCGATGCCCATCTGGTTCATAGGAGGATAGATGTTCTGCCTGAAGCCCAGAGACAATCACCAACAGTGAGGGGGTTCTACGGATGACATTTGCAACATTGGATACTCCTTCACACTTAGACTGTGGGCCTGGACCTAGTCGTATACCGGCCTGAGTGTGTGCCTCTGGGCAACTTTCACAACACGTGGATCCGAATGAGCGGAGACACGCACCAATGAGAGCCAGTGGCCACGCCCCGCCCTAAACATCAACAAGAGACATGGCAGTGTGCGTTAACCCCCAGTACCAACAAGCCACGATTCAGCTAAAGATCCGGAAGCGTACTTCTGGAAAGGATCAGGTTATTTGTTGCTATGGGAACAGTCGAAAGGATCCGGCGGTTTTCAGGACACGGGGCGGCTTATCTGCCATCTGCCGCGTGGCCGGCGCGGGTGCGAGCCCCGCCCTGGGCTCCACCGGGTCCCGCCGGACGGCGTCCGGGGAGAAAACCATTTCCTGTTGGCTGTCCCGACCCACGCAGAACAACAGCGAGAGCTGCCGACGGAGGGAAGGGCAGGGCGGGGCGCACCGCGGCAGACAGTGGAGCGCCAAAATGGGTAGAAGTACGCTGCAGAAGTCCCATTATGTCTGGCTGAAAAAAGGCTGCTACATATATGGAATTGAGGGATTCTGCTGCTCTGGTCTCATCTTCACTCTCACACTTGCCCAGAATTTCCCGTCTCATAACGGATCGTTCACTAATCACGAGTGTGGATAGCATACTAATAATCGCCCTCTTTTCAAAAGCTGGAGTCAATTCACAACGACATAAACTACAAAAGGGAACGAATGCTTTTAAAACCTGAGATCCTGAAAAAACACATGCACGTACACATGTACACACACACACACACACACACACATACACAGAAACTGTATATTGAACACACATAACAAAACACACACATAAGAAACACATACTGTATACTGAATGCACATAACAAATACAATCTTTCTCTCATACATACACATACTGTACATACAACGTATCAAGCACACACACACACACACATCAAATAGCTCCAAAAGAGAAAACCCATTTACGTCTTACATTTATTCAAACAGACCTTTCGTGCCAAAGCCTGAAGTGGCTTCGCTGGGGGCGGCAGGGGATTCCTGCCATTCAAATGCTTCTTATTTACTTAGCAAATTTACTTAAAAAAGAGGTCAGAAATGAATTATTTGCAAGGATTCACCCCCAAAGCACTTCTCTCTCTCATAGCTTTTTAGTTTCCTTGATTTTTTCAAGCTCTTTCTCCTCCAAGGGAAACTGTGTCACCAGCAACTCAGAGTCTCTTGTTATACCCCTTTCCCACTGTAGAGCTGGAACCAGGCTGACTCAATATACCCCTTTCCCACTGTAGAGCTGAAACAAGGCTGACTCAATATACCCCTTTCCCACTGTAGAGCTGGAACCAGGCTGACTCAATATACCCCTTTCCCACTGTAGAGCTGGAACCAGGCTGACTCAATATACCCCTTTCCCACTGTAGAGCTGGAACCAGGCTGACTCAATATACCCCTTTCCCACTGTAGAGCTGGAACCAGGCTGACTCAATATACCCCTTTCCCACTGTAGAGCTGGAACCAGGCTGACTCAATATACCCCTTTCCCACTGTAGAGCTGGAACCAGGCTGACTCAATATACCACTTTCCCACTGTAGAGCTGAAACAAGGCTGACTCAATATACCCCTTTCCCACTGTAGAGCTGGAACCAGGCTGACTCAATATACCCCTTTCCCACTGTAGAGCTGAAACAAGGCTGACTCAATATACCCCTTTCCCACTGTAGAGCTGGAACCAGGCTGACTCAATATACCCCTTTCCCACTGTAGAGCTGAAACAAGGCTGACTCAATATACCCCTTTCCCACTGTAGAGCTGGAACCAGGCTGACTCAATATACCCCTTTCCCACTGTAGAGCTGAAACAAGGCTGACTCAATATACCCCTTTCCCACTGTAGAGCTGAAACAAGGCTGACTCAATATACCCCTTTCCCACTGTAGAGCTGGAACAAGGCTGACTCAATATACCACTTTCCCACTGTAGAGCTGAAACAAGGCTGACTCAATATACCCCTTTCCCACTGTAGAGCTGGAACCAGGCTGACTCAATATACCCCTTTCCCACTGTAGAGCTGAACAAGGCTGACCCAATATACCCCTTTCCCAATGTAGAGCTGGAAAAAGTCTGACTCGATATACCCCTTTCCCACTGTAGAGCTGGAACCAGGCTGACTCAATATACCCCTTTCCCACTGTAGAGCTGGAACCAGGCTGACTCAATATACCCCTTTCCCACTGTAGAGCTGGAACAAGGCTGACTCAATATACCCCTTTCCCAATGTAGAGCTGGAAAAAGACTGACTCAATATACCCCTTTCCCACTGTAGAGCTGGAACCAGGCTGACTCAATATACCCCTTTCCCACTGTAGAGCTGAAAAAAGGCTGACTCAATATACCCCTTTCCCACTG
Source organism: Ilyophis sp. 1 JC-2022 (assembly GCA_022702515.1). NCBI lineage: Eukaryota > Metazoa > Chordata > Actinopteri > Anguilliformes > Synaphobranchidae > Ilyophis > Ilyophis sp. 1 JC-2022. The sequence goes on along the minus strand of CM040406.1, from coordinate 28,140,116 downwards.
TAGAGCTGGAACCAGGCTGACTCAATATACCCCTTTCCCACTGTAGAGCTGAAACAAGGCTGACTCAATATACCCCTTTCCCACTGTAGAGCTGGAACAAGGCTGACCCAATATACCCCTTTCCCAATGTAGAGCTGGAACAAGGCTGACTCAATATACCCCTTTCCCACTGTAGAGCTGGAACCAGGCTGACTCAATATACCCCTTTCCCACTGTAGACCTGGAAAAAGACTGACTCAATATACCCCTTTCCCACTGTAGAGCTGGAACCAGGCTGACTCAATATACCCCTTTCCCACTGTAGACCTGGAAAAAGACTGACTCAATATTCCACTTTCCCACTGTAGAGCTGGAACCAGGCTGATTCAATATACCCCTTTCCCACTGTAGAGCTGGAACCAGGCTGACTCAATATACCCCTTTCCCACTGTAGAGCTGGAACCAGGCTGACTCAATATACCACTTTCCCACTGTAGAGCTGGAACCAGGCTGACTCAATATACCCCTTTCCCACTGTAGAGCTGAAACAAGGCTGACTCAATATACCCCTTTCCCACTGTAGAGCTGAAACAAGGCTGACTCAATATACCCCTTTCCCACTGTAGAGCTGGAACCAGGCTGACTCAATATACCCCTTTCCCACTGTAGCCCTGGAAAAAGACTGACTCAATATACCCCTTTCCCACTGTAGAGCTGGAACCAGGCTGACTCAATATACCCCTTTCCCACTGTAGAGCTGGAACCAGGCTGACTCAATATACCCCTTTCCCACTGTAGAGCTGGAACCAGGCTGACTCAATATACCCCTTTCCCACTGTAGAGCTGGAACCAGGCTGACTCAATATACCCCTTTCCCACTGTAGAGCTGAAACAAGGCTGACTCAATATACCCCTTTCCCACTGTAGAGCTGAAACAAGGCTGACTCAATATACCCCTTTCCCACTGTAGAGCTGGAACCAGGTTGACTCAATATACCCCTTTCCCACTGTAGAGCTGGAACCAGGCTGACTCAATATACCCCTTTCCCACTGTAAATCAACCCCTCTCCTACTGCAGAACTGGAACCAGGCAGAATGTGCAGTGGATTTTGGGTTGGACTAGAGAAGCAAAGGGAAACAGCTAACTATGCTTAGTCATTATTATAAGCCAATTTCTATGCTAGGCTACAGTCTGTTTTATGTACTTAATGCTTTGTTTCTGTTATTTTAATTGTCCATCTGTAAGTCTTTGACTGTACGTTTTTTGACTGCATGTTTGTCGCCTTTTACTGTATGTTTTATGACTGCATGTTTGTAGACACCTTCTATGTCTGCAGTATGTATTGTCTGTATGTCTGGACCCCAGGAAGACTACAGTGTGCAGCTAATGGGGATCCTAATAAACAATAAACAATGGTCAGCAGTTGCTTGTGGGTAGGCTTCACCCTCTGTGCCCAACTTGCCCTCAACAATGTGTTTCTTTCCAGCTTTAAACTTTAAGGATTTTTCTGCACAAAAAAAGGGAGGGGGGTCCAACAAACACAACAAGGTGGTGTGACCGTGCGGCAATTGCAATATTAGCTTTAAATGTTTCAAATAATCCGCAGAGATTGCACGAGATCTCCGCACTACGAGAAGAGGTTTCTGAAGTCTTACACAAAGGCTTTATTTCAGGCCAGGCTCACAAGGGAGAAACCAAAAAAAGACAAAACGGCAAAACAGAAAGGGGTTTGACTCGAACACTGCCAGCTCGCACCCGCCTGTCAGCTCGATGTCAGCGGGAAGCCCTCTGTGGAGCCAACGGGACGGGGGGGCGACCCCCCCTCCTCACACCCAGAAATAGCAGCCAGTTTTAATTACATTCACATCCAACCTCATGTGAGCACAATCTTCAGAGGGAAAGGCCGACAACGCAATTACATCAAACGGAATAAAGACACAGAGAGAGGGACCAAAAAAACAGAACTACAAAAAATTTATATGAGCAAAGAACAGGAATAAAAAAAACTACAGAGGAAGATGACATGGCGTTCTACACAGGCAGAAGGGTTTGACCATCATGTGCCTGACCACGCCCCCTTTCATCCTGGATGCAGTATGTATTGTATGTCTGTAATGACAGGGTCCTGTTATTCTGTGGATGACAAGGCTTGTGGCCCAATACCCCACCCCAGGGTGGCGGGGTGGATATAAACAGCAAGTCAGTATTCGCCGCAAGGCCCAATGACAACAATTTCTTCAAAAATTGTTCCACAACCAACGCTGGTCCACTGCCTGACCTAGTTGTGACATGTGATCCTCCATAAACATATGGTCTCAAACAGCATCTTAAATCTTAATTACATACAGAAGAACTGGAAAAGGAACAAAGTCATTCATTCGTGCGGTGAGAGTCGGGGAGGACGGTGGCGACGGATGGTGCCGGAGGCTCAGGCGGGAAGCGGCGGACTCGGGCGCGACTGACGGTTCCTCTCATTTGACAGAACGGCACGCATCACGCGGTGCCAGTTCTTATTGACGGAGACGCCGTCTCTTAATGGTCTCCTCAGCATTTACATACTGTCTGCAATGCGCGCGGCTACGAGCCATTAATCACCAAGTGTCAAACGCAACTTATTCTCAAAATGCCAAACGCGTTGTGATGTATCGACCGAGGCGCGTGGCGCTGAGCGGCGGCGGATCATGCGTCGATGCCGCGCTTAATCTGTCACCGACGCACCGGAGAGTGAGGATCTGGAGTTTTAAGAAACATCATAATCTTTCGGCCCAAAATATCACTTTTCATGCCGTTTATCACAGGAAGTGTGTGCACCCAGGACATCCTGTCCTTCTGCTTAGAACTTTAAAGCCCATGAGATTCTGGATTGAAATGCAGTCAGCGTTGGAGGGCTGTGTTCATGTGCACACGTGTTATCAAAAAAGAGACAAGAGGACAGAAATGCCTCTGTTGTAATGGGGCCAAACAGAAAGAAAGCAAAGGGAGGGGAAGTGGCAGTGTTGCAGGTGTATTATGGGAAATGTTGCTTTACAAGCAAGGGTAACACCACCTTTCACTAATCTCACAGGGCTGAACACTACCTTTCACTAATCTCACAGGGCTGAACACTACCTTTCACTAATCTCACAGGGCTGAACACTACCTTTCACTAATCTCACAGGACTGAACACTACCTTTCACTAATCTCACAGGGCTGAACACTACCTTTCACTAATCTCACAGGGCTGAACATTACCTTTCACTAATCTCACAGGGTTGAACACTACCTTTCACTAATCTCACAGGTCTGAACACAACCTTTCACTAATCTCACAGGGCTGAACACTACCTTTCACTAATCTCACAGGTCTGAACACTACCTTTCACTAATCTCACAGGTCTGAACACAACCTTTCACTCATCTCACAGGGTTGAACACTACCTTTCACTAATCTCACAGGGCTGAATTCGAATTCCAATAAAAGAAAACTCAAAGATCTTTTCCATAAATATAAAACCTGGAGCAAATGCTTGTTTGAATGTTCCAAATATATGTTTATATATGCTTGTTTGAATGTTTATAACTCAGTCGTGCCTATACTTGGCACATCCAATTAAAGATTATGCCTTGAGTCCATTTTCATATACATATTACATTGCTCCCGGTAACTTTACAAATGATTTCTCCTACTGATTTGTTAATATAAAATAATACTGGTGGGGTAAGATAGTGATAATTTTTCACGGAAACACCAAAGGGCATACTTTAAATGCAAAAGTAAATACACTACAGTACATAACCATGAAATATAAGTAAATAAAAGTGGCAGAGCTAGTTTTACTTGTGGACCAACCTGGCCCAGCATGTCCCAGAATGCCATACTCTCAAAGGCTCTGTCTGGCTCTCCCACCAACCTACTGGAACATTGAGAAAATGTTTTTAAATCTCATGGAGCTGAGGTTTGACATGTCCTCCATCTGTCTCTGGTTCATAGAGAGTTTATCTGTCCCACGGCAGGAACAGCCAAACTGGAGGAGCACATTCCACTTATTACTGGAAGCACTCCTAAAATTAGCAACAGAGTTTTAAGGTTCGGTGAATCAGCGTTCAGTTATCTTCCCAGAGCAATGCAGTACGCATGCTCAACTGCCCACATTTAAGGACAGAAATGGAAGGAACAGACTGAATGAGAACATGGGCAAACAGCACAACTCAGTGAAACATTTCTAAAAACCCTGTTCTTATTGCTTATGTTGTGAGAAGCTTTTTTTGGCGCCTGTTTGAGGAAGTTTTCTTCATCTGCGGCTGTCTTCTCCAAACCTCAGAGAACAAAGGCGTTGCTTCAACGATAACAAGCAGCTCGACTGTCACTGAGTACAGGAGTTGCACTGGATCAAAAAAGCGAGAATCTACCCTTTTAATGTGACGTACCAACCGCCAGGCCCACTTTCCACGGAATAATAAAATAATCCGAAACTCGTCATTCAGACAACACTGCCGCAAACCTCAAACAAAGAGTTTGTATGAAATATCAAATAAGCCTATAAAAACAATCTGTAAACTTTATGGAGCACATATATTATCAGGACAGAGGCGGTTGCCTTTCTCTTCTCTGAAGTGGCTCGCGTAGAAGTGATGGAGCGCGCTGATAACCGGAGAAAGCTTATCACTGCCACAGTGATGGCACAGGCGTCCACTTTGGTGCCAGAACAGAATGTTGAGAAGGCCCCTGATCTCAGCCTCCACTGAACATTTACGGTCTGATCCAGAAGACAGCCTTCCCACAAACATCACTCTAAAAATACAAAATAAAGAGCAAAAATAAAATAAGCAGCACTTCTGTACTGAGCAGTTTTCACTGTGTGATCTAAGGGGCCCTTCGACTGGAAAGACTTAAAAATATAGAATAAATTCTCAAAACCCATGGAGAGTCCTTGATGATCTGAGTAACGGTGTGCACCGTTTATTTTAGCATGAGAGGGTTTCAGAGGAGGAAGTAATAGCGATAAAAAATAAGATAATTTTGTACTTAATATGGAGGGCAACAGTACAGCGATTTCTGCAGTGCCTCACATACATCTTTACACACACATACACCCTTAACCACACACACACACACACACACACGCTCACCTTCCCTGGGTGGTGTTAGTGGCCGCCTGCATGATGGTGGCGGCTGCCTCCTGGGCCTTGCGGTTGATGTTGGCGAGGGACGGGGTCACGCTGGGGCCGGAGGACTGGGGTATGCTGGGAGAGCTGGGCCCTACAGTGCCAGAGTAGGGCCGGCTGTGGCTAAGGGGCATGCCAGGACTCTGCCCCTGCATGGGGCTGCCCGCGTTGGTGCCCAGGTTGTTGGTCACGCCAGGACCTGGCCCACTGTAGCTGGCAACTGGACCTCCGTCATAGCTGGGGGGCCGGGGGAAGTTACCTGACAACACAGTCAAACATAGTACTTGTAAGGTCAGAGGTCATGACCAGGACATCTCAGTGACCCGCACAGCACTTTTGTTTTTCAACTGTAACCTAGCTAAAATGACTCAGCCCCAGCTACACAAAACACTCACAAGCTAACTCACAAGGACGTGCACATATGCACACTCACACACATGCACGCACACACACATACACGCACACACTCAGACAGGACTGTCGCTGCGATGTCCTCCAAGGACAAATACCATTAAATACAAGAGTAAAATGCCGTATCTGAAGGAGGGCACTTATTCTGATTTGATTACCGGAGATTTTGTCAGGCTCAAGCTTTAATCCCCAGAGAATATGTCTGGAGAAGGGGATCAGGTCCCCTCAACAAGGGTTCCCAGTTTGAAATGAAGCAACACTGCGCTTTGCTACAGAAAATAAAAATTAGAGAGGTGCCCGTAAAACCGCAGTTCAGTCTGAATCTCTACCATAGGCAGCCAGGAAATCAAGCACAGAGGATTAAAAAAAGAAATCTAAAACTGAAATCTAAAACCCATCCACACCTGCCTCGGGCAGCTTAGCCAACACGAACGGGGGATTCGCAGAAACGGAATAAAGTCCCAGAACTGTTATTCGGGCTGGAACCACAGGGAATCTTGCACAGACGTGCTCATTTTCCCAGCAGCCTCTGCAGCTGCTGTGTGGTGGTGGGGGGGGGGTGTCCTTTCTCACATGGTCCTGCAGAGACATGCTCTCACTTGGCTGCACCCCGCTCAGTCTTATAGCGGCATGTTGAGACATATGTGAAGACAAACACCCAAACCCACACACCTATGTACACAAACACACAAACACACACACACACTCTCATATGCACATGGACAGTCGTCCCTTCAGATTTTTTTTCCACTGCCATATATTTAGGTTTATTTTTTGTTTTGTTTGCGGGAACCATTAGGGTTTTTCCAACAACCTCTCAAACTGTTATTCGGAGGACTTCTTATTTTCACAGTTTTCTCTCTTTCTTTATTGAAAGGTAGCATCGGATGCTTCAACATGTTCCACTGCCACGACGATTAATTTGTTTCTCCTCTGAAGTGGAATTTAAAAACAGCTCTGAAGAGCCTGGATGTCTGAAGGACTGCTCTTATATATGCGACCCTCAAAAATGACACAAAAATACAACAGGAAGAAGCTAACTCCCAGTAGCCTTGGCCCTATTACACTAGCACTAGCTGTCAGAGTGGAGTATGGATGGGGGGGGGGGTATTTATAGCAGGCGGGAGAGGGTGGAGCCATGGCGCGTTAACAATTCCGGCGAAATCTGCGGCGTGGTAACGCGTTCCAAAGATGCTTCTCGCGAGCCGTGTCTGAGTCCCCGGACTCCCACAGGAAAAGAGTTCTGTGACCAATCATATTAGAGACTGAGAATACCGCCACTCCGCCCACAAAATAAATTTCTGCTCTCTGCCAGAGAGATACAGGGAGGAAGAGAGAGTGTGCTCAGAAAAGAGCATAACTCAGCCAGCCTAAATGATTAACATGAGCCAAGCAAGTTCTAACTCAAAGTACGACCCTGCTCAGTACACCATGTCATCTCAGGGAGGCACTGTGGCTACAATGCACACATTCTGCAGGCTGTGGCCTAGAGTCCTGCTGGGTGATGCACAGCTGGATAAACCTCCTCCCGGAATGACAGAAGATGCTACAGAAATATAATGGGGTTACACTTGCATCTGTGATTGTGTACTACAAAATGGGGGAAATAACAAAAAAATGAGAGGAAGGGAAATGTAGTCAAGATGTTGTAACATTTATGCAATGTGTGTCTGCGTATGCACTCGTACTTTGTGTGTGCCTGTGTGTTACGATTGTGTGTACGTAAACGTGCACATCCTGCACATCCAGACTCACAGCACATCCAAGAACAACACAGCAGACAGAGCGGGAACTTGGAGATCCCGGCTGTGTCCATGTGGGTTTAATGGGTTAGTAATTCGCTGGCAAGGCGGGAGACAGAAAGCAGATGGAGCCGTCATTAAGCACAATAAGCAGCAGCTGCTAGGCCCACTCACATCAGCTGGGCCAGGGAGAGCCTGCACAATCCAAGCCTGTGGAGAGGTCCAGGCTATGGCCTGCTTCAGTACATATACTCCTCCTCAGAGGAGCGGTCCCCCTCTGTCATGGGGAAGTAAACTCCCTTCAGCTGTGTAACTATTCATGCTCGGCTTACTTCACACCTTTCAGTGTCTGGGGTCAGCACTGCCTGTAAATTGTGGTGCCCCTCCGTACAAACACAAGTTGACAACAAGAACTAGAAGTCATGACTGAAAGTGAGTGGGTCTGAATTCATTACGGACATTTACGTGCGCAGAAGATGCATTCATCACCCAGACCCATTGGAATGTTATTACGGATCACGTGGCATGCCCTTCGGCGTGAACGCTGCTCCATTTTCCGAAACCAAAACTGAAAAAAAAACCTATCGTTTTTTTCCCCCGTCACCCAAGCAATAAAAGTGGCATGACGGTTTAGAGTGAGAGAGGCTCTAAACGCTGAGTGCTGAACTGTACTACGTTAACCTCGATGACTCACACACAACTAACCCACTGATAGGATCAGCCACTTTCTGTCCTATAAATCTGTTGACCGGTGGCCACCCTAATTAGGGCAGACTGCTCCGTGGGATAATAAATTCAGCTTCATATACAAAGTTATTGCATTTCCTTCCTCCATCACCTTTAATAAAGTTAGCTGTACCGCCTGATATTGGGGCCAAGGTTAAGACAATGACCCTCTCTAATGAGACTGGGACATTATCATTCCCTTCAGGAGAGTGCACACAGGCATGTTTATTTAATCTACGTATACTGAACCCCTCTAAATGCTTAGTCTAGTCCTACTGCTGAAAGAAAGAGAGAGAAAGAGAGAGAGAGAGAGAGAGAGAGAGTTAGAAAGAGAGAGCGAAAGATTTGAGCCTAGTGACACTAATATTTCCTTGCATCGGCTTCGTCGAAGGGCACTGAGGTCAGACAGCCGCACCCATAAGGTAAGCAGGCTACATCCACAGGGTGAGAGAGTGGGAGGACAGGAAAGACGGGCTGCTAGGGATCTTAAGGCCAGAAGGCCTGGTTTCTGAAACCACTGAGAGAATGTTCGACCAGATCTGGGCTAATACCCCAATACCCAATATGGCTTTATAGCACTGACTCTTAATCTTACCCAGAGATCAGGTCAAGGTCCAGAGAATCCCTTTGAAATAGGCAGCATCAAAACATGCACAAAACCAGAATAAAAGCCAAGCAGCTAGGAGACCACAACAAAAAATTCTAATTAATCTCCCTGCAAACCGCTTTACATTAATTTATACCATGGCTTAGATTAATACCCAAGTCTGATTGGTTGACAGTAAAGCTTTATATTTTAATATTTTAATGGCTAAATATGCATGGTGCCTGGCAGAGCTAAGTCAACATGCACAAACAATCATTTTAGCTAAAGGACAAACAATATTGCATATGATGCGTTACATTTCTTTTAATTTATTTTGGAGTTTTGGAAGTAGACATTTGGCTGATACTCTGCAAAATGTTGACGGAACTCATAGTGCATAATGTAATATCAAACTAAAATACAATATTTCAAATCATCAACAACAATATGCTCTGGATTCCATCGTAGAAGATTTCTGCAAAAATACGTTTTGCAGATGTCTAACCCAGTGTTTTTCTGGGTCACGCCACCAACCAAAAGTGTTACTAATTAAGTGAAGTTGGATCATTTCCCACGGCACACCTGACGATCTCTCACGGCACACTAGTGTGCCGCGGCACAGTGGTTGAAAATCACTGATCTAACCAATAGGCTACTTTCTGCTGTTGCTCAACAGAAACAAATGGCAATATAAGACTTTGGTAGTTATGAAGTTATGTGAATTTCCAATGTGTATGCTAGCGATCTAAATGCTAACTCGCTATAACTATGCTCAGTTTACTACATTAGTTACACAAAAATGGTACAGCCCTCTGGGACCCTCCTACCTTGGGGCCCGAACTGCCCCCCTGTGGGTCCATAGGTGCCGCTGGAGCCAATCTGTTGGTAAGTCCCCATCCCATGATGCATTTGGCCCCCTTGTGAGGGGTGTGGTGACATGGAGGGTCCGGACTGCTGGGGGCCAAACTGGGCCATCGGAGGGTTCCGCTGCATGTTTGGAATAAAACCTGGAACACAAACAGAGAGGTGGCAAACAGTCAGTCATCCAGTAAAAAAAACAAAACCACCAGTCTGGCTTTGCTGCCAGAACTGCTCAAACTCAATACCAGCCAACACTCAAACCGAGTCTCAATTGCCAAATTGACTCTCAACTGCAAAATCTGCCACAATCGAGTCTCTATTGGCCAAGGCTCTAAGGGCCAAACTGAATCTCTGAAATCCTAACTGAATCACTATCGCCCAAAACTGAGCCAATGCTACCAATAGGTCTTCAGAGGGAGAGTGAACAGGCACTTTATGTAGAGACAACATGGTTGGAAATAAAGGCATCTTGCTTGGTTCTTCAAGATGAACATCGGGTCTGTTCCATTGAGGATGTAGGGCGGGTGCTGGAGAGATAAGTAATCATGTACAGGCAAGTATCCATATCGATCTGCTTTCCTTACATAATAATCCTCTAACTAAATCCTAAAACATCTCCGGTGTTTCCAAGAACTCCTATTACTCATAGATACGGATCTTCTTCCTGGAGAAGCTGTTCTCGTGCTGAGAGGCCTGGACATCTTATCCAGAGAAGACATGATGACATGGAAAACCAGCTCTGAGGATTAGCTACATCAACCATCATCTTCTGTCCCTCTGACTTTGAATTTCATAAGCACATGTTCAGGTATCAGATCTACGGTTCTATAAAATTACACATACCCTGTAACATCATCTTATTAACTGTGATCACCATCCTGTAGATGAATTACAAATGACTATGAAGATTAGTACATGGTGAACTTCAGAACTTTATCAGTCCAACACAGTTCTCTGGTATAGCAACGCCTCAACAATAATGAAAAAATGTATGCAGCATTTGCAATCTGCCACAGTTTACACAAAATATTTAGTTTAATCTATCGTAAAGCTTTCAAAAACACAATTCACAAACATTTACATATTTGCATGTGCGTTCTTTGTGGTTAAGTAAAAACAAATTTAAGTGATTCACTGTTTTCTTTGTGCTCGTCTGAAATTACAACAGTCTGACTGCACAAATAAAATGTAATATTAAGTATTAATAGAACATTTAGTCTGATTGCCATTACATTAATATTTATACAAAGACAGCAGACAGACCTGGCAGTTAAAAAAAAAATAAAACCGCTCTTGAATTTGCTTGGATTGTAAAAGGTCCCCTTTGGCCCTAACCACTTGACACTGGAGTGGGACACAGCAGAATTAGAGTTATTACATTAAACGGATAACAGAACTGCACCCTGGCCAAAAACATTGGCTCCTCGTTCTTAAGTGCATCAGCAGCTCGTGCAGCTGCCGTTTATCCGCTGGGCTTTCTTGGCTCGGAGACGGACAGCCATTAGTATCTCTCTTTGGTTATATAATGATAACAATGTTTAGTATTTATTTGGTGGCACGCAGAGTGAGATGATGAAAGCAGTCTGAAACTGCAAAGGCAGACAGCCCGGCTGTACTGGGGACATTACTGTAATGTTCTGCTTCCATTAGTGTAAGGCATTCTGGGGGGGAAAAAAAACACACTCTGTAATACCACATTTTAAATTGCCTGGAAAATGGACGCGGAGTGGAAACATTGTGCAGACGGTGCTAAAAGTGAACAGCGCGTACGCCGCCTTCCAGACCAGCAGAGCGGCGGAGAGACTCTGGCTCTTAACCCGGAAAATCACTACAACAGCCACCACTCACAACCTCATGCCCGTGTTAGGTAATGCCCAACTTTCCACACAAAAACCGCAGTCTTTTTTACCGCGAGTACTAAATTTATGAGCTGCCGAAGTGCTTATGTCACTCACTCAGACACCCTAAACACGGCACAGCAAGAGAGCTATTACACCATCACAGTATTGCTCAGAGACTAAGGAGACAGAAAGAGAGCAGAGATGACTGTGTGTTCTGGTCATTGTGTGAAAACCTTTTCATTCGACGGCATGGAAGCCTTTTTATTTGCTTCTGTAAAGCCAACATGAAAAAGGGCAAAACACACTCAGTCTGAGCAGACTAGACACGGTTTGCTACGGCCTGTAGCTTGCTCGAGCGCTTGCTAATAATACAATAACATAACATAAATACTAATTACACGCCAAACAGATTATCAAATCATTTCAGAACTAATTATGGTGTGCTGGAGTGATGTACATGAAATCCTGCTATATGCTGACAGCTTTGAATCTAGATAATGGAAAATCTAGCTACCCCTTGTCTCTGTTTTTATGTAAACGATTCATTCAACCTGCAACAAGCCCCTCCCAGGATCTGTGAAAAGGAAAGACACACAAAAAATATATATAAATAAATGTAAAAAAATTTAAAAACAGAACGCAGCAGGTAGCAGGTATATGTAAAATATAAACCACAACATAACTAAAATAATGTACGCACCCAGTAGTTAGCTCACTGGCCCTACCAGGCATTGGCATCTACCTGGCGCAAGCCCGTATTTCAGCTTGACCGGACACTAGAAACAGGGAAGCCTCAATGCCATCAATGATGTGTCATTCAATGCCTCATGCCACACTAGAGATGGGTGCGGATTAACGTCATTGACTCTCAACAAATTTTCTTAACCAGAAAATGTCACAAAAAAATACAAATAAGTTGTGCCACACTGCTCCAGTAAGGAATGCTCATAATTTGTTCTTGCCAGAATTACTATTCTCAACAAAATTAATTACTGTTTGCAACCACGTTGATAAACTGCATACTCATTAAATAAATTGGAGCACCTTATTGCACAATTCTACTCGGGGACAGAAATAATCAGTTGTGGTGTTCAAAATTCTTTGATGCGTCTAAATTATACAAAACATAACAGAAGACCGTACACACATCCTAAATAACCTATGCAGTTAGAAGACAATTCAAAACAATTCAGAAAAAAAGAAAAAGTCCCACAAACCGTACTAATGCTCCTAAACACAAATCATCCCGGCAGGCAGACCCATTGCAGGTAGAAACATAAATCGTGTGGTGAACAAACACTTCATTTGGGAGCATTGATGCAGTGTGTGGACTATTCCCTTAGTTTTATCTGAAATATTTACCAGCTGATAACCGAACTAAAGTTGATAACTAAAAGGCAAGCCTACAATTTAAACGCATTTTATATAACACTAATGATTACATGCGGTGATGCGACCTTAACGCTTAATCATGAAGAAAAATAATACTGGCAAAAAATGTGGAGATGTCAATACAAACACATTGCAGTGTTCATCAAAGTATGACGACTTCATACCTGATAACAAAGTAGCAAGGGGCATTGTTGGACAAATAAAACTGTAATTATAGATCAAGGGCCGGATTTACTAAGGACACAGTCGCAGTGCAAAACTATAACCTATATTGTGACTCTTTTGCGGTCGCAAATACTGCCACATTAACGACCGATTTACTATCACTGGTCCTAATTACGCAATCAAAGAAATTCAATTTAAAAATGAAACAAACAATATGGTAGCTTTCGATGGCATCATTTGGTTTTGAACTGTATTTAAAACCACAACAGTTTTTGTAGTGCCAGACATTTCATATCTATCTATTTTTAATTATTTTTTAATAAGAAATAAAAAGCCTGATGCTAATCGTCAATGCTTCCACAATTCCAGCATCGTTAGAAACTGAATCTGGGCATCAAGTCGCATTGCATCTGGATGCTGCTGGTATTTTTGATTTAAAGACACATGTTCAATTATTTAATAAATACATTTACATTTATTTAGCTGGTATTATGTAGTGTTATCCCAACCTATTATTAAAATGTAGTAAGTTATCTTTGTGACACTTCATATTTTTAATTAAAGGTTTGGTTTTTATTTTTTTAAATACATCATAATTACCATTATAGGCATGTAGACAAATTTAATTGTAGTTCAAATTCTATTTCTGTGTGAGATTAAACGCACACGGTTAAAATAAATTGGAGACAGTCAACAGTGTTCCTTAGTCTCTTACTTCGTGTTACTTCAACTCCACTCTTTGTACTTCCCAGAAAGGATAGTATTAAGAAATACATACTGTGACATGCATTGTTATTGGTTATTATAATACGTTCCCTGTAGAATATATTAAGTTGGAGTGTGTGCGGCTTGTGGAGTTTTTTTTTTTTTTAAATAGTCACACTGAGACAGCGTCAGACATGGTTGACTCGACTTACTCTGTGGTGTGCAGGTGTGATTCATTTTCACATTTATAATGATAATAACGATGCCAGTCCCCCTATTCTCTCAGCAATATCTCACCCGGCAGTCTTTCGGCACCTGCCTAACAACAAGAGAGAGAGACATTGGGATTCATGTAAAAGAGAGGAGGCGGTAAGGCTGACTTCAGACGCGCAAACAAACGCGCATTTCTTCAATCTAACACGCGAACAAGGGTGTCGTCTCTGCGCGTCTCACGTCACAATCAGATCGTTCATTTCCAGCGCGGTTTCGCTGTAGGCTGAGTGGAACAGGTGCGTTGGATTAAGAACAGCTTGGGAGCGAGCGTCAGCGATTCAGCAGATTTCATTATTTTTATTTTTTTGCACGGGAGCGACGCAGTGCCGCTCTTCTCTAATGCAGTTTCATAATCACGTGTGATTTCTTTGCTTTCCCACATGCAAGGGCTCATCCCTTAATTATCAATCAGTGTAAAAATATCTGACTGGAGGAGCAAGATGTTAAACAGCAGCCTCCAGCCTTCCCCTCATATAGCACCTCTATAAGCCTCTATGGGCCTGGCTCAGTCTGTGACTCCGGGTTCTATCAATAGGATAGAGGTGCATTGTGGGTAAGTTAGGTCTCTAGTGGGTTGGGACAAAAGAGGCAATCCATGGATAATGCTTAGCATAAAAGTGCTGCACAATGACACTTAAAAACCTGAAAAGTTGTGAAAGTAGCTCTTGTTGCTTTAAAAAAATATTTCATTCAATAATAAATGAACATACATAATGATAAGTAGAACTGCATATACCTTTTTAGATTGCCACCAGACATTATATCCAAAATAAAATGAACAAAAAAAGTCAAATCTAAAAAATTTTGGTCCATAAATAAATAATTTGGCTAGTACTACACCTCTCTTTTGGTGAAATTTCTGTTGCTCTCAGAAAAGACGTTAGGCAGCTTACAAAACAGTGGAACATTATCACAGTTGAGTAGCAGGTTGCAGATCTGCAATGTCCATGTCACCTGGACGACATTACCTTTGGCCACTGCCAGGGGGACAGATTCCAGTAAGGTGTCAATGGTAAACCCTAGTGAACCAATTTGGCGGATCTTGCCGGAATATGTAAGTGTGCTTCATATCTAATTTTGTTCATTTTCACTTAGCTACTGTACGTAAATGCATGATGTGCAAGCCAGCCAATGTTAACCAATTTACTAAAATGTAAATAACATTCAGTAATGTTTACACCTCATGTTTTCTTAAAAAAATGAGAAACACAAAATGCCTGGTTCTCTCCTGTGACTATAGTAACAACCTGCACTGTTGTGAAACACTGCACATATTTGTGGGATCAAGGAAGATGTGCAGTGTGGCTTTCATTCCCGGGGAGTGAAATCTCTTCACAGTGTTCTCTTTAATTTTCGTCAGAGAGGGATGCAGGGTAATCATACCTCTCTCCTGGGACATGGGGGACTGGCTCAGCACACAGTGGGGTCCCACATCGGACACGTTGCCTTGGTTCCCCTGGTTCTGCGGTGCCATCGGGGTCCCTACGGGGGACAGAGTACAGTGTGACACACTGAGATTCAGGGGAACAGATTTGAGTGTGACACAGCAAATGCATTTCATTGGTCTACGAGAAAATATGCGCAGGTGTATTTGCACACATTCAAGCGATAGTGATCGTGTCCCAAAATGCATTCTCACGTCATGAAAAGTCCAATCAGGCAGGTGTGAGACTGGATGACCCTCCAGTGATTCTGTTTCCCAAGGGCCTGACAGCAGCATGGACAGAGACAGCAGAGCAGGGGCAACGCAGATATCCCAGACACAATAATTATGATGGGGAGTACAGCGCACTCCAAAATTATTGCCACCCTCGATAAAAATGTAAATGGAAACAACACAGATAATGAGCAATGGATGCTGTAGAATAAAACATTGGAAAATTCTATTATTTTATACAATTGCTCAGATATATATTTTTTAAGTAATAGTAGTATTTGCCAAACAGATAACACTACTGAGTGGTTGTCTGCAGTGATTTATAAAATTGGTGAACATATTGGGGAGGTATATTTGACTATTCCTCCATGCAGAATCTTTCAGAATTCTTTAGATCCTTTAGTCTGTGCTTGTGGCTGCCCCCTTCAACTCAAACCGCACATTTTCGATTGGTTAGTCTGGAGACTGAGAAAACCATCTCAAAACTTTGTAATTTTGTGGTCACTTAACCATTTTGTGGTTGAATTTGAGGTCTGCCTGGGATCATTGTCTTCTGAAGAGATCCATTTTTGTGGCAAGGCTTTCTAGCAGTAATAATGAGCTTACTTTAGTCCTCAAAGCATGCTAGTTTTTTGCTGAAATACGCCTTTGGAAATATTCTCATTTATACTTTGGGCAATTACAATAATGGCAGCCTTCGAAAAAAAAACGTTGTTATGGTCTCCGTCTTGAATCAATCTGCAACTTATTGTGTTCTTCGTCTTGAATCGAACCCAATTTCAAAAATGACTCGGTTCTGACTTGATTGGGATAGTCTCAACTACACCAGTGCTTATTATACCCCTTACAAAGCATCTGTACTGTACCAAATCACTCAGTTTTTGCTCCAGTTTGTGCTTGCCTTACAGTAGGGTAGGAAATAAGAAGCTATTGATCTGGCGTACCTACAAGTCTGTGGGTTCTCTCCGTGCTACAGAAATCTTATATGGGCCACCGGTTGTAATTAGTGAGACAGTATTTGGATGCGAGTGGATTGATCCCAGACATGCAACTGTGAAATGTGTAAATTAGTGAGGACCTCCTCAGTTTGTGGATTTGTTCAAATCACGTTGGAGCTGTGCACTCAGGAAGACAGGGAGGAATGGTTTCTGCTTTTCATCTCAGTCCTGTTGAAAGGTTATCAACACACATTTAAGCTTCATTAATGTCATCACTGGAACACAGAGACAACAATGTATGAGGCCTCTAACCGTGTCTCCAGTATTCGGCAGATTTTAAAATAAAAATGCACATTGTTAGCGTGTAGCGAGTCCATGGAGTTACTTTGTAAACTGCCAATGGACAGAATAATGTTCTATTGTCCACAGAGAAGTTGCATTTGCTTTCTTACTGTGGTAATACAATTATATATTCCACATTTGTTTTTATAATTCAGAAAACGGTATCTCGACGCATTACATTCTAAATGTCACTGTAGGAGGCATTAATTAAAAGTAAACTAGCTTAATCACATCTGGATTATCTCCTTAAACGCAAAAACTGCTGTGTTCCCTGTTCTCCACTACCACCCACAAACTCAGAGCGCATTCAAGGTTATACCCCACCCACGTCACAGGAGTGCGCGCATCTGACATTATATGAATATCATTCTATAAATTAAAAAGAAAAAATCAATTTGAAATGTTGTTTTTAAGAAGAAAAAAAAACCCAATGAAAATAAAAGATCAGCTCATTTCCCCCCAGGGCATGAACAGTGGATATTTTTGGCAGGGAGCCTCCTCACTCAGTGACACTGTGTGACCAGGGAATATTTATGGAGAATGGAACCCTTGATCCTCAGCAGCCTTCTTGCAAGGTCACCCCCCCGCCCCCCCCGCCCACCCCCCACCCAAAGAACACCTCTTCATGCTGTGCTCAAACCCTGGGAAGTGTGACATAGTGGGGGCGGTTTAGTGTGGTATGACATCGGAATGGACATCCCCTCTGATCTACTGTATGTCCGTATACACACTCACTCTCACACATGCACACACGCACGCACACAGACACAGACACAGACACACACACACACAGGATTAGACACAAGATTAATGCAGTGTGGGATTGGTGTGGGCATTTGTGGGCTGGTCTCATGCCTGACCGCACTCTGCTCTACATTACTCACTGACTGGACCCATCAGGAGAACGGCTGCCCCATTTCAAACAGAACCCCAACAAATAAGGGTGAGCGGGAAGGGTGGACTTCCCAAAACCTCACCTGACACTGCAGCAATTCTACCACCCAAAACCTCATTTGACATTGCACCTGATCTACAGTATAAGCAGACATAGAACCCAAAATCCTCATTTGGCACACTACAGTCTGACTGCCTCTTCTGGGCAGAAGACACAATCTATTCTCAATCTCACAACCCATCCTGAGGGAAACTCGTGCCTGACCTCTCCAGTTACACCTTCATTAGAATTTTTAACAGCTCTGACGAACAATTATCCCCAAATAAACCCAAAAAAACACACTACAAAACGGTTTGGCTTTTGAAAGACGGTCATTAAATAATTCAATGCGCGCCACTTCTTTTCTGTGTCAGGGAATGAGGCGCCAAAATGTAATGTGACATTTTATTTTCCCTCTGAAAACATGCAACCAAAGATGCATCTTAATTATCTATAAATGGCAGTGATGGCCACGTTCGCTCTCATGTATTTAAATTTAAACTGACTGCTGCGGCTTGGGTCTACCTTTACAGACGTGTCTTTTGGCCTGCATAAACTACAGTGACTGGTGTGCCGCGCGTGAGCCTCTCTCACCACCCGCGGGTATTCAATAACGCAATTAGCACCGTTGTCAATCTTGGCAGCGGCTAGTCCCGGTGAGCAGCGCACGGCCGCCTGCCACTGGCTCATTCTCGTTGGCGCTGTCTGCAACAAGCAATTTTCACTTGCTGAAAAGAAGCCATGGTAGTGCTATCTGCAGAACTCATAGGTCTCCACCAAAGTGAGAATTCACACAATGATATGCTAAATAATATTTTAGTCGGGTGGTTAACTGGGTCCACAAGGAAGCTTTGATTTTTTAAATATATAGATTTTTGCTAAATCACAGGTGAAATGAGATAAAAATAATACATAAGACTAATCTTCCAAACTACTATTTCTAAATATGCTCTTTCTATTACACACACACACACACATAAAGATACAAATGACCAACAAAACTTTGTATCAAATACACAACACAAAATAAATTTGTTTTATTGTTTGCTCAAAAATGGGAAAATTATATTATTTTACAATTGATCAGAGTAAAAACTTGTTTTTAACAAGTAATAATTTTCCTTCCAAAAAAGGTGTCAAAATGATTGCACCCCTGTTTTAGATACTTTGTGCACCCACTCTTTGCAAAAATAGCTCTGCTGAGTGATCTTCTTTACTGTTTAATGTAATTTGTGATCATACTGGGGGGGAGGGGGGTCTTTCCTCCAAGATGTATCTTTAAAAAGCTTTCAGATCCTTTGGTATGCACTTCTGCCGTCTTCAATTCAACCCAGTAATTTTCAATCGGGTTCAAGTCTGGAGAAAGAGTCTGCAAAACAGTCATTTTGTGGTCAGTTTACCAATGCTGATCTTCGATTGGAACTGGGTGCGATGGTCAGATGAGACAAAAATTTTACTTTTTGGCCAGGCACAAGTGGTGGGTTTCCCATCAGAAGATATTATGGGCTTGTTCTGCATCTATGGCTTCCTGGAGCGCTTCTTATGGTCAATGGAATAATAAACTCCAGTTTGAAACAAAAGTGTAAGGGGAGATGCAAGGTTCAGAGAACCAGGCGCGACTGATAAGGAATCTAAAAGCGTATCTTGAGAGATACACCACAAAAGCGGAGAAATCCGCACCGGGGAAGAAATACCAAAAGAAAAAATGGGAATAAAAACGTCCCAGCACAAGCCAAATCAAAACAACCCCAAAAGGGGGCGAACTCGAAAATAGCGAGTATAAACAACAAAAAAACCTCACTCTCTAAATCAAAGAGCGTAGACGAGAGGTTGTGAACACACAAAAAAAAACCTGAGTAAAATGGGTGAAGGAATGAAACAGAAAATCAAACCTGGACCTAAAGCTCTTGTAGTAAAAGAGCTGAACACAAAAGGTAACAGGTCGAGGGAATACAGAATAAAGAGACAGATTGGACAGAAAAGACTAAACCAATCTTTTCCTAATTCTAACCGGACTTGCTGCGTTTCTTATTTTAAACAACCAGAAATGCAGTGACCGAATTCCTATACCTTCCTATTCCTATACCGACTTCGTTTGTAAAAATAGGAAAGACAATATTGAAGTGCAGGAAGGCGGAAGTCCTGGGCTATTTAGATTGCAGATGTCCGGATAAGCAATGTCCGGACACTGTGTCGGGTCACTGATCCACTTGGAGACGGAGAGGGAGGGGGCTCGGCACCGAACGACCGATCAACCTTTTTATTATTTTATTATTGCGAACGCCAAGTTTCAGGCAAAGTTAAAAAATTATTACTAGACATGTCTAAAACAAAGCAGGTTTGTTTTGTAAACAACGAATACAAACAAAAAAATTAAAAATTCAACAAAAAATTGCAAAAAATAATATTAATATCTGATGGGTCTGTAGGGTTTTCCCCCAAAAATAAGCCGTATTATGTCTATGCACTACCAAAATGTCCAAACGAAATGATGTTATCTGAGATGTGGAGAACCACCTGTGCGTTGCAGTGCGTTGCAGTAATGGATATTAAGTGTGTTATGTGTAGGACCGGACTACATTAAATCATTCATTAAAAAATTAAAAAAAAAAAAAAATCATTAAAATGTGTGCTCTGTATACCGTATACCACACATGCTAATCCAACGTTTCGTTTCGTTTTATATTAATAAATATAATATCGATGTCGATATCATAGTCCATCCATTCTATAGGGTCATAGGGAATTTCATTCTAAAAACAAAACTGCGCTCACAACGAACTACTTACACACTTGACCTTGCTATAAGTACTGCAGTAGTGTGCAGTGCTTGCTGCGAGTGCTGCATGTGATGGAAGATGCATCAATGCATGCATACACATGCATGGCAGTGGCCCTGAAGTAGTGGAGCAGGATGCTGCAAATGTGATAATTCGCATTAAATTCATTAAAAATTGTTTATTTAAGCAAAGTCTAACCAAAGATTGTCTAGAATTGAATTTTTGAATTTTAAATTTTTACTGTTATTTTCCAAACTAAATTAAAATTGCAAAAATTGGTGTCAATTCCAAAAAAAATTCCAAACTAACTTTCCATGCTAACTTACTTTGGCATGGATGTAATGGTGACATGTGGTCGATTGTGTTGTGTTTGTTTGTGCTGTTGTTTTTTTTGTTGTTTTTTGTTTTGTCTTTGTTTTTTTTTTGTGACTTTGTTCTTTGTTGGGTGATGTTTTGGGGCGCTGGTGATTCACGGCACTCCTGCTGCTTTTTTTTTTTGATATGATTCGTTTTCTGTCTAGTCAATATAATTGTGTTGTTTGTCATATATTTGTTGTTCGCATATTGCTCCGGAATGTCGTCAGCATAAACCGCAATGAAAACAAAGTTTACAACCGGAGTTGAAGATTTTGGGTTTTGGTTTGGAACCGGGAAAACAGGAGTTAAGAGAACAGGGAAAAAACATGGAGTGCAGAGGATCTGGGGAATGAGGGAGGGGAGGAGACCATTTTCGGTGAGGGAGTGAGGAGGGGACTGCGGAGAGAGGAGGGCGAGTCGGGAAGGTGGAGTTTGCGGTGTACAGAGGAGGAGTACATGAAGGTTATGGAGGTGAGTTCGGACAGGTGGGTGGAGTTTGTGGTATTGGCTTTTTTGCACTTAATTCACTTGAATGCTGTTGATTTTTTATTTTCATGGCTTTATTTTGATTGATTGTTTGATTCTGTTTGTGTGATGTCTGTGTGTTTTTTGTTTTGTTTGTGTGTTGTGATGTGTGTTTTTGTGTTTTGATAAGCGAGAAAAATCTTATTTTTTGTTGTTGCTGGGGAGAAAATAAAAGTTATTATACAGAGATATATAAATATAATCTTCTTATATTCTTTGATTTAAGTCCAATTGAAAATTAATTCTTTATAGAAGAACAAATTTCATTTTATTTCTCATTAATTCTTTCCAAAAGCAATTCTGTTTACAAGTTTTAGAGATTTTAGTGGCCAAAAATACACAAAAATTTTAGTGTAATTAAAAATAGTGTTCTAAACTAGAGAATTGTTTAAAATATTCAATGCCTTAAATAAAAATTTTTGACGAAAAAAGGGAAAAAAGAAAAAGAAAAAAAAAGGGCGCCTTTGTTTCAAGCGATTTTGAAGGTTGAGACTTCAAAATTGCACAAAAACGCATATTAAGATTTTCAAGTTCAAAGAGTTGGCGTCAAGCTCTTTCAATTCTTTTTATTTTCAAGCATTTTTTACCCGGCTTTACCCGAAGATGAAAGGCGATGCGGTAATTCCAGCATACCTCAGGGGATCCGGTAATGCCGGAAGAGGCTGAAATCCCCGCCGTGGTCGTAAAGCGGGAGAAGGGCTTGGTCAGCACCTGGTTGACGTACTACGGAGCTGCCGAAACACCCCGCTACCAGCGGTCTGCTGACTGCCGCTCTGTCTCACGGGAGCCGTGCCAGCACCACATCTCCGTAATGACGACTAGATCCCGGTGAACAGGAGTCAACGATTTCCCAACCCCAGGCTAATGGAAGCTAACTCTCCCAGTAGGGGCGAGGTAAATGCTCTCCTGTGGACCTCATTACTGCAGAGAGGACAAGGAAGGCGAGAAAAAACTGCAGCTTAAGCAAAAAAAAAAAGAAAAAAGCGTGAGAGCGCGCAAGTGATTTTTTTATATATCAGAAATATCACTTGCGCTAACAGTGCAGAAGGCAGCAGGAAAGTAAGTGCAAAGTGTTTTCGCCTCTGCAGTTAGTCTCCTTCAGCCAGCTGAGCTGCTTTTTAAATGATACAGGCCTACTGCACACTGCATAAGTGCCTTCCGTGTTAGTTTCTCCGTGAAGATTCGGTGACGCGCACGTTCCTTCTTCTAAACGTATTAACCCGCGAAGGCTGTTATTTAACTTCCTACTTTGCCATTCTGTTCAGCAGTCGGTAGTGGGGTGAGGTGCGGAAAAGCGGACGTCGCTGCAGGGAGGGCAGCCTGATTAACTGCAGGGGCGTAGCTCTCCAGACACAAACCCGCCGTTCTGCACTTCACCCCCAAACTCCTTTAAATAGCGCTATCTAAAACCGAGGGCTTCAAGTGACCTTTTAACTTCGTTCCCTGTTTGCTTGTTTCCTCCGGTGTTTTCGCATGCGCGACCGAGCTTCTTCCAGGAAGCGCCATATGGAAATGCGAATATTCTCTGTTAGGCGCGGGGGCTGTCAATTCAGACAGGAGCAGAGCAAAAACTCCCGTTCGCGCAGATACCACCATAGCCGCGCGGCATCCGGTGAGAGGTCCCGACGCTCACGCGGAGAGATCCTGTTCTAGCAGCGGGGCGAAAAAGTGAGCCGAATGTGTTCTCGTCCAAACGCTCATTACCATAAAACACGGCTTTCTTCAGCCAAGCCAAGCAGCTCCGAGGCCTGATGATTAGAAATGCTAATGTGACACGCAAATGAGATGGTGGTGGGGGGAGACGGAGCCGGCCCGATGGGTGGATGCCTCCCCCCACTGTACACCCCCCCCCCAACCTCGCTTGTGGGATCCCAGTGACCTTTACACACTCAGTCTGGGAATGCTCGGAGCGGCGTGGCTACTTTCCCCAGACACCGTCCGCAGAGAGAGAAAAAAACTTTTAAGGGGGGGGTTTAGAGATGTTAAATGGACCTTGATGGACCTTGAAAACAGAAGAGAGAAAACAGTTTTTCTGTTTTTCAGCATCGGCTGCAAAGGACAAGTGTCACAAGGGAGAGAGGGACTGGGTCGATCAGTAAAGCAGACTACACTACACAAGCTTTAGCTCCACTTTACCAAAAACTCGAATGAGCTTTCAACATCACTTAGAATAAATGCCATTCCAGTTCAAGTTCATCTCAATCATGCCATTTGTCCATGATCAACATGTACTTCTACATGCTCATACTTGGGAAATTTCGCCACAGAAGCTATGTAAAAACAGGATTACCAAAACGTGACTGCACTGAGGACAGCCAAGAGAAGAATCCAGCATACGTGCAGTGGACGTCAATATATGTCAACATACCCCTGAAAAGCATAACACACCTTTAGGTTACAGAGCTAGTTCCTTGACCATTACAGTACACTGCCACAGTAAGAAAAACAAGAACAGGAAAGTGGAGGCAGGAAAAAGGAAAAGAGAAAGTGTGAGAGAGAGGAAAGAGACAGAGATGGGCTGATACTGCTGAAAGCTGACAGATCGCTGCGTGTGCGCGTCTTGGCCTTCATTAGAAGATGAATGCTGGAGAGCACAGGGCCTCTGGCCTGGTTTAGGGGCATTTTTGCTGAGAGCGATTTCTGCCTGAGCGTCTGACTGTCACAAATCCCACCTGCTTAGCGCCCAGCCAGCTAGCTCCAGTTAAGCTTTTCTCCTTTTCTTCCCGGATCACAAACACGGGACAGCAGATACCTGCCGGAACCCCATCCCCCCACCCCGCGCCTCGCGGAACAGCAAGCAAAGTGGAAACCGGTTGGTTTGAGCAGGCACTGGGCTGTTTAGGGATCCTTGCAGTTGGTGCGGTGGGGGCTGTGGTGTCACAGAGAGGAGGCAGCGTACCCAGCCTCCCCGTCACGCTCTCTCGCTTGCTGTCAGGTGTCACAGGACTACTGAGCGCGCTCGGCATCGAGCCGCCCCACCGCACAAGGCTGTCAGCTTACAGCCCAGGGAGGTCAGGCTTGTTGACGGTCATGCTCCACACTTACTGGACTATCCTCAGACCACCCCCCCAATACGCTACACCCCTGCGAAGCCTCAGGAACTCACCCCTCACATGTTCTGTTTCGACTGGTTAATGTGAATAATGCAGGGTTATCACTCACTAGTGACCCCTCTGGTTGAATAGGTGCCTGCAGTCTTCCTTTCATTTCGGATGACGTGCTAACGTGCTAATCTGCTAATCTCCAAAACTGACAGCTACAGAGGTGGGAATGCCCAAAAATAGAATTTAGCATTCAGAATTTACAGAACAGAACAAAAACAAAAAAATAAATAGCTATACAAAAAAACAAATAGGCAAAAAAGCTAACAAAATACAGATAGCAGCCTGTGACCATCTGTGTCATAAATGACTGTAATAAATCATAGTTCCTCAGCACATTGTCACTGCATCCAGTGTGTGTAATTATAACGTAACCCTAATGTATATATCTAATTACAGTTGAGTTTATGTAGCACAGCAAAATCCAGTGTTCCAAACATTTCTCAGATCTTTTTCTTTTTATATATTGTTTGGTGGAATATTTTTAGGAGCACAATTAATCAGGTCTGTGGGATACTTTTGGCTCAGTGTGCTGTTTTGAGATTCGATCTGCTCCTCCTCGCTTCCTTTCGAGGCTCCGCAGCTGCAGACGCGCTTTTCATTAGTGTCAATCACCCCCGAAAGCGCTCAGTCCGGCCACCCGCCACAGACAGCCGCTCACTCACGCGTTAGTCCCGCCTCATCACTGTGATTGACAGGCCAGAGACAGGGCTGATCCATTCGTCACATGTCAGTCAGCAGGATGGTTTCAGCGAACATTAATGTGCATTCCCACGGCCCTGTCTGAAACCTGTCGTAAATTCATTAAGCTTACATACTGTTTACTGTTTTTGGTTATTTATTCAATAAGCCATCGACTCCATAATGAGACAGAGCCATGGAAAATCTGCTTCTTCTTTTCAAATTTCATTGTTTCCATAAAATCTAAAAATATTAGGCTTGACATATTAGTCAACCTCTTCCACCCCTTCAACAATCTGTTGAATATTATAAATGTGGTGATACTCCTGAAATTCTGTTTGTAAGCACCAGCTATAAAAGGCCAAATCATATTTGCATGATAAATTCCTCACTATGTAAATTTTATCCCAGCATGCAGCAGCAACTCCATTTAACAAAACTGACCACAACAATACATACAGTCAAGCTGGAAAGTCTGCCCACCCCTTTCACCTTCTCCACGTTTTATTACATTACAGACATATTCTACAATAGATTGAGTTCATTTTTTGTCTCAAAATTTGACACAAAAATCCACATCTACTCCATATCTGGCAACAGAGTGATGGTTTGGGGCTCGTTCGATAGCTCAGACCCTTGATGACTTACAGCCATTTAGCCAGCCATGTGTTCCATACTGTACCAGTGTAATTTACAGCTGAATCTAGTCTCACCCCCCAATTCCCATAGAGATCCATTCAAATGCAGAGAGCTTATAGTATCGCTTGTAACAGTACCTGGAAATAAGATATCGAGAGTCTTTTGATTGGTCACAGACTTCAGGAAGTAACAGCATGCAAAGAATATGCGACCAAATATTAAATATGATACTTTAAAAATATGTTAAAGCAAAGGGTATGAATACTTATGTAAATTAAAAATTTCAGTTTTCAATTTTTAATACATTTGCAAACATTTCTAAAAACATGTTTTCACTTTGTCATTATGTGCTATTTTGTGTAGAATTTTGAGACAAAAAATTAACTCAATCTATTGTAGAATATGTCTGTAATGTAATAAAACGTGGAGAAGGTGAAAGGGGTGTTCAGACTTTCCAGCTTGACTGTAACTACGAACATACATGATTCTTTAACATGCACCAACAATGCAGGTCTGAGAGGAGTCAGGTCTGGCAGTCTGCTGACAGCATACTAGTGAATATGGCCTTGTAGGTGTGGCAGCACGGGGGCGTCACTGCACCTGGGATGCCGGCAGGCGAGATGGGGCCGGAGCGGGATTGGGTGGAGCCGGCTGGTGAAGCCGCAGGCGAAGGGGAGGGGCCGGTGCGCAGGCCAGCGACTTGCGGGGAGGCGTGGGGAGAGAAGGGCGACTGGGCGGGGTTACTCTGCTCGCCCCCGCTGCTGCTGCTGGAGCCCGAGGCGCTGACTGCTGAGCTGAGTCCCGCCTCTGTCCCTGTCGGCAGGTCGTCAATGGAGCCCGATAGGTCCTGGAATAAAGAGGGGAAACAGGAAGTGAGGAGGGCAGGCACAGGAAGTGATGAAGGGAGCAGGAAGTGAGTCAGGGGGCATACGGTAAATATACCTTAGGCTGACAGGACGTTACGCGGAGAAAACGGAAGTGAAAGAGAAAGGAGAATAGTTTTAAGAAGTGAGGGAGAGGCGCTCAATCGGCTAATTGGCTCTGGCGAAAAGCATCAATAAATCCAGAGCATTGGCTCTATCACAGCTGCCGTGAGTCTCCGCCTGCCTGATCCTGATGAACAGGCTTCTGTCTCACTGCAGAATTGTGCTCCGCCCGGGTGTGCCAGGCCTGACTGGTGGTCTGGGGTGTGCGTGCCTGGCAAACCGGAGGAGAGGAGACTTGTGATTCTAGGTGAATTCCAGGTTACGTACGACACTACCCCAGGTGATTCCGGGTGATATCAGACCCTATCCCAGGGTGATCCCAGATGATATCTGACCCTATCCCGGGTGATTCCCGGAGATATCTGACCCTATCCCGGATTATTTTTGTGGTTGCTGCAGGAACGTCCCACTCGTTCACTCTCCAAAGCATTTCATCTGCCCAGAACCCAGGCCTCCCTAATTTGCTTACGAGCTTCATTAAGAATCAATGCTTTCCATCCATCAGTATAAACATGTTTATTTAATTGCAAATGGTCAGTCATTTGTCAGCAGCAGGTAATACTGTCAGATTAGTGATGTATGGCAATTGGTGCGAAGTCAGTGGAGAAGTCAGTCACTCTAGAAGTAAGCATCTGCTAGCTATCTCTGTGCTGACATATAGGGGTCTGACGGTCAGAGACAAGGTTACTCTAAACCTGCTGCGCGCAATATTACCTCCCACCTTGCTCTTCACCTCTATCATTGAGCCCTGAAGATTAAAGTTGAGCTGAGCTGATTGGATCAGACGGTAAACACCAGCCCAGCACTGATCCAATCTAACACTGACAGACCTCATATAGCCCAACAATGATAGAGCCCAACACTTATAGAGCTCATGCATACAGCCAAACACTTGATTAGTTTGTATCATTCATAAATTTGCCTTTAAAAGTGACCAAGTATTGTGTGGACTGACACGCGTGCGAGTGATGGATGTGTGTGTGTGTGTGTACTGTACGAGTGGGTGCGAGGATGCGGGTGATGAAGAGAGGGTGCAGCGCACACATGTGTTGAGCAGCGTACGCCTCTTAGGGGTGTTTACAGTGGAAAAGGCGCAGCCTGTACAAATTTGCGAGGAGCCGGTCCCGTTCCAAAGTGGCCCAAATCCAATCTGTCTGCCTCTCTGCTGCAAATTGCTCTGTGCATTCTGTCTCCAAATAGCTGTCAACTACTCCCAGCTGGCATCTTGTATCACTTAATTTGCTTCTGAAGCATGTAATTGTCATAATAAAAAAAATACTGAGGTGATAATATCCACTTGCTCTGAAATGCCCAGCTGCTGTACACACTGACATCTTCTTTACACATCAATTCACCGGCGGCCGTCGGCGACCTTTCGCCTCTCCAGGTTCCACTTGGCTCCTGTCGTACACTGTCATAGTGCCACGCCGCAAACACAAAAATCTGTCGGAGTGGTAACCAAAAGCCTTTTAGTGGCGACAAAAGCCATTTAAAACGTTATCAAAAAAATTACAACCTCCATTTGATACCTGCTCTCAAGCTCCACCACCTGTAGCCGTCTACAACCTATTTTCTTCCACACAGGTCCTGGTTTACACCATCCTGGGCACAAAATAGCCACGCTTTGCATCTTCAGAAGAAAAAAAAGCACAAAGTACCCAGCTCACCCTGTAGGGAGCTCCTGTCTGCGATCACTGGTACCAACTCAGTAACACACGATCAGACACTAGCTGCTGATTTTCTGACAATTACTTTTCAAGATCATATTGGAGACCCAGTAAAGTTATGTGGGAAAACATAGTCCAGGGGCCACATGTATAAAACTCTGAGTAAAATAATGCGTAAAAGAACGCTCAGGGAGAAAGTCGTAAATCTGCTTTCGCAAAATCTTGCATTTTCTCCCTGTGCCTTTCTATCACGGTGTCGCCATATCACACCATCTTCAAAAACTGCATACACATGGTGTCCAGCGTGTGCAGAGGTACGCAGGTTCTCTTACGTTATACATCTGAATTTCTGCGTGTAAACTCGCTTACGCAGCTTTCCGAGGGCATTTTTCTGCTCAGCACTGTTTATACATGTGGCCCCAGATGTACTGAAATTAACTCAATCGGCAAAGACTGCAAATTGAGACAAACCACATACAAAGGTCAGAAGACTTAGACAGAGAGGTGACACACTGTTATAACAGTCTTCTCTACATCCTTCCACAGAGAGGTGAAGGCCTTAAACAGGGAGTATGTGGAGGGGGTGTGGTGGTCTGTGTGCACATACGATACATTCTGCCGGTTGCCATGCACCTTAAAATCACTAAATATACTCAGGTTTGAAAAAGCCGTAACATCGCAAGAGTGGGATAAATTATTCAGCATAGTAAATAAAATGATAGCAGGTCTAATTAAGGATAATAACAGTCTTGTGCACCCGCTGGGCAGTGATTTC
Organism: Ilyophis sp. 1 JC-2022; assembly: GCA_022702515.1. Lineage (NCBI taxonomy): Eukaryota > Metazoa > Chordata > Actinopteri > Anguilliformes > Synaphobranchidae > Ilyophis > Ilyophis sp. 1 JC-2022. Next base: position 28,110,906 of record CM040406.1, on the reverse strand, counting down.
TCTCCTTTCTAACCTCCCTGTGATTTTAGGCCAGTGGAGAGAGGAGGGAAGATGGCTAGGACACTTGGCGGGACCCCCTGTGTGGCGCATTCCCTGTAATGCACTTGCAGTTAACCATGAATCACAGACACACACTTCACCAAACCCTCCAGCTCCAAAAACAATCACCTGTGCAGTAGGGGGTTATGGGGGGTTGGGGGAGGCGGAACGGGGCCGGGGGGGGGGGGGGGTTATTGGGGCAGGTAATGTGGTGGGGTTACAGGTGATGGGAGTATTAACCGCCTCTAAGCCACAGGAGAGATGAATGTTGCCCCCCTCTCTAAAGGAGTGGATTAGCGCTGCGTTTCTGAAGAGCAGTTAGGATGAGGATCGGGGAAAGCACTTAGGGTGTTCACTGAGGGCTCCTCATCATTCTTACGGGTCAGTATGTCTTGGAGGGGGGGGGGGGGTTAGGCTGCCTCTGTTACTGCACTGTGTTCATCTGCACTCCACTAAATACACTCACACTAAACAGATTCTATACTGTACGGCCAAAACACTTTATTACCAAAACAGAAGCAGCTTAATTATCAGGAGGTTTCAGGGCTGAGCAGGCCGGACAGATAATTCTTCCTGCCAGCTTTTAAACATTTTCCCCCTGCAGTACATTTTTCATTAACCACACAGCTTACTTATTTATTTCCAAGGCATAAAAGAACCACTTAAACCGCAGACTTATTTGCTCCACTTCTTTTTAATTTATTAATGCATTTCTTTATTCTCTCTCTGCGCCACAAGCCACCTCTCCCCAGCCCTTCAGTGAAAATGGAAAGCTAATTTAAAATATAAATAAATAAATAAGTAGGGGGAAGAAAAAAAATCCTCATTTGTAATTCAGGTGCCTGTTCAGCTTAACCTCTCGCTCAGAAATGAGAGCACAGAGTCCCTCTCTCATCCCAAATCTGGGCATTAGTGTTAGCCTTAGCATACCTCCCTGGTCGGTTACAGAAGCATAAGCAATAGCATAGCTTAGTTACAATAACACTAGCGCAGAACTCTAGGAAAGGAACTGTAATAATCTGCCCTGAGGACAAGTGGATGACCACAACTCACTGCCGCAAATTTCAAGTCCTCTACTTCCCCACTCTATATCTAGTTTATTGTAATACCGTGAAGCCATGCGTGTGACATTCCTCTCTCGTAAGCCCCGCCCTGTGTTGCGTCCAGTGTGTCCCTGTTTCTCTCTGAGGTCACGACAGGACTCCATCAGGTACAATGGGGGGAAAACACAGTCACATGGGACCGCACATCCAATCAGGGACAGCCAGAGAGAGAGGGGGGGGGCTGCAGTCTGTTTTAACACTTTTAAATAAGCAAAGATATAAATGCTGAGAAGCATCAGAGATCAGCGAGCATCCAGTTCTGTCCCCTAACGTCCCCCCTCTCTCTTTGTCTACCGCCCCGGTTCTCTGTATAGCGTGCGCGTTTGAGTTCAGCGCTGCAGCTCCGTCACCCCTCTTCTGTGTGCTTGGGCTGTAGATGTTGTTTTGCGAGATGAAATGCGGTACACACCGCGTGACTCAGCCCCACTTTGCACGGAGGACGTGAGAACAAAGGAGGCAGGAGAGAGAGAAAAGCGGCGCGGAATCTTGATTTGTTTCGTTCTAACCTCTGGAGAAAGGACGCCATCCGTTACCGTTTACCAGGGAGAGAGACGGGGAGAAAAGAGCATTCGTGAAAAGGCGTTTGAAGATCAGACGCCGCAGTCGATGCGGCATACAGACGTTCACACAGGCCGGGAACAACACGTCCCCCTTCCACTTTGTTTCTCTATAGACCTTTTATTTGTGGAATATCCCCCCTCTGCTCCTTGATGGGACCCACAGAACCAACCCCCCACACCCGCCCGCCACCTCCCTCCCAAATTTGAGCTGAGGCAAAGGCCGCTGTCAGCATTGCAGGGCACAGCGCGTGATCCGATTGGTTGGTGCGGTGCAAACTCATCCACAGTCTTGACTGCTCCGCAGGGGAGCCGCCCGTCAAGGCGGCTGCCGTGGCGATCTGTCAAGACAAGCGGATCGATGTGGTATTGGTGATAACTATAACACTGTGACCAGCATATCATAATAAATATATTGAGCACTGTGAAAATCTATATCTCCCTCAAACAATGCAGTTTCCAGCACGGTAACTCCACTGCAGGGATTTTGGTTGCTGATTTATGTATTGGTAATAATTATTAGGGCTGTCAACCAATTACAAAATTAGTTGGTGTTAATTTTTTCCCATTATACAAATTAATCCTTCAATTAATCAGATGCAAGCCTCAAGACCTTACCTTGTCTGGTGTTAAAGTCTATGAATTTATACGAGAGCAACATATGGCTAAAGTATCAATCACATATAGTGATCACAACTTCATAGCCTTAGTGGCAAACACCACCTATGTTCAAAATAATATTATAGGTGCATTAGGTGCACCCGCAAGAGGCTCATAAAGGCTTATAAAAGGTATAAACTCACAATGTTCTTCCAAACTTCCAATGTACAGTTCACCGATTAATCGATCAATAAGTGTTGTGTAGAGATAGAGTACATTTACATACACTAAGCATTAAGAGCAACACAAATAAGTGCATACAAAAAGGTTTAGGCAACAAAAGAGCTGATACCAAGTCATGTGGGTCACAACACAGGATATGTGAATACACAGTATAACTGACTTATATAGATATAGATAACTTACTTTATGTGCATACATAAACCTACAACATAAAGTTAAGTGCCATAGTAGGTGCAAGAGGGAGACCGAGAATGTACTGCTTAAAGTAGGAAATGGGTTTGCGGATATAGTTTTACATATCGTCACCTTCTTAAAATAATCTCCTAAGTCATTTTTTGAGGAACATGAGATTTTTGCTTAAATCAGCTCTTCATGATGCTGGCCACCTCTGGTAAAGTTGCCTAGATCCTTAATTGAAAGGATCATGCTGTTTTACCCCGGTAATGTAATCGCCTAAGTCAAGAGTGCTCTTAGGCTGTTTGTATGTTTGCCTAAGTCACAATAAATTTTGACTTAGGCATTTTTACAAGTTATTAATATGGCGGCTGCTTCAAGATGCACAAAGAAAATCAACATAAATGAAGTCATTTCCATGATTCTGGACTCGTCCCCGAATGGTAAGTGATAATGTTTACTACAATATTTGGCTAGGCTATAAATGTTGTGTAGTTATTTAGTCTTTAATCCTCTTATGTTACATAATTGACAGACAGCGTTATTTGTAAGTCAATAGTCATCTATAGATATACCCTTTTTGTGTGAAATGATTAACAAATATCATATATTCTGTATTTGGTTCAGTTTATTCTGTTTTCTGAAAAACTTGAAAATATGACTTAGGTGATTATTTTAAGAAGGTGACGATATCCTATGTAGCATAGGCAGGGCTGGTAAAGACAAGATACATACAGTATAGACGTCCATATTTACTTTACTTGTACCAAATGACAAAATGTCTTATACTTTCCTTATGAGAAAGCACTGTAATCAATACATTACACAGCTTTTCATCTCCATCTGGTACAGGTATTCAAGAAGCCCACCATAGTAGTTTTTAGATGTGGGACAAACACGAATAGAGCAAATGAGTTCAAGCTAGTCTTTGTTCAAATAATAGCCAAATTCCCAGTGGCAGCTAGGGTAATATGCAGAGGCATGATGAGATATTAAAATCGCTTCTCTCTGTCGTCCTTCCCTAAGAGTGATAGACACTGTAAAGGGAGGAGGCCTTGTGGATTTTCACATCACAAACCCAGACAGTGTTAGTGCTCAACAACCTACTACTACTACTGTGGAAGACCACATCATAAAACAATGTTACGTGTGGCATTTTTTAAATTTATGCAGCATAATGTCACAGTAATATTAATGTAAGGTGGTATTATTTTGCAATACTATTTGCAGTTCAAAATGTGCAAATTGAATGTAATTAGAATGTGTACCTGAGGTCACAGTGTTGGCCAATTTGAGGCAGGTGTGTCTCTGTAGAGGGGGTCAAACAGCTGAGAAGTGAACAGTGAATATAAGTGGCAGCTGGTTCGGTGGGTTTCAGAGGAACGGAGTTACGGGATCAGCATGCAGCAGCATATCTCCTCTCTGCCTCATGCTCTCTCTCCATCACATACATCCTCTCAGGTATCAGACAGGACCCCAGAGCCTGGGCCCCGCCCACAATTGTGCCCATCAACAGTGGGCCTCAAGCAATGCCTGCAACAAAGTCCTAACACTTAAAAAAACAAAGGGAAATATGTATATTATATTTATAAATTGACAAATAAATAAATGATTAAAGACACGCACAAAAAGATGTGCTGAGACAACACTATTTATATCTGCATCTGTAACTGTTCAGAAATTTAACACTGTTAAAAACTGGGAAGACCTGCCCTCTATAACTGCATGTTAGGTTGTGGTCCATCTAAAATCAGCGTTTTCGAGCCGGGCAGCTTTCCGAGAGAGTGGCATAAAATTTAATGAAAATCCAGCACCTGCTCCCGTATGAAAACTTTAATGCAATGTTTAATGCATGGTTCGAAAAACTGACGAGTGCATTTATTCATTAGCGGCGCTCCGAGCAGTTTAAGCTGAGCTGGGTAGTCACAAGTCAGCAGATGCTGCTCCTCGTTCAAACTTCAGCGCCTGTATCTTCTACCGAGGGCCTTTCCCGATCGGTAGCTTTCAGCTTCTTTGTACTCGACGCATTCACCTTCCTCGTTACATTTCGTTACGTTTTTATTTCTGAGCGCACAACAGAGACAGAGCACAACAGAGGCGTTTCTGTTTGCTGACAGCTGTCGACTACAGACAGGTTATGCTTTTCCTGCTTGTGAACGTTAATTACATGTCACTCACTGAAAAAGAGATGTAGGCGATGTCGGAAAGCCAAATATAAAAAATTTTAAAAAAAGTTGTAATGAGCTCCTGCTTATCGCTCTTTGATTACTGGGTATTAACTTTACAGCTGCAGCGTGAGAGTGGCCTGTTTTCATATTTTAAAAATGGGGTATATTATGTAATGTAAGTAAAAAATAATGCAAGTAAGCATTCCCATGAAGCCAATTAAAATTTAAATGTTAAGCATTCAGAGCTCCACATGACTCCATTCACAAAGCATTCATACCTGCTTGGTTCAACTGTAAATATATTGTCTGTATACACACGTACACACGCACGCACACACATACAGTGCCCTCCACTATTATTGGCACCCCTGGTAAAGATAGGTAAAAAAGGTTATAAAAAAATCACTGTTTGGTGAATTAGTTTAATCTCACACAGAATAAACAAGAAAAATCCAACCTTCAATTGAAGTAAATTTATTATGATAAATAAAAATCCACTTCAAGAAATAATTATTTTTAACAAAACCACGTGTGCCACAATTATTGGCACCCCTGCATTTATATATAGAATAAAGTAATAATTTTTAATATTTGGTTGCATATCCTTTGCATGCCATGACTTCCTGATGTCTGTGACCCAACAACATCAAAAGACTCTTGATATCTTATTTTCTGGTACTCTTACAAGCGATACTATAACGTCTCTGCATTTGAATGGATCTATGGGAATTGGGGGGTGGGACTAGATTTACCTGTAAATTATGCTGGAACGGTATGGAATACATGGTTGGTAAAAAGTCGTCAAAGGTCTGAGGTATCAAATAAGCCTCAAAGCATCATTCTGCTGCAGTAGATATGGAGTAGATATGGATGGATCACTTTAAAGGTTGTTTCTCCTGACAAATTTTCCTTTTGAACTCTATGGAAAAATAAGTCAGGAGAAGAAACCCTTCAAGTTATCCATCCATATCTACTGTATTTCTGGCAGCAGAGTGATGGTTTAAGGCTTGTTTGATATGTCAGACCCTTGAAGACTTAGAGCCATATAGCCAACCATGCGTTCCATACTGTTCCAGTGTACTTTACAGCTAAATCTAGTCCCACCACCCAATTCCCATAGAGATCCATTCAAATGCAGAGACGTTATAGTATCGCTTGTAAGAGTACCAGAAAATAAAATATCAAGAGTCTTTTGATGTTGTTGGGTCACAGACATAAGGAAGTCATGGCATGCAAATAATATGTTACTAAATATTAAAAATGACTACTTTATTCTATATATAAATGCAGGGGTGCCAATAATTGTGGCACACATGGTTCTGTTAAAATTAATTATTTCTTGATGAGGGATTAGTATTTTTTTCATAATAAATTTACTTCAATGAAAGGTTGGATTTTTCAAATTTTTTCAGTGTGAGATTAAGCTAATTCACCAAACAGTAAATTTTTTATAACCCTTTTTACTCATCTTTACCAGGGGTGCCAATAATAGTGGAGGGCACTGTATATATATATATATACACAGACGGTGACAAATTAAAGGAAAAACCAACATAAAGTGTCCCAGTAAGGTGTTGGGCCACCAGAACAGCTTCAATGCACCTTGGCATAGATTCTACTAGTCTAGCATATATTCTAGTCTCTGGAACTCTACTGGAGGAATGAAACACCATTCTTCCAAAAGATATTAGCAATTTAGCATATGTCCATAGCATATAATTCACATAATTTTCATACTCATCAAACAATTCAATGACCCCCTCGTGCCCTGTGGATGGGGGAATTTTCATCCTGGAAGAGACCACTCCCATCAGGATAGAAATGGTTCATCATAGGATACAGGTGATCACTCAGAATAACTTTGTATTGATTTGCAGTGACCCTTCCCTTTAAAGAGACAAGTGGACCCAAACCATGCCAGAAAAATGCTAATCACAGCATAACAGAGCCACGGGACCCCCTCACTGTAGGGGTTTTTCCTTTAATTTGTCACCAGTCTGTATATATAATTGCAATATTTTGTTCATAATTTTATATAATTTTGTTTAAAAATGTGAATAACAATATCAGTAGCTATGCCTCATATATATGTTTTGACTTCCCTGAATGTCTTTCCTATTATTGTAAATGATGCCTGTTAAGTGACTTAATAATGAAATGTTAATTCAAGCAGAAAGCAAGCTAATCAGATAATACCATGACAGCCCTATAATTTAAAACCTAGACTCTCTTTAGTACAGATTGTCTAAGCATGATTCCAGTCTTTAGAGTGGAGACTGTTGATTCTTTATTTATACACTGTGGTTTGAACCTAGGGGCAAACTCCCTTCCCCTGAGTCAAACCGGGGACAGAGAAACAGCCATTCTGAAATACTCCTGTCCCAATAACAAACGCCTTTTTTCCACAGAAACAAAACAGACAAAAAAAAAACAAAACACAGCGGTCTTTAAATCCATCTCCAGTCTATTTTATTTTGCGCTCTATTGTGAACGCTATTCATGTTCTCGAGCGTACTTTCTAAAAACCTGTCAGAAATCATCACTGACAAACAAGCTGTGACAGTTTAGCCTTGAACACTCAACCAAGCATCAAAAAGAACTTTCTCAAAGAAAAACTCTAGCTGAAGCATACACTAAAACCCAATGCAAGCAAAATCTAACATGGTAATTTCCACCAAACCCTGCATGGTCAATCGTAACAAATACCGTGCAGTAATTTAAAAAAATAAATACATAAAAATCCACCCTGACTAGACCTTGAAAATGTATTCCATCAGAATTATCGGAGTCATGGTGCAGGGCCTGTTTTTATACTCCTTACGGGCAAAATGCTGCCTTCCAATACTTCACCTTATTTCACCATAAATTTGTTTTAAACCAAGAGACTGAGGATGTGGCCAAATGCCAAATCGAGTTAACAACACACACAACCCCCCCAACCCCCCCAACACACCCCCCCCCCCCCCCCCCCCCCAACACACACAACCCCCCCAACCCCCCCAACACACACAACCACAGTAAAGAAGGAGGGAAAAAGCTGACCAGAAGAGGGCACTCTAAGCTGTAGCACAAAAACAGGCGCCACTCATCTGTCACCCATGGGGTCTAGGTAGGAATATTCACCCCCCTCAAAACACATGTGTACACTATTACTTCCTCTGACACATGCACGCACACACACACACACACACACACACACACACACACACACACACACACGCAACATTCCAGCTCACAGTGTTGTAATCTGTACATGAAGACATTAATTCCAAGATTCTGAGTCTTGATTTTTATCCTGGTTTAAAATCCGCTGGAATAATAGACATAAGGGAGAAAAATTAATCTATCCATCTCACTCTCTGCCTCTCATTCTCCTTCTCTATTTCTCTCTCCCTCTCTTCCTTCCTCCCTCCCTCCCTCCCTCTCTCTCCATCGCGGCTCATGGCCGTGTTTCTCTGCGGAGTGGGTTTGAAGGTGCAGTTTCTTTGTTCTGACGAGGGGCCAAGCACAGTGCAACCAGAGGTTAAGTGTGCCCTGATTCTGACACCCTCATCCCACAGCTTAGCCCAGCATAGATACTGCTTCTTTCAAAGGCTCTACTTCTCCAAAACGCAGAAAATCTGCCCTGAACTTGAGAACGGCATTCCTCTTGGAAGAGAGGAGGTAATGTGTGGCTTTAGCAGCGCAGTCTGTTGGCACAAACAGAGGGAGAGTGAGTGTTATGCTAATTTACAACTGATTTGATAAAGCACAGTATTTGTACAATTTTGCTTCCACCATGCCCCCCCACCTCTCAATTGCAGAGAAAAATTGAGGTTTAAACTGTGGATTTGGAGAACCATAACACCCTTACTGGAAACACATCTCCCATTACCAAGGAAACAGCCTGACTGTACGCGTAAGCAGTGATAAAGGTATGTAATTACAATTGAAGCAAAGCTGAAGGGTAAAAGAAGTACTTCCAAAACGCTTGTCTTTTTCTCTCAGTGTGAGCCTCTGTACAGTCACAGTGAAGTTGTATAACGCCCTCTCTTAACGAGCTAAGCAGATTTGCATAATAGCCTTTTTTTGTAAAGTGTATAACACCCACTCTTTGAGAATACAGTAAAATCTCATAACATCCTTTCTCTAACCGAGCACAGTCAAGTCTCATAACATACCCTCTATAACAAAGCACAGTAAAGTCTCATAACATCCTCTCTATAACAGAGCACAGTAAAGTCTCATAACATCCTCTCTATAACAGAGCACAGTCAAGTCTCATAACATACCCTCTATAACAAAGCACAGTAAAGTCTCATAACATCCTTTCGCTAACTGAGCACAGTAAAGTCTCATAACATCATCTCTATAACAAAGCACAGTAAAATCTCATAACATCCTTTCTCTAACCGAGCACAGTAAAGTCTCATAACATCCTTTCGCTAACTGAGCACAGTAAAGTCTCATAACATCATCTCTATAACAAAGCACAGTAAAGTCTCATAACATCCTCTCTCTAACAGAGCACAGTAAAGTCTCATAACATCCTCTCTCTAACAGAGCACAGTAAAGTCTCATAACATCCTCTCTATAACAGAGCACAGTAAAGTCTCATAACATCCTCTCTATAACAGAGCACAGTAAAGTCTCATAACATCCTCTCTATAACAGAGCACAGTAAAGTCTCATAACATCCTCTCTATAACAGAGCACAGTAAAGTCTCATAACACACTCTCTATAACAGAGCACAGTAAAGTCTCATAACACACTCTCTATAACAGAGCACAGTAAAGTCTCATAACACCCTCTCTATAACAGAGCACAGTAAAGTCTCATAACACCCTCTCTATAACAGAGCACAGTAAAGTCTCATAACATGTTGTCTATAACAGAGCACAGTAAAGTCTCATAACACCCTCTCTATAACAGAGCACAGTAAAGTCTCATAACATCCTCTCTATAACAGAGCACAGTAAAGTCTCATAACACCCTCTCTATAACAGAGCACAGTAAAGTCTCATAACACACTCTCTATAACAGAGCACAGTAAAGTCTCATAACACCCTCTCAGGACAATAATGCCTTGTAATGCCACCTTTTAACAAGAGCGCAGTTAAAAGTCACATAACATCCTTTCTCTATACAAGAGTGCAGTAAAGTCGTATAACACCCCAGGGGATGGTGATCACAGTCCATCCGGATGGGACAGATCTCTGGGGTTCAGACGGACCCGGTGATTGCCCTTTGAAAAGGCCTATTCTGAAGAATAATTGAATCGCTAGAATAAAAGCAAGCACGTACCCTTCCATGGCAGGGCGACCCACTTCCGTTATTAATTTTCCATGTAGCCTGAGAGAAGTTTTTTAATATGCACAGTCTTGGTAGTGCCCAAGGACAAGCTTCTTAAAAAGCCATTCATTTTGAATTTAGAGTCTCTCTGTAGCGCAGACTAATGATGAATCAGATTAATATAGCAACCGATATAATATAGGCTAGTCTGTCCCAGGTTCTAACATACTTACACCCCATCCCCCCCTCCACACACACACACACACACACTCACACATATACACGTAGTCACATACAGACACACGCATAGTCATTCTCTTGCCTTTACTAAACTCTTAACTGGGAAAAATATAACAGCTTCGGGATAAAATATGAAAACTACTGAATGTTTAAAAAACAACAGCTATGAACAGAGAGAGCGCTCTAAAGGGAGCGAGAGAGGGAGTTTAGCTCGCAAATTCAAGCCCTCGCTTTTAAATCTTTCATTTCTTTTTGGTTAAGAGCTTCTGGGTGCCAAATACATTACTGAATTATAAAACATGTACCCTCTCTGAGCAAGAGACGCTTGAATATGGTTGCACTGTAATATCACAAAATGTAAATAATGTATGCATATGGCCTAACAGTAATATCACAACAATGTATTCATATGGCTTAAAAGTAATATCGCAGTAATGTTTTAATATGGCCTAAGAGTAATATCACAGTAATGTATTCATACATCCTACAGTAATACCAGAATAATGTACCCATGGGACCTGACAGCAATGTCACAATAATGTACACATATGACCTACAGTAATATCACAATAATGTATTCATATGACCTACAGTTACAGTAATATCAAAACAATGTATTACTATATCCTACAGGGATGTGAACGTGAACTTGAGCACCCGGGAACCTATAACTGGAGCCATGATCGATTCGAAAAAATCTCTACTCGACCACATTTTCTTCCCCAAAAAACTCTGCATATCGGTACCGCTGCCAAAGCAGCCACTCGCCGCGCGCCTCATTCCGCGCAATAGGCTCCTCGTCCAGCCCACCTCTCTGCCTTTGACTCCTGTAATGTCCGGCGGATGGAGTCTCCAAAAATAGCACAAACTCGGCATGTTTCTCTCCATGGAAATCTTTTGAAAAACCTGAGAAGAGGCCTTTACGTCTGGCGTCGGACTGGATTTTATTGGCGTACGGTATGGTACGTAGTATTGTTGCAGTTGCACACTTGCCTCATGAGCCATGGAGACAGAAAAAAAACCTCAGGAAACTGATATATATTAAAAATGTTTACAGGACTTGTATCCTTCTTCATCTTTATGTTTGACCGGCCTAGTTTGTCTCCCAATGTTAAACTGCGTTGCTGATAGTGCACGGAAAAAATGCCAGTGTAAATCTAACACTGCTGGTGTACATTCAACACCCTAGGGTGTTCAATGTACACTACCGTTTTTGCTGTGTGGTTATGTGTAACATTACCAAATACAACTACTTTGCATTCACATGGAATAAAAAAAAAAAAAAAAAAAAAAAAGGTTGATTATTCGAGTACGTGCTAAGAAATTGGACGATTACTCGTGTAGAAAGAAAAAAAGCATTTGCCACACACCCGATGGCCAAACATTAATATCACAATAATGTATTCACATTGGCGTATCAGTATGGTTGCCGAGTGATGCATTTGGGGAATCGCTTGGCAAGCGTATCTGGGAGAAGAGAGGAAGAAAGTATAGGGGGGGGGGGGGGGGGGGGGGTGTAATGGGAGGAGGAGGGGGAGTGATGGGGGTTGACAGAAAGCACTAGAGAATTTTGGGAGCTCTCCAACACTTTCATTATCTTTGATGTAGATTATCAAAAAAAAAAAAAAACATAATTAAGCCCATATAATTATCCTCCCCCGTCTCTCCTTTCCTGACTAATCAATGAGCTGGAGAGGCGGGTGCCATGTCTGGCTCTTGGCGGGTCCATTTCTCCACCGGTGTCGGGGATGGCACAGCGCCAGGCACCACTTCTGGCCGGTGAGTCAGGCCGCCGATCGCTAAACTTGACCCCTCTCTTTACTGTACACCCGCCACTCATTCAAGTGTCAAATGTCATTTCCTGATGACGCGTGTCCCCGGCCAAACGAGGCTTCAGACGTTTCACCACCCTCGGTTACCTCATGTCTCTAACCAAGTCTGTTACTTACGGTGAAAAGAAAAAGATGAGGGATGAGGGAAAAGGATTTCAAGCGTTAAAGCGAACATTATCGGTTTGATAATTGTTCCTATTGTAGAGCTGGAACCAGGGTGGGTCATTGGTTGCGATATAGTTTCACACTGCTGCCGTCGACCAGGCAGCTCTGCACAACTGACAGGTGAATGGGGAAAAGGGTGAACGAGTGGCCCTGGTTCATTTTTCCCTTTGACCGAACTTTCCCAGGAAAGAAAAGAGTAATGAAAATGAGTGACAATGAGATTAGTGGGTTCATCAGGGATTTCACTGGCTGTAACCCCCCCCCCCCCCAGCCATTGATTAGAACTACAGAAAAAGGGAAAGTGCGTAGTCTCAGTCGGATCAGGTTTAATGATACACCCACTCCCTCTCTCTAGCTCTCCCTCTTTCCCTCTCTCTCAGCTGTAGACCTTAAAAGCTCCTCGTTTGCTCTGTCCTTTGTCTTGCAGAATTGTCATCATGTGCAACACATTGTGAGCAATTTCTGTTTCAAATGAGATGCCTCTTTAAATTCAGACACCCACGGATGCTGGGGGGGGGGGCACTCTTACCTCCTCAAACCCCAATCTCTCGGTAGAAGGGGAGGGGTCACTTGCAGTGATGTGTTATGACGGTGCGCTGACATGGACAATTTGTAATCAAAATACTCCATTTCCTCTCCCTAAGCCGTGCACCCCCCACCCCCCACCCCACACGCAGGCACTGGGCTGGCTTCCAAGGGCTGATTGGGGGGCGGGGGGAGGGGGGGCTCGCACTAAATGACTTGTGTCTCCTGAGATTCTGACACAAATGCAATTAAGCCTCCTGACACCCTGTCATTAACCTCTCTGAGATGAGTGGAGGAACACCACAGCCCCACCCCGCCCCCACACCCTCCCCCACGCCGCCCCCGCACCCTGTTCCCATCTATCTGCCGTTACTCCCCTCCTGTACCTCCATTTAAGGTCTGCACTTAACCCATTTTATTCTCGTTCGTAACATTGGTTAACATTGGTTATGGGGCCTTTTCTGACGGAGAGGGAAAGGCCCCAGCTTTTCCAGATACACTTGACCGTATTGACCTTAGGAAAGCGGGTGCTACATTTGATTCAAATGGAAATTTGACATCGCAAAAATGTTTTCACGTATTCTCAACAGCTCGCAAACTAAAATCCACACGTTGTATTACTTAAGAAATAAGGAGCGCGGTTGGAGTCACTGGATTTGAATCTGACGAAGGGCACAGGGAAGTGGAGCAGTAATGGGTAGGCTTCACAAGTCTCTCGCTGAGAAGATATTTTAAGATCTCTAATGTGATCTTAGCCACCATAGCACAGGATCAACACCTAACAGGTGCCTGGGCAAATGGTGTGAAATAGGAGAATAAACCATAAAACTCCGGCGGGCTCACAACCCGGTGCAGTTCAGCTCCATTCAAATCCCATTATAATGCTACCACACTCACATTCTGCTTTAACGCTATCACACTCAACATCCTGCCATAACTCTATGACTCCTGCTATAACACATCCTTGTCACATTCACGTCACTGTAACTCCTACAGTAACCACACCGGTCTCTCTCCCAATGTAACTGTACCTGTCTCCCCTACTGTGACCTCACTGGTCTCTCTCTCTCTCTCTCTCTCTCTCTCTCTCTCTCTCTCCCTGTAATCAAATCCGTCTCTCTCCCACTGTATATTTGTGAAATCCTGTTCAGTGGTAGCCGCAGTAGCTTTGACATGGAATAGGAAACATGAAAAGACTTCCGTATCCACTGGAGCAAACAGCAGCACACGCCATTTGGAGAAAAAGGAACAATTATATATCAATATTGTACAGGAACTTTTTACTCAGGAGACAAATATGCAAGTCCCTTAAAGCACCCTCAATCACCATGCTATATCCACCATGACATAAAACTCACCATACTCTACCGCAATGGGATTTAGGTAACTGTTAGTGTTATCCATAAAAGCATCAGTAGCTGTGTATGTGAGCATGCGTGTGCGTGAGCGAGTGTGAAATTATGGCCTTGATTTAACTCAAGTGTTTGAGTGAGTTTGGCAAGTTAGTTTGTGTTCGCCAAACTCACCTCACTGCTTCTGAAGAAAAAATGTTGACTGACTCCCAGCCTTTGTGTCTTTTTAATGTGGACAGGAAATTATGTCACAGCACATGGTGTCATGTGACATGTTCCTGGTGGCAACATGACCCTCCAATCTATAGCTGACCTTCCCTCACATCAAATGGTATAAGCAAGGTCCATACCTCAGCCAATGGTGTAGGAGTCATCAATCCCAAGCCAATGGCATAAGAGCACCCCATACTCATGTTACCAGCTCTATTTTTGCCTGCCTCAGCGAGAAAGTCTGAGGTCCCTGGGCCATTTCTTGATTTTATCACACTCTCCTCCCTCTTCCCTCTCCCTTCCTCCTTCTTTCTCTCTCTTTCTCACTCTATTATTTTCCATCCCCTTGCACTGTCTAATTACGTAGAACAAGCTGCAACACATTGAGCCCAGGAGTTAAATTTGAACAGGGAGAGCAGACAGATAAAGATGAGATGGAGGGAGGGAGGGAGGGAGGGAAGGTTAAAATTACCATGTGCAGTCTGCATTTGTAGGGTGGAGACAATGGGTGGAGGCTGGTTCAAGACAAGATTACAAACTCAATCATATTTTCGCCTTCAAGTGAAAGAAAATGTATTTTTTAGAATTGGGAGTGGATAGGTGGATAGCTCCACGACAACCAATGAGGTTAAGAGCTGGAGTAACCCTAAATCACCCAATGGGGGGTGTTTCTCTTCATCCTGAAGAAAGAGTTTCCCATTACTGAGCATACCCTGCACCACTGGGAACCACAGACCCCCCTGCACACAATGGTCCGCCTCAGGCAAGGAAAGAGTTTCCTGGTTTCCTGGAAGCTTGGCCGTAGTGCCTCAGAAAAAAATCAACCCTCACAGCGCTCAAAGTGAATGAAGTGGCCTCCCCCCCGGCTGTTGCCTGAGGGCAGATCACTTTGAGCCTGGCTGACACCGGCCCAGAATTTGCAACGCTTAACACGACCGGGCGATGAAAGAAACAGAAATAAGAAACGAGGAACATGCCGCTGCCCAATCCCCATTCAGCGGTTGCAGCCTGCCTAGCAGCCCACGGACCTATAATCTTCTTCAGTCACTGCCCGTCAAACAGTCTGACCACGTGTAGCTAACGTTTTGATGCTCTCTGCTCTAGGTCAGCAGTTTTAACAAAGAGAACATAGTTTACTCTGCCTTTTTTTAAATAATAAGTGTGTAGTGGTAACATGACCGCTGGGTGGGGGAGCACACCCGGTTCTAAACACATTTTTTTGGACTACTTTCCAAAGGGGCTGATTGATCTTATAGGGATGATAAAAAATGTCCTTGAATTAGACGATTATAGGTCATGAATAAATCCATTGTTGGATGCATAACTACCTAATGTTAGCCATGCTAAGGTTCACTGTGTGATTATATGCAACGATGCCGGGGATAGAACACACAAAATGCTACGAAACAGCTTGAAATATCAGCTGCAAAGGGCCAATGGTTAGATTGCAACCCTGGATTAGTATTATTATCAGAGCCGCAAAAATGTGAAATGTGCCCTATGTAGCATTTATTTGAAGTTCACGAACTAAACCGCTTGAGAAACACTACTTCAAAAAAATATACAGCACTGATGCACTAATATGTTTTTTTTGTGATTTTTGAAAATACATTTCTTTGCATTACGGCAAACTAGCTCCAAAACGAACATACTAACCAAAATGTTCTCGTTGGCCTCAGTGGCAGTGCCCTGAAAAACTACCTACCACCAAAGGCCAAAGGTAATTAGGCCTTTCCATAAAAAAATATGGAATTCCAGGGCTGTCCCCGAGGGTGGGGAGGGTCTGGCTCTTGCTCGCCGCTCTCTGAATTCTCAGTGGCCCCCTGTAAGCCCGGCCCAGTGGTACCAGTGGCAGCTCAGAGGAGACCTGCATGTTCTCTACCTCTGTCCACTGGGAACTGGAACCACACTCTCCCAGCGCACTCGTACAGAGACCATAATAAAAACCTCCAGAGCTCAGAACAGATAGAGAAATGAAAAAAGAGGAGGATGGCTGGGATGTGTCCCGCCGTACAATTCCCGTAGACCCCCCCCCCCCCGCTCTTTTTTCCCACCCTAGCCTTTTGCAGTGATGCTTTATGCATTGCTGCCAATATTCCTCCCTCACACCCCCACAAAGACTTTTAATCATTCACTGCCCCCCCCCCCCCCCCCCCCTCTTTCTCTATCTCGCTCCCTCTCTCTCTCTCCCTCCGCTTTGTATTTATCCTCCTCTATCCCCCTTGGCTGATTAATTCCTTTGTAATTTAAATATTTTTCTTTCTTTAAAACCACCACAGAAAAGAAAACAAGAGGGAGAAGAGAGAGGTTATTTTGCATCTTTTGCTCCTTCCTGGTGGAGAGAGAAATTCCCTCGCTTCAAGAAAAATGGATGAGTGTCAAGCTGATGAGTGATTAAATGGAGAGGGAGACACAGAGGTGAGAGTGTGAAAGAAAAAAAAGAAGGATGGCGGAAGACAGAGAGAAAGAGAGAGAGATGAGCGGTAGGGACAGGGAAAGACAGAAAAAAAGAGAGGGAGATGGAGAGACGGAGGGAAGAGAGACAAGGCCCTCGGAGGAAGGCTCATCATTTCTTAGCCTGACTGTAAAACTTAAAGATGCAGCTTTAATTAAGCACCAAATATAACATAA
The DNA here is from genome assembly GCA_022702515.1 of Ilyophis sp. 1 JC-2022. Lineage (NCBI taxonomy): Eukaryota > Metazoa > Chordata > Actinopteri > Anguilliformes > Synaphobranchidae > Ilyophis > Ilyophis sp. 1 JC-2022. Next base: position 28,093,795 of record CM040406.1, on the reverse strand, counting down.
ACAGAGAAAGATGAAACAGGGCTCATACTCTCATATATACATTGACACATACACACTCTCTCTCGCTCTCTCTCTGACACACACACACACTCGCAGTAACACAGTAACACGGTCTATTTCTCTCTTCTACATTTCCTGCTCCTTCATGTAATTAGCTATGGTGTTTCCCAACCTGCCACAGCAAATAAGGCATTACTACACTGAGATTGGAGGGAAAGGGTTCTTGCATCCATAATAATTAAGCTGACTTATTACTGCAGACAAGATTGCAGGGCCCAATGAAATAGAGGTTCTGTCCGACAATGCAAAGACAACCCAGCGCACTGAAAAAGGAGCTTCACCTGGGTGACGCTACGGCCAAATATCCACCACCTAACACGCACTGGTATTCTCAAATTGCGAGAAAAAAATGGGGACAAAAACATAAAATAATAACGTACGAACCAACAAAAAACGAGTGACTTCAACTAGATTCTACACTTCATGCTCCAGATGTTTGAGAAGCGTAGGTGAGGACTATCGTGCAACAATAGCCCACCCGCGCCTACGCAGCCTGCGGCCAACTGTCACAGCTAACCACGCCTCCACACTGTCTGTGCCCCCGCCGTGCGGGAGTCTGGATTTCCATACGGAAAATGGCAATGGCCGACACGGCACCCACAGTGCATTGCTGCTGGCCGGAGCCGAGGCGATCGGAGGTGGACTCAAACGTGGCCAGCTGGGGAGCTACACTGGCGAGATTAAAACCAAATGTGTTTCCATTACTATTTACATTAGCATTTATGTACCCTGCGAACGGCTTTATTCAGGGTACATAAATAAGCAGCCAATTAAATAATATTGCCCAGCTTATGTGTCCACATTCTCCCTTAATACAACTGCTGTGTTAACTGAAGTTTAGTCTCATATACTCATGGGCACAGCACGTGCCACTTCTCATTCCACTCACACAGACCAAAGACACACACACACACACACACACATACAGTATACATAAATAAAAAAAGAGGTGGGGATACTTCTACCCTTCAGCTCTTAAACACCATAACACGTATCTACTGACGCACATACAGCAATGCTAAGAAGTGTTTGAGCAGTAGAACACTGAATGTATAATCTGGGGCTGCTCTCTTTCATAGCACTTTGTAACCAGTCGGTTGCAGGTTCAATTCCCACGGGGGCCACTCTTGCTATGCCCACGAGCAAAGGCGCTTAACCCTGACTCTGTAAAAGTATCCCGCTGAAGTAACGGTAAAACCGTTACTCGAGTCACATATAAAATAATCATGAACTAACTGACCCTGAAGGCACCTGTGCTGGCATGAGCTCGTTTCTGCCCTGGGGGTGAAATAACTGAACTTAACCTCAAAAACAAAGCTCACCGGTGTTAGGACAGGCTTTTTAAAGCATCAACGGAACGGCAGAGGACAGAATGTCAAAAACAAGGCTTTTAGGGTAAAGCTAAACCGACCCCCCCCCCCGGGTAAGTAACGGACAGGTGGGGAATGTTCATTAGCCGCTGAGCGGCACAACGGCGCCCCAGTGCAATAACTTCTAAACAAAGCCTTTCCCCACAAACATTAAACAATATCGTTCTTTAAGAGCGGGAGAGAAAGACGAGCCTTAGGAACAGAAACGTGGGATGCGCCGAGCTGTTTGGGAGCAAGGCATATCTGACACTTCAAATCGCTCAAATCACAATTGCTTCCCTCCCCCCCCTTTTTGTATTTCTCCTAGCGGTCTCCCAGGTCCTTATCAGCGCGGAGTTCTTCCAAGACCAAATCACCCCGCAAACGGCAAGGCGAGGCAAGGCAGACGGATACAACGTCCGGCGGCCCAGCTGGGAATAGAGGAGAACACTGCCGGTCCTTCCTTTATTCCTCTCTCTCGCTCGCTCGCTCTCTCCGTATCTCTCTCTCTGCCTACAGGTACAGCGTCTCGCTACGAAAGAACAAACAACAACAACAAAAAAGCTGTTTTCCATTTGTCTGCAATCTGGAGGAGGCTGGAGAGAAGGCCGGAGCTGTGTGCCTATTCGGCATGCATCTTAAACGGGGTTCAGGCAGAAAAGGCAGGAGAGAGAGAGATACAGAGCGGAGAGAGCGAGGCCAGGCCTCTCGTACGAGGCTCTCCAAGGCCGTCGGCTCCCTCGGGCCAGGCTCAGGCAGGTGGACTGGGAAGAAACCGCTGTAATCCAGCCATGAAGCAAAGAGAAGCCACACCCCCACTACATGGGGAAAACTCTCTACTTAATGACACCCCTATTGTGAAACTGCACACCCCAATAAATACCTTAGTCGGAGGTTCCCTTGCTTTGCGTTCACTAGGAAGATGAGTACAGAAGGCGCAAAGTGTCACGCAAATTGGTCAAACTCAAATACTCTGCCACAATCTCACACAATCTCTAGTCAATTACTCCCATGCACACAGTCCACTCTCGCTGTCCTGATGGTCATAGAGCAAGGTGGACGAGAGTCAGTATAAGAGCATAGAAGCCATGCAGGAAAGAGAGTGAGTCATGGTACATGTGGAGGAGGACAAAACCAGGAGCTTTGTATGCTATATCTCTACAGGTGTGTTATAGCTGTACTCTATATGTGTTATTGGTGTGTTATAGCTGTGCTAGCTGTGTTATAGCTGTAATACAGGGGTAAGAGCCATGTTACAGTAGGGAAGACAAAATAGAGCTTTCAAATATAGACAGCTGTTTGTAAATGTGAAGACTCCTCAGAAAATGTTGAGTTTGATGGATTTTCTTAAATCTTTACTGTAGTGAAGATCATAGTCACAATGGCAAGTCACAGCTCATTGTTAACTATTGTTGATAGCACTTCTAGGAGTATATTACAGTGAAGAAATCCAGTTAACACAATCTAACAGTACCAGCCCATGAGGTTTTTAAATGTTCAATGTGAAACCATTCAATTTTGGCCAGTAACGCCAAACATGTCTGTCACACCAGTACAGTGTAGTTATATCTTTAAAAATGTTATACATTTCAATATATTTAACCTTACTGGAGTCAACACTGGTGTCACATAACTACTGCACATAATTTGAAGAGACTTGAGCTTCTAGTTGCTATGCAGAAAACATCTGGAGCCTGAAACCCTTTAAACAATAAAGGGGGGGGCAATACTTATATTTATAAGGCTGAAGTTTAGTCCCATATACTAATATTTATAATACTTGTATTTATAAGGTAATAATAAGTTATCAGGCTATGTTTAGTGTTCAATGTTTGGCAGAAATATCGACCTGCCAGTAAGAATTCTGACAGTTTGAATCAGCCAACTGCCTGATTTAACCCTCCTATTATATTTGGGGTCAATTTGAACCCATTCAGTGTTCGTCATCTCTTCACAAGACGTCTCTCATACAACCTTATTTTTTCATCTTGTATGACATCTTTTCCTAATTTGGTGGGATTAAATAGAAAAGCATGCAATAAACATAATGCTGTTTTCAAACGTCCTGTACCAATTTTGGATATAGAGGTGTTGTGTTGGGACATTTTGACCCCAGGCTCAGTAGCTGCAGAAAACATAAGAAAATATACTTTTTAATTCTTTATCCCAGTTTTTTTTGTGGCCCATTCTGGCTACTTAAACTACTTGGTTTCAAACTTTCACTTACCTCTGGCTCTAAAATGAGAAGTTAATCACAGATTTTTTAATATTTACATTACATTACAGGCATTTAGCAGATGCTCTTATCCAGAGCGACGTACACAACTTTTAAAGCATTTTTTACATAGCATACATATACTGGATATATACTGAAGCAATGCAGGTGAAGTACCTTGCTCAAGGGTACAACGGCAGTGTCCTACCTGGGAATCAAACCTGCAACCTTTCGGTTACAAGCCCAGTTCCTTAACCATTATACTACACTGCCGCCAACAGGGATAAAAGGCTAGACAACTGGGAGACATAAAGATTTTTCCTTTACAATAATTTTGTGTCCGTTTAAACTGTTGGGGTTAATTTGGCCCCAAACATAAAATGTCAACATAACACGTGCACCAATGTCCAAATCAAAATAACGGAATACTCAGCCATGGTTACTGGCTTTGGCGTCGTCGGCGTCCTTCTCTCATTATCGATGGAACGATGGCAACATTTTAGTTTGAAGCTAACAAAATGTATATAACATTAATGCTCCATAGGAACATTTTTTAAATATTGTAATCACCATCTTCCCTGTAGACTGATATTTTAATCACATTGACGTCGACTTGTGAAAATAAAACGATTGGTCACCCTTAAATATACGCTACATGTGTTACCACTATGTTGACGTTGAGTGTACCGTAGATGTTGCTGTGCTGAAGATGTGCTGTAGGTATGTTGTAGGCACGTTGTAGATATGTAGCTGGTGTGTTGTAGCTGAGTTGCAGGGTGAAAGAGAAGAGGACACTGCCGGAAAGATCAGCGGAGGGGGGGAATCAGGGGCTCTGCTGTGGCTCAGGTCAAGAAAAAAAGAATCAAAAACAAAGCTTAGGTGTTCGCTTAAGCAAAGGTGTTAGGACAGGCTTTTTAAAGCATCAACGGAACGGCAGAGGTACAGAATGTCAAAAACAAGGCCTTTAGGGTAAAGCTAAACCGATCCTCAATTAACCACAGATGTCTTTTCCTCTGGGTCTCCTAGGCAGAAAGAGCGAGGGAGAGGGAGAGAGAGAGAGACAGACAGACAGACAGACAGATAGATATATAGAGAAAGAGAGACAGAGGGAGAAAATAGAAATAAAAATAGAGACATGAATGTGCCGCGCAGGCTACAGATACAATCTCAGCTATTTTTCTTTAATTGTGTTCCTGGTTGATTTGAGCTGGGTTTCCAGCTGAGATGAAAGAAGTGCTGGGATTCTGTGGGCGTTCAGACAGAGAGAAATCACTCGCGCCTTTCAATGCTGAAAAAAACGCTTTCCCCCAGGACTTACAATCCATCTCCGCGTTGGCCCACATTCGCAAAATTAGGTAAATAACAGAGCAATCCCCACAATGGACTCACAGCCAGAAGTAACACACTTACCGGGAGGAAGTCACTGATCTTTCCTACGGTCATGACCACGTTTTCAATCCCCTCCTTTCTGCTGTAATGCTGGTGCAGTGTTCGTCTGGTGTGGTTTGATGTGGTGTGACGGACCTGGACATTTTTGTGCATTTTTACCCCTGATGGGCTGTTCAGAACCTCAGTTTTCACAGTGTGTTTTGTTGGGTAATGGCCCTCTAAATCACTCAGACAACAGGCATGGGTGAGGTGATGGTAATGGAAACATGGGAGAATAATTGGAGTGTGAGAGAGGATTGGGAATGGGGTGTTTGAGGCAGTATTGGGGGTGCATGACAAAGGATTGTGGGTGTACGAGGCAGTATTGGGGGTGTATGACACAGGATTGTGGGTGTATGAGACAGTATTCGGGGGTGTATGACACAGGATTGCGGGTGTATGAGGCAGTATTGGGGGTGTATGACACAGGATTGTGGGTGTATGAGGCAGTAATTGGGGGTGTATGACACAGGATTGTGGGTGTATGAGGCAGTAATTGGGGGTGTATGACACAGGATTGTGGGTGTATGAGGCAGTATTGGGGGTGTATGACACAGCATTGTGGGTGTATGAGGCAGTAATTGGGGGTGTATGACACAGGATTGTGGGTGTATGAGGCAGTAATTGGGGGTGTATGACACAGGATTGTGGGTGTATGAGGCAGTAATTGGGGGTGTATGACACAGGATTGTGGGTGTATGAGGCAGTATTGGGGGTGTATGACACAGGATTGTGGGTGTATGAGGCAGTGATTGGGGGTGTATGACACAGGATTGTGGGTGTATGAGGCAGTAATTGGGGGTGTATGACACAGGATTGTGGGTGTATGAGGCAGTAATTGGGGGTGTATGACACAGGATTGTGGGTGTATGAGGCAGTATTGGGGGTGTATGACACAGGATTGTGGGTGTATGAGGCAGTGATTGGGGGTGTATGACACAGGATTGTGGGTGTATGACACAGGATTGTGGGTGTATGAGGCAGTAATTGGGGGTGTATGACACAGGATTGTGGGTGTATGAGACAGTATTGGGGATTAAGGTTGAGACAAGATTAAGGTTGTGAGACAGGGTTGTGCGATGAGACAAAATCACGAGGGGGTGTGACAAGATCACAGGGGTGTGACACCGAGTCGGAGGGGGGGGTGTGTGAGACAGGATCGGGGAGAGAAAGGGAAGGACAGGGGACTCTGAGACGCTCCCTTTGATGAGCGCAGAGCGCATTAGAGCCATCGTTCCTCATTCTGAGCGCGCGCTCAGAGGGAGAAGCGCAGCGCTTTGAACTTCTCTTTGCTGCTTTCAAAGCGGCAGAAAGAGCCAGGAGGACACTTCAAGGTGAATTACATTTCCACATCATTTACCTTCCCTGCAAGGAAGCATGTGCTTCCAAACTACCCCTGAACACCAAACACTGCTGCAGTAGTGTGTGTGTCCGTTTGTCTGAGCGTGAATGCACGTATGTTGTGTGGGAGTGCATATGTGTTTATTTTGTGCGTGTGTGTGGGCGCGAATGCGTACGTGAGCGTCTACGCTTATGGTTGTGCATATGTGTGTTCACATATACATGTGTGTGTGTGTTTTGTGTGTGTGCCTAATAATGTATTTGTGTGGGCGTGAGTGTGTGTGTGTGTATATGCATGCAAATGAGTAAATGGCAGTTTTCAAGGTTGAAAAAAGGTTGATGTAATCTAGTCTCATGCATGTATTTGTGGGAAGGTGCAGTTATTCCCTCTCTGTGCAGTGTATGTCAGAGAAGACTATGTAAAGTGGGTGCCAAGTGTATACATTATATCCATTTCGAATGCATGCATATACCTACATGCATATCTATCACTCTGTCTTTGTGTAGATCTGTATGCAAGTATGCTCATAACTGAGCAAGATAAATTGATCAATGTTGTGTGAGTACATCAGTAAGCACAAGCAGGCTTGGCTGGTTTGTTCTGATTCAGGAATTGTGTGATTCTGTGGAAGGCGGATACCCTATGTTTGAGTTGTGGCATCCGTGTTTCTGAGGAAGGCGCTGCAAAGACTTCTATGCGATGTCAGTGTGTATGGAGCTGCAAAGAGCCTCCATAGCCCCCAATACAATGCAGACACAGTTCATATTAACATTACTTGCATACGCCATAGAGCAAATTATAATGTGCCTTTAATGCTAAGTTCGTTCGTTCGTTCGTTGTCTTCCGCTTATCCGGGTCCGGGTCGCGGGGGCAGCAGCTTCAGCAAGGGAACCCAGGCCGCCCTCTCCCCAGCCACTTCCGCCAGCTCTTCCGGGGGAATCCCGAGGCGTTCCCAGGCCAGCCGAGAGATATAATCCCTCCAGCGTGTCCTGGGTCGGCCCCGAGGTCTCCTCCCGGACGGACATGCCCGAAAAACCTCCCGAGGGAGGCATCCAGGAGGCATCCTCACCAGATGCCCGAACCACCTCAGCTGGCTCCTCTCGACATGGAGGAGCAGCGGCTCTACTCTGAGTCCCTCCCGGATGTCCGAGCTCCTCACCCTATCTCTAAGGCTGAGCCCGGCCACCCTGCGGAGGAAACTCATTTCGGCCGCTTGTATTCGCGATCTCGTTCTTTCGGTCACTACCCATAGCTCGTGGCCATAGGTGAGGGTTGGAACGTAGATTGACCGGTAAATCGAGAGCTTCGCCTTTTAGCTTAGCTCTCTCTTCACCACGACGGACCGGTTTAGCGCCCGCATCACTGCTGACGCCGCCCCGATCCGCCTGTCCATCTCCCGCTCCATCCTACCCTCACTCGTGAACAAGATCCCGAGATACTTAAACTCCTCCACCTGAGGCAGGACCTCCCCCCCGACCCGGAGTGGGCAGTCCACCCTTTTCCGGCTGAGGACCATGGCCTCAGACTTGGAGATGCTGATTCTCATCCCAGCCGCTTCACACTCGGCTGCGAACTGCCCCAGCAGGAGCTGAAGGTCGCTGTTTGATGGAGCTAAAAAGACCACGTCGTCCGCAAACAGCAGAGACGAAATCCTTCCACCACCAAACTCGACACCCTCCGCCACCCGGCTGCGCCTAGAAATTCTGTCTATAAAGGTTATGAACAGAACCGGTGACATAGGGCAGCCTTGGCGGAGTCCAACCCCCACTGGGAACAAGTCCGACTTACTGTCGGCAACGCGGACCAGACTCTCACTCCTTCGGTACAGGGACTGAATGGCCCTTAGTAAGGGGCCATCCACCCCATACTCCCGGAGTACCCCCCACAGGATGCCCCTGGGAACACGGTCATAAGCCTTCTCCAAATCCACAAAACACATGTGGACTGGTTGGGCAAACTCCCATGCCCCTTCCAGCACCCTAGCGAGGGTAAAGAGCTGATCCACGGTTCCACGGCCGGGACGAAAACCGCATTGCTCCTCCTCGATCTGAGGTTCAACTATCGACCGGACCCTCCGCTCCAATACCCTGGAGTAGACCTTCCCAGGGAGGCTGAGGAGTGTGATCCCCCGGTAGTTGGAACACACCCTCTGGTCCCCTTTCTTAAAGATGGGGACCACCACCCCGGTTTGCCACTCCAAAGGCACTGCCCCCGATGTCCACGCAATGTTGCAGAGGCGTGTCAGCCAAGACAGCCCTACAACATCCAGAGCCTTGAGATACCCAGGACGGATCTCATCCACCCCCGGAGCTCTGCCGCCGCGGAGTTGTTTCACCGCCTCGGCGACTTCTGCCCCGGAGATTGGACGACCCCTCCCCAAGTCCTCCCTCGACTCTGTCTCCTCCATGGAATACGTGTTGGTGGGATTGAGGAGCTCCTCAAAGTATTCCTTCCAACGTCCGACTATCTCCCCAGTTGACGTCAGCAGCCCCCCGTCACTACTGTAAACAGTGTGAGCAAGTTGCCGCCTTCCCCCCCTGAGGCGACGGACGGTTTGCCAGAACCTCTTCGGAGCCGATCGATAGTCTTCCTCCATGGCCTCCCCGAACTCCTCCCACGCCCGAGTTTTTGCCTCGGCGACTGCCACGGCCGCACACCGCTTGGCCCGCCGGTACCCGTCAGCTGCTTCCGGAGACCCACAGACCAGCCACGCCCTGTAGGCCTCCTTCTTCAGCCTGACGGCTCCTCTCACCCCTGGTGTCCACCATCGGGTTCGGGGATTTCCGCCGCGACTGGCCCCAGCAACCTTGTGGCCGCAGCTCACGACAGCCGCCTCGACAATGGCAGAGCGGAACAAGGTCCATTCGGACTCAATGTCCCCCACTGCCCTCGGGACATGGTTGAAGCTCTGCCGGAGGTGGGAGTTGAAGATCGTCTTGACAGGTTCTTCCGCCAGGCGTTCCCAGCAGACCCTCACTACTCGTTTGGGCCTACCAGGTCTGCGCGGTGTCTTCCCCCGCCATCTGATCCAACTCACCACCAGGTGGTGATCAGTTGACAGCTCAGCTCCTCTCTTCACCCGAGTGTCCAGAACATACGGCCGCAGGTCAGATGATACGACTATGAAATCGATCATTGACCTACGACCTAGGCTGTCCTGGTGCCACGTGCACCGATGGACATCCTTATGTTCGAACATGGTGTTAGTTATGGACAAACTGCGACTAGCACAGAAGTCCAATAACTGAACACCACTCGGGTTCAGATCGGGCCGGCCGTTCCTCCCAATCACGCCCCTCCAGGTCACGCTGTCATTGCCCACGTGAGCGTTGAAGTCTCCCAGTAGGACAATGGAGTCCCCAGTTGGGGCGCTTTCCAGCACCCTTCCCACGGACTCCAAAAAGGGTGGGTACTCTGAACTGCTGTTCGGCGCATAAGCGCAAACAACAGTCAGGACCCGTTCCCCGACCCGAAGGCGCAGGGAAGCAACCCTTTCGTCCACCGGGGTGAACCCCAACGTACAGGCAGAGAGCCTGGGGGCTATCAGGAAGCCCACCCCGGCCCTCCGCCTCTCACCTGGAGCAACTCCAGCATAGGAGAGAGTCCAACCCCTCTCAAGGACTTGGGTTTCGGAGCCAGAGCTATGTGTCGAGGTGAGACCGACTATATCTAGCCGGTAACGCTCAGCCTCTTCCACCAGCTCCGGCTCTTTCCCCGCCAGAGAGGTGACATTCCATGTCCCTAAAGCCAGCTTCCATAGCTGGGGATCAGACCGCCAAGGCCCCCGCCTTGGTCTGCTGCCCAATCCACAAAGCACCGGACCCTTCCGGTTCCTCCTGCAGGTGGTGGGCCCACGGGAGGACGAGCCCATGTATCCAGTTCGGGCTGGGCCCGGCCGGGCCCCATGGGCGAAAGCCCGGCCACCAGGCGCTCGCCCACGGGCCCCTACCCCAGGCCTGGCTCCAGGGCGGGGCCCCGGTAACCCTCCGGGCTGGGTACACTTCCTCTTTTTCTTATTCGTCATGAAGGTTCTTTTGAACCGTTCTTTGTCTGACCCTTCGCCTAGGACCAGTCTGCCATGGGTGGCCCTACCAGGGGCAAATGCCCCGGACAGCAAAGCTCCTAGGGCACTCAAACTCCTCCACCACGATGTAATGCTAAGTGTTAATGTTAAGTAAATAACAATGTCCAAACTTTACTCTCACAAAGGAGAAAAAAAAACGAAGTCCAACTGACGAAAATTCCTCTCTCTCTCTCTCTCTCTCTCTCTCTCTCTCTCTCTCGTATGTAATTGGGGCAGCAATGCTATGCATTTTTAGGATGGGTAATGGTCATTACATGCAATGTAATATACTGTGCATGAGGGGGTGTGAAGTTTTTACTTGGGACATGTGTGTGTGTGTGTGTAACTTTGCTGGTGAGTAGTTTTTAGGGGATATTGGTATTTATGTACCAACAGAGTACATCCAAAAAAGAAGTGGCACACTGAGCTTTGTCCAATAATTGATGGTTCAGTGTAAACCGCACACTCAACACAGGAACAACCTTTTTATAAATATATTATTTTAATTTGTCAAAATTAAATAAGAAGCACAAACAACAAGAGAGAGACAAGCAACGCTTCTCGGCGGTCCTTCTTCAGGTTCGCTCTTCTAATTTAAGTAATTTATGTGTGTGTGTGTGTGTGTGTGTGTGTGTGTGTGTGTGGTGTAACTTTGCTGGTGAGTAGTTTTTAGGGGATATTGGTTATTAAAGGCTGTCAAAAGTCAAAGTCTCTCTCTCTCTGTATATATATATATATATATATATTTATATTTATCGCTGCCTCTCTCCTCCTCTTTCATCCATCAGCTAAGATAATTTTTCAGCCAACAAATAAGCCATTATCCGCAATAACAGCGCAAGTAATGGATGTTCTGCAGAGAAGACCCCATTAGCTGTGTCTTGCATTACGATCAGCACTTTCACCTAAAACAAAAACTAACTCTGTTGTTTTTGAAATGCATACATTTACATATCCTAATAACTGGGCCATTTGAAGGCTATTTGTTTGTTGAGGTTTCATTAGGGGACGCACAGCAGAAAGGTGGCACTGTTGGCGACAGCCGGATATTAACGACAGCGGCACCAGACTTGGGAAAGCCATGCATCAGGGTTGGCCGAAAGCTCGTGCCGCCAACCAACACACAAGCTACACATGTTGGGTTTTGTTGAAAATCACCTTCAGGTTAACTATGAGCATCATCACCATTGTAACCTAACCGCACGTTTGCACATGCGTGTAACATGTATTGGCTAGCATAATGGTGAGAACAGACCACCAAATATACACTGCCTGGCCAAAAAAAAAGCCACAGTTGCACCCGTCATGCATAGTGTCCACTGTACAAGCCTCTGGAGGCAGTGTTATGATCTGGGGTTGCTTCAATTGATCAGGTCTAGGCTCAGCAACGTTATGCAGCAATAAAATGAAGTCAGCCGAGTACCTGAATGTACTGAATGACCAGGTTATCCCATCAAATGGGCATATTCCAGGACGACAATGCCAAGATTCATCGGGCTCAAATTGTGAAAGAGTGGTTCAGGGAGCATGAGGAATCATTTTCACACATGAATTGGCCACCAGAGTCCTGACCTTAACAAGATCTCGAATGCAACTCTGGACAGAAATAAATGTTGTGACGTTGCATAAGGTTGTCAAAACAATGCCACAACGAATGTGTGCTGTAATCAAAGCTAAAGGCGGTCCAACAAAATATTAGAGTGTGCAACCTTTTTGTGACCAGGCAGTGTAAGAGACAGATGATATGTACTAATGTAATAAAACAAATAAAATAATAAATGTGGCTATATATGCATAAATAGATAATTCAGTAAAATAACAGAATAATGAATTAAAAGCAAAATGAGAAAAAAAGAAGAGTACATCCAAAAAAGAAGTGGCACACTGAGCTTTGTCCAATAATTGATGGTTCAGTGTAAACCGCACACTCAACACAGGAACAACCTTTTTATAAATATATTATTTTAATTTGTCAAAATTAAATAAGAAGCAAAAAAAAACAAGAGAGAGACAAGCAACGCTTCTCGGCGGTCCTTCTTCAGGTTCGCTTCGGCGGTTATTAATAAGTAATTTATGTATTATATTTTTATTTTATATTTCAGTGTTTTATTTTGTTTTATATTATATAAAAATATTTTTATTTTATATCACTTTTATTTTATATTGTCCTTTGTGAACAATGAATAATAGGAGGAATAGGAATAACAATTTCTATTGGGTACCACAATTTTCAGGCCACACCTTTTCCAGTCTTAATCACCCTTAAAGTTAATTTGATTGAATCTGCAAAAACTAAAGTCTAGTTTGAGCGAATTGCATGTGCCCTTAAACTGGCTTTTGATTGAAACTAGGGGAGAGTTTGTGTTGGATGGTCAGAGACATTAGTTGGTGTCACGTCTAGCGAAGAGCATGTAGTGTGATTGTTCCATTAGCTGGGGACATTGCTCTTTAACTGAGAGGGCAAACCGTAAAAAGAGGCTTTGGTACAAAACCCCATTCCTACTGGCACCCTGTCTCTGATTATCAGTCTTACTGACCGTATACTGTGAGGAGTAACAAAGGTAGTTGAATTGTACACTAAATGCAAACATTACAGGAACATTACAGAATTATGGAAACATTACATTACAGAAACACAGCTCATAAATATCATCAGCACAGTGCATGCTGACACACAGCAGGATTTATTTTTGCCACGGGGGTGAAGTGTTTGGACGCTGTAAGCAAGGCAGGGTGACATGTTCGATGGCATGAGCCGTAGAAGTAATATAATACAAATTTGTATCTTGCTGAAACCATAATATAAGAAGACTGAGAGCAATTGTCACCCAATGAGACAAGCTCACCTTTTTCTATTGGATTACAGTAACCGCCCCTGGGGCCCATAGAAACAATAAGAACTGAGAGAAGAGAATGAGGAATAATCAATGCTCTGTAGTCTGTACACACACAATGTCACACAAACTGTCTGGGTCTCTCTCTCTCTCTCTCTCTCTCTCTCTCACACTCTCCCTTTCTCTCTCTCTCTATCTCTCTCTCTCTCACACACACACACACACACACACACACACACACACACACACACACATTCTCTCTCTGTCTCTTTCTCTCTCTCAAATTCAAATAAGCTTTATTGGCATGGCAAGAGAACACTTACATTGCCAAAGCATATACTGACATGACAAACATAACAGATAAGCAATAGCTCTCTCTCTCACTCACAAGCACACACACACGCACAAATGTCTTTTCACCTTTTCACTTAAGCATACAAGATGATACATACATATATATCATTGAATTAAAGTAAGCACAAGGTCACATCCTATCTTCAATAACAGATACTCGCAGTACCAAAGTCCCAATCACAGCTCTGGGACGAAGATTTAAAACCAATAGGCCATTAAACTACATTACACTCCACCCCAAAACCACCACTGAAAGCACCTTAGTGGCTGTGACCAACAGGGTGTGGTCTGTGGTTGGCCAATGGCAAGCAAGGGGTGAAGTGGGCGGTGCCAGGGCGTGTGGCAAGGCTATGGGGGATTATGCTGTGGAGCGGGACAGCTGTTGGAGGCTTTATCGTCGGCCAGGCCCGACAGATGGACACTCCGATCAGAGGGACCGTTGCCACAGCACCGGGGCTGCTGTAGCCAGCCTTCTGTTTGCTGCAGGCTCTGGGGGGGGGGCGGGGGGGGCAGGCAGGGTGGCATGGGGCATAGAGCTGTCGTGACTAATGCAGCACACAGCAGAGGGGTGCCCAAGTGGGGGCCACAGTCCATCATTAATAAAAAGAAGACAGAAGGACAAAGAAAGAGAGCACAAAGGAGTGCAGATAAAAGTTTGGCATCTACTTGGTGTGTGTGTGTGTGTAGGGAGGGGCTTGTCAGGACACAGGACACACACTTCACCACTCACCACTCCTAGCTTTTTCCCACGGAGGTCAGCTAGCATCAGCAGAGACCTCTCTGGTGACAGGCAATGCTATGTGTGGACTTTCTGTTCTTTCTAGTAGTAGTATATGTTACAGTTCAAAAGAAAAGCTCACTTATAAAATGTGTACTTTAATTAGCCTTACATGGAACACAATACAAGCCACATCCATCCCGCTTCATATACAGTTGGCTAGCATCTTAGTTCCACAGCATTATATTAAAATGTTAACTTGTTAGTGAACTGACTAACAAAAAAACTACTGAACTGGAGCTACCTAGCTAGCTCTTTCCCCTGCCCATCCATGGAGGTTTGCTATCAGCTGAAGAGACCTCTCTGATAACAAGTATATATTTTGAGATATATACACCTGTCACTACAGAGGTTGTTTCTGTTGAGATATATACACTGCACCCCTTTTGTTGCACCGATGCTACTTGTTGGTATCAAATTGTTGGTAAAAATGTGTTATGTTTCCTTTAATTTTACTTTTATGCAACAGTCTCATTGATAATTTTTATGCAAGATTTTATGTTACTTATAGCCAACTGCCGATTTCACAAAACTTTTCTTTTAAAACTTCTTTTAAAACATTAACTGAAACATTTCTTTGATGAATAGTAAGGAAGCACATTAAACAAAAAATTATCCAAATAGGAATCCTTTGCAAGACATTGCTTCTTTGATCAGGACCATTAAAGTTAAATCACTTATCTCTCACACATATAATCCCTCGTTTACAAGTTTTGGCATTGTTAAATCCCATTGTTATGCCTCCAGTACTAGCTGTATGCATTTGACATTCCCCATTTCCCATTATTGCTTTTTCCACTGGTGGTAAAAACAACAAGAGACTAAACAAGCCATATTCATATTCAAAGCAATGCTTCCCATGGTATCCTACATTCAAGTCAATTCAATTCCCAGATCAAGTAGCTTGGCCTGTTTCTTTAACTACGTATGTATGTATAGATAGCTTTGTATGCTTGTTTACATTGAAAATGTTTTTTTCAAGGTATTTACATATTTACCACACTTTGGTCAATATTCAACAAATGCTATTCACTTTTTAACTTTTTTGTAATGATCCCCCAACTAACAGAAATGGACTGAAACACACCCAGCCACACAGATTAGCAGCTGGGTGTGATTCAGATATCCTGGCTATGAGGGAGATCTCTAATAAAGTGTCTGCTACACCTGAGCTGCTGTAATAATGGCTCCCAGAAAAGCCAGGGCCACATGCATTGCACAGCGAGAGCCACTAACAGGACCAGGATACGGATAACTACAGAGTCAGGGCTGTTCCCCAAACTCACTGTTTGTGAAGCTGCTACATACATCATCTTGCCAAACATAGTAATTCATCCAAAATATGTGTGATTCTGATCAAACATTCCGTGTGGTTGCTGGATGATGACAGGTGGGGGGGGGGGGGGTATCTGACTCCTCATACTGAACAACTTTGCCATTTTGACCAATGAGGTCTGCCATATTGGATTTTCCACCATTTCAAAAAACCTTTAAAATCTCCTTGACACTTTGTACTAAATTTGGAATATAGTCTCTACTCATGAATATCTAAAATCCCAGCATACGAAAAGTTTCTAGGCATAAAATTATGCCTGCAGTAAGCCAATTAATTTGCATGTGGGCGTGGCTTTTTAGAAAAAAGCTAATAAATCCAAAATGGTTTGATGAAATGTGATGAAACTTGGTAGGTCCATTGATAGCTCAATCCTGAGAACAGCCCCAGAGAATTGGCCCAAGTAACCCACAGAGTGGTGCTATAGAGCTAGAGAAATCTTAAAATAAAAAGATTTACACAGTTTTCACGTAGACATTTTTCTACAGAAACTATAGAAACTTTCTACAGTGAGTAAATCCCCTCAGTCTGAATATGATGCTGTATGTTTCAGTCATCAACATTTTGAATTGGTGGCCATTTTATATTTTGTTTTTTCATAAGCTACTTTTCCCACTTTCATTGATTGATCAAACTGGGTAGACTGATAGACGATACATCCCATGCACCAAAGACAAAATGTGGTGCTGATTGGCCATATGGTGGTGCTATCACAATCATTTGAATTCCCAAGAATGAAAAAAGTACTGCTCAATTTGACTTTGCAACCTGAACCAAATGGCAAAAGATCCCGCTTCTCACACAGAATAAATCTGCCTTAAAGGCATACTGAACTTTGTTAGAACATAATATTGCATAGCTACCTGGCCCCGATATGAGTCGTAATATTCATCCTCATCTTCATGAACGGAGGATTGTACCCTCAGTAAGCCAATTCATTTGCATGTGGGCGCGGCTTTTTGACAAAAAGCTAATAAATCCCAAACACTTAAGACCTAAAGACCATGAAACTTGGTGTGTGCATTGACAACTCTATCCAGAGAGTAAGTCGAAAGAATGAGCCTCATTACTACACCACAATGTGGCGCTATGTAGCGCAACACATTTTTAAAATGGAAAAATTCACTAAAATTCTATTTTTTGTATATATGTGATACTTCCTAGCCTCTTTAGAAATATGCACATCTATATTTTTTGCAGGCATATGTATTTGTGACTGAGTGCTTGTCCCCCTTAATTGCTGCTTGCAGCTATATTTGTAATATATATATGTTTTATATTATCCATACTGTAGAACTTCAGCTGCAATACCTTCCTCAAGGCTGTAACCCCACATGGGAATGTAATATTCAAACGTCCTTATACAGGGGACTGAGAGGGCTCTCCATGCCGTTCTTTTCCCAGAAGCCCCCATGGTCCGATGCAGAAGAGAGCATCTTTAGCCCAAGGGCACAGGAAACGCAGTCCTCCTCCTGACATCGTGAGTGCCATCTCAACCGCTGGTGTGCTTCTCAGCTGTGCGTGATCTCCGTTAATAATGCGCTTAAAAAAGCTGTGCCTTCCGGGCAGCCGTTCCCCCAGAAGAGCGCACCATGCCGCCGGCCACACCGCGTCTTGCGGGACCACAATTAAACGCTCCTTAAAAGATTTAAAACCGCTGTTCGAAGCGGAAATTTTAAAAATCTTTTCAGCGGCACCATATGATATATTGTCGCGCATGGGGAGGAAGTGCTGGCGCACGCGATGATGTGCTAATGCTCCCCAGGCTGGTCGTATTAACCATCTCCCGTTTGTATTCCGGCGGTAAACGCGACGGATGGGATTAGCGTCGGAAAGGATAGAAATAAAGTCAAAGAAAGAGAGAAGAGACAACGATAAAAGTGCTATGCCTTGAGAATTTAGCATCAGGCCAATTTTTCACTGAAATTCACTTTAATTCTCCAGTACTTTGGAGCGCAGCGCTGGCTCTGAACCTGGCCAGCGCGAGCGAGCACGTGCGTGGTGTTAGAACAGCGCTGGGAGAGCACAGTCTCTGCCCTTCATATGACGCAGTCCCGCGGAAGACGTTCCCGAAAAAAGTTCGGCTGAAGGCATAAAAAGCGGGCTCTGAAATTCATGGGATATATAAAGCTGAGCCACAAAGATGAGGTCCACTCCCAGTTTGTAGTTCAAGAGGACTTGATTCTGCTTTAGCTAAATACGCAGACTGAGAGCTGCCGTAAGTCGTGATTCTGAAGTTGTTTAAAATTCGCATTTTCGATGATAGGTGTCCCACATTTATGAAAGCTCTTGTTTGCACTGCACACCTTTAAAGAAACCAGGGGCTTTAATTCATCGTTACGGATTGACAAACTGCAAAACAAAATCCAAGTGCCTTTAGGAAGACTCAAAGTGACGATACGCTGTGTGGACACTAGCATGTCTAAAGCCCATCAGCACAGAGAAAGAGCCAGAAGAAAAGCGTGAGGAAGAGTGAGAGAAAGGGCAAAACAAAGAGTGGAAGGAGGAGCGAGGGCCAGAATGAAAGAATAGCAGGAGGACTGATGTGAGGAAGAGCACGTTGAAGAGCAGGCTGAAGTGAAAGAGGACGAGCGGGACAAAGAGCAGGGTAAATTTGAACTTTTCCCCCAACACCACCCTAACCCTCTCCCGATTTACAGAGCCCAGGAACATAAAGCACACAGAGCCAGTTTACGGTTTTCCATTTTAACTCTCCTCACAGGGCCTCTGAGCAGAGACGGTACGCGCGCACGCCATCATGGAGCTCATGAATATTCCATTAGTCAGAGGAGTAGCAGGCTCTTTGTAATGAGGCTGATGGGATCTGCCTTTGACATCCTGCGCTGGCTCTGTGCCGTGCTGCAACCACACAGAAAAATACTCCACATCTTACAAAGGAATTGAATAGCCTGGCTCACAGCCTGAACACCAGTCCAGCCTCTGTCAAACACCTCCAGCATCACCATAACCGGCATCACCATTACTGAACCAAACAGATTATATACAATAAATAGCATTATGTATAATAATAATTGCCCCTGCCTTTTTGAACACTTCCATCAGCATCATCATAACCAAAGACTAATATTACACTCATGCACATACATAAGATGTTAATATTACATGAACATTCTGTGTATCATAACAATATTGTTTCCTTTTGTTCTGCACAGTGAAATACAAAATGCATTCATACAATAAGAATAAAATACATTTGTTCAGTCGAGACTCAGTATCCGTCAGGTCTTGCGCGTTATCCATGTATACCGCTAAGTGTGTTCTGAAGTACATCAGATTGAGTACCTCAGCAGTGCACCAGATATTTGATCAATAACCTTCTGGTTACAAGACTGCTTCCCTCACCCCTACACAACACTGCCGATGGAACGCTGATAACAGAGGGAGAGAAATCACCCTCCACCTTTAAATCACTAAACCACGGTCTTCTCATAATTTATTCACTAAACCAGTCATCCTAAAATTCAGCCACCAAACCGCTCCCTTTTTAAAATTCACCCACTTAACCACAGTCGAATTCAACCACAAAACTATGGTCGGTGTAAAATTCAATCGCCAAACCATGGTCTTCTCAAAATTCAACCAGAAAACCATTGCCTTTTTTTAAACGCAGGTGAGATAAAAGCTACAGCCCATCACTGCCCAGATGCTGTCATATATGAGTCATCTCTGCAAGCGAAAATGTTTGCCATTAGCCTACTGAAAAATGAGCTCAAAGCACTTTATTAAATAAGTGATATGTTTGTGGGTCATAACAGCACAAAGCTTATGTATTTCTCATGCGATGCTGACCTGAAGCCAAACATCCCAATGAGCTCTAGGGTGGGAAACGTTTCATCACACCCTACAATCAACAAATAATAGTAATTTCCTAATGCCATTAGGACCACCACCATGTTCCTGTGCAAACGTCTGAGGGCACTGGTGTCATCACATTGCCATGGAAACACAACCGGTGCCCTCACCCCCACCTCCAACTTCTAAAAGAGATGTAATTTCTGACAGCGGAAGCCAGGGGGAGAGTAATGAGTACTGCGCCCAGGTCTAGGGAGGCATGAGGAATTATAAAAAACATCCAAATATCCAGGCAGGTTAGGAGGTGGACTGTATTACTCAATTTCTTTCCCAGGGGGAGCACTGGAGCACACTCCATTCCACTATTTTCCCCTACCTACAGAACAGTGCTGTCTCTCTCTCTCTCTCTCTCTCTAAATATATATATATATATATATATATATATATACACATATATACACTGCTCAAAAAAATTAAGGGAACACTTAATCACCACAGTATAACACCAAGTCAATTAAACCAAACCTGCTGGACAATGTTGCAGGCAGCATAACATTCGCCACGGGTCTCCAGACTCTTTCACGTCTGTGCTCAGTGTGACCCTGCTCGCATCTGTGAAGAGAACGGGGCGCTAATGGCGAACCTGCCAATTCTGGTGTTCTCTGGAAAATGCCAATCGAGCTGCATGGTGCTGGGCTGTGAGCACAGGTTCCACTACAGGATGTCGGGCACTCATGCCACCCTCATGGAGTCTGTTTCTGACAGTTTGGTCAGAAACATGCACACGAGTAGCCCGCTGGAGGTCATTTTGTAGGGCTCTGGCAGTGCTCCTCCTGTTCCTCCTCGCACAAAGGAGCAGATATCGGTCCTGCTGCTGGGTTGTTGTGTAATGGCCCGTCTCCCGGTATCTCCTCCACGCTATTGAGACTGCTGGGAGACACAGCAAACCGGCTTGCGCCCATATCTGTCCGTAGAGTGATGTTTTGGGGCTCGTTTGCTACCTTAGACCCTTGATGACTTACAGCTATTTCGCCAGTCATGTGTTCTATACTGTACCAGCGTAATTTACAGCTGAACCTAGTCTCACCCCCCAATTCCCATAAAGATCCATTCAAATGCAGAAAGGTTATAGTATCGCTTGTAACAGTACCTGGAAATAAGATATTGAGAGTCTTTTGATGTTGATTGATCACAGACTTTAGGAAGTAAGAGCATGAAAAAGATATGCGACCAAATATGATACTTTAAAAATACATTAAAGCAAAGGGTATGAATACTTATGTAAATGAGAAATTTCAGTTTTAGATTTGTAATAAATTTGCAAAAATTTCTAAAAACATGTTTTCACTTTGTCATTATGGGTTATTGCGTGTAGATTGATGGGCAAAAATGGCATCCATTTATCCATTTAAAATTAAATCTACAACACAATAAAGTGCAAAAAGTGAAGGGGTATGAATACTTTCGAGCACCACTGTATATACACACACACACACATACATAGACCAGTGGTGGTGTCAGAGCTCCTGCAGAAAGCAGACAGCTGGTGCCCTGGAGGAAAGAGAGACACTGCCATTCCGCTCCCCCCAACACACACACACACCACGTGCACAGACAGGCGTTAGCGCCTCTCTATTTTATTTCAATCTGTCTTAATTAAGACTGAGTCTCGTCACTCTGCACCTCCCCGCTGACTGACCTCTGCAAATAACGATGCGGCTGCACCTCCCTTCCTGTTGCTCAGTCTGACACTGTGTCCAACACCGTTTGTCACCCTCCTTCATGTACGGGCAGTATTTCAGTTAAGCCCACACTGGATTTAAGAAGCGCCAGGTTTACATGGGCCTTCACTCTCTGCTCGGTGTGTGCCCTGAGCTCACCACAGGAAGTGGTTATTTCTGGCTCAGAGCCCCAAGGACCACCTCCACAATGCTGAGCATGCTCAGAGGCAACAGTAACACCCCCCTCCCCTTCCCCCCCTAGCAGGTCAGCTAGAGAGAGGAGCCAACAACCAGCATCCCTCTCCTCCTACATTCACTGACAACTCCAATCGCTGAAGCATCATTTTAAATAGCGTTAATATCAATTGCGTACTAAAAACATAATTCTTAAACTGATATTTTTCCTTTTTGATATTGTGCGTATGTGTTTGTGTGTGAACGTGTGTGCGAACATGTGTGTGTGTGTGTGTGTGTGTGAGGTGGGGAGGGGCTACAACTTCAATTAGTGAGACCATATCTGTAAAGGGCAAAATAAATCTAATTTATAAAATCCTTGCCCTTATTGTTAAAATGAATCTAGCTCCTGCTGTATAAATGCTCATTATTTAGGACCTGTGCTGCTGTGCAGTAGCTGGCGGATGAGGTGTTTAGTCCGCTCAGTCTCACTGAGCCCTGGTTGTTCTGTTGGTCCTAGCACCACTACACCCTGAGGCCCAAAACCTCTCAATCTGCTCCCCTACACCAGGCTCCACCCACAGTCTCCATTCCGCACTGATACGGTCCCCACACACGTTCTCATTAGTACAGACAAATACCAGGAACACAAAATCCACCCCCACTCTCCCAGACACCAGCTGCGAAGGGCCCTGCAGCTGTTATTAAAGTGGCCAAATGCCGACAAATCTCTCAAAATACTCTAAATACTCTCAACATTCTGGGTCTTCGCACACATGAACATAGTAGTGCAGCTTCCATGGCAAACTAGTCTGTTTGTCAACAAGACTGAGAGCAAGGGACGATGCTACGCTCTAATTAAATGGAGTTTCGCTTTAGGTCTGGGCCTGCCTTGTACAGCCCCTCTGTACACCTTCACCGTGATGTCCGGCCTGACAGTATCCTCCATTACACGTCCAGCCAACTTGCTCTGTCGTTTTTCTCTCTGGTAGAGAGAGCACTGGGGCCTGTTCTGCTGTTGCTCACTGTAGCGTAGCCTCATCTCATGAACACTGCTTTACGAGCTCAGACAGCACACAGAGAGAACAACACCGTCGGTCATCGTGGTCATTAGCGTAATTTGAGTGGCGAAATCCGCATCTGGCCCTTTAATCAGTAGACAGTCACTCGCACAGGAAACAGACCACCTGACTGAGCCAGTGTGGCACTGCCGTGAACTGAATGACAGCTCGGTCAGCCAATCCTGTGTCGACAGCTCAGGAAGCGCAGGGGCACATAGATAGAGAGAGATAGAGAAAAAGAAACAGAGACACCAAGAGATGGAAAGAGAGAGAGAGAAGAAATAGAGAAAGATAAAAAAGAGATAGAAAGACTGGGAAAAAGGGGGAGAGAAACGCCAGGCACCAGCCTGGTCCTGGTCCCCCACTGTGTGGAGCTGTTTACTCTTTAGGCGTGAAGCGAGAGGGGGAATAAACACGTCAATGATTCCCAGGTGCCTTCCCAACCATAAGGAGCGACAGTGGCTCGCACATGTAACACATTCCAGACAAGAGAACGCATGCACCGCGTCACGTGCTCCGTGTACCCCCAGGCGCCTTTAACCAGGGTTACTCATGCAGTTGCTAATATCATTTACATTGTGGAAATGTTTGATATTTTCCTCCTTAACCGCTACACTGCAGTGCTAGCACATGTGCCATGCATGTGTGTGTGTGTGTGCGCGTCGGAGGAACTGGCAGCCATGTGTGCTTCACATCCCGTGCGTGTTTGCGCGTGTACGTGTGAGGGAGGTCGGGCCTGTGGTGAATCCAAGGCTGATGAAGAGCAGAGCTCCTGAGGAGCTGATGTACAGAGCCTGGCATGTGGCGGCTCTATTATACTGTAAAAACAGGGAGTTCTGGGGGGATACTGGTTGAGTAGTGTGTGGGGTACTATATGGCTGGGACAAGGTTGCAGTACTATTGCAGAGTACTGTGTTATGGGGAGCTGAAGAGTGCCACATCGCGTAATGGAACATTGATTACGTGTGATTAGCATGTCACAGGGGATTATGGGCCACTGTGGGGGGTGTTACAGGCCGTTATGAGGGATACAGGACATGGTAAGACGTGGGAAGATGGGTAAAGGTGCGGTAAGGGGTGGTCACGTGTGGTAAAGTCTGGCTGGCACTCACAGGCAGGCTGGAGGGTCTCTCCTGCTGGACAAGGCCCATCTCCTCCTGGTTCTGCTTGGCAGGGGTCAGAGGGGGCTGAGCCCTCACCCCATAGCTCTCCTGCTGAATCTCCTGCAGAGAGAGATGACCATCGCCTCATTACACCGCAGTTCCACACAAAGAACATGAAGGTAAGATGACAGAGAGAAGCAAATAAAGCGCGGCAAATAAAGGGGAAAGAGGAGGGAGAAGAGCAGCGAGAGATGGACAGGAGAGAGAGGACAGAGAGAACAGGGAGAGCAAGCCTTTTAAACGCCATTAGCCGCGTTCGACTTTTCAGCGCCTCAGACAGCAGAATGGCAGGAAATTCATTGCCTTTAATTAAAGTGACAGGAATAGCTTTCGCAGACAACGCGGAAAGTAGATTTAAAAGCGTATTTACATTCCATTCTAACCCGTGCTAAGAGTGGCAAAGGCACTTTCATGCAAAAGGGTCCTTCATTAGGGAGCGAGTCTGGCGATGTTTTAAACGCCAGGAAACCGAACGAGGAAATGTACGGCCGCGCCTGACAGCAGAAGCGAAATAAGAGTGAAATAATAATCCTTGTAAAATTCTAATGGTCAGAATCTGTCTGTCTTAGAAACTTAAAGTTAACAACAGGGTACTGGTACTTCATTCTTACCTTCTAAAAAAAAAAATATATATACGCCTCAAAATTATACCACAATTTTTCAGAAATGATGTCGGTGTCAACTGAAATGAGACGAGTTGGTAGAGGTGCACCAAATCTGAGCCTAAAATACATACACTTCTGACATACCACAGACACGTACATCTGGACAAAAGGTACAGACACATTCGCACTCTAATGTTTAGAAAGCAAGCAAGTTCTGTTTATTGTGACTGGTGCAAACAGTTTTCTCCAGGATGCAATTTTTAGTCAAATTCATTCAGGGTCAAATTGCCTTTCACAAGCTGAAAAGCTATGTATAAATCCAGGTATGTAAAGCAAATAATATCTTTCTCTTATGCACATAAACTAAAAGTAAAAATACAAAAACACAAAGAAGTAAAAAGTAAAATCTCTTGTTTTCCTCTCTTTTTTGTTCTCTTGAAGTTTACTGCTCAAGGTCAGAATTGTGTTTTATGGAGGGACACCTGTGTAACCGTTCACTCTTTTTAAAGGTTCAGTCAAAGTGGCAAGTTGATAGATATGAAAAAAAAATTTTACACAGAACAGGCCGCTGTATGAAAAAGTGATCAGGCAGAACGAGGAATAACAGCACATCAGCTACTTCACACTTGCTGCTGTGATCTGAATTATACGCACGTAACGCAACACAGCAGCTCAATCTTTCAATGCCAGAACAGTCCCACATCTTAAAGACCTTCAGTCACCAGCACACTCAGGGGAATGTGTTTATATGATTATATCCTCTTGAGCTGTCAAATAAGATTTAAATTCTTACAAAAAACAAACGGCTCCATTTCTTTTTAAGGCTTGGTTCTAAAAAAAATTTGTCCAAGCCACCTTTTTCGCAGGCTAATGATTTTGTCTCCAGTTCAGTTGCTTTTGGCGACAAGCCGCAGTAGCTCCGTATTTATTACATCGTCGGAAGTAATTCACTCGGTAGAACATCTCAAACAGAATGTGTCGCTTTCTAAAATAAGCAAACACTAACAATGAAATGGGGGAGATGGAGGAGTAGCCTGAATTACTGACTTTTCAAACAGACTGAACAGAAATGTTTTATGGACACTGTCCTCTGCCCGGCTACGGTGAAACCAGCGGATTCCCGCAATGAGCCTGGGCCCGTACTCCAGCAGGAACCCGGCGATATCCACCGCAGGGTCGCCATTCAGACTCGGGTGCCCTTTCCTAACCTTCTCATCTGTATAAATAGCACCCCTTTCTTGTGAGGGGGTGGAGGGGGGCCTTTCACAAATCGAGCACAATTCACAGCCTTGCTGAAATCTAGTTCATTCACAGCCTTGCTGAAATCTAGTACATTTACAGCCTTACTGACGAATAGTACATTTACAGCCTAAGCGAAACACAGCTCTTTGCATGTTTGCAGGAAATACAGATCCCTACTCGCTCTCAGGAAGCAGAGCAGAAGTAGAGGTCTGTGTGAATTCACTCAGCTCTTACTGAAATCAGTTAATTTAAAGCCTTACTGAAATCTAGTACATTCACAGCCTTACTAATACATAGTACATTTACAGCCTAACTGAAATGCAGTTGTTTGCACGTTGCAGGAGATGGATTCCTCCTTGCACTCGGGAAGCAGAGCAGAAGTAGAGGACTCTGTGAATTCACCCAGCTCTCCAATGCATTGGTAAAGCACTCACAAATCATTCAGAAAATCCACCATGTTTGAAAGCGTACACTTAACTTTCCAGTACACCAGTACAAAATAAATGATAAAAAGAACCGAAATGGCGACACTTCCCAGTCTCCGCTCAAGTAAAAAAAATGCACGTTCAAAGTCTGTGCATGTGTCAGTTCACAGTCTGAAACATTCTCAAATGATATTGTGACTGCCTGACATGTGGTAATGACACCAAACACAGAGTCCGTGATTCTGTTGGCTCATAGTAACACCTCACTCACACCAAAACACACCCCACTGTTTGTGAGCTTGTGATGCGCTTGTGGCCCAACATGCACCCACACAGCCCCTCCCTCTTCCAGAAAATCGGTTTTGCACTGCAGGTCTTAACTTACTTATTCAGATGCAGATTTATTATGATATTGACACAAATGTTGGGCCACAATGTCCCAACAGTCCAGCCCCTACACACACACACACACACACACACACACACACACACACACACACACACATAAAAAGCCTGGCTGTATCAGTTCTGTGCATCACTCTTGACTCACACACAAAAACACATTCTTTAGTTATTCACAAGATCATTTTGTTGCCTTGTCATCATGCAAACAAAAAGTCCTTTCTAGCTACATATTAGTCTGCTTTATATTTAACATCTTTAGCCAGTGATATTGTTCGTTATTCGAGAGCTCTCATAAAATAAAGAGTACGGTGTTGCGCTGGTAGCTTTGAGCTGACTGTGGTATCTGCAATTCAACCGAGCTAGCAAGCCAGGGACCAAGGGAGAGGTGGCGATTTAGCCAAGTTGAATGGAGATGCTGCTGTTCAAATTTGTTATTTGTCAAGCAAACAAATTTAAAGAGGAAATCTTTCATTATTGTTGTTTCTGAAATGTTTCATTAAGGGTGTCTGCCTTACAAAGAAAATATATTACATTTAGCAAGCTAGCCTGGGTTTATGTCTCACTAGCTAGCTACTTTACAGCTTGGTTCATTCATGCATTGTTACTATTTACAAAGCCCTGCAGTTAAATCATTACAGTAAAAACAAACAATCATAGCTTCAAAACATGAGGAACCATAAAAAAAATATATACCAAGATAAAAAGGAAGATAGAGACATTAAGTGGAGAAAAGAGAAAGAGACTCCAATGTATTCTGTATCCTAGATATTTTCTCTTTCCTAACCACGTGACCTCTGAATGGCAGCCAATCACAGGAGAGTGCTTGGTAATATTGTAAAGGAGTAATCTCCGGCCCACTCCAGATACTGGCAGACATTTCAAGCCCTGCGATAAACTCTGCCACTAAAAAGGTTACGACAATTAAAAGCAGCTCTCACAAATTACCGAGTGGAAACCCTTTACATGCACGGCATGCTCTTATCGCCAAGCAACCAACATTCTCCATGAGAAACACCCCCCCCCCCCCCTACTCCCCCTCAAACGGGGCTCCTTTTATGATTCAGTTAATTAAAGGAGTTCTTCGCTAATATTCAAATGCTGAGCAATTAATGACATTGAACTCTGAGTGGCCCTGCTCTTCTCTTCCCGTGGCCGCGCGATCCTCAGCGCTCGACTGCCACTGCGCGTGTGATTACAGCTGCGGCGGCGGGGTCGCCGGGCCAGCGAGCGCCGTGCCGTTTTAATTAACCTCGGCTAGCCAGAACGCTGAGGGGGCGGGCCTCGCGACTCCACAGCGAGCCGTGGCAAACCCTAGAGTACGCTTCTCGTCCTCTCATCCGCAACTGAAAATGGCTCTTATTCTCTCACACACATGTGCATGTGTTTCTTATTCTCTTCCGCCAAACCATATTTTGTTTTCATTCTTAGGTATTTGCACAACAGTTTGACAGCAGAGAGCAAATATGCAGCAGCTCACATCCCAGGGAAAATACTTCAAGCCGTTTTATGTACACACTCATGTTTTAAGGAATACGAGAGGTTCGATTTAAAGACATATCAACAGGGAACATTTTAAAGCATGGCAGATAAAACAAAGATGTTAAAATTCAGGGTTTCCTTTGGCAGTTGGCAGTTACCAACCCCCCCCCCCCCCCCCCCCCCCGCATTTTCAAATAGCCACTCCTGTGGTCAATGGGATATCTGCAGACCACGGTCTGCCAGCGTCAGCTCCATAAGTGATCCTCCAATGCACTGACACATCAACTGCACAGTGACCTGAAGCAGCGACTGGCACTCATTCACAGAGGCAGAGCTTGCCTTTTCCCCCAAGAATTATCCATTGGTGTCCTGAAAAATCTGCTTCATCCTTTATTTCTAAAGAATATGACTTATGACTAGTCATAAAAATTTGGTCAAAAAAAGAAAGAAAAAGAGTGCACTATATTGAAATACACGGTATTTATAGCCTTACTGAAATCAAGCACATGTACAGCCTTCCTGAAATAATGGACATTTGCAGCCTTACTGAAATCAAGGCCATTTACAGCCATACTGATTCCAAATGCATTCACAGCCTTACTGAAATCGAGCACATTCACAGCCCTACTGAAACCAAGTGCACTTACACCATTACTGAAATCAAGCAAATTAACAGCCTTCCTGAAATCTTGTACATTTACAGCCTTACTGAAATCAAGCACATTTACAGTCTAAACTGAAATCTTGTACATTTACAGCCTTCCTGAAATCTAGTACATTTCCAGCCTAATTGAAATCTAGTACATTTCCAGCCCTACCGAAATGCAGCTCTTTGCATGTTGCAGGAGATACAGATTCCTCCCTGCTAACAGGAAGAAGAGCAGGAGTAGAGGTCTCTGTGAATTCACTCTGATCTCCTATGATTTGGAAAATCCACTGTGTTGAAAGTGTACACTTTCCCTTTCCCACACCAGAACACAAAGGGGAACACACAGGGAGCAGGGCAAGAGAAACGGGCAGATTTTGTGAAGTGAACTCCTCTGAAACAATGGCGGCGCGGCTCAGCCGGCGGACCGCAAAAGCGAAAAGAAAGCCGCGGCTAGCGGTACGTCCTTCGGAGGAGAGCGTGCGCTCGTCTTTGTTTCCCCAAAGCGACGGGGGATGTCGCAGCAATTGGACTGGCCCGCGGACACAACTAGGCGTTCCAAATTGGAAGGACGCTAGAGATTAAATGTTGGGAGAGGAAAAAAATAACAAAAGGGAAACGCAAACAATTCAGGTGCGTTTAAAATATCTGCAAAGAACGAATGGAGCAGACGGAGACCCTTCAAGGGACTGCGAGGGTTTTAAAAGCCGCTTGGGAGTGTTGAGATGTGAGCTATCGTTATTCATCACCTGCTTTCGCCACCAAACCCTGCATACTGTGGCTCGTGTCTCTATTTCCTGCACAATTTGTATGAACCAAACAAGTTACAGGTTTTATTCAAAGGTCAGCCCATGCAGAAATAATGTGCTATTCCTGCACACAGACAGCCTGGAACTGGCTGACCTGCATAAGTGGAGAGAGATAGGCGGCCAAATGTTGCAGAGCCTCAATAAATAGATAAAAAGCTGCATTTGATTAAAGCGGTGTGTGTGCGTGAGTGCGCGGGCGTGTGTGTGTGTGAGTGTGTATGCACACTGTTTAAGCATTGAGAAAGTAAGAGGCAAGCTTGTGTAATCTTGAAGTGGCTTCATAATTGGCCAAATACTCTGCGCTTCACATTTTACACATATTTGCCTGTTTGAAACCTTTGACCCCCCACCCATGGGCCTTTCCCTCCCCTCCCATGCCATCCCATTCCGACATCCCTCCCCCAATGAGCTGGCAGTGTGTCACAAGAATCGCTGGCAGCTCTCTCCCTATCCTTCCCTCCCCTTCCTGTTCTCTCTCTCTCCCTCCCTTCCTCTCTCCGATCTGACAGTCAGTTTGCCAGTAGAGGTCATTGTGATTGAGCCAGCTCTCCCCTGCTCTGAAGAGAACAGAAACCACATGTGCAGCATTGGAACTACAAAAAACACACATACACACACGTACGCAAGAACCAAACAGAGACACGTACGCACGCACGAACACAGATAGACACACACACGCACATATGCACACACAAACACAGATACACACACACTACATGCACGTTCTGCTTCCTTTTTATGTTATTAATCTCCTGCTTCTTAGTTTATTTGTTTATCCTCTTCAGATCACCTGCTGTTTCTCAGAAAAACCAGCCTGCACATCAGTGATTTAATAAAATAAATATTAAATAAAAATAAATGAGTCTGCTTTTGCAAAGCCCTAATCCAGTGAAGGAGAAGAGGCGAGCTTTATGGTGGTGGTGTAGATAGAGGGACGTCTGTCTGGCCTCAGTACCACAATGGCGCACAGGAACATGGTATTGCAATGTTGTGGGGTAGGAGTTTGAAACCAGAAGACGGGTGGTTAGAATCTTGAAACCAGAAGATGGTAGGTTTGAAACTTAAAACCAAGAGATGGTAGGTTTCAATCTTGAAACCAGAAGATGGTAGGTTTGAATCTTGAAACCAGCAGATGGTAGGTTTGAATCTTAAAACCAGGCAATGGTAGGTTTGAATCTTGAAACCAGGAGATGGTAGGTTTGAATCTTGAAACCAGAAGATAGTAGGTTTGAATCTTGAAACCAGAAGATGGTAGGTTTGAATCTTGAAACCAGTAGATGGTAGGTTTGAATCTTGAAACCAGAAGATAGTAGGTTTGAATCTTGAAACCAGAATATGGGAGGTTTGAATCTTGAAACCAGAAAATGGCTGGTTTGAATCTTCAAACCAGAAGATGGTTGGTTTGAATCTTGAAACCAGAAGATGGTTGGTTTGAATCTTGAACCCAGAAGACTGTATGTTTGAATCTTGAATCCCAGGTGGGGCTCTGTTGTTGTGCCCTTGAGTTAAAGATACTTAACAGGAAAATATTGATGCTTTTAACAAATTTTAAAAAAAACTATAATGAAAATGCATGGATTTAAATTGCATTCCAGTGTTTGTTTTGTTTTTCATTAAAGGCAGGATAAATGCACATCATTATGAAAAACAATACACCAACATTTATTGCAGTTCACTGTATGTTATTATGTGCATTACATTTAGTAACATTTTGACATGTTTATTCTTCCATACATTTAACCGCTGTTAAATGATGTGCAGGCATTAGCAAGAATGAGCAGCAATGTGTGTGACATGTTTTTAACCTGTAGCTCCATGTTCAGCTGACATCAGCCATGGTCCTTCAGTGGGGGGGGAGGGTGGGGGGGGGGGGCTGACAAATACGGAAGTAGAGCTTACCTGCTGGGAGGGAGTGTCGGGCTGCAGGTAAGAGTAGAGGATTATGGGAGTCAGGCTTACCTGCTGGGGGGGAATGTGGGGCTGCAGGTAGAAGTAGAGAATTATGGGAGTCGGCCTTACCTGTTGGAAGGGAGCGCGGGGCTGCAGGTAGGAGTAGAGGATTATGGGAGTGGGGCTTACCTGCTGGGGGGGAGGGTGGGGCTGCAGATAGGAGTAGAGAATTATGGGAGTCAGGCTTACCTGTTGGGAGGGAGCGCGGGGCTGCAGATAGGAGTAGAGGATTATGGGAGTGGGGCTTACCTGTTGGGAGGGAGCGCGGGGCTGCAGGTAGAAATAGAGGATTATGGGAGTGGGGCTTACCTGTTGGAAGGGAGCGCGGGGCTGCAGGTAGGAGTAGAGGATTATGGGAGTGGGGCTTACCTGTTGGGAGGGAGCGTGGGGCTGCAGGTAGGAGTAGAGGATTATGGGAGTGGGGCTTACCTGTTGGGAGGGAGCGTGGGGCTGCAGGTAGGAGTAGAGGATTATGGGAGTGGGGCTTACCTGTTGGGAGGGAGCGTGGGGCTGCAGGTAGGAGTAGAGGATTATGGGAGTGGGGTTTACCTGTTGGGAGGAAGCGCGGGGCTGCAGGTAGGGCGGCTGTGTCGGGGCAGCAGGCTGCTGAAGCTGGCTGAAGTACGGAGGCTGGCCCTGCTGGCCAAACTGTGGGGGCATCTGCTGAAACAGCCAATCAGAGTGCAGACATCAAGTTAGAACACGCCCCCACATTCAGTCTCTCTCTCTGTCTCCTTTGCTGCCTTTCCTCTGAGACCTCCTCTCTGCCTCCTTCATTTGAACCCTTTCCGTAAAAACACTGAGAACAGTAATCTAGAAGGTTGCAGAATCAGTTCCCCCATTGGACATGTGCCGCAAGGAACCTAACCCAAACGACTTTGCATTCAGCTACAGTGCCCTCCACTATTATTGGCACCCCTGGTAAAGATGAGTAAAAAGGGTTATAAAAAATTTACCGTTTTGTGAATTAGCTTAATCTCACATTGAAAAAATTAGAAAAATCCAATCTTTAATTTAAGTAAATTTATTATGAGAAAAAAAATCCCTCATCAAGAAATAATTATTTTTAACAAAACCACATGTGCCACGACTATTGGCACCCCTGCATTTATATATAGAATAAAGTAATCACTTTTAATATTTGGTCGCATATCCTTTGCATGCCATGACTTTCTGATGTCTGTGAACCAACAACATCAAAAGACTCTTGATATCTTATTTTCTGGTACTCTTACAAGCGATACTATAACGTCTCTGCATTTGAATGGATCACTATGGGAATTGGGGGGTGGGACTAGATTTAGCTGTAAATTATGCTGGAACAGTATGGAATACATGGTTGATAAAATGGCTGTAAGTCATCAAGGGTCTGAGGTATCAAATGAGCCTCAAACCATCACTTTGCTGCCAGATATGCAGTAGATATGGATGGCTACTTTTAAGGGTTGTTTTTCCTGACAAATTTTCCTATTGCACTCTATGGGAAAAATAAGTCAGGAGAAGAAACCCTTCAAGTTATCCATCCATATCTACTGTATTTCTGGTAGCAGAGTGATGGTTTAGGCTTGTTTGATACGTTAGACCCTTGATGACTTAGAGCCATTTAGCCAACCATGTGTTCCATACTGTTACAGTGTAATTTACAACTAAATCTAGTCCCACCCCTCAATTCCCATAGAGATCCATTCAAATGCAGAGATGTTATAGTATCGCTTGCAAATAAAATATCAAGTATCTTTTGATGTTGTTGGGTCACAGACATTAGGAAGTAATGGCATGCAAAGGATATGTGACCAAATTGTTTATTGTTTATTGTTTAAAAGGATCCCCATTAGCTGCCACCAAAGTGACGAGCTAGTCTTCCTGGGGTCCACACAAAAAAACACAAAACACAAAACATAACAATACATGAGATACATATGACAATCACAATTCACATAACAATGATGATCTAAAAACAGTAAAACATTGTAAACATTATTATAAACATCAAATAATTTTCAGAAAAGTTATTACATTCATGGGTAAGTATTTCATTATTGCATTCATACAGTAGGTATTTCCCCTCCCCAACTTTAACAGTATTTGCTCACATATTTAAGTAGTGCATTCTTAGGTGGTACTTGAAAGACACTTTATTATTTAATTCACGAATGTTCAATGTTCCAAATGATTACTTTATTCTATATATAAATGCAGGGGTGCCAATAATTGTGGCACACATGGTTTTGTTAACAATAATTATTTATTGATGATTGATTTTTTTTTTCTCATAATACATTTAGTTCAATTAAAGGTTGGAATTTTCTCATTTTTTCAGCGTGAGATTAAGCTAATTCACAAAACGGTGAATTTTTTATAACCCTTTTTACTCATATATATCAGGGTTGCCAATAATAGTGGAGGGCACTGTATATGATTGTAGATATCGAATGGGTAACGTGCAAAAACCAAGGCATGAAATTACCCTTTTCACCCACTCACCCACTTGTGTGAATTAATGTGTAAATACCCAATGTGTAAATATCTGTAAGTATAACCTGTAAAATATCTGTCAGACTGTGCAGAATGTAAAAATACCCAGCTATAATAAGGTACAATGTGTGAAATGTAAGCACAGGGAAGTTTTAATAGTTTGGTCTCACAATGTTCCACACAGAGTCACACAAGCAGACCCTGCTGTCCTCCCACAGTTTAGTCACAAGGTGTCCCGTCCCTAATTCAGCGACATACCAAATCGGCAGCTGCGACAGCCTCTCGGAGCCACGCAAATAAAAAGCCTTTCAGAAAAGAGGAGCCCGCCTTTTGCGATCCCTCTGGGCCGTCTACGCCCTGCCTCCCAATGTGCGCGGCCTGCCGGATTCTGTCAGGCTACGGACCGCGGAGAGCAGAGAGGCCTGCAGATGCGCCGCGACCGAGCGGCGTCGCGCGCGGTTTCCTGTCCGGCTCTTTCATCGTGTGCCAGGGCTGCGACGTAGCGTTTGGGCATCCGCTGTGCTCTGAGGTGCTTTCCCAACACATCCTAATAAGCAGCTGTTTGTGAGCAGTTGGGGGATGGGGGGTCACAATTGAAAGTGTGCACCAAATGTGCCTTATAAACCCACGCATGTCGCACGGCTGGGCCGGGGCGCCACCACGCCCTCCCGAATCGCAGCCTCATGGCCGACGCCTGGCTGCATTCTGATTTTAAAAATTTGCATTAAAAGTAAACATTTTGCAGACTCCAGAACGACTTAAATAAGTCAAACAGTGTGAAGAACCACCTTAGCATTAATCAAACCTTCGCCGTGAATAAAGAGTGAATTGGCCTCGCCTCTCTCTGTTTTTTCTCTGGAACCTGCCCATTCGGTTCTAAAGTGTTCAGCGGCAGAACAGGTGACGTGATCTCACTTTCTGTCCCTGTAGTCCCACTGCGGCTTCCGAGGTTGCGCTCTTTGAGAACCCAAACCGACAGAGGCCCGATCCCAGCTCACGGTTTCAGCAAGATCCTCAAACCGGCTAAACAGTGACAACAAGTAGTTCTGGGACCTTGAATATGAATCTCTGGAAAAAGGAGATGCCGAATGTGTGAGCATCACCGTGCGAGGAGCCAACTGTTCTGTCAACGCAAAAAAAAACAAGAAAAAAACTGTCTCGGTGAACTGGCACGGTCCACAAACTAGGATTATGATGTATGTGTGTGTGTGTGTGTGTGTGTGTGAGAGAGAGAGGGAGCAAGTCCATGTGTTAGTGTGCTGTACATATGTGCTGGGCATGTAACTGAGTAGAACCAGTGGGCAGAGGCAGAGTTGTAATTTTATGGCCCCGAGTCATAGCAGGCAGCTCCAATCTGAATGGCATATGGGTTCAGCCAACCAGAGCGCTGTCACAACATTAAATCCCACAGCCAGACCTGGCGGGAATGGAGCTGGCATTAAAGTCCTGCTCTGCCCACTGCACACCGTCTACTACACACTGCTCTACACAATACTCACTACCCATGACACACTGCCTGCGCAACACTGCACACTGCCTACTATACACACTGCTCCACACACTGCCTGTTCAACACTGCACACTGCTTGCTTATCACAAAAGCATCTCCCTCCATATATCTATTGAGATTTCAATATTATTCATAGCCAAGACTGCACTTTTTCAGAAAAAAACTGCATGCAAATCACAACTGACTGCACCTGAAAAAGGTACCTCTGTAAATAAGGAGTAGACACTGGTCAGCCACAGCGAGTATAGCAGGACTGGAGTGAGTCCAGACAGCACCGTCTGCTACTGATATATTTTATGTGTCCGGTGTCCTCTGTATATTTTGCTCCGCTAAATTTTTGTTTACCATTGCGTGGCGTTGATAAAGATGTAGTGCACTACATCTACACAATTTTCTATTTCAGTAGTTTTTCCTATGGTTTTTCATGCGTTACCCTTTTTTGTTAACTGATAAAAATGAAAAAAAAGATCACACGTAGACACATGTGCACACACTCACACCCACACAAACACAAATAAATGCACGAGCACACACACACACACACATGACACAGACAGACACACACAGACAGGCCCATATGCACACGCATTAAAATTATTAATAGAAAATAAAACAGCACCTGTGAATATTGGCAAGCCGAGACTTTTGTAGAACAATGATAATTGCGTTTTGGCAGAGTGTGAGTAAACCGCACATTACAACGCTAAGCTGCCTCTCTTGTGGTTCAAATTAGGAGACATGATTAAACATGACATGGCTGTGTAACTATGAGGAACGACTATGCGCAAAGAGGGCCATATCTGCTGTCAGTCTTACCATCAGACCCCTGTCAGAGCAAAGAGTGCTGCAGAGATACGACTGATGGTGCTTCTGGCTCAACAACAAGCCTGTCGTACTGCCACATAGCCCTGGCCTTTGCTTTTTAGCTATTAACCACGGGACCTTGCCATTGGCTCACAACCAAAAGGCTATGCCATTGGCTTGTAACCATGAGGCTGTGCCATTGGCTCAATCAAGGGGCTGTACTCTTGGCTCATAACCATGGCAACGCACAAGATCTAATAGGACACATCCAGGCTGTTTATGCACACCAGCCATCACTGCATCAAGAGGCCTCGCTTCGGAAAGATGGCTGCCCATGGGTGGTACACAGACAGGTAAAGACACCTGTTTCTGATGGAAGCAGCGATGACAGTGCAATTTAAGAATGTACGATCAAGCTCAGGCTCCGCCCGTCCCCCCCTTTCTTTGCCGCACCCCACCTCCAGCCTACATCACGGCCTGTCATCTGTAATTACAGTGATGACTGCTGCTGTCAATACATGGCTGTGAAGAGGGAGCATCCTTTACCACAGCAGTAGCAGACCGCTATAGCCTACCGACTCATGTCTAAAGTGAGAGCAGCAGTAGACAGTCAAGAGCAGTATACTAGCTGATACTGCAGCCTTGGAAAGCCCAAACCCAATCTTAAATGATCGAGCACAATCGATCCATAAAAATCCATTCATAATTATCCCCTATAATGAAGATGAATTTCACGAGAAACAATTACAGAAATAATGAATCTTACTGCCATGTTTTATGCCTCTTTCTCCTCAGTCACAGCAAATGGAGGAGGTGATTTTTTTGGGGGTTGGGAGCAGGGAAACGGTTGGGGGAAAGAAAAATAAATCAACCAATGGGTTTTCTTTGGGGGTTGGGTTACAACAAGAGGAATATTTAAGAAACCGTATGAAGAGTGAAACACACCGGTTAGTGACCGAAGGCCATTAAAGTACATCCAAAGAACCAACAACATAATAAACACACGAATGGGCCTTCTGGTCAATGACATCACTAGACAGATCAACATCAACTCACTCTAAGATGACATCATACCCCACCCAGCTTGCTATAACTATGTCTCACATTTGGGCTGTGTGAGCAAGGCCTTATCCGTGGCTCAGGCCACGCCCTGTTAAAAAGCAGACGGCCTCCATAGAACAACGGAAAGAGTAATGAATGTCACATGTAAGACAAGGCCATTAGACCTACTGACGCTTGTGTGCTTCTCACTAATTAATTGATCCCAAAACGTCATCTATACTGCAGCAGGAGGAAATTAATCAACCACAATACAGAGGCTTTGTCCATTTTCTCCCCCCCTTTCCATCGCTTAACGTCTCCCATTTTAATTGTCTTTCTCAAACGCCTAAGGTCTGAGCACCAGAGTGCAGAATGGACTTTGAAGGCACTTCTTCAGGATATCAGAGGACTTTTCCCAACCTATTTTCCCAAGCTGCTCATTTGCCTATCCACCACTGTCTTCCAAACAGGCTCCCTTGCAACGACTTTCTGACCGCAATGTGAACTTTTTTTTCGTGAGTAACCTCCATTTTCCATGTGATGCGTTTTCTGTAGCTTCTTTCGTCCAGGTGACATTTTTGGAGTTTTTTTTATTTGTTTTTATTCAGTAAAGCCTCCTGTTTTTACTTGACAAGCGGAGATCCCCTGAAGCCCAGATGAACAGGAAGGAGAAGGAGAGTGGAGGACACGACTCCGATTTAACACTTCAGTTCTGTTAACTCCAGCACATATGTGAGGGCCGCGACTGGGCCGGTAATGGCTTCTCTTGGCGTGTTGACACATTTTCCCTCTTTCATTTCACAGGCAATCACTCCCCCCCCCCCCCATCACATCAAACGTTAATGCTCCCCTTCAAATTCTTTTCCTTTCCGTCTGCCAACTTTGACATCACAGGAAATTACAGTGGAATTGGCAGCCCTTTTTTCTTTCAAGTTCATTCTGCTTACAAGCGAATGCCCCAGATCCCGCCATCAGTCTGCCTCACTTTTCTTTGTACCGATCATTTTATTTGTTCTTCTCCCACTGACGTGCACGTAGTCTTCTCGGTTTGACAAAGACGCCAGGCATTTATCTAAATGAAAGGAGCTCGGAAAATGTGGCGCGGAGGTGAGTTTTCAAACGTATTCCATGGTGATCGTCTTCACGCAAACTATGGCAAAGTAACATGGACCGGAGAGCCTGCTTTGAATGCTTTGAACGTGGTGGACACATTGGAAGGGCTGATTTTGGTAAGAGTATCTTGCAGTGGACTGAAGGTGATGCGCTAGATGCGCTGGATGTGATGGTTTTGGAAAGGCATCTTGCAGTGGGTTTGTGGACTGAAGACCATGCGTTGAATGCAGTGGACGAACGCATCGAATGTGTTAAATTAGTAAAAGTTCGGCAAAAGTGTGCGAAGGTGTGCGTTTGTGAAGCTGGACCAGAAAATGCATTTCCCGCTGTGGATCAGGACTGTCTCTCGGGCCCCTTGCAGGCACCCCAACCACCCCCCCCCAACCCCCCCCAACCCCAAGAGACAGACTGTGACGGAAAAACTGACTTTACTCCTGTGATGGATTCCCACAGCAAGACATGAAATCCCAGGGTTCAAGACCGTCAAACAGCCTCGGATTTCTAAGAGAGCCTCCGATCCTCCACGGTGATGCATAAATTCCCTTTGAGAGCAATTCCCTTCCCCCATCAACACTAACAGGAACCTCTGGAGTCGTGCGGATGGCATAGCCCTGGCTACACTCCTTATTTATGTATTTTTCTGTTCACTTTCAACATGACCGTATCCCATTAAACTAAGAACTGACCTGACTCTTTAAAGGACCAGAAAGGTATTCATCATAGACATCACATGTCTGTAGGTTCAGCCTTGTGCTAATGCTCTGACCTGTGTTCTATTCTAAACATTGAGTTGATAATAAATGCTTTTTCTTTCCGGCCGTGCACAGGCATGCCTTCGTCTATGCCAGGGACTGTCAGCACGAGGCCCCTCCCCCCTGTTGCCGGTCTGGAGAGTGGAGTCTGGGCAGCAGATGAGGGCGGCGGGGGTGGGGTGAGGCGGGTGAAGCCAGCGGATGCCCGTGACGTCAGCCCACGTCCCAGCGGGTGAACGTGCTCATCCGTGCCGCGCTTCGTGCCGCGCCTGAAGTACAGCGTATTACGGAACTGAACGGGGACGCTGTATAAAAACTGATGCCCATTGACAAACAGGCTGATGAATGGTTTGGTTTATGTTCCTGAGGCTCATGACACCGTTCGTGGTATCCGAGCACATTTAACGACAAAAAACACTCTTCCTTCTTATAAAGTCTTAATTTTTGGTTGGTTATTTTGCAGTTATACTGCGGTTCTTTGACTTTAATGTCAGAGAAAGATAATTACAATTGAAGCAGTCAGCTCCCCTGGCCATATCCAGTGATACCAACTCATTTCACTAATTATTTTTTTGTGGTTGCTCTGTGTGCATGTGGTCCATAGCTGCCCCCTTTGCAATCTGCCCAGATTTCAATACAGCAAAATAAGAGGAAGTAGATTTCCATCGGAGTGCATCTTACTCAATTACTACAATATCTCTGTCATAATAGTGCTGGGATGTTTCTGTCTGTCATAAAAGTGATGGATGGGGATGAGTCCTTGTGGTAACATGGACAAGACAGGATGCAAGATGCAGGTCTAGACAAGATGCAATATGGTGCACAAAAAGGGCAAAGCTTTATTGAGTGCCAGATAAAAACAACAAACAAACAAATAAAACCTCTTAAAAAAAGATTTTACAAATTTTACACGGGTACTTTGCTCCCACAAGCATTAGACACAGTCTTATAAGTGTTATCACTCCAAAGCACACAGTGGCTCCACATGGCTATACCAGTCAACTGTACACCCCAGTGAAGTAGAGAATCCATAAATGCTGATTTCACACCTCATTTATTTAGTAGCTTAGCCCCTCGCCCTGGGTGCAACAACCTTCACTTAAAACAGTCATATATAAGCAACATGACAAACATAATTAAATTCTAAACATACATAGTTAAATTCAAGAGTATTGGGACAGTTGTGTCAAATTAGTATTTTCAAATCGAACGATGACAATGACAAAATTCACAATGTCTGCATTTATTTCACGTGGCTTTTCAAACAGACATTGAACAATATTACAACAACAACATTCAACAGTCCTCCTATTCCGAGCCAGAATAAGTATTGGGGCAAATGACCGTCAGCTGTTTCAAATGTCACTGGTTTGCCATTACTGTAATTATTTATAAATGGAAAGCTGAGAGTGTCAGGGCATAGGTTATATCCTCTGGAAGCATGTGTAAAGTCTACTTTATAAGCTAAAGGATACAAGACAACTGAGGGCCAAAGAACTAAGTTTGAAAGAAAATAAAAAATCTATTTCAGCCGTTGCAGAATATTTGTGCACTCCAAAACCAACAGCGTGGAATGTCCTAAAGAAGAAACTATCTACTAACTACTATCTACTGACCGGTGATCAGGCCGTCCACGGAAGACACCAGAAAGTGATGACAGAAAAATAAATCCTAAATTGTCAGCTCGGGTAAGTGCTAATGATCTTCATACATTGGGAGTGAAAGTGTCACAGGAAACTGTGCGCAGAAGACCGAGAGAGGCAACTCACGGAAGCTACACTTCCATATTAACCTCTCATCAGCGCCAAGAACAGAAAGGTGACATTGGAATTTACACAAAAAAAAAAAAAAAAAAAAAAACACAAAGATGAGCCTAATGAGTTTTGGTAACAAGTCTTATGGACAGATGAGACAAAGATAAACCTTTACCAGAGTGATGGAAAGGTCAAAGTGTGGAGAAGGAGAGGGACTGTTCTGGACCCGCGGAATAACTACTTCCTCCTTCAAGCATGTCGGAGGCAGTGTGATGCTTGAGCCTGTATGGCTGCATCTGGAACCGATTCGATGGTCTTTATCGATGATTTATTATTATTTATTTATTGATAACCGGTGATGGTTGCAACAGAATGACAGCTGAAGTGTACAGAAACATATTGCGCACCAATATTCAGAGAAATTCCACCAAACTCATTGGACAGACGTTTATCATGCAGCGAGAAAACAACCCGAAACGCGCAGCAAACTTAACCAAGGAGCTCATTAGGAAGAAAAGGAGGAAGTGTCTGACGTGGCCCAGTCAGTCAGCAGATTTAAACCCCATTGAACATGCTTTTTACTCGATATTGACCTTGTGAGTCCTTAAATTTGTCAAAACTTACTTTGTCCCAATACTTATGCTGATTTTAAATAGGGGGACTTGACTCATAGAATGGCATGGTTGTAGCATACAGACGTTAAACATCCGTTTAAAAAAACCACATGCAATAAATGCAAACATTGTGAATTTTGCTTCACAGTGATTGTTTGATTTGAAAATACAAATGTGATTAGTACAGCGGAAGAACAACTATTTGCATTTAACTTTATTTACATATATACATACATACATACACACACATACTGTACATACATACATATTTTCATTGTAATTTCATGCATCCGGCATCAATACACACCCAGTATGTTAACATAACAATATTAACATTTAAATTTCTCCATCTGAAAGAGCTGCACACATGTTGTAGATGTGCACAGCGCGCTCCCTTCCTAAAGAGGTTCCTGCACTCCTTTTTGCCCCCTTCGGTTCACAGTTGCCCCGGATATAAAACTCACAAACAACCGCTAAGTTCGGACCATTACCCTCTCACTGTGACATTAATCATTCGGTCACGGTCCAAAACGGCTGATAAATCTAATTTTGGACATCCGCATGTGGTCATCTGTTCACACACAACTTCTAATTCTATGTATCTAATTGTTGGACTTGGCATTCCTTCTAAACTGATGACTAGCTCTGCAACAGGGTATCTTGGGACTCTTGCATGCTTATTATGGAATATTATTTGTCCATAGATTATTTGTCAAATAATTAGAAGATTCATACTGGAATGTTTACATTCAAATGTGATACTAGTAGAACCCACAAAGACTGCCTTGAGATCAAATTAGGACAGACCTAGTCCATATCGAATCAAGTCAAAAAGTCAAATATATGTTGCATAAACAATGGACAATGTGAACTACATGTTTCACACCATAATTGCACCCAGTCTGGAACAGACCTGATATTCAGTATTAAGGGCTATGGAACAAGCTAATATTCAATTTGAGAAAGAGGATAAATAATTAAATTGCTTTAAAATGATAAAACAAAGTTATTTTCTTCCCTTCTTTAAGAAGACATGACGGATCACAGCATCCGTTAGAATCTGAAACAGTGCCCCCGGCTTATGCTGCCGTTGTGCGCACGCACGTTCCCGTAATCACACAATCCCACCTCTCCCTCTCCCTAACCGTCTGGGCACCGGTACGGTGGCTCGTCCAGGATCCTGGCATCTGACACAGCCTGGCGGCGAGAGGGTTTATGGGAGCAATGTCAGCCGCCTCTCTCTGGAGATGCATTAAGCTAAAACCAACAGCCCAGGCTAAATATAGCACCTGTGGCAGAAGGGCAGTTTACAACCAAAATAGCAAAGAGTGCCATTTTGGCAACAAATCTGGGAGTTTCACAGCATTCCAGCCTGAATTTTGTCCCAAATATCAAGCCTCAGAAAAAAAAAAATCCATCCTCTGTAAACATGCATTGGGTTGTGTCTAAATCTGGCTGCTCTCTGGTGCTGAACTCCCGTCGTTTGAAACTGCATCCCACGTGGCTCTCGTGGATTCTTGGCGGATAAATATTTACCGATGAGAGAAAGGCAAACATCGCGTCTAATAAAACTGAAAGCGTCAAAAAAAGTGAATTCTGGCTCTGGTCTTCTGGGAGCTCGTTGATAAACTCGAGTGACACTCCCAGATGCGAGAGACGGAAATGGGAACCTTACTTCTCGGCACTCTGGCTAAAAACACAACCCTGTCCAGTGCAAACTCAAGATTCTTCCAAGGGAAAAAAAAATCCCTTCAGTAAAAATCCCTCACTTACAATTAATCTTGTAAAGAACAGAGATTA
Source organism: Ilyophis sp. 1 JC-2022 (assembly GCA_022702515.1). NCBI lineage: Eukaryota > Metazoa > Chordata > Actinopteri > Anguilliformes > Synaphobranchidae > Ilyophis > Ilyophis sp. 1 JC-2022. The sequence continues at coordinate 28,050,683 of CM040406.1, read as the reverse complement.
TCAGATATATTACCAGTTGTAAACCACATACAATGTGTCATATTGAATATTTGGCAAACACTGACTGACACTTAACAAAACTATATATAATTAGCAAATTACATTTTTTTTTACATTTTAATAATGATACAACTGTTCTGGTTGGACACAAACCAGTTCCTATACATTGGCCAGGGAGAAGGTAAACAAGATAAGAGAGAAGGACAGAGATAAAGAGCGTGACATACCTGCTGCATTCCGCCCATCCCCATCTGGCCCCGCCCCTGCGTGCTCATTGGATATCGATGAGGGGCTGGTGATCCGTACGGCTGACTGGAATAAGGCCCGCCCTGCTGCTGGGCATAGGGGCTGTTGCCCATCCCGTAGAGCTGGGAGCGCTTCATGGCCATGAACTCCATGGACCCCACCTGAGAGAGGCACATGAAGCAGCGCTGTTAAAACACTGCAGGGGGCGCTGTTACCCAGTCACACAGGTCTCATCGTGAACAAAGGCAGAAAAACAAGGCTAACAGAACAGCCCTATCACAGTTGTTTCTCAGTTTCTTCCTGTGAGCTGGCAGTAAATTCATGGGTGTCACGAGGTAATGCGAGCCCATCAACAGAAATAGAGAAACAAGGGACTAGGGAGCAGACTGCATGGAGGCTGATGTTGCCGCTGGATGATTTATGAGGTTTGTCTGGGGTGTCATTTCCAGTCAGACTAGGCCTCTGCGCCCTGTCACCCAAACACCCGCTAAGACGCCTCAATATTCACCTCAATAACATACCAACTTACACAGACAGCAATGCTCATTTTCAACAAGGAGTGTTCCTATATTTATGAATTGCATTCAAATGGAACAATGGCGATCGAATACACACACAAAGACACACACACACACACACACACACACACACACACAAACACTAACACGCACACAGGACCTACAACTGGGCTGAAGTCTCACCATGCTTTATGAATACAGGAGACCTCACCATCTGCCAGAAGGCCTTTTGAATACAGTGGAACTCACCATTCACAGACTTCTTAGGGATTCATGGTTTTTCATATTTACATTATAAGCAGTATTCCCTTTTCACGGCCAATTATCATGTGAATATACATTCGTTATTTTTTTCTTTTTGGTATCATCACATATACACAATATTTACATATTTATTGCATCATTACATTATTTGCACGGCTAAAATGTAGTTCTGTGTCATTTGCAAATCCCCCTTAGTGCAAAAAGCTTTCGTTCATGTACAGTACAGCATTGTTATATTTTCAGGTTCGCAAGAACCAGTAGCTTCCTACACACCATGCACCAGAAACTGTGTCCTGGACTGACCATTCCACCTCCCTCCCGACAGTGCTCCGCACCGTCCTTTAACTGGACGAACCTCCGGCTAGTCATACAGGAGGCAGAGCCTGAGGATCTCTATAGACTACAACTCCATAGTCCACAGGTAGAAAGCCGTTTCTACTGACATCACACCCCATCACTTAAATGTAGGAAATGTAGGATTCGTTATTTCGGTTTCTCACCATTCAGCAGAGAATTATTCATACAAACTAACCCCAGAGGGACATTCTAGGACAAAAATAATCCACCACAATTAAACAGAACAACATGTTTTACATCGGCAACTGCCTACTGAGCAACTGCTGCTCAACGCAATACACTTGTATCTCTGTATAGTACATGCCCCTATCAAGGACCATAGATATTTAATCATTTCCCCACCTCGCATGTACTCAAATGAGTGCGCATACATTCACATGTAAGCACGCAGGATCTACATCCGTGAGGTTTCCGAGCAAGAAATCCGCCAAGCATGTTAATAATTCAGTTTATGAGAAAATCTCATGTAACACACTCCTGTAAAAAAAAAAAAAAGCTTAAAAGAGCAAGAGGAAATTAGTTCCAGGTAGCAGTTAAAAGGATTTTTTTTTAAAAATATTTCCGTTTTAGCGCATGTTTTCAATTGGCCCAGACAGTTTTTGTGTGTGATGAAAGATATACCTATTACATATTCAGAGACGTTTCTGATAACATGCTGACTTTACAATGGCAGGTATAGGGAATTCTGGGATTTGTGGTATCATAGCTGTATAAACACAGTTCAAGCATACAGTGAAGTTACGCCTCTTGAGATAATTACGTACATTACTTGATTATTCTTCACAAAATTATGTTTAATATTATTTTCGGTTGGAAGTATTTCCAACCTCAGTTTGGAATGAATGCAACCTGAGGCAGCTGCACTCAAGGATAGAAGTACCGGCATGATATAAAAACTTATATTTATGGGTATAGTTGTAAACGTAGACGATAAAATTAATCTGTCCATGTGTGCAGCCTCTGGAAACATCACCGTACAAGCTGCTTTGGAGTTACTTAAAATGTATTTTCTTATTTTAGACCATAAACCCCTGGATTTTTCTATAATAATAAAAAAAACTTCAGAAAGCAAACGATCACTTTAAAATCAAGGAATAACTCAACAACAGTTAAGATGTCGTTTTGACGTAATTTTGTACCTTCAATGTGGCCTCAATCCTTTTCCATTTTATACAAGGCGTTTTCATAAGGCTGTTAATGGAAAATAATTCCTAATGAATACTTAACCTGTACATTATGATCAATTGAGTTTATAGATTAAATGAAATAGTGTCACAAAAGTCTTCTACTGCTTCTATTGTGAACTTCCCACTGCCTTGAGCTACACAGCTCAACTGACACTATGCAATGTGTGTGTGTGTGTGTGTGTGTGTGTGTGTGTGTGTGTGTGCCTGTGTGTGTGTGTAGGTATGCATATGTGAATTATCTCAGAAAATCTGTTGTAAGAAATGTCTGTATATGTGTTTTTTCAACGAAAAGGACTTGCTCTGCTGACTGGCCAGAGCTCAGATGGGAGGGTAGTCAACCCTACACTTGGCTGTGGGTACACTGAGAATGACTGATCCTGGTCCACTGTTAAATGCCCTATGTCCGCCCTGGCCTTACTTTACCCTTATGAACCCTTATGACTGCTGTCGAAAGCCTACCAGAGGCAGGTTCGACAGTCTCACACAGTCCTCACAGATAGACACATCCATAATGGGATAACTGTGACCATAATTAAATTAAACAGGGTTACTGTCACTAACTTTAACATGACTACAATGGGAAATCACAGATTATGTTAAAGTAAAAAAATAAATAAATAAATCACATTGGCCTGTAAATATACGTTACCTTATGCTCAGCCTGTGCTTGACCCAGATGGAGTGAGCATTAAGTATGACACACTTTAACCACGAGCCATCCAGCTGTATTAAAACGGACCCCGGCGTGTGCGCTAAACCGCCTCACTGAGCTCTCATTATAAACTGGTAGAAAAGTGAAGGTTATGTCTGAAAGTCTCAAGGCGCACTCCTGTAATTATGTCAACTTTTACTTTATTAAAGAATAGCCAGTGCAGCCATATGCTCATCGTTTTTCAGAATCATAAAATAGCGGCACACCATAAAGTTGTAGACGGAAGTTCCTTTATGCGTTACAGGGAAGACGGCCCCACAGTCGAGTGAAAGACAACATTCTCTCCACTTGTCCTTGCAGAAGGTTGTTTCTTTTAGTGCTATCCCTCTCTCCGCCTCTTTGAGTCTCTCTCCCTCTCTTACGGACTCTTTCTCTTTCAGTCTCATTTTCCACTGCGTGAATGTAGGAGTGCTCTCAGTGCATAGTGTCAATGTCAGTGTCAGCAGCCCCATTCTGTGTAGTAAGCGAGGGGGAACAGTGGTGCTTACGATTATGCTTATACTCACGCTAATGCTTATGCTCACGCTTATACTAACGCTTGCGCTCACTGAAGTGCAGTAACTCAAGCAGCAACAGGAGAGGAAGCGGCAGCGACTAATCGAAGGCCATTTTTCCTCTTTTCTTTCTGCCAGAAAAAAACAAAACACCCCTATTAAATATGCATTCAATTTTACTTATTCTGGGAAATTGCCCTTTTTAACAGACTTCCCCCTCAACTTGGTAGTTTTTACGACGCCGGTAACCAGAAACGAAGCCATATTTTTCAGTGTTACTTATAAATTAACAATGGCTATTTACTGCAATGAATTGCAAAATATGAAATATGTATGCTCGTTAATAAGGAAGAGTATTAACGCAAAGCATCCCTCTGGGCTCAGAGAGCCTCCTCGCCATCCGTCAGCCTTTCCCATAATGCAACAGGAGTAGCTGGCCTGCTTACCTGGTTTCTGCTTAATTCCTCATTCAGTGTTGAGAGAAAAGAGAAGGAGATCCTCCATCCCAATGACTGAACCCACAGCAGGATAGCATGTTTAAACAGGGCACATAGAGCCACCAGCAGCCAGGGCCACCGGTTTCAGTCCATACAGCTTTCCACCGCTTACTGATTCGCAGGTAAGAGATATCGCTTCACTGTTTTTAACGTGCAATTTATCTTTTTTTTTTTTTTTTTTTAAACAGTTCCCCTGACCTTCTATCCTTCAGAAATGATTAGATCCTCATTAAGAAATCACCTGAAACGAAATTAAGCCGAGCAATCGATTATATTATTAGGCCGTCTGTTGGCTCAGCAGGAAATTTTCGAAGTTAATTAGAAAAAATAGATTATCATTAAAAAAAAAATTCTCCCCCCCCACTAATACACTGTCAATTATTCACACACACACACAGACAAACCCAAAAACACACACAGATGAGATAAATTAAGTGAGCGGATGAGCGTCATGGACGAGAGAGAGAAAGGAAGAGAGGGATAGAGAGAGAAGAAGAGAGAAGCAGACATTGGGGGGGGGTTATTGTTGTTGTAATGCCTGTGCTCCAGGTAAAATGAGTCTCTTGACCTTGACCCCCCATGTAATAGGCTTCGTTTGACCTTGTGACCCTGCCAGGCCATGGTCCAGAAACGCACCGGGGTCAGACTCGCTGTCCAGCATTTCCAATCTTGCAGGATCTCAGTTTCAATCAGGGAATGGATAGTGGACATGTGGGACCAGCGGCGCAATCAACAAGCCTACGTGCACTCAACTCATAGTGTAGAAACGGCTTACCTGTGTGCAGTCAGCTCATAGCGCAGAAACGGTTTACCCGTGTGCACTCAGCTCACGGTGTAGGAACGATATACCTATGTGTCATCGACTTGTTGGAGGGTTTAATCTGTGTGCAGTCAAAATTTTTGTTGTGTTTGTGTTGATTTGTGTTTGTCTTATTGTGTTGAATAGGGATTTGCATTTCTACTGCGCTCATAATGATAGGTGGCCCTCCTAAGTACATTTTTAATTGTTATTTTAATAGTTGAATTTAATTATTTATTTATTTTACATTTTAAAACACTCATAATTGTTGTTTATTAAAATAAATTCTAATCAGTTTGCTGTGTATTAAAACAATGGAGGCGGGTACTGAATATAAAAATCTGTAGCTGGACCAAACAGCATGTTTCTCCAATGCTTTGTTTCAGTATCACCATATTTAGTGGTTGCAGTAAATGTAGACGTTTGGGCCCGACTACTCCAAACTTGTTTCCTCATATTCATGGCCCTGCAGCTTAAAGAGATGTTGGGGTTTGCTCTATTATTGTTCTATTATTTTAGTTTTAGCACATGCTTTTCGCCTGGCCAGTTCAGACAGGGCAAAGTCCTGTGTTGTTAGTCTGTTTGACACTGAAGCATTACCCAAGTTTCACATCTGAACAGTCCTTAAAAGGATAACTCACGTTCAGGGTTTTTTTTTCTTTCTACTACTACAGTATTTTTGATACTACTTTAATACCAAAAGTGTATGTTTTTATTAGCCCAGTTTTGTACAATGGATGATAGTTTAAATATTCAGTGAAGTGTCTTAGAAGAACATGCTGGTTTTATAAAAACAGGTATAGGGCAGAGAGTGTATGGTATAATGCAAGAAAATACACTTAAAGCAACTCCAAAACATTATACATTACAGCCTACCTTTCGGATGCATGTATGTATATTATCTGCTTATTCATTACATTTAATATTATTATGTTATGATACATTTAGCAGTCATCTTATGCATTAGTAGGTTGCACAAGTGTATACTAAAAAACTAAAATTCAGTGGATTTAACTTCACCCTGTTTTTAATGAAAGAGATCTATTTCTCTTAAAGCGCACAGTATAGCCTATTATTGGGAATGTGGGAACTATGTGGGCAAACTGAAACACACACAATAAATGAGGTAATATTAAAAAAACAGAAAGTAACTAGCCTATCTCTTTAAGGACAGTTCAGCTGCTTAGACTTGGGTAATTCTTCAATCTAAATTAACAACAGAGGACTTTCCCCTGTAAGGACTGGCCACAGTCCTGGTCTAGTTAACTAACAGTTATTAATTACAGGAGTGTCATTAACAGCTTGTGATATGATAAATAACTTTGTGTTCATCAGGCCCTGTCCTCAGGTAAACACAAACTCAACAGCCAGAAAATCCCAGAATGGACCCAAATAGCAAAAGACTCATTGCAGTGGTACTGATGTTGTCTATCTATCAATGAGTCTGCAGAGACCGCCATCTGCCAACATGCAAACAACTGGCCTGCTACCGCTAGCCAACGCCGCCGAAGCTCACGCAGCAACAAGGCTGGAGGACATCTGGTGCAGACCGCAGACTGACCCACTTCTGTTAACGCAGTCACGACAGCATTGTAGACAGAACCCCTACTGCAGACAGAACCCCCACTGCAGACAGAACCACGACTGCAGACAGAACCCCCACTGCAGACAGAACCACGACTGCAGACCGAACCCCCCACTGCAGACAGAACCCCAACTGCAGACAGAACCCCAACTGCAGACAGAACCACGACTGCAGACCGAACCCCCCACTGCAGACAGAACCCCAACTGCAGACAGAACCCCCACTGCAGACAGAACCCCAACTGCAGCCCGAACCCCAACTGCAGACAGAACCTCTACTGTAGACAGAACCCTTCACTGCAGACAGAACCCCCCACTGCAGACAGAACCCTCCACTGCAGACAGAACCCCGCACTGTAGATAAAACCTCTACTGCAGACAGAACCCTCCACTGAAGACAGAAGCTCTACTGCAGACAAAACCCCCCACTGTAGACAAAACCCTCCACTGCAGCCAGAACCCCCCCCCCCCACTGCAGCCAGAACCCCAGCAGTGGACAGCTGACACGTGATGCATTCCGACCACGCGATGCAACCTGACGAAGAGTGCTACACGTTAGTACATAATACAATTTTACCTGCTGCCTCCGCTCAGTGCCACAGTAAAACATGCTATTATTTCCTCCATTTTAGAGCAACTTTGATCAATTTATTTTTCTTCCCTCATAACCCCCCAAGGGAGCAGGGACACAGTAAAAACAAGACATGTCCCCTTTCCTGGCTTACTTTAGGTCTCAAATGCGACACTATTTTTAACCAAAACTTCGCAATTCATTATTTCGAGACGTTAAAGTGTCTCCCACAAACACCAGCTGCAGGCAGCTCTGCTCAGATATGAGCCGCTGTCGCACATGCTTGATGAAATACAACCGAATGGCCCTTCCACCTTTTTTAAGCCTTGACCGTGTGATTTTGGTTTCCAGCCCTCACTTCCACTCTCCCTGGCATGCGATGGATATCGCAGCAACTGTCACGCCGGGACGTGTTTTCACCAGTCTCCTGGGCATGCGATCGGTGCGGCGGGAGGGATGTTGATGGATGTCTGCGCCGTGACGGCCGCACTCTGATTGGCTGACAGCGACGCGTATCTCTTCTCCGCGTCACGCTCCATGTGAGCACACCCCCCCCTCCTCCCCCCCGGCCTATGCCACCCGCTTACTGTGTTTATTTAAATATGTGATATGTAAGCAGTCAGAAAATAAGTGCCATAATGCTATGGAAAAATGACACGGGGACAGGTCATTATGCATAACACGCTCCAAAGCCGAGACCGGCTGCTCGGTCGCAGCGAATGTGCCCAGAAGCTGAGCAGCACAAGGAATAGCAGCAGGGTGTAGGCCTTGGCATCACATACAGATACAGCCATGAGCACAAAAGAAACCGCCATGTAAACTATACACATCAGACTCCATTCTGGTTCTTTCAATCACACTTAACGGAACAAAAAAAATTACTTCATTATTTAATGTAAATTTAAAATGTATTTTTATTATAAGCACACACACATTATACAGGGCTAGACTCTTGAGTATTTTCATTAAACTCATTTACATTTACACAACAGATCCCTCCCTGTTCATATTAGCCTACTCATAATTTATTGTTTCACACGACAGAATTAACTGTCAATAACAAGCTGAGCTGATCATCCCGTTCAGAAATTAGCCGAACACTTTTCAAAATGGCTCATCCCACATATGGAGGAATTACTTGCTCACTGCCAACAGTCTTCTCATCAACTTTATCATTTTTATAACTATTCTCTGGACTGACAGACAGCTTCATTATTCTCCATGAGAAATTCCCTAAGGAGTCCTATGCTTTCAATTTCACTGATGGGTTCCTGAAAAAAGGATAATCCAACTGACCCTGTTAAACTCCACTAGAAGACTGTCACAAAACACAAAATACATGGCACATTCAAGCACAATGTGACCGCAAAATTTTATTCCTGCATTCCAAACGAAATGACAGACTAATTTTAAATATCTTAAATTACACTTCACACAGAAATAGGATGTGATTTTTTAAACTGAAAAACAACAAGATAAAATAACTGAAATGGTGAACACATATAGGGCTCTATCTTGACGAACTTAGCGCATGGTATAAAACACATGGCACAAGTGCTTTTAAGGTGTGTCCAGCTCCACTCTTGCTAGTTAGAGGGTGCATATTTTGAGCACATAGTAAGGCGCAAGGTTCAAATGGGCTGAACCTAGCCTCTTCGATAATTATAGGTGTGTCTCGGGCGTAAACTAATTAACCAATCAGAGTGTCATCTCCCATTCTCTTTAAAAGCCAACTGGGTTTGCACATTGCCGGATTGCTAATATAATGGCGGATTTAATAAGACTGAAAAAAAGAGCGATTTAGCCTACAGCTGGCAAAACAGACCAGCTTGTGCGCAAGGTTAAAGTGTGCGAGCAAATAATAGCCTATATGGATTAATATTATTCGGACTAACCATTATGACATGTTTTGATATACACAATAATAATCTTAAACATTAGGGTTTAATACCGAAACGGGTTCCCGACCAAACTATTTCCCGTTTCCCAGAAATATAATAACGGAAAAAGAGAAAAATATTTTCCATTGTGTCCAGCTCAGCTGCCAGGATATGATAGAAGTTTGTTCAAATCTGGCGGGATGAAAGCAACTTAAGGCGGCATTCCCCTTCGCTGAGGAACAGGCATGTGGTCTTTGACCGATGGACCCTATTTTTATTCTTATGCATTTTTTTATATAGCCTGCACAATAATAAAATTATCCTGGCCACACCTCTTCTAAAAGCCAACCCACCCAGTTCACTTGCTATGGATGCAAGTTCACTTGTAACTTAAACAACGTGAGCGCTGGATCCTAAAATTACATCTGCGCTGGTCTGAAACTAGCAAAGACACTTGCTTTTGGGTTCCCGCCGCTTTGCACCGGGTGTAAGATACAGCCCATAGAGAATTAGGCTATATCTTTAATGCCATGTGACAAAAATGATTTATCAAAATGTGTCACATCAAACGAGTTAAAAATGGAAATCAGCTCAGAGATACAGAAGCACTTTAAAAACCAAAGCATGTCGTAACTGTTCCACAATACCACCAGAGCCTTTGGTACCGTCGTATCGATTATGGTAATGTGATCTACAAAACAGCAAACAAACCTGCTCTGACCTACAGCTGACATTATAGTAACCTTTACATGTTTATCCTACAGACCCAAAGATGTTCATCAAAAAGACAAAGCCAGCATCACAAACACAGTAAACTGCTTATATGCCTCACACAATCACTGACCCCTCACAAAAACACACCCTTTTGTTTCTGGAACAGGTGAAATTACCGAACCTAAATTTGTACATATAATTCATTTCTGCAGTTACACATTTTCACTTCTAAATCTAAGCTTAAAGATGTTCAGGCATCTTCCCTATAGCAGTTTACACAGTAAACAGAACTCAACATTAACAGTAGTCCAGTAGACCTGGGCTTCCGATCCATCAAAAATGAACACTTTTCGCTAATTTTTTGGTTCCTAATTGCCTGGTTGGGCTACCACTCCATTACTTTTTTTTTCTTCTTTTTTTTTTTCTTTTTTTCTTTTTAGCATGGTCATAAATATACATAAAGAATGGAACTGAAGACTTCAGTTAGAAAAGGTATTTAATTGCATGCCTACCATCATTTGATAGATCAGCTAATCGTAGCTAGCTTGATAGTTAGCTATGTTGGTGCGAAGAACTAAGCTGAAATGGAACCTAAATGTGAGAAACCACAATGCCATAGCCTAATTGTAGTCATTAACAATCACCTTACCTTGTTCAAACGAGTGCATGCTGACAAAACAAACAGTTTGGCTGTCCCCGTTTAACCTGTCTGTGGATTTTTCCATGTCAATTTCACCTTCATCTCTGGTTCATTCGTTGCCATTTTTTGTTACTGTTCTAAAGGACACATCAGCAGGGAAACACGCATGACCTTCTTTTTACAGGAATAAAGACGGAAGTATGACGGGGTCTGAGAAATCTATTTGCAGCACTACCAGTTGTACTGTCAGATAAAAATGAAATGATTCAGTGCAGGGTTTCTAATCCCTTCACGTGTAGTTACAATTTCCGCTATGATTGGGTCAATGAGATCAATTTGCACTGTCAGTCTACTACTGTCTCCTGTCAGTAAACAATTTATTTGCAGCTAATCTATCTGTGTTGTTGTTGCTCGTTTTATAATACATACCCAAATTGACCGACAAGGTTTTTGGGCAACCATTTTTCAAAATAAGCATCGGGCCCTGCAGAACATCAGTCAATCTACCTTCAACATTTGGGACAATTATGATTGGATATAGCCATAATATTGCCACCCACACCTAAAAATGGCACAACTAAAAATGCAATAAAATGGCTATATATATCTAAGTCCCTCATGGGTTTTTGCCTCTCCCTGAACTCTGTAATGCTAAGTATTTTCCTTTTGTCTTTTAAATTGCACAAATAAATTAAACTACCACAGTGCAATAATAAACTATTGATACACAGTTGGTAATGGACATGTGTAATTTGATGCAATTACAATACAACAGATGATACATAGCTGGGGCCAGAGGTCTTAGGGATGATGGAACGTTAAGATGGTTTTCGTATCTAAGCTCACATAAATATTCATGCATAACCGAGACATGCTCCAGGGGCTTTTTCAGGTCACGGTCTTAAAATCGTCACACGCATCCATATTGTCGAATGTCCTCATTTCCACCGTTCTAAGTTCTGTTCCAGCTGAGTTCTTAATTACCAAATTGCAGGTTTAATTAAAGTAAATGACACGCCTTTGTACCAGGGATGACCGGTTACACGCCATCAGAGCCGCTGTGGACTCCGCTCCCAATTCGGCTTTTATCCGTCTCCCTAAATCATCCCCGGACACCTCAGCACATGGTCACTTTCCCTAATTAAGGTTGGCGGGTCTGTCAATTACGTAATTAGGGGCATTGGACAGCCCAGATCCCAGGATGCGTTCTGGATCGCTCAGTGACCAGAGAGGCCAGGCCTGCTGCACATGATTCGAGTGACTGAGGTGGATATTATAAAAGGTGCGAGCAGTGAAACTGTTGGACGCTGCAAAAGGCCAGATAACGACCGAATGTCGGGAATGAAAGCAGAGCACATTGTGCAGCCCACTCCACATCGCAAACGAGGAAAAATAATTAGGCAGCGATGTTCCTCTTTGAAAAAAACTCTAACCAACAAAAAATCTCGACAAGTCTAAACACAACAGAACACAAGGGAGGAAAATGATAAAATCCATATTCGCAGGCGATTCAAAGAGAATGTAGGTCAAGCTTCTCCGAGCTCCTGAAGTGTTGGTAAAGTGCAGGTAGTACCAAGCGGGCATGGCATCATCTGACTAGCTCCCTCTGGGCATCGGCGCACCATGAGAAACCCCACCCCCCCACAAATAATCCCTAATAATAATCTATCATAAACCATCACAGATACAGATACAGGTCAGCTTCAAGCAAACACACAGCTTTCCTCTCTTACCCAGGAGAGTCACGTCCGTTTCCACAGCCGCCGGGCTACTGGCGGCAGGGAGGAATACCCATGGGAGGAAGGGAGGGAGGGAGAAAGTGAGTGAGAGAGAGCAAGAGAGAGAGAGAGAGAGAGAGGAATCCCCTGTTCCCTCACTCCCAGCAGCACGTGGCTAATTTCCATATGTGAAGGTCATTGCTCTGCTGCCACAGGGGTGAAGAAAAGGAGGGGAGATTGCTACACACGGACAAACCCACACAAGCGCACCAAATCACCAACACCACAATGGCACACCACACTGATGCCTCACAGCACGCTACAGCCAACAAATCACAACACTGCGTACTATAACCACCCAGCACTGAAAATAACCGCCACAGAGAATAGCCAGCACAAGAAATAACCCGCACGGAGAATACCCAGAGAAGAGAATAAACAGCATGGAGAATAGCCAACCCAGAGGTCAAAACACTTCAGTAAAGGCAGCCTCGGGATCATTTACTAACTCCTCTCCGCCGTCCTGCAGAAACTGCTTATTTTACGTAACTCCAAAATCTCTCTTTCTGCAGGAATACCGCCTACAAGGTTTCACTTCACACCTCAGTACCAGCACTGTAAAATGTGTGTGCCATTGCCTCTGGCAGAATGTACCACCCTCATAGGGATAACTTATTGCAAGTCTTGTGTCGCAATCCAGGAGAACCAATCTCGCAATAACCAAACACCAGTACAAACAAAACTAAATCTTTCTGCAGAAACAAATCATGTTATTTGCATACCGTCAAAGTACACAGATACAAATTATTATTATTATTTCACAATTATTTTTTTCAGCAGCCTTCAGAATCAAGCTCATCGACAATACATGAGACTGCAATAAATGAATTAACATTTTGTAATTAACCTTTGGAAGAGCAGAAGAGACATTCCCAATAGTATGAGCCAGTGCAATTCTCTGTTATGGACATATTGTATAATGGCTCAGTACCATCGTGGCACAACACGCTGTATCATATTTCAGCCTCTAGACAGCCTTATGAAATGAGCAAATACCATGCAACCTGTCTCCTGCTGTCTGAACAAGGTTAAAGACAGGACGGATCCACGAGGGCATTTATTTATTTAACGTGGGATTGTATTAGTACTGGGCATGTTTTCTTTATCACATGCAGCACAGAAATGAAAAAGCTGGAACAGCCTTTCAACAGGAGACACAAACTTTAATGGAAGCCATCTCCGCGTCTGCTTCTCTACGTGAAGAAAGTAAGCAAGGAGTGAGAGAGGGAGAGAAAGACGAGAGCCAGTGAAAAAAAGAAAGGCACGGAGAGACAGAAAAATGGTGGAGAAAGAGTGATAAGGAGAAGGGAGAGACGAAAAGGAGCAGAGAAGCATATTGTCCTCTGCGCCTGCAAACAGACGCAGCAGGAACAGGAAATGGACTGACAGGAGGAAATTCTGACAACAGGTGAGGGGCGCCAGTCCATGTAGGCTACACATAATCTCCACTCTGCTACAGTGGGCTGAGCCAATGCATCGTATGGTCCCTCCACAATAAAAATACATGGAATCAGCCAATCCCTGTCCCCTTTGGTCCATGGTATGGGCGTCGAGTGGAGACACTGAAAACAAATCTCCTTAGGATCTGTCCGCATTGCCTACAGATTACCATCATATACCGGTTCCGGTTTCCTTTATATGAATTTCACTTACTGCTGTTCTCCAAACTGAGGGGTAAAAAGACAAACAAACAAAAAATAGTCAAATAAAACAGAAATTCTTGAACAGAAAAGTGATTATCTGACGCTGTGCTGCCCCTTAGGGCAGGCTGCGGTTTCATTGCGAGAGGCACTCTAAAACACACGGGCTAAATCACAGTGGCAATAAAATGTATTTCTCTTGGACATCCACCAAAAGCTACACAGAGAGTGAGTAATAGGTAATGCAGTGTTTTATGTCATTTTACACGTGTCCGCACACATTTTTCAGTCCCCTCAAAACAATGTACAGACGCTGCCGAGGAAATGATAAATGACAGATTTCTAATGAAATCACTTGCCCTCACAAAATTTAAATACGGACGGAGCCGTACATCCGTTTGTTTAAGATGTCACAAATGTTTACTCTGAGCAGGTTCCAAAGTCAAATGACCGAAACTGAAATGTCCTTTTTACGGATTAAAAAATACAAAATACAAAATACAATTTGGGAAAATAATTCGATCAGACAGTGCGCATACAAAATCCTGCAAATAGCCACTAAAATGTCCACAAAAATGCATTATATATTTAGCCTTTGTGATGGGCGTACACATTTACACCAACTGAACGAATAGAGACACGCCATTCACACTGGTTCATGAAACACCATGGTTAACTTTCATTCACTAACATGGTTCCATTTCAAACTGATTGACTCCATTAACACTGAATCTTTTCTACAGTCAGTATACAGGATTTCCTCTCTGTGACGTTGTGACTGTGAGGTCACTACGTTCATCGCAGCACACTTTCATTGACTAAAACAAGCTTTGTAGGAGGTTGAATTTGTTTTGGTGGATAGATATGCATTTAATTTATTCTTTATTAATCCAGCAGAGAGCTGTGTTGAGCTTGTCGTTTCTTTTACAGGGGAAATCAACACTTTAGCCCCCTGCGAGATAGAAAGAAATTAGCATACAAAAGAGAAAAGAATTATACAGTTTCAGTACAGATTTGATATAAATCTAACTGTGATACCAAAAACTTTACCATATTTTTTTATTCAAACTTCTAGAGCAAACTGTGGAAATTTGAATCACATTTGTTTGGGGTTTTATTTGTACTGAGATTCTATACCTAACATGCCAACTATCAAAAAACATTTCAGCTGTTACATGAAAGACTGGATGTAAGCTAGACATTCCTGAATTTACATATAGCCAACGTTAAGTAGGCTAAACTCCACAATATTGATGTGGAGAATTGAACCTTCAATACCTCTTTCAAAAAATATCATGCTTATGTTCTGAAACACCTTAGCAATCAAGGCAACGAATATCTGTAATGTTATGTTATGGCAATGCTGTGCTCAGTGATTACTCTGCAAAAAACTAAAATTTTAAGAGCTGTTCAATTTAAAACATTGGCAATGTGGCACAAGGAATATTGCAAACACATCACACCGATTGACACTCAGCAAATAAGTTATTGCTATACAAAAACCCTTTCATCCAATTTCTGTTTACACCAGATATTTATTTTCTTTATTTATCCAGGAGAGTCCCATTTAAATTGCCATCCCTTCTCAACGGGGTGGGTCAAAAAAGCAAATTGATATAGTTTTGTGAGATCTGAGCAAAGACATAATGTTTTCATGTATACCATTTTTAAAGGAAAATAGCAATAAAATTCAACGTTGCTTGACAAAATGAGTGATCCGAGTCTTCGGAGAAAGAGAGCCTTGCTTAGTACCGAGTACCCGTCACCTCTGCAGAAGTTCAGCGCTTCTATTTACAGCAGCGGCCAATGGTGAGAGAGAGTGCTAAACACGTGGTATATTTGATGTCACCTGGAGGCAGCTGTCTGGGGACCATTACTGCCAGTTTACCTCCACAATTCAAACTCAAAAACCTTGAAAAAAGGATTCGAGCGACTTCTCCAGCGCATGTGGTTAGAGTGAGCGACACACCTGCCGCGCGCTCAGTCTTCATGAAAGCTACGCCGGTGAAGTGTGCATGTATATCCATTCATACGGAAATCAAGGCTCTGGCGTTTTAAATAGACTGGTCACGAAGGCATTGATTAAAAAAATGCAGGCGTGTTCAATCGCCCAAGCAAAACCGTGTGCTCAATAGAGGCAGCACTTCGCCCGCCGCGTTTCCACAACGTGTCCTCAATCACGTCTGCGAAACAGAGAAATCTATCTAGCACATATCAACTGATTGTTTTCACTATTCTTTTTTGACGTTTCAAGTTAGCTCATTTGGAGCTAATAAACATTTTAGCCACAAATAAGGCGATATTTCGGTAATAAAAATATCCATGCGAATACCTCAAATAGAATCATAGGCTATGAATGTTCATTAGCCTAACCTACGTGTTTTTATTGCTTCAGTTGTCCAATAGGCGACGGCACAGTCAACTTAGAGAATGTTCCATATTTAAAACGAACATCAAGATAGTTATGGCGACCTAATAACGAATGCGAGAAAATGCACATGGACATATTTAAACAAGCAGAAGTATGTAGTGTCATACTCGGGTTATGCATCAGTCAAGTCACACTTGGAACTGAAATGATGCTCCAGCAATTTCAGCTTCAATGAAGAGTGGGGCTTTTACGTGCACACACGGTAATGCATTAAATTGCTTCCTGACATAAAACGTGCGAAGAATCTCACGGGCAAACAAAGTTAGGTGAGGGGGCGGGGGGTACGCTGAGAACCAGGTCCTTAAAAACTGCACACATAACATGGGCCACTTGATCCTTCTGCACAAACGGAAGACATACATTCTAAGTGGCAAGCTAATCATGGCCAATATCTATCGTTTATAAATGGGTGTTACTTACGTGGGGTCTGTTGATACCTTGCCCATTGTTTCCAGGACTCATTGCTGGGTGATTCCTTTGCTGTCCACCCCAGCCATGGACTGCAGACACATACTGAGAACTTAGGTCTTTGCCCAACCCCATGCCTGCTTGCTGTTGCTGCTGTGCTGTGGCGCTATTAAAATCATAGCCACTGCCATAAGCCCGCATCATCGGACTGGGGGAGGTCAACAGCTGGTTCAGGGTCGGGGTGGCTCCAGAGGGGTGGTGATTTTGTCCTGGAAATCTCTGAAACCCACCGACACCGCTACCAGAAGCGGAGGCAGCAGCCATAGCCGCTTTTCCCTGGGTCGGTGCAGAGCCGCTACCCGGGCCGATCAACATGTTACTCCCCTGTCTCGAGGAGCTCATCACGCCGTAGCCTGCCCCGCCATAGCTCGTACGGTAGTTCGGATAGTGGTTGTACTGGCTGTTGTGGTACCCTTCGTGAGAGTTTTGCGCTGGATCCATGCTGTTGGGAACCGAAGAGTGCATTATACTCATCACCGCGCTTTGTTGTCCGCCATGTTGATCAAAGCAGGGCCCTCCTCTAGCATTGCTATAATAATTATTAAACTCGGAGACAATGCTGTTACCCCCCGCACTTTGCGGCTGGTTATTGATGCTGCCGCTGTTGTTCGTTGGTCCCATGCTGGGGTGCTCGTACCTGCCACCCACCTGGTCCGCCGATTTGCAAGGAAGAGTCTCTTCACTTTTACTCAGCATTTGCTGCGGCTCGACCTGGTTTTCCAAAATATTCTCCTTGAACCCATGTGTCTGGTTCTCCGCCTCCCCTTGTGCCGGTGTTTGGCTATTGTTGATGTTGTTGTTTTGGATTTGTCGTTGATGGTGCTGCTGAAATTGATTAAATTGTTGCTGTGGCAGTGTGTGCTGGTGAAGAGGAGGATCGCCACCAATATTTTTCAGTTTATGATTCGCTATCATACCCGTCTCCATGCTAGAGGCAGCGGACAAATTCGACGAGGTCACGGATGAGGAGTTATTTCCACCGTCATTTTCCCGTGGATCAGAATTATTACAAGCTGAAGAAGCACGCGTTGTATTGGCCATGTTCATCTCATTATGGCGATGGTGATCTACATTATTCATAGTGCAAGTCCCATCTCCAGCTCCAAGCATCGTTTCAGATCCCTGTGCCGCCCCTCCTCCCGACTTCACAGAGTTTAATTCTTGACTCAAACTACTAGGCAAATTTGTTTTTTTATTATTAGAAGTCGCAGGAGCAGATGCCACTTGCGCGGCCATGGTCACTTCAACATTTCAAGCAGGGGTCCTGGTGCACTAGCAAGCAAGCTAGCTATCTGACAAAAACGAGAAAAGAGGAAAACTGAACGTGAGAATTGCTTTAATGAAAACAAAAGCGAATGCAAGTAGGCTATGTGTCAATTATGGTGGCGGTCGAAAGATAACACCTCGCTAACAGTAACGTTAAGAGTGATTTCGTGTCTAAAGTTTTAGTCCAGGTTTAAATGAAACTTTCTCCCGTTTTCTGTCTCTAACCCGGATATAAGCACATGCATGTCTCTCGGAGCCGCTGTGGCCCAGCATGGCATGAGAGAGAGAGCTCCAACAGCTATTATCCAGCGCTCTACCGAGAGTCACATGGAATACGAGGAATGGATTTCTAAACGTGATCCGTGGTGGAGAAATAGGTTATGGCAGGTGGTTGAATTTCAGTGAATTATTGACATTATATCGACATACAGTGCCGGCACTATTATTGGCACCCCTGGTAAAGATGAGTAAAAAGGGGTTTAAAAGATTCACCGTTTGGTGAATTAGCTTAATCTCACACTGTAAAAATGAGGAAAAATCCAACCTTTAATTGAAGTAAATTTATTATGAGAAAAAAAATCCCTCATCAAGAAATAATTATTTTTAACAAAACCACGTGTGCCACAATTATCGACCTTCTTGTATTTATATTTAGAATAAAGTAATATTTTAAAAATATTTGGTCACATATCCTTTGCCTGCCATGACGTCCTGATGTCTGTGACCCAACAACATCCAAAGACTCTTGATATCTTATTTTCTGGTACTTACAAGCGATACTATAACGTTTCTGTATTTGAATGGATCTCTCTGGGAATTGGGGGATGGGACTAGATTTAACTGTAAATTATGCTGGAACAGCATGGGATACATGGTTTGTAAAATGGCTGTAAGTCATCAAAGGTCTGAGGTATCAAACAAGCCTCAAACATCACTCTGCTGCCAGATATGCAATAAATATGGATGGATCACTTTAAGGGTGGTTTCTCCTGACAAATTTTCTTATTGAACTGTATGGAAAAATAAGTCAGGAGAAGAATCCTTCAAGTTATCCATCCATATCTACTGTATTTCTGGCAGCAGAGTGATGGTTTAAGGCTTGTTTGATATGTTAGACGCTTGATGACTTAGAGCCATTTAGCCAACCATGTGTTCCATGCTGTTCCAGTGTCATTTACAGCTAAATCTAGTCCCACCCCCCAATTCCCATAGAGATCTATTCAAATGCAGAAACGTTATAGTATCGCTTGTAAGAGTACCAGAGGCTTTTGATGTTGTTGGGTCACAGACATCAGGAAGTCATGGCATGCAAAGAATATGTGACCAAATATTTAAAATGATTCTATATATAAATGCAGGGGTGCCAATAATTGTGGCACACTTGGTTTTGTTAAAAATATTTTTTTTTGATTAGGGATTTTTTTCTCATAATAAATTTACTTGAATTACAGGTTGGATTTTTTTCTTTTTTTCAGTGTGAGATTAAGCTAATTCACCACATGGTTATAAAAAATTCATTTCTTATAACCCTTTTTACTCATCTTTACCAGAGGTGCCAATAATAATGGCCAGCACTGTATGATATCATATTTTTAATTGCTGTGAACATAGTCTCATAACAGTGTAACAATGTTTCTACATAGTGTAAATGAGGATGTTTCATATCTTCAGCTCACAGATGAAATATCTTTAGTCCCACTGAATAGTGCAATTTAAAATTGAATGAAAGTGCAATATTCAGTAGGCATAAACATAACAATATTTCATCCTCATAAATTTTTAATTCGTTTATTTATAATATAGTGTACTATACTATAATATAACGGGTATTTATTAATTTGCCAGTAGATTTTCATAGGTGTCCTTAAATGGGAGATGTGAATTTACATGAATATAGGCCTACGCAAACATTAATATTGTTTGATGGCTGTGTCCTTGTAAGGTTTTATTCCATCAATGCATGTTCCGGAACTCCATGTCGTGCTTTAACTGTCGCCTTTCCCTGAGGCCGTCCAGTTCTTCACAGCTCCGCCAGTCAGACAGAATCACACAAATGACAGGATCTGTGCTTTAATTTGGAGATACGCTACGCTACACAAAATAAGCAGTCAACAACAGTCCTTAACATTTTGTCGCACTGAGCGGACAGTAGACAGACATACCATTTCACGAGTCAAATGCAAGTAGAACTACACGCCTTATTAATCAGTGTTCTTCGTGTCCTGTTTTATAATGATCATGATATTTCCTAGTTTAAAGCATGTTTTGCTCGTTGCCTATTCGCCGTTCCGCGTACACCCATTAGCTGGGCGCTTAAATATACACTTTGCAAGACAAGTGAATAATTATGGCATAATCGCTGTGATTTCACTTTGCATTAAATCAAAACGTTAAAAAAAATAAAAAAAACTTCTCTAGATTCTCTTTAAATGCATGCACGATGACTACAATAAAACCTACGCAAAATTATAATGACGTCATTCTCGCGTAAAAGACGTGGTCCCAATTTCGTTCTTCTAGCTTTTCGTTCCCCCTGCTCTGAAGTGAAGTATTTCACTTAGAAAACCACGTTAAAGTAGCGTGGAGTTCGCTTTATGCAGTGTGGGAGCGCTGTCTGTGGAATATTTAATCAGTAGCAGGCTTTTGAGGTTGGAGACAAATGGACACCGCTGCGCCGCTGGAAGGGGGGTGGGTTTGCAGATTCAGGTTGATACGAGCAACGAAGAAAGGGGAGAAAATGTCTTTCTCCCTCTCGAAGACGGATCTCCCACCAGACCTCAGTGTCTATGGGAATGATTACTGTCCATTATTATTATTAGGACCTATCGTTATCGTTCAAAATATTTTCTCTTTATGACACATTGGAAAAATGTATATGAATCCAGTTGGTTTATAAAACGAAATTTGTCAGGATTGTAGAGTTCCATAGAATAACCTACGTGTTTAAAGCAAACTCCTCACCTCCAGGTTGCATGACCATCATGTTGGATTTGGTGTTTATAAAATTTCAGTATTTGACAGTGGGATGTAATGAAGTCAAGCAGTCATATAACTAAAAATATGCATAGCAAAACATGAAAACATTGAAGCAACTAAAAACTTATCAAAAGTTTTCAATGAAAAGTTTACTACTTTACAGATTATGGTCATTACAAATAAATCAAATTAAAGATATAGCTTATATCATGACAGAAATAATGACAAAAGCCATTAAGAATGTAATCAAATTGAACTGCCATGCAAACAGGAAGTAGATGTATCTCCTAAACGCTTCATCCGATTATCACAACACTTCTTGGCTGCATTCGGAATGGTTCTCTAACATGTTATAGTGCTATATACTATTTAGGGGATTGTCCATTGTGATCATTTCTGAATTCTCAGTTGAGAACACTGAGAATTAGGACTTCCTACAAAATGTCTGATTCCCTAAACAGTGCACTATAAAGTGCAGGGAGCCATTCCAAACGCCACCCTTGTGTTAGTTCAGTCATACACTCTGAGGCTACGCCCACTTGTTCGTATGCTTTCACCTCATGGGGCGCTATACTATGAAAAACATATAAATTAACAGATCGGCTTTCGGGGGGTGCTACAGTAATTGAATGCACAGAAATCTTCAGTTTTGCATATCTCTGATACCGTTTGACTGGAAGTCATCAAACTGGATCCATATGATGTGTCTACCCTGACAGCACAGGTACATAGCACTGGGCAACGTATCCGCGACATCTTCCCAATCGGCAAACTACCTACACGCTACATTGCATCTACCTCCCACGGATGGATCGCGACAGAGTGCCTATGTTGGGAGTGCCTATGTACCTGGGTATCTATCCCAAAGGGACTGACTCATAGTTGCCTAATGTTAGCCATATTGGATTTCCACCATATTGGATTAACTGGAAAACCTGTTTTTTCGAACTTGTCCTAGGCAATTTGTCTGATTTTAACGAAACTTGTTTTTTTTTAATGAATTGGACACTCAAGTTAAATAATTATGCAAAACATTCTGAGTTCAAACAAAGTTCAAACAAAATGGCCACATTTGAACCATTGCATCAACAGAAAGTTATGTCTGTCTTCGCAATGCTATGTCCAATTTGGCCCAAACTTGCTTTGTTAGACTCGGGATCCAATTTTTTTCATAAAGGAATTCTAGTTTTTGGAAGTAGGCCAAGCCATATGGCTGCCAGAGGTCAAAGAATGCGCAAGAACCGATGCGTGAAAAGCACACAGTCTCTTTTTTCAAACTCCTCTCAGACTTTTTGTCCTATTTGAACCAACTGCTTCTGCCTCTTTGGACACTGCTGATCATTAATTGTCAAAAACATTTTGATAAGGCCACACAAAAGGTCACCAGAGGTCAATGCTAGCCATGACCACTCTGTAGGCCATCTCATCAATGCAATGTCTGATCTTCAAACTTGACTACAGTGTTATTGGATGGCACGGAACACTTTTCAAGAGTGACTGGTCATCCCTTTTTGGCAGCTTCCTGTCCAAGCAGATCTTTGTAGCGCTTTGTCTGATTGCAATACAATTCTGATATGTGTTATGGATTGCAGCTATATTGAAATGAGTATTTTTACCCTTTTTCTTTTAAGAAAAATGAAAGAACAGAGTTGATGATGCATGTGAAATGTCCATAAATAGTAGAAATAGGATGTACATGATACATGCATGATGGGTTCGGTCCAAGACATGAAAAGTTGGCATGTCAACGGTTGCTCTCTGGGACAGGATCAGTGTTCTAGGACCCTCCACACAGACCACAAAATCTAAATGTGTACACAAACTGTTGTCTCTTGCCTACTATGGCAATATTATTTTAGGAATATGATGTAATCTCCGGGGGGATACAGGGGTGATGACCCTTTTCATAATCATAATTGGGCAGTACAACCCCCCAATAAAATGTGATGATGAATAAAACAATACTTACCATTATAAATGATCAGAAAAGATCTGTTTTTCCATTTTAATGCCCGTTAGTGAGAAAACCAAAAATAATTGTCTCTCCATCCCCCCTACATTCTAAAACTCGGTTGTACCCACGCAAGGTCCGTTTGCGATGGGAGACGTAGAGAAGTTTGAACTGTAGTGGCCGTCGTCGTTGGTGAAGGAAAGGAGAGAGTTGAAATGAATAACGGTATGCCTTTGACTGTGTTCAAATCATCTTTAGATGTGCTGCTGTAATAAATGCAATCTAGCTATGACGAGGACAAGTTTCACTCTAGGGGCTCTATCTTACACAGTGCAAAATGGCAGTAACCGAAACGCAAGCGTCTTTGCTAGTTTCAGACCGACGCAGTTGTCATCTTTCCATCCAGCGTCCACGTTGTTTAAATAGCAAATGAACTTGTTGCCCATCTGGGCGGGTTGGTCTTAAGGTAAGGTGAGGTAAGGTGCATTGTTGGCGTATTGCTGTTTTTATGCAGCTGAAGGCGTTTGCGTTAAACCGACACAAACCTGGTCTTAAAAGTCACGTTACAGTTGTTTCATTGTTATTTTAAGGGCGTAATATTAGGGCGTCAACATAGGCAGGTGCTCAAAGCGCATACATCCTCCTGTCTGTTACACACACAGGGGCGTGCACGTGAGGTTGCACATGTATTTGCAAATGATCCTGGATCAAGCTATGAGTCCTTTATACAGACCAACCCGTTCCTGCAATCTTCCAGGGGGATCACGAGCACGGATGTTCACCTCAACTCATTCAATGTTCAACCCAAATGTTTTGCCCTTGTATCAAACCTATTTTTAAATCTGTGTTCTGGAGTTTTTAAAAAAAAATAATGTACTTACCTTAGCCTCCCCCCCCCCCATATCATCTATGTTTTCAATGGGCCAAGACACTTTCCTATGGCACATGCCATCTAAGACCACTGTGCTCAAGTAAAGTACCATCACCATACAAGCTGCTTTGGAGTTACTTGAAGTGTATTTTTTTGCTTTAAAGGGGCAGTTCGCTCAAAAATTTAATTAAGATGTGTTCCTATATACCCGGAGTGCTATTCATCCATCCAGATAGTTTCGCTGAGATTTCACTAGTTTTATAAATATCCGCTGCAGCTCACTGTGACCCTGATAGAAGTTTGAGCTCAAAATGCGCATTCGAAAAAATCATCAGCAACGTCCCTTTCCAAATATAGTGACACGGTTACTCACAAACATCCACAGACCTTGTTGTGCACGTTTATTTAGAAAACTACTTTCTACCGAAGTACGCCAACTGTGTATATCCGCGCAAAGTCTCAAGCAAAGCGCCACAGTATTCTGGCGCTTCCGTCAACACAATGCGCCCTAGAATACTGGTGTGCTTTGGTTGAGACTTTGCACGGATGAACTGCCCATTTAAACCACAAAACCGTCGATGACCCTACACTGGCCGTTGTGAAGCCAGCAGATCATCAGAAACTTCTCCATCTAATATCTAATATACTTCATTGCACACAAAAACTGTCTGGGCTAATCAAAAACATACATTAACAAAAATGTTTTTTTAAACTCAGAAGGTGAACTATGAATTTAATATTATTTGTATATGTTAGTACTAGTGGTGGGCATAGATTATTTTTTTTAATCTAGATTAATCTCACTGTAATCTTGGAATTAATCTAGATTAATCTAGATTAAAATGGCTCATTTGAATTCTGCCGAAGGCATTCAGAATATGTGTGCTACCCAAATAATGACTAAAAGTAAGTCTTTGAGAACGGGTTTCTCAAGCCAGGTGGCGCATTAGACCAGGGGCTCATCTCCTGTTTCCAAAATGCATCACAAACTGCTTGGGAAGTTTCTTAAAAATACATTTTCCCTGAAGCAAACCCGGCGGCTTCATAGCTGCATCCATGTTAGCACGTCACGTTTGATGTGGTAATTTCACAGTAGGCATACACACAGGTTCGAAGACTCGTTCTCGCCCCCTACTGTGATGTTCTGGAATTATGTATGTCTGTTTATATTATTGTTTTATTTCATCATTGCATTCCCCTCTGTTCGTGGGTTGTCTGAGTCGCATTCGTGTGTTTGTTTACCCTGTCTTGTGTATGCACTGTTTAGGTGACTTCGGGATTTTCCGAGGGGTTCGTGTTCTGCTACTTCCTGGTTTTCCTTACGCGTAATTGTATAGATTACTAACTCGTGCTAACAATCACTCGGGTGGTTTATTAGTTAAATGCACTTACTAAACCAATTAACATAAACGTTTACTAACGAACTAACGGTCTGTCTCATAGTTAGGTATTAACAAGATTAACCAGTTTGTCCGCGATCTCTGTTATTCGCCCCAGCTGTTTGTATGTAGTTTCACCTCTCGTGATTACTGAGCACACTCCGCTCCTCTTCGAGCCCGTTGTTTGTTATGCATGTTTCCGAGTCCCTTCCATGTCTTTGTTATGTTTCCGTGATTGTTTCATTGCTACCTCACGTGTTAACCTCACGTAGTTTGTTACCCCTCCCTTTCCTATACGTATATAGACCCACATATCTGTTTGTTCCCTGTCAGAACGTACCCTTTATTTCCTGAGCCTGAGATTGTGAAAGCCAGAGACGTATTGATTACCTGAGACACCCTTTCCGTACGACCCGAGATAGCCTAGCGATTTTGTTTGTTTGCCATTTGGTTTCGACTTCTGATTGTTTTTTGACTTTGCCTTTGCCTGCCGTTTTTGTACCTCTGCCTTTGATTTCCGGTTTTTAGACTTTTGTTTCCTGACTACTCTTTTGCTTTCCGTTTTTGTACTGTATATATTCTGATATCCTGGCTTTTTGACCTCACCCTTTGAAATAAAACTACGTTTCTGCTTATCCCTGTCTGCTATTGGGTTTTCTGAGTCCAGACGTAACACCTACAGTGCAATTCGGCTAGGTATACATCCGCGCTAAAATATCAAGGTGAAAGTCATCATAGCTTGCGTAGTATAGACCCAGCTCCCAACCCAACTTTGAGAATAGATTAACGGCGATATTTTTTTTATCGCCCGATAAGAGTCTCACGCTAACGCAGCACGTTAACGCCGATAACGGCCCACCACTAGTTAGTACACAACCACATAAGTATTTACATATCCGAAGCAATGATAGTTGCATGGAAGACAAATACTAATGTTATATAGGCCTATGATCAAAAGGTTTGCATTTTGTTGAAACTGCCTTGCAGAGATAGAGAATTATTGTCAATATGATAATTATTACTATAAATATAATCTCTAAGGTGAGAACAATACCCAAATTACCATTCTGTTAGTATTACATGTGTGTGTCCGTGTGTGTGTGTGTTTGTGTTTTCTATTTAATTTTTGTATTGGAATACACAGATGAATGTGAAATATTTTTGGGGCTAATGAAAGTAGGGCAACACACTTTTATTTTTCCATCCTTGAGTTATTTTCTTGCCTGATAGGAATGTAGGCTCTAGCTCCAGCTCTATGTTCAGGGACTAATGGCCATGACATTCAGGCATCTGCCTTAGGTGCCTGAGGAGAAATCTCTGCTCAAGGACCCCTGTCACAGTGTGAAATCTCAGAGGCTACTTCCATCAGATTAACATATCCCGGTTTTGCTGCTTTCTAAATACACGTCAGCACTTGAAATGAAAACCGCACAGCTGATGTTGAAAAATAACAGCTTATCCTCTAGAGAAATTTGTGACGAACCTCATTTCTGATAATAACCCTTTGTTAATAAATCCTCTGTAATCACACTCCAGTTATTTCAAGGGACTGTACACACAATACATCATATGTCCCCTCACTGTTTTTGAATGACCAAAGGAATATTGTATTATGTTCTTTCTGTCATCCATCAACTAAAAAAATACCTCTTTGCTTGCAGGTCAAATGGTACGGAAAGGATCGAGTGTAAAGCATGTCTTTTTTCACTTTAGTTCAGACTTACAATGGGATGGAAATGCAAACAACACTCGCGTAGAAATAGTGATCCCTGTCCAAAGATGGGGCTGCTCAGGGAACACCTGTGATGGGGCTAAGGGGTGACCTGACTCGTGCACTTGTGTGAATGGGGAGAAGAGGTGGGAAGCACTGGTTGTTCGATGCCGGGCATGATGGCGTACGGCACTGACAGAGGACTCAGTGGATTATACCTGCCAAGGCCCCGGTAGGTCTATCACATAACTACACCGTACTGCAGGTCACCTTGGGTGAACAATCTGGCCAGCTGGCCTTGCATTAAGAGACAGGGACTGGGACATGGCCAGTGTACTGTACTCCAGAAATATCACAAAGCATCTAGTCAATGGCTACGTGCACACTGCAGGTAAATACGGTTGTCACTCCCGAAAACTGTCACTGTGTGTACGTAGCCAGTGTGTGTTCGAGGCTTATGCCTTATGCCTTATGCCCAGATAATCTAAAATAATTTAAAAGTAATAAATATCAAAACCATGAATTCAACATGAGCATCTTTCAAAAGATTCTTTAGACTTGTCTCTGCCCCAACCAGCGCCCCCTCCAGCCCAACCCAACCCAACCACTGCAGTCCCATTCTTGTGAATTTAGAAAGGCATTATGTTACTGCCCAAATGCAACACTATTTGCATTTGGACATTCTTCTTTTTGGGGGTGTCAATGCAGTTTTAATTTACACACCATTCATTAATACACCCCACTGTTCTCAAATTAATCCTCAAAAACAGCTCTGTCTAAGCAAGAGAAGAACAACGTGGCACCTTATTTGCATTTATGTTTAATTTATGACTTGGGGGGCTTCCTGATGGAGTGAGATTGAAACAGCAATTTAACAAAAACAGGTTACTGAATGTGCTTCAGACCTGGAGTGTGTGTATGTGTGTGCGTCTGAATGTGAATGTGTGTTGTGAGTGTGTGTGTGTGTGTGTGTGCACATGTGTGTGGAAGGAGTCTGGACGTGAGTGAGTGTGTGTCTCTGGGGAATAGCACACCTCTGCATTCCTGCCTGTCAGGAGACTTTGGTATCTTCAGAGGAGAATCTGTAACCCCCCCACACACACACACCACCCAAAAAAGAAACTAAACCAGAAACTGGGTCAGAGTCTACAGCCCTGTACCACACCAACCACATTACAACTACATCCTTATTCCACACTAGCACTGCTATAACCCTAGGCTATGCCACTCTAACCACACTAGCACTGCTATAGCTCTATAGCACACTAAACACACTAGCACTGCTATAACACACTAAACACACTAGCACTGCTATAGCCCTATACCGCACTAAACACACTAGCACTGCTATAGCCCTATACCGCACTAAACACACTAGCACTGCTATTTACCCCTATACCACACTATCCACACTCGCACTGCTATAGCACACTAAACACACTAGCACTGCTATAGCCCTATACCGCACTAAACACACTAGCACTGCTATAGCTCTATACCACACTAAACACACTAGCACTGCTATAGCTCTACACCACGCTATCCACACTAGCACATGGCCCTATACCACACTAAACACACTAGCACTGCTATAGCCCTATACCGCACTAAACACACTAGCACTGCTATGGCCCTATACCACACTAAACACACTAGCACTGCTATAGCCCTATACCACACTAAACACACTAGCACTGCTATAGCTCTATACCACGTTATCCACACTAGCACTGCTATAGCCCTATACCGCACTAAACACACTAGCACTGCTATAGCCCTATACCGCACTAAACACACTAGCACTGCTATTTACCCCTATACCACACTATCCACACTCGCACTGCTATAGCACACTAAACACATAAGCACTGCTATAGCCCTATACCACTCTAACCACACTAGCACTGCTATAGCTCTATACCACACTAAACACACTAGCACTGCTATATAGCTCTACACCACGCTATCCACACTAGCACATGGCCCTATACCACACTAAACACACTAGCACTGCTATAGCCCTATACCGCACTAAACACACTAGCACTGCTATGGCCCTATACCACACTAAACACACTAGCACTGCTATAGCCCTATACCACACTAAACACACTAGCACTGCTATAGCTCTATACCACGTTATCCACACTAGCACTGCTATAGCCCTATACCGCACTAAACACACTAGCACTGTTATAGCCCTATACCACACTAAACACACTACTGCTATAGCCCTATACCACGCTATCCACACTAGCACTGCTATGGCCCTATACCACACTAAACACACTAGCACTGCTATAGCTCTATACCACTCTAACCACACTAGCACTGCTATAGCTCTATACCACACTATCCACACTCGCACTGCTATAGCACACTAAACACACTAGCACTGCTATAGCCCTATACCACACTAAACACACTAGCACTGCTATAGCTCTATACCACGCTATCCACACTAGCACTGCTATGGCCCTATACCACACTAAACACACTAGCACTGCTATAGCTCTATACCACGCTATCCACACTAGCACTGCTATGGCCCTATACCACACTAAACACACTAGCACTGCTATAGCTCTATACCACGCTATCCACACTAGCACTGCTATGGCCCTATGCCACACTAGCACTGCTATAGCACACTAAACACACTAGCACTGCTATAGCCCTATACCACTCCAACCACACTAGCACTGCTATAGCTCTATACCACGCTATCCACACTAGCACTGCTATAGCCCTATACCACTCTAACCACACTAGCACTGCTATAGCGCTATACCACACTAACCACGCCACTGCCACAGCCCAATATCATACTAACCACACTACTGTTATTGCGCTATATTGCAAACCAAACTACTGCTAAAGCCTCACACCACACTAACCACACTACCGTACATTACCAGAGCCCTGGCTACAACATCACACAGGATGTGTAAAAGCTCTATTTTCAGGCTGAGGAGGCGTGTGTCCGTGAGCACACGTAAATCCAGGCTGGTGGCTGTGAGCTCACCTCGCTGGAGAGAGGCGTTAGATTGATCCATAGCCTTTTAATTTCAGGGTTGGGTAAATAACAGCATTAGCATTGATCAGTCGACAAGGACAAGCCACAATGCAGCAAGGAGGCTTGTGCGTGAGGGATTGTGCATTCACAAGCAGGTCCTTCAGAGCCCGGCCCTCAGGGAAGAGTCACACTGTGAAAAACATCATGGATACGGCCATAAAACAATATAAATAATGGATAAATTAATAAAACATATCTCTACATATCATATAGAGCGTGGGCTGTGAAACAAATATTCTTGCAAATTCTTCCCCCCATGTGCAGACGTACAGTCAAGGCACTAATGTAATTTTGTCAATTACCATGCACACCATAAATGCATATGGTGTGAGTGTATGTGTATGCGCGTGTGTGTGTGTGTGTGTGTGTGCGTGTGCGTGTGCGTGTGCTTGAGTGCTGTTTATATATGTGATTGTGCTGGTGTGGGTGTGGGTATGTCTGTGTGAGTGTCTGTGTATATATGCAGGTGTGTGTGTGTGTGCAGGTATGGATCTGTGTGTGTGTGCATATGTATGGGTGACACAGAGAACACACTGACCTGCCTTCTTTATTGGCTATGTAGTGCGGTTGCGTTCTGTTCGCTCACCCCATTGATCCTCCTCTTCAGAGGAAAGCCTTTTCACAGATGACTGTGTGGAGTGTCCCTCGAGAGGCACAGCTCAAAGACTGCTTTTACAAGATCCACAGCATGCCCACTTTTAACTGTCCACGCAGACTTTCATTAAACCCCTTTGATGTGAAACATAACAAGGTTTCAGTGGTCCTTTGCTGATATTAAGATGACATCCGGAGAGCTTGCAGTACTACGGAGTACAATGAATACACATACTCCCTACGGTTAGACTACCTTCTACTGAGACAAATCAAACACATAATCTATACTCATTGGCATGTTACACGGTGTAAGCATAAAATACTACTACTTATAGAACTGTGATTTTTTTTTTATTCCTTTAAAACTGTGAGATAAAAGCCAAAAATACACTGAAAGGGAATCAAGGCAAAGTAGCAGTTGAAGAAGGATGGCTAGCTGATTGGCTCATGGTTAATTGATTGGCTGATTTATCACAAGGCTAATCATAGTCTGGTATGGCAGTGTGCAGGACTGGACCCAAACACAGTTTTGGTTCAAAACTCCACTCTGGAGATATTTATTAGCAACAAGGAAGTAGGCAGGAACCGGGCAAACAATAAGGGAAGGCTGGAAACAGGGCTGGGCAAACTAAAGCGGGCAGGTGACAGGTCAGGGCTGGCTGGGGCAGGTGGGAGACAGGCTGGACGGGCTGAATAAAAAAAACAGACAGACAGGTCAACAAGAACAGGCAGGGTCAAAAACAGGTACGGCCGGGGTAATCTCAAACGAAACTGAGAAACGATCTGGCGACGGGATCAGTGAGCGGAACTTAAGAAGTGCAAAAAACAGGTGCGGGAACTAAGCGATTAATTAAAAGGAGTGCGGAATGTGAGTGAGCAGGGGAAACAATAGGCTGGGGCAAATCAAAGGGAGAAACCAAGAACTGACGAGGAGCCACGTCCAGCCTGCGAACGAAAACACAGAACGTGAGACAAACAGGGTAAACCAAAAAACACGACACAAAACACAAAGAATGGGAGTACAAAGGAAACGAAAGGGAGGTGGATTGGAGGGAAACGGCGGATGTAACAGTAGCCCCCCCCCGTCCCCCCTCAACAGGCGCCACTTGGCAACCCACCGGGCTTGATCTTCTCTGGGTGAGCCCGGTGGCAGTCCCGGATGAGAGAGGGGTCGAGGATGAGCTGGCGGGAGCGAATCCATCCAGTCCACCGGGTACTGGTAACCACGTCCTTTGTGGGGGACGTGTGGCACATGTGGGAGGTGAACTGGGGGCCACGGTCGGAGACCACATCAGAGGGGATCCCGTGCAATCATACCATGTGATGCACCAGGAACTCTGCCATCTCTGAGGCTGTGGGAAGCTTGGGAAGAAAGATGAAGGGAACTTCCTTCCTACTTTCTTACACTAGGAGATTCTGGTTAGTAAGCACTTGATTTACTAAGACGTTTAGTGTGTGCAAAACCTTTTAGCACATGCAAAACTTCATCACAACCAATGATTGGTGCAAAACAAATACCAAGAAAACTTGTTATTGCTTTTGTGCTAAAAGGTTTTGCACACGCTAAAGGTCTTAGTGAATCATGCCCTAAGAGACCAAACTGGTTGGTGTATCTTGTGCTACATTACAGTGCATAAATACCCCTAAGAGGAATGCCCGGTGCCAGAACATTCATTGTCATTAGCGTTGTCCCTAGTGTTAAGGATATGTAGCTAAGCATGTGTTTAATCAATAGAGTCTGTGGATTAATCCATGTAGCACAGCAAGAGATGTCATTTGACATGCCAAGAGCTGTCAATTGTCACGTGACGTGTCACAAGCTGTCAATAATCATGTCACACATCGAGTCTCAGAAAACAGCTATACAGAAGCATGGAAGAAGTTAAGCTCAGTTTTAGCCACCGGTTTCTTTGGTGTTTTTATTTATATTTTGAAACACAAAAACCTCCCTTCATCTTTACAAATCCAGGGCATTTGGAAAAAAAATCAGAGATTAAGCTAATTAGGTTTTCTCCCTCTTTGTTTAATTTGTTGTTCTTGTTGTTTGCCGTGCGGTTTCATGATCAAAGCCACATTTTTACCGTTTACCGTCAGCGGAGAAGCGAGCGGCCGCACAGGCTGTGATTCATTCATGTGCGCAGGTTGTTCTCGCTTTAGGGACAAAATCAAAAACAAAAGAATAAGAAGAAATGAAAATGGTGATCAGAAAAGAAACAAAACAAAACAAAAACGGTATTTAATTAACATCCCAATTAATAATGAAACATCAACATATTCCTCATATTGTTTTTATTTTTTTCTGTTCTCCTGTTTTGATTTCCTATATTTTCTTGATTTTTCTAATTCGCAGGAGTTGCACCAGTAGACACCAGCTGAGTCTTGAAAAAAGTGACTGAAAAGTATTTAAGCAAAGCAGAAGAGAGAAGGTTGTAATGGACTTTGTCTTATCCATAATTGATAACAACCTTGATAGTTTTATGTTCAGTTTTTTTCTACTCATTTCTATGCAACATAAGGATGTCAAATATATATATATACAGTCAAGCCGGAAAGTCTGCCTACCCATTTTACCTTCTCCACGTTTTATTACATTACAGACATATTATACAATAGATTGAGTTCATTTTTTGTCTCAAAGTTCTACACAAAATAACCCATAATGACAAAGTGAAAACATGTTTTTAGAAATTTTTGCAAATGTATTAAAAATCGAAAACTGAAATCTCTCATTTACATAAGTATTCATACCCGTTGCTTTAACATATTTTTAAAGTATCATATTTAATATTTGGTCGCATATCTTTTGCATGCTGTTACTTCCTGAAGTCTTTTTTTCCCATAGAGTTCTATAGAAAAATTAGTCAGGAGAAATTGCAGTGATCCATCCACATCTACTCTATATCTGGCAACAGAGTGATGGTTTGGGGCTCATTCGATAGCTCAGACCCTTGATGACGTACAGCCATTTAGCCAGCCATGTGTTCCATACTGTTCCAGTGTAATTTACAGCTGAATTTAGTCTCACCCTCCAATTCCCATAGAGATCCATTAAAATGCTGAGAGCTAATAGTATCGCTTGTAACAGTACCTGGAAATAAGATATTGTGAGTCTTTTGATGTTGATGGGTCACAGACTTCAGGAAGTAACAGCATGCAAAGGATATGCGACCAAATATTAAATATGATACTTTAAAAATATGTTAAAGCAAAGGGTATGAATACTTATGTAAATGAGAGATTTCAGTTTTTTCAATTTTTAATATATTTGCAAAAATTTCTAAAAACATGTTTTCACTTTGTCATTATGGGTTATTTTGTGTAGAACTTTGAGACAAAAAATGAACTCAATCTATTGTAGAATATGTCTGTAATGTAATACAACGTGGAGAAGGTGAAAGGGGTGGGCAGACTTTCCGGCTTGACTGTATATACAGTGCCCTCCACAATTATTGGTACTGTCAGGCCAAAATGTGTCCGTGAGCCAAAATGTGTCCGGGCCAGGCATCGGAATGCTTGGAATGTCGTTGCTATGCCAACAGACACGCGAGCATTGTGACGCGATAGCATTGCACTTGCTTTGACCTCAGAATCGCCGGAGATCGTTGGACGGAGATAAATCACTACATCACTCAAATAACCATTATAATTTCCCTTTGTATAGGCTACTAAGCTTTATATTGTTAATTGTTTTCGATTTTAGATTGTGTTAGCTAGTGATTCATTTTGAAGTAGATAGTATTTTACTGAAACTAACTAGCTAGCAATACTACATAGTAGTTTCCTGGTCAAATGTTGCTTTATAAAAAAACGAGCATCCGTTAATAATGTTAACAACGCCGGATTAAAAAAAAAAACCCATTCGCCTGTTCGCACTGCAAGTTAAACCAGCGAGGTGGAAAGAGTAAGTAGGCCAATCGCGTTGTTGAATAGCCCAATAAAACTAATCTAATGTCACGTCGTACAGTAGGCCTAATTGTTATTTTTTTGTGGGCCTATTGGTAGTTTTTCTGATGACCGATTAATACCGATTATTATTACGTTTCCTAAAAATGTTTTGTTACGTTGAATATTGTTTTCAATAAATGTTATTTGTTAACTTTTATTTAGTGAGTTGTTGTCATGTTTTGTAGGATAAAAGCAAGCGCGAGCTTGTCACCCGGCGATTCTGAGGTCAAAGCAAGTGCAATGCTATCGCGTCACAATGCTCGCGTGTCTGTTGGCATAGCAACGACATTCCAAGCATTCCGATGCCTGGCCCGGACACATTTTGGCTCACGGACACATTTTGGCCTGACAGTACCCCTGGTAAAGATGAGTAAAAAGGGTTATATAAAATTCACCTTTTGGTGAATTCGCTTAATCTCACACTGAATTTTTTTTAAAAATGCAACCTTTAATTGAAGTAAATTTATTCTGGAAAAAAAAAAATCCTTCATCAAGAAATAATTATTTTTAATGAAACCACATGTGCCACAATTATTGGCACCCTTAGAAATTCTTATGAACAAAATGTAACTGAAGCATTCTTTCCATTTATATTTAACTTTTTAAAGTTGATCAGAGTGTTTAGGAACTTTCAAGCTGTAATCCATGACTTCCTGTTTCACTGGGGTATAAATATGAGGTCATACATCAACATGGGAAAAATAAGATAACACACAAATCAAATGAGGGAAAAGTGTGTTGAGCTTCATAAGCCAAGAAATGACTATAAACAAATAGCTACTCAATCAACCGTTAAATACCTAAAAAGTTCAAAGCAACTGGAACTGTTACAAACTTGCCTGGAAGAGGACCCAAGTTTATTTTGCCCCCACGCACAGTGAGGAGAATGGTAAGAGAGGCAAGAAAAATCCCCAAGGATCACGGTTGGAGAATTACAGAAGAAAGTAGCATCTTGGGGTCATCAAGTCTCCAAAACTACCATTAGATGTCACCTCCATGCCAAAAAATTATTTGGAAGGCATGCCAGAAAAAAGCCTTTTCTGTCATTTCACCACAAATGTAAGCGCCTGGAGTTTGCTAAACGCTACTGAAACTTTGACTGGAACCGTGTTCTATGGTCAGATTAAACGAAAATGGAGCTTTTCAGCAACCAACACTCAAGGTGGGTTTGGCGTAAAAAGAAGGATGGCTATACCGAAAATAACCTGATCCCCGCTGTTACGTATGGTGGAGGTTTTGTGATGTTGTGAGGCTGTTTTTCCTCCAAAGGCCCTGGGAACCTTGTTAGGGTATATGTCATCATGAACTCCATGAAATACCAGGACATTTTAAATCTGAATCTGGCTGCCTCTGCCAGGAGATTAAAACTGGGTCATCGTTGGATCTTCCAGCAGGACAATGATCCAAAACATAAGTCCAAATCAACACAAAAATGGTTAACTGGACACAAAATTAAATTATTTTTTCAGTGTGAGATTAAGCTAATTCACCAAACTGTTAATTTATTATAACCCTTTTTACTCATCTTTACCAGGGGTGCCGATAATTGTGGAGGGCACTGTATATATGCACATGTACATATATATAAAAATATCTATACATATTTGCTATGGTTCATTTTTACATTTGCATCATTTTAAGGCACTGAACATAACATGTTTTTCCCAGGTTTCTATGTAGTAATAATATTAATCCGGTGAATATACTGGATATTTCTCAGGTCACTTCCTAAATCCATGAGGGGTGTCTTGCTGTGTCGAACTTTTGAGGAAAATCTGTTTAAAAATGGAAGCTACAGTACACAAACAAAGTACAAAGGATGACCATCAATGGGGTAAATTGAGCAAAATATGGGGGTACAGTGGACAAGGTGTGTGTGTGCATGCCAGTGTCCAGTGGAGAGATCCTAGGTCTTCGTAAACCATGATGCATTAACGGTGAGAGATGTGATGTAGCTTCTGGCCTGTGTGTGGGATTGGTTCCCGGTGAGCATAAACACCAGTCTAACATCAGCTCAGGTTTGCCTGGTGTTCAGCCTGTTATGGGCCTGAAAATATCTCCTAATAAAAGTCAAGTGCGCTTCACATTGTTCAAACAAGAGGCCTGGTTCAGGAGCATAATGGAGCCGATGAGGGAGAGATCATGTAATTACACTGGCATGAGTTTACCCGCCCATTATTGAAAGCGCAAAACATAATTTGAAGCCGCCATGTTCAAGGGGCCTGGGTCCTCGTGTCACCGCCTATCGCCTGCTGCTTAAAACCCTTCCTCCCTGCCCAGACACTACCGACCAATCAAATTCCTGCATCTATCTTTTCTGTGATTTGGGCATGTGCAGAGCCACTGATCTACATATTATGTGGGCTGATAACAAGGTCTCACTGAATGCCATGAACCGTGCAGAAGCAGATCTGATTTATCTGATCTTTTTCAGATGCAGAAAGGGACTTGTCAATGATTTGTGTATGACTGTGAAAATGTATGACTACAGTGCTGGATATGAACACAGAGCCAAAGACAGGCTTGTTTCTGCACTGCTGTCTTACTTTTTCACATTAAGCATACAGAAGTCATGTTCTGTGAGTATTCTGTCAGTATAAATCAAAAATCCCCCTTCGAAAGATTTTCCTAATATAATTACAAATTCCCCTGATACTTCCACTTGTCATTCATAATTATCATAAGGCTTGACAAACTGAAATGATTCTAAAATGGTATCTTCCAAACAAGGTATTGCAGTACTAGTATTTTCAACACACTGGACATCAAAATTAATGTCACATACCTGCAACAATTCAATGAAATTACTACTAGGAATATTGAAAAATCTACAGTATTCAACAGCTAGTGCCCAGGTATTTAATTGAATGTATACAACGCAGGTGATTTAATTTTATTGATTAGCATTTTTCAGAAACAGGGCTAATCAATAAATTGCCCGCAGTATTATGGAGTTACGGGCTTTTTGTGTTGTGTATGTGCGGATACCACCTGAAGGAATATAAGCTCCCGATGCAGTGCAAGTGCGGCACGTGACTGTGATACACGACTCGATGATACATAGCTATTATGCATGACTCTATGGTACGTACACGCATCTGTGAATACATGACTCTCTAATGCATGCGTCTGTGATACGTGGCTGCTAAACGTAATTCAATGATATATGCATCTCTGATACATGACTGCTAAACATAATTCAATGATATATGCTTCTGTGGTACATGGCTATGATTCATCCATCAGTGGTACATGAGTCTATAACATATGCATCCTGTGATACACTGCTATACATGATTCGATGATACATGCATCTGCGTTTCACGCCTCTGTGGTATATGCATCCGTGGTGCATGCATTCTAGCCCGTTCCTCTTTTCCATCCTGAATAATCACGTGTCTGCTCTCTGGCCTCTCAGCCTGGGATGCCCCTGCACATCCTTCACATTGTACAGGGCTTAATTCATACAGCCTTTGTCACACAGGCAATGTGGGGACTTACCTTGTCCTTATGTTGTCAACTTGCGATCAGCCCACAGGAAAGGCAATGACCTCTGCCTGTTGCCTTTCTTATTGGCTGTTTTGTTGTACACAACAATTAGCATATGCACATCATCACCTGTACCCTGTCCCTGGTCTGCCTAATGAGGTCTTTAAGTGCGTAATTACATAGCAAATACAGAAGGGTATTATGTTCAGTCCTGAGTTAGCAAATAATTTGACTGAAACCACAAAAAAATTACACATCTAAAATCTGTATATTAAAAAAAATTATATTAATTTATAAATAGAGTACATCCCCCCCTTTTTATCCCCGATTTTTGAATTGCCTACTGTGACTCTTAAGTCAGCATTGTGCCACCTACACACTTACAAGAAGAAGAGAAGCTGAAGGACATGTACTCCTCTGATTCTCCCGCCCACAAGCCAGTGACTGTTTTACACCCTGCAGGCCAAAGTGCTACAAAAACCTCAGTATATATTTTGCCAGGAATTTACAAGTCTCTTAATATTGAAAGAAAGTAATTCACAGTCAAATAATCTCATAAACCTCACTACAAATTAGACCCTTCATTCAGCTTACTTTCACAGTTTAAAAAAATATCTTTCCACAGTTGATACACAACTGTTCTCATATAGGTTATTTGTCTGTTTTATATAGAGATAATCTTACCTGAATATCTGAACACATTAACCAATTGTGACCCTTGTTTTTGGGATGTGCCATTTGCTTTTCTAGTGGTGCTTGCTTTTTATATTTGTTGAAATTTAAATGCAGTTGGAAAATTATATGTGGGAATGTTTATCATGTTTTACAACAGATTAGCCAGCTCTCTCTATCAGTTCAATCATATTGGATTTTGGGTGCTGGACGTGGGAAATGTAAATGCATATGGGTCATTCCATGTAAAATCAATCAATGCTTCCCACCTGACACCCTCAGAATCACCAGTTTTTTTATGTACATTAACTATAATTTATTTAATGAAGTTATTCAAAATGTAAACTTTGTACTATTAATATCTTGGGAGTTATGGCCTCTTAAAGTACCTAGGGGTAGCTCAAATTCCGTCTATTTTTATTTTCACATTACATTATAATTTTTTTTTATTGATTTTTGAGCCCTCATAGATTCATAACTAAAGTTGCTATCCACATAACATTTTCAGGGCTCAAAGATACATTGAAGTTGTGTTCAAAACTGCAATCAGATCTCAAGCCGAAATCTCAATCTCGTTCAGCTCAATGTTTTCTACAACCAACTTTGGCCACCAATATCATAGAATATATGATAGTATAAATATTCAAACTGCACAAGTGTAATGTCTGTGGCCTAGACTAATACAAGCAGGCATTGGTAGCATGTAAGGGAGACCAGAGTCAAGTGTGGCCCAACTCGTTTTTTACGCGATTGCTAAGAGACCGCTTGCTCAAGAATGACAAATTAATAACTTCATACTCTCTATTAACATTTGCTCATGTTTATTTACTTGAATCGCTAACATGACAGGCACACTAAACAAAATGAGTTAAAAGGAATAAATGACCCCGTCATCTGCATCATTTGTGCTCTTAAGAGGGGGGTCAGTTGTGCCCATTATCATAAGGAGAGACACTATAGGTGAATATAATTTTTTTTTCCTTTAAAGATATCCCCATTAATTTTTACCAGTTTAATCTTGACATTAAGAAAAAAATGTATTGTATTACACTTTGTCTTATAAAAATTTTTTAAATATGCAAATTAGGCAATATTGTATATTGTAAATTTGCATATATTTCGGTATAGTTCATGGGTTTACTTTTTTCTGCTGTTACCATCACTGTTTCAGGCTTTTTCTTATAGTAATCAATGTTTTGAAATTGCATGAACATCGTTTAGTTAGCTTAAAGCTAACGTATCTGTTAACTGAACTCTTCCATTACTTTTCATAGAGTCGGGGTCATCCAGTTAAGCTTCTTTTGAACTTATTTTAGCTTGTGCATAAAATTCTGAAAGTTATGCTTATACTCTACTGAGAGTCAACAAGTATATAGTTTAAAACAATATATGGTATGGTTAATTTACAGCTAAATAAGGCTGGTATCTAAAAATAGTGATCGGAAAGAAAAAGAAATTACTTTCGCGAACTTGACGTTTCCCAAAAGGAAGAGATACTTCTTGTGTCAACAGTCACTCATGTCTTGGTATGGAAGGGGCGTTGCAAAAAGTTTAAAAAATGAATGATGGCTACAGCTTGTTTTTTATTGGATGAAAACCGCAGGGAACAAACGACCTCGGGGCACAATCGACTGGTCTCCCCTACACATAATCTGTTTTCTGAGAAATCGTCTTGAAAAATAAATGTTTGTACTTTCGTTGAAGGTTCATATCACCATGTGGGATAGTTTGTTGGTGAAAACAAATTATCCCAAGTGACAGGGCTCATGTTTTCCTACATTTTGATACCAGACCCAAGCTCTAGCCTTGAACCTTTCTGTTTCAAAATAAATGGCAAACAAAAGCATATTTTGACGCTTGCAAATATAGTTTAGGGCAGTGAAATTGACAAACAATATTGGTAAACACATGTTTTATATACTAGACTAGAAGGAAAACTGACAATGTATGCTCATAATTATGATGAAGATATAACATTGAAAATCACAGCATCAGTGAAGTTCACAATCTGACAATGGAAACACGGTTAGGGTTAGGTTTAGAGTTAGGGTTAGGGACCCATACAAGTGGAGATGCTGAATGCTCCCAACTTTTCCAATGTTATACCTTCATCATAATTATTAGCATGTTGTCAGTTGTACTTCTAGTATATAAAACATATGTATACCAATGTTGTTTGTCAATTTCACTGCCCTAAACTACAAACCCCAATTCCAAAAAAGTTGGGACAGTATATAAAATGCACATAAAAGCAGAAAGCAGTGATTTGTAAATTCTCCTTTACCTCCTTTATTTTTGTAAATATACGCTAATTTTGAATTTGATGCATCCAAAAAAGTTGGGACAGGGGCAAAAGAAAACTGGGAAGTTCAAAAAACACCTGTTTGAAACATTTCACAGGTATATCAAAAAATATCAAAAGACACTTGATATGTTATTTTCAGGTACTTTTACAAACTATACTATAACCTCTCTGCATTTGAATAAACCTTTATGGGAATTGTGGGGGTGGGACTAGATTAAGCTGTAAATTACATGGGAATAGTATGGGACCCATGGTTGGCTAAATGGCTGTAAGTCATCAAGGGTCTGCGGTATCCAACGAGCCTCAAACCATCACTCTGCTGCCAGATATGCATGGATATATGGATCACTTGAAGAGTTGTTTCTGCTGACTTATTCCATAGATTTCAATAGGAAAATGAGTCAGGAGAAACAACCCTTAGAAGGTAATTCCACCCAAAAATTATGTTTGGTTTGTAGAAAAGTAGCTCTCCTCCGATTAAAATGAGCTCTCAGCCAACTTTCTACCTGTAGTGAGAACTCATATATAGCCTCAAACTACTGTGCATGTACTAAGTACTTGCCTTAGTATTAACTACAACAGCCAAGAAGCTTACAGTTCAGACAACAGGTTGCCATGCCTAGTGAATGACGTTACAGAAGCGGAGGCAGAGGAGCTGGGCATTTTACTGCTAGTGTAGTGCCTGTCTGGCTGCAGCGTTTCTTAGAAACTAGAGAGGCCACGTAACTTGCTTGCAAGTTAGCCACTAATAGTTATACTGAGAAAATACCACCATCATTAGCTCAGTCTCCAGAAAAATGGGGGAAATACAGCCCTTCATTTATCTACGTTTGGTATCGTGAAAACATTAGCCAGCCTAGCCAGAAGTCTGTAACACTTAGCTAGGCTATGCACCCCGGTTCCATGTTGGAAAATCATCCCCGACCTCTCGTTTTTCAGTATGAAATGCTTTTGTATCGACCAACATGCCAATACAGAATATTTCTTAAAATTAAAAGTTAAAGCGTCATTGTTGTAGGCTACTTATTAGCCATTTTAGCTATGTTTGCTAGCAAAGCCAAAACTTTCCCAGTGCAACTCGAACGCACTGTCTATAAAAACACGGAAATGACGCATTTATCACCCTGATATCCGACCTCCTTCCAAGGTTAGCTACTATAGCCTACGCCATTGCAAACATATTTTAAAACCAATTTGTTTGATGGCAAGAATCACATTGCTAACGCACTAGCCCAGAAAAAATACATTGCTTCGGTAATTGAATGCTCAAAGCGAAACCGTTCAATTATAGTCAGCTAGTTAATGTTAGTCTACTTAATGGCCATGGATTATAATGTAATGTTAGCTGACATGGTTCCTTACCGGGTGATCCAATAAGGCAGAGAAATCAGAAAATACCGGAAGGAGCTTCACTTTTGTAACCGACAGCACTCGAGTCCTGTTTGGTTTAGTTTGCCAAAACATCTTTAGAAATGAAGCCTATCAATGTAATTTTCTGACATTATAATAAAATAGCAATGATAGCTAGCTTGATCTATGATGCGTCCCTACCACAGAACTCATTCTGTGGTCCTTATTCAGAACAGTGAGATACAGGTAGCAATTATTCCCTCGCTGGCTCCACCTACTTGCTATGTAATTTACACGCCCACTTAAAAACACTGTAGTCTTTCGAAAACGAGGAAGAGGTAGAGGTATACGTCAAAATGACATAAACTCCTCAAAAAAAGTTTGGAAACGTTATTTCGGTCGATTATTCCTCCCCTTTAATAATACCAATTGGTATTGTATTTTATATCGTTGGAAAGCCTGATTAGTTACCTTTACAACGAGGTACAACTTGTAAGGATCATGCATTCGTGGAATGAGCAACACAGCTAACCGTGTGGGTAGCGGCCCAAAAAAATGTGCCAAAATCCCCTGCAATATTCTTCTGTTGGTATTCACTCTCGTTTTGAGCTTCAAGTGCTGGCAGGTGTATGCCAGTCACAGGTGTCACAATAAAGTGTAAAAATGGCCAATATGTGTTGTTTTTTCCTTATTACTGTGGGAGAGTGCAATCATCCAGTCCACCAAGCAACTCAAAACGAGAGTGAATACCAACAGAAGAATATTGCAGGGGATTTTGGCACATTTTTTTGGGCCGCTACCCACACGGTTAGCTGTGTTGCTCATTCCACGAATGCACGATCCTTACAAGTTGTACCTCGTTGTAAAGGTGACTAATCAGGCTTTCCAACGATATAAAATACAATACCAATTGGTATTATTAAAGGGGAGGAATAATCGACCGAAATAACGTTTCCAAACTTTTTTTGAGGAGTGTATATCTCTTCCGAATTTTCTACTTTATATTCAAATAACTCAGTGCTCATTTTTTTTTGGCCAGCCACATTAGTTGCACCTTAATCTGTTCAATAAGGTTAATGTTGTTTTTTGGTGGAATTACCCTTTAAAGTGATCCATCCATTTCTACCGCATATCTTAGCAGAGTGATGGTTTGAGGCTCGTTTGATACCTCATACCCTTGATGACTTATGCCTATGTATGACATTTATTTTGAAACAGAGGGAATCATGGCTAGAGAGCCTGGTATCAAAATGTAGGGCAAAATTGAACTCTTTCACTTGGCATAATTTGTTTTCACCAACCACATATCCCACATGATATAAACCTTCAAAGAAAGCACAAAAATGGATTTTTTGAGATTTCTACGACAGATTATATGTACATGCTACCAATGCCTGTCTAGGCCACAGACATTACACTGCTGCAGTTTGAACATTGATACTATGATATATCCCTTGATATTGATGGCCAAAGTTGTAGAAAAAATTAAGTGTCAGGATTCTGTATATTGTTTGTTTATCTGTGTATTTATATTTATGGTTTCACTGTTCTGCGTTTTCATTGCCGTCACTCCCCTGTCTTCGTCACACTTTTCGGGAGCCTTTTGTGATTGCGGTTTTTCTCTGTATTTCCTCTGTCATGCACTTCCTTCTTAACTAATTATCTCATTGTATATAATATGAATTAACTAACTACTACAAACAGCTTGGATTTAGGTTTTGCACTAATTAACTAACTCACTAACGTAATCTTAGTTTCTATCTACAGCTGTCTCTCTTTCTACCTGTTCTATCACTGATCATTTTTTTTTGATTTTCTGTTTTACTACAGCTGACTCTTGTTTCCGCTTTCCCTTCTGTAATTGTATGCACTTGTCTTTTACTACCCAGTTCATGTTCAAGTCTGTGTTGTGTGAATCTGGTCCGCGTATTACGCGTTACCTTGTTAGTGAATTATCAGCTTCCCTCATTGTTTCATTATGCTCACCTGTTTGTCATTTCCCTTTCCCATTTCCACACACCTGATCCCCATTGTAGCTTGTCACTCCCTGTGTATTTAAACCCTGCGTTTCAGTCGCTTCCTTGTCAGAATGTTGATTTTTTTCTTCTCAGCCTGTGATTGTAAAGCCAGTGATTTATCGAGATTTCTGCGACACCCTTCTGTCTCCCGACTCCGAGTTTGCCTTTCGATTCTGTTTGTTTGCTTGTGATATTTTGTGGTTTTGACTGTTTTGTGACTTTGCCTTTGCCTGCTGTTTTTGCACCTGTGCCTGTGATTTCCCGGTTTTGATTTTTGGACCGCCTGACTATTCTTCTGCCTTTTGATTTGGCACTGTCTCTGCATTTGATTACCTGGCTTTTGATCTGGACTGAAATAAACGTTTGTTGTTGCTACAACCTCGTCTGCTTTTCCGAGAACGATACCTCACAATT
Source organism: Ilyophis sp. 1 JC-2022 (assembly GCA_022702515.1). Taxonomy (NCBI): domain Eukaryota; kingdom Metazoa; phylum Chordata; class Actinopteri; order Anguilliformes; family Synaphobranchidae; genus Ilyophis; species Ilyophis sp. 1 JC-2022. The sequence continues at coordinate 28,005,886 of CM040406.1, read as the reverse complement.
GAGCTGAACGAAACCGATTTTGCCTTGAAGTGTTATGGATGTAAAATATATCTGAGTGCAGTTTTTTGACACAAAACACAAATGTATCTGAAATGAGCAAAATAAATATCATCATTTTAGTTATGATGCTGTGAGGGTGCGAAAATGACTGCAAATTTTACGCGAAGTAAAAAGAGCCGAAATCAGAGCTACCCCTAGGTAATTCAAGAGGCCGTAACTAAAGATATTCATAGTATAAAGTTAAAATTTTGCAGAGCTTCATTAAATAGATTATAGTTAATGTATAAAATAAAAAAAATAACTATGGAATGACCCATATGCATGTGTCTGTGGGTGATCAGTCCGTTTCTCTCAACACCTTTCAAACGCCGTTTACTGCTTGATCTGGCACTTAAAGACCGCCAGAAATATACCCATATATTCATACATTTTTTATAGCAGATTTTTACCTAACCTCAGATGTTCTGAAAAAAACATCTTTCCGACCCAACTGAATATAGTTTTGTGAGTGAAGTGAATTAAATTGAAAAGTCTACATGCTACATAGGTTTATTGCACATAGTTTTGTACATTTTGTAGTCTTTTAGAATTCTAGATGTCTTTGTCATTAATACTCTTGAATATCCTTAATAGTAATACCAAGGAAAGTCTATTTCATGGGCCTTCACTCTGCTGTAATCCACAGAATAAAATGTATAATCTCTTGACAAACCAAGAGAAGATTTCTTTTAACCAAAAAAAACCCCCATAATTATGCTCAGCCACGATTTCGTATATCTAATTCTGCAAAATGTTTTAATAATGAATAAAAATAGGATAGCTGAAAACAAAGCACAGACTGGTAATAAGATTATCCCTTTAGGAACGAGTGTTCACATTATTGTATCCCACAAAGACAAGCAGAGATTACTCTTTATTCTGAGGCCACTATAATCCGCCAGACTCAGATAGGAATTTTCCATTAAGTTTTAAGACATGCAGCGATGGGTTGGCCTCTCTGCCCTCTGTGAAGATCTTTTTTTTGTTGTGAAGGCTGATGTCTTCCACAATGCTAGTCTGTTCAGAGATCATTCATGTCACAGAGATGGCAGTATTTACTTCAAATTCAAATGATACACATCTCTTAAAAACATAGTACACTCAAACGCACGCACGCACGCGCGCACACATATTCCGGAAGACCACTGCAAATGGCTGAAGGTGAGCATCTGGGTAATAACTACAAAACTCTCATTCGATTAATTCATATTTAAATCATATTTAGGAGGTGTTTCATGTGAAGGGAAATTGATTGTGGGAAACTCAGGAAGACTGGGAGATTATAGGAGACTTTGGAAGGCTGTGAGAGATTGTGGGCGAGTGTGAGAATTTTGTTTTATTCATAGGAGGCAAGGATGTGCTGGCCATAGAGGCCAAGAAACCGTGTCCACACCACTGTGGAGAGCTATATTTTTCTGAGGAGAGAGAGAGGGAGTGAACAATATGTTAACATATACAACATAAATGGGATAGAGCAAGGCTAAAATGACTATCTTATCACATATCGCATATTCTAAAATGGATGGCACAGGTTCCTAATTGCCAGTGTAATAATCGTGGTCTCCTTGTGTAGCTTAAACACTTATCCCCCCACCCCCACAAAAAAGGCTTTCTGCCAAGATTTCTCACCGAAAAATTCTCCATTTCACAGAACAGAGGCTTCAGAGATAGGATTTAAAAGGGCATCTAAAGGAGAATGTTAAGAGCAAAACCACTAAAATAATTTCCATTAATTTTAAGTGGTGTCATTTGGGAATAATATCTACATGCCTAAGGCAGGTTTAAATTGCATGGACTTACCCTGCGAAGACACACATCTCCCTGGTGTCCACACTGTTTTGGGGGGGTGGAGTAGGAGCGGGGGGGGGGGGGGGGTAGATCTCTGGAGAAGACCCTCAGCCATTATCACTGAATGATGGCGGAAGAGGGTGTTTAAGATCCTGCTCAGACGTCCTCAACTTCATCGTCACGCAATACAAGCAATCGCCAGCTGTGGTCTTTATCAATTCAGGTCTCGGGTATAATACAACTGCTCCATGAATTGCCCTTAAATTTGAATAATGTAATTTGCCAGTTACTTATTTTATTGCTTACACGGCATTTTCATTTAGTTTCAGTCACTGTTTAACTCACAGTGTTCTTGAGCTAAGACTAAACAAAACACCTGCTTAAAACCATCATTAAAGGTTAAAGACAATGGTAATGCGGTTAAAATAAATGACCCCGTAACTCTCAACCCACACGGCGAGTGTAAATACCGCAAGGACAGGAGTACATGCTGTACCTAGGCATATTTTAAAAGTTCATCCCTCGCTGTAATTTAAAATGTTTTTAAAAATGTTTTCAAAGGACAGAAATGCAATGCCATGTAGGGGACGATGTCCTGATGTACAAAAACTATAAATATTCAGATGTTCAAAAACAATGTAAATATTCTGTCTGGCTGCCAAAGAGCATTTATCAGAGACACTGGGTCACTAGCTCCTGATCCAGGGGCTGCGTGAGCAGTGGAGAGAAGGCAGTCAGCCAGGGGACATCACAGCTTGGCAATACCCTCCAACCTCGGTCTGGCACCGTCCCCGAAACTGGTCCGGGTGACAGGCCAACTTGCGCCCACGTGATCGCCCCACCCCCCCTCAGCACCCGGACCAGGAGCAGGGCATTTGGGATGGGGGGCACCTCTCTGGGGACTCTTCTTCACATTGGCCACCTGTCTGCCAGCAGTTCAATGAGGCGCATGCAGCCCAGAGACTGGGCTTACCAGGAGAGATTTAGGAGTTTTGTGAAACGAAAGTAGAGTTGATTGGAAAGGGTAAATGTCAGGGCCAGGTGCTACCGCTACTTTCAGAACACGCAATAGTGTTTTTTTGTTTTCTATTCAAGGTAGAGGGTAGAGCCGTATACAATGACCATCTCAGTATGTTGCTGCTTACTGGATGAATGGGGGCTATAGTGCTAAGGGAAGCTTTAGTGCTTTTTTGGAAGGGGACTGTTTCTTACTGATGAGGAGAGGCGAGGAATGGGGGTAATGAACACATACAAAAACATGGACACAGACACACACACAGATGCACACACGCATACACACACATGCTCCAGGAAAATAATTTATACACATTTGTGCATGGCATGTGCGCTTAAACACATTTTAATTATTTATTTACGGCAGGTAAACATACAAAAAAATGGGCTGACATTTTTCGATGTCAGGGATGTCTTGGACATTGTAGTGTGAGGCTCGAGTCAGTTCTCTCACTTTCTGGTTGTTATTGTTGAGCATCTCTAATAAATGTGGTGGCAATATACATCCTCACAAACACAGACACACACTATAGTTGGCTCATGGGGTTGCTATTAAATATACAGAATTGAAGAAAATCTAAAGAGTTGAGAAATAGAATTTGTAATCTGTGTGCCCTATGACCTCAAACAGGCAGGCATGCCTGTACATGTTCCTGTGCCTGTACCTATATATTTTTCTGCGACTGTATCTGTACTTGTATCTTTACCTGTGACTGTATCTGTACTTGTATCTTTACCTGCAAGTGTATCTGTACTTGTATCTTTACCTGCGACTGTATCTGTACTTGTATGTTTACCTGTGACTGTATCTGTACTTGTATCTTTACCTGCGACTGTATTTGTACTTGTATGTTTACCTGTGACTGTATCTGTACTTGTATCTTTACCTGTGACTGTATTTGTACTTGTATGTTTACCTGTGACTGTATCTGTACTTGTATCTTTACCTGCGACTGTATTTGTACTTGTATGTTTACCTGTGACTGTATCTGTACTTGTATCTTTACCTGCGACTGTATTTGTACTTGTATATTTACCTGTGACTGTATCTGTACTTGTATCTTTACCTGCGAGTGTATCTGTACTTGTATCTTTTTCTGTGACTGTATTTGTTCTCATATCTTTACCTCCGACTGTATCTGTACTTGTATCTTTACCTGCAACTGTATCTTTACTTGCAAGTGTATCTGTACTTGTATCTTTACCTGCGACTGTATCTGTACATGTATCTTTACCTGCGACTGTATCTGTACTTGTATCTTTACCTGCGACTGTATCTGTATTTGTATCTTTACCTGCGACTGTATCTGTAATCATATCTTTACCTGCAAGTGTATCGGTACTCATATCTTTACTTTCGACTGTATCTGTACTTGTATCTTTACCTGCGACTGTATCTGTACTCATATCTTTACCTGCAAGTGTATCGGTACTCATATCTTTACCTGCGACTGTATCTGTACTTGTATCTTTACCTGCAATGTATCTGTACTTGTATCTTTACCTGCGACTGTATCTGTACATGTATCTTTACCTGCGACTGTATCTGTACTTGTATCTTTACCTGCGACTGTATCTGTACATGTATCTTTACCTGCGACTGTATCTGTACTTGTATCTTTACCTGCGACTGTATCTGTACTCATATCTTTACCTGCGACTGTATCTGTACTTGTATCTTTACCTGCGACTGTATCTGTACTCATATCTTTACCTGCATGTGTATCGGTACTCATATCTTTACTTTCGACTGTATCTGTACTTGTATCTTTACCTGCGACTGTATCTGTACTCATATCTTTACCTGCAAGTGTATCGGTACTCATATCTTTACCTGCGACTGTATCTGTACTTGTATCTTTACCTGCAATGTATCTGTACTTGTATCTTTACCTGCGACTGTATCTGTACATGTATCTTTACCTGCGACTGTATCTGTACTTGTATCTTTACCTGCGACTGTATCTGTACATGTATCTTTACCTGCGACTGTATCTGTACTTGTATCTTTACCTGCGACTGTATCTGTACTCATATCTTTACCTGCGACTGTATCTGTACTTGTATCTTTACCTGCGACTGTATCTGTACTCATATCTTTACCTGCAAGTGTATCGGTACTCATATCTTTACCTGCGACTGTATCTGTACTTGTATCTTTACCTGCAATGTATCTGTACTTGTATCTTTACCTGCGACTGTATCTGTACATGTATCTTTACCTGCGACTATATCTGTACTTGTATCTTTACCTGCGACTGTATCTGTACATGTATCTTTACCTGCGACTGTATCTGTACTTGTATCTTTACCTGCGACTGTATCTGTACTTGTATCTTTACCTGCGACTGTATCTGTACTTGTATCTTTACCTGCGACTGTATCTGTATCTTTACCTGCGACTGTATCTGTACTTGTATGTTTACCTGTGACTGTATCTGTACTTGTATCTTTACCTGCGACTGTATCTGTACTTGTATCTTTACCTCTGACTGTATCTGTACTTGTATGTTTACCTGTGACTGTATCTGTACTTGTATCTTTACCTGCGAGTGTATCTGTACTTGTATCTTTTTCTGTGACTGTATTTGTTCTCATATCTTTACCTCCGACTGTATCTGTACTTGTATCTTTACCTGCAACTGTATCTTTACTTGTATCTTTACTTGCGACTGTATCTGTACTTGTATCTTTACCTGCGACTGTATTTGTACATGTATCTTTACCTGCGACTGAATCTGTACATGTATTTTTACCTGCAACTGTATCTTTACTTGTATCTTTACTTGCGACTGTATCAGTACATGTATTTTTACCTGTGAGTGTATCTATACTTGTATTTTTACTTGTGCCTGCAGCTGTACCTGAGCCTGTACCAATATGTATGCCCTTACCTGTGCCTCTGCCTTTGTTACGCCTGTCTGTCTCTGTGCCTGTCTGTTTGCTACTGTCTCTCTGCTGATAAAATCCACCCCTCAGGGACAATAAAAGACTCCTCTCACAGTTATTTATGGCCAATAACGCGGCGAGCCACTCGCTGTCCTTGTCAAGAAGAACGGATCAGGACAAACGTTTATGTGCCGCAGTCGCTAATGCGTGCCAGTGCCGGCCGTGGCTGGCAGCACCGTAGGGCGGCACTCAAATAGCCATAGCCTCGCTACAGCCGACTGGGTGAAAAGACACAGCAGTTGGCAGCACGCGTTTCAGAGGTTTGTGTGCTTGTCTGCGCCCTCTGGAATTGAGGAACCTCATACGGAAAGCTAGAGGTGTGAAAAACACATTTTGCACGGCCGCATGGAAGTTTTCACAGGATGTTTTTTTTTTTTTTTTTTTTTAATTTGTTTGTGTTTTTTCCCTTTTTCTCCCAATTTAGTAGCCAATTGAACCCCTATCTATTTCAATTTCCCCCCGTGTAGTAGCATAGAGACCGCACCCCACCCACCCCACCTATCGGTACTTTATAGGGAAGGATGCTAGGTCCTTACAGGGCGCAGCTCTGACGCGTGACACCCCTGGGTTCTATCGTGCGCAGTGGTTCTCTGGTCTCTCCCCCCCCCCCCCCCCCCCCCCCCCAATTGTCGCTTCCACAGGCCACACCGGCGGCCGGCCACACTCGCGGCTGGGGGGCGACCCCCCCCGATCCTCGGAGTACAACTCGCTGACTGAAAGTCAGCGGTCTTTACCGCTGTACCACCGCGGCGGCCTTTCACAGGATGTTTTGCCGCGCGCGTGCGTGCGCCATGAGTGCGCGGCAGCGCATGCAGGGAGCAGACGCAGAGAAACACCTCGACAGAGATGAGGCAGTAGTGAGACAGTGATGAGGCGGTAGTGAGACAGAGATGAGGCAGTAGTGAGACAGTGATGAGGCGGTAGTGAGACAGTGACGAGGCAAGACTTAGGCAGTGTCCTTGGTTATGCACACGGCTGGTCATGGTGCCTCCTCCATTCTGATTTCCCTCGTCACTGCCTCCTCCTCCTCCTTAACGCCCCAAACTCCCCAACCTGCCCGGAAAATTCCTCCGTCATGGCAGAAATGATGTACGGCCAGGGCTGGTGGGGAGCAGGCCCCGCGGCATTTAGGTGGATCAATACATTTGGAGAGACCCGCCCTGAATCCTAAACCACTGAGAGCGCTCTCCCCTTAGCAGTCCTCCGCCCCCCTCCTACCCTCCTTTTGCATGCGATGCCTGTCAGCACATTCAGAAACACAAAAGCATGGTGTCAGCAAAGTCAAGGTTGCCATGGAGCAGGACCGGGTTCTACAACGCCGGTCCCAGGATTCCAAAGTCGGAACGCGCAACGCGAATGATGGACGATTATGACAAGGGGTGAGGAGGGGAGGGGGGTGACGCTGACAACGATTGCGATCGCGTCGATATTGAAAAAGAGCAAAGTAATGCGTCCTGTGGGCAGTTGTTTGCATTACGAGTCTTAAAGTCACACTGACTGCAGCTCAGGGGTGAGGGAGTGAGCCTCGATCGATACCCAACGACTGATCTGCCTCATTGCGCCGGTGATTAACGAGACCCAGCGGCCCTGCCAGGCATAAATAAAACATGAAAACAGAAAATTATTAAGCCAAATGAGAGGAGATCTATTTTCTTCTTAGCGCTGGCGTTTTTTGTTTTTTTTCTTGGGGAAAGGGAATTGTTGATGTATCCAATTTGAGGAACCAAGCTGAAGTGTAATTTGGCTTTGTTGTGAATTAATGAATTAATCAAAGGCTCGGGGGTTGGAGAGAAAGAGAGAGAGAGAGAAAGAGAGAGAGAAAGAGAGAGAGTAACCCAGACGACAAGCTGCGAGGAGCTAATACTTAAAAAAGAAATACAGTCCTATTTCTCTGTCTAATTTTTAAGTAATGCCACAAAGGCTTTCCCCACTCCAGCCGCCTTGGCTTGATTTGATTGAGAAAGATACATTTTCTCTGTGATCTTCAAATTACAGACCTGGCAGTGCAACAGGCCTGCAGATGAGAAGGGGGCAGTTTAAGGACAGCCTTTAAGGCATTAGATGAGAAAGGGCCAAGTTTTGGTGGAATCATTTCAGTAATGGGCGGTCCAAAGAAGGAGAGAAACATTTTTTGAATAGATGGAGCTCTTATTGGTACTCTTGACACACTTTTGAATGGGGGGCGTTGATGTTACACACCTTTGGGTGGTTTAAGATGATGCAATATGTTCTAAAATAATTTATTACATTTATTATATTATCCCCCCCCCCTTTTCCAGTACCCCTGAATGGGGCACTGTTTGGTACCTTCCTTTACAAGCTTAGCAGCTGTACTGTACCAGCCAGAGATCCACAGAACCTTCACGGTCACTGCCCCACCTTTAACCTCATTCAGGACAATGGGCCCCATTCACCAACCATTCTACAGACAAATTTTGTCTTAAAATCTTTTTAAAAACATTTTTATGAACACTCTGGCATTCACCAATGTTTTCTTATTTCAGGTTTTTTTTGGGGTTCAACAGAAGCTCAGAACACAAACATCAGTTAATCCCAAAATGTCTGTTTAAACGTTTTAAAGAAAGTTTTAAGAACAAATTTGTTTGTAGAGTGATTGGTGAATGAGGCCCAATGAGTTGCAATCCTGGAAAGATTTGAAGCAATGGGGCACCTCAGCAATGTGGCCTGTAGTCCACCTTAAGGCCAGAAGAAGACACAGCCCTGGCATGCTCTGGTTTGGCCTGAGAGTGGACATGCAGCAAGCCTTTCACTGAAAGGAACCGGTCAAAATGTTTCGCTGTATAGAGTCATTCGATTGGTCAATATGAGTGTGAATGACAGTCGACACGTCCCAGGTGTGGTTGATGAATCCCCACTGCCCCACTGGTGCTGAGTGTGTTGGAAGACGAGAGCTGGGCTGGGCTGGGCTGGGCTGGACGCACACCAGAACTGCCTACAGGGTATCACCTCAGATCATTTGTGTTAATTACATATCGACAGGAAGTAACTGATTCTCTGATGGCAGTGATTAAATAATCAAGGACATGAGCCGCAGACATGTGACCGGGTTGCTGCCAGCTCACACGCACAGCCAAGCCGAGCTGTGTGCCAATGCTGGTGGACAGAAACAACTGGTGTGTTTATCAGGCTGTCCAATGCTGAATTCAGTTGCACCTACACATTTGGGCAAAGACTGGGAGAGAATGACTCAGAACCACGAACAGCTCATAACGAGTCATCCGCCAGGTTTTGGTTTCAGCACAACTCACAAATGTTATTTTGAACCTGCTTTTCCTTTTGTGCAAGTGGGTGGGAGGGGTTGAATAGACACAGTTTTGAGCAGCCTCAGTGTGATGCCACTTTATTATTCTCATTAACCTTTGACATTTGACCTTTTCCGTTGGCAGGTCCTCATATTCTCTCATTCCCATTCCAGAGCAATTCTGATCCTTTTTACTGAAAAATAAAGTTTTTTTTTTGTTGAATTGGATGGGGTTTGACTCTGGGGCCAGTGTGGTTCTGGGGCTTGCTGCCGGTGAATGCTGACATCAATTGTGTCTCTCCTAATTAAACCCCACCTGACCTTGATGTTGAGAAATCATTAGCTCTCCGGCCGTAATCATTGTGCTGCAGCTCTTACATTCTGTTTGGCTCCATTTGCATTTGGAAGCTTTACTCGCACATTCAAAAGAACAAAAAAACTAAAACAAAAAAGTTACGTCACAGCCTTGAGGGCTCGACTGACAGGCGCACAGGACGTGGTGGTTGGGGTCCTTCTCTCTACTTTACTGTACAGCTGCACCAGAACCAGGCTGGTCGCTTCACTTTCCTCAGCACCCAATCGGGGCCAGTTGTGCTCGACCTGAAGATTAACGCGTTCCACACGGAGAGAGCACACCGTAACTCACAGCTTGACCTTAAATCGACCGCACCATGATCATGTTTTCCCCACTGCAAACTTTCTTTTTAATGAGAAGTCAGATTCATGCTGAGAAAAGTCAGATAAGCTCTTCACATATGAGAAAGACAGTTATGAAATAGAAATATTAGAAATGTGGGTCAAGCCCCATCCTCTGTCTGATATTGAAGTGATTATTGTAGATCCACATTCAATTGGTGATTGATTTAATTTCACGTGAAATAGCGAGCTGTTGAATAAATAATGACTCAAGAGAATACGTAGAGCACAGGCCTTGTTTGTTCAATGTGGAAACATTTTGGGTAAGCTCATTGTGCCCCTAGTGGAGCATAGGGAAATAACTCTCAATCAATGATTTCCAACAGACCCTTTGTCCAAAGTCACACACCGTACGACTCACCTATGTATTGTATTATATCAGAAGACATTTCTCCAAACTAAAGAATACACAAACTACCAAAGGTGACTCAAAGAAGCGTCCTTCTTGTCCAGGATCCATTTCATGCCACTCGTGTATACAGTGAAATGTTTACGTAAAACCCTCCAACTCTAACTCTAGCTGATGTGTGGTGAGTGTTCTGGTGTAAAACGGCGGCTCTGCATCACCCAGATGGAGGCTACACATACACAACCATTAGTGACGGTTGCAATGTTTGCAACCCACCCCTATATTAACTGAAAAGTGCTTTGAGATTTTTGAAAAGGAGTAAAAGGGGCTATATAAATGCAGTCATGAACTGATACCCTTGTTAATAAAATAAGGTGAACTTGAAATGCAACAGAAATGGATATTTCTCTACTTAAAACCTTGTTCGGGCACATGCTTCAGAACCACAAACAGTGTATAATCATTCAATTACTTTCTCTCATTAGTAATTAAGTTCTTTGTCATTTTAACTTGAACTTTTCCTTTCCTCATTGGCAGCTGCCTTATTTGCTTAATGAGTGGTTGCTTAGCAATCAATTCGGTATGCAAGTGGCATCATACATGCCTGTTTTAATCCATATCCGCGTTAGAATAGCCAAGCTGAACAAGTAACACAATTACCTTCAAGACAAAACCTACAGTGCATATGCAAACATAGGCCAGCATATCCATTCATGCACAACAGATTCACAGACTTGTGTGAAAATGTCAGTAGTGACTGCAGGGATTACAGACTGCTAGGAGGGTCTCTCTCACATACACACACACACACACACACACACACACGCATGCACGCATGCACACACGTACAAATGCACACACAAAGTGGCAATGAGCAGCCTTTTTGTGTATGTCATTTGACATACGCACAGCTAGATTGCTCACAACCATACTGCAAACAAAGCAAATTGGAAATATGATGTGTACAGCTTAGCGGACATTCACCTTAGGTTTGCATTCAGCATCCCATTAACTCAAAATCTTCTTATTTTATTTTCCATTTATGTATATAATGAAATAATCCATGCCTTTTTAAAATCATTATAACTACTGTGTGGAGAAATTAATTACACTAAGGAACCTTCGTGATAAGAACTAATAACTAGTTATTATGGCTAACTCTTTTCATTGCAGTTAAAACTTCCCTCATTTTATCACAAAGGAACAAAGTGCATTCTGGAGACAGATTTTGCATTAAAGCAATTTGGAATATTCCAGAATGCGTAATAAAGGGTCTGACTTCTGTGTAGCTTAATTTGACAAGATTAATTATACAATTAATTCAAAACTCTCCTCAATTATGTGAAAAAAGACTCGCTGCCTTCTTAAAGTGACCTTTCACCTTTCGCGAGGCGAGGAGACTGATAAGCAGAATTTCAATTGAGGCAGGAGAAACACAGCATATTTTGTTTCCATTTAAGCCTGCTTGAAGGACACCTCTTTGCACCTTATTATTTTTAATTGAAACCAGACTTGGCGAATGCACGTGCAAGAGCTGTCAGACAAATGCATAGAAGTTATTATTACATTGCACCAATTTACATGGATTTTAATGTTCTCAGTTAGTGTTATCAAGGTGCTTGATACATTGTTTTTTTTCCAGTAATGAAACAATGTAATAATGTGTAATTATCACCTTGCTTTACAATGACTCAAAGCACATGTTGATGTTTTTTTTTATTTTTAAATCACAACTTTTTCATTTTTTGTTGTGACAAAGTTGAACTTGCGGAAGTTTCATTTAGAACAAAAACAGCCGTGATAAGAAGAGGAACCAGGTCACCTCCATCACAGCGTGATGGGACAAAACACAAAAACATTTGCATCCTGGTAAGGACACTCAGAGCGTTACGTTTACGGCAAACACTAAAGATCGATCTAGGTGCGGATTGTGTCCCTCCAGAAGATTAATTCCTGGCACCTCTTGCCTTTTAGCAATAAGCATCTGATTAAACATTCACCAGATAAAATTTTACGGCGTTAAAAGCAATATGTGTGCAATTTGTCTGCGCTTTTCTGCGTGATGAAACATGCAGGTGGGCTCCAGGGTTTGATGAGGGTTGGGCGACGGTAGACATCTGTACGTAAGCCAAGTGACTTTGCATCCATTGATTTTTTATGGATTTGACATTTGCTTCTGTTCATTTATGGTAATTGTGACACTGGGAGGGATGGGGGAAGAGAAGATAGTGCTGCTAGCTTTTGGCCACGGTTAGCTTCTTGTTGTCTCCCAAAGCCTGGGGGACCTTCAGGGCCATGGACAGCATTAGCCTTATCTAGAGGCTCACAGTCAGATCGGTGGTTGATTGGTTCTGTGTTGCTTGTTGCCGTTGTCAGGCGTGTTGCAAAGCCAAAGCCTGCTATCGTGGGAGAGAGTAGAGACAGGGACTTGCTGCCGCAGTAGGTATGGCTGTCCTAGCATTAAATAACGGTTGTTCTTCCTCAGTCCTTAATTTTCAGTTCCATTAAATTTAGTTTCTTCTCATTTTTTGCTGTTGCTTTCGCCAATGAATAAAATGGCTGCCGGCCAGTTGAAAACCCACTCGAGAGTTCTTATTCAATCCTCACCTGGTCGATGACTATGTTGGGCACCATGCCACAGTAATGAATAGTGAAAGCGCTATCTGCCTTCTGCCACAGTGTTTACCTCACACAGAGGCTCAGATGGTCCTCATTTTGTACCCCACTTCTCGCTCTTTGGCTGGGAATTTAAAGGGTGTTACAGAAAAAAAAAGATTGCACTCTATACCCATCCACAACCAACTGCCAAAGCACACCTGACAGATTCTCTGAGCTAGGTGCCTGGTAGCCTGTAATGGGCTGGATGTGTAGAGGACACTGAAGCTCTTCAAAGGAGTCCGCTTTGCCAGCACATTCAGAGCACTTATTCCTCCTCCCTCACTGCCTCCTGAAACACGGGATTTTGAAATGAGAGTGACCTTAATTGGCCCGCGAGTGCAGCACTCGGTAATGCGTAACCCCAGAGGCAAAGGCCTCTCGCTACCCACCTGAGGATCGCGAACACGTCAATGCTTTTAATTCGAGCAGATCTTTCCTTTCTGAAACCGGACTGGACAAGAAGAGACCTGCCAGCCCGCGCTTTAAAAGACCATCTATTTTGAGGTGAAAACACAGGCTCTAATTGATTCGATGCTTCTTGACACAAGGGGCCTGGGCCAATCGAAGATGACGGTGTAGTGCTGAGAGGGCACGGCCATGACTTGACAATAATTGAATAAATTTGTCTGACTCCTCTTTTTTGTCAAAGCGATTCTTCTTTCAAATTATTTATTCAGCATTAACAGCACCACACCGCTAGGCTAGAAACACTGAGTATCACGGAGTATATGAATCTTCAGCTTGTGCACATGACTGGCTGCACTTGACTCACACACTCAGAGTACATTTACACCAATACAGTTTTTTTTTTTTTTTTTACAATTGGTTACAAGCATTTCTGAATACAGCGCTCACTTATTCAAAACTCTTCACTGAAGGCCAGATTCAGAGTTGAGATAAGAACGCGCAAATGGGACTTACTTACCCGAAATTCCACGTAGCTTAAGCTATTTGTGATTCAGACATTTGACTTATCCCCTGTTTTAAGCGTCTCTCCAGTATATACGTGGCATTATGTTCACGGGCTGCAGATTTGAAGAAAATGAGGCGTGTCTGAAAGTCGTGCAAGATACACGTATTCAGAGTTTTCAATTAATAATTTTTTTTTACGCGCCACTTTGTTCGGAAAAAAAAGGTAGTTTATGTCTAGCGCCGCCAATAGATGATTATGAAAAATACAGCATCTTTCACAAAGATGGATATTAGAATGAGTGCATGTTCTTAATATTGGTCTTATTTTTCTTTGCCTAGGCTATTTACAATTATCAAAGAGCTGTCATAAAAAGAAAAATATGTAAAAGTAGGCTATGATTGACCATCTGGTATATCATACCTGACCAATATTAGATTGAGTAATTGATAGGCAGTGTCTGGATATATTCACTTTGACAGAGAGACGATTTGTGTTAGCACAGCTTTTCCAAAATTATTAGTTGAAGTTGAAGTTGAAGTTGAAGACGTCGCATATAGGCTATTGTGTTCAACCACCGTAGGCTGTAACTTTATTAGGTAAATCGTTAAAAAAAGATTTGATTTAAAAAATAATTTTTTTGTCAGTAGCCTAAATGCAACAATTTATTTGTTTACTTAATAATATTGCAGGCAATTACTGTCCAGCGATTATTTATTTCGATTGTGTGATGGGTAGGCTATGCTCATTTTATCAATGCGACGGATTAATACATGCCTACCCCATCACCCAAGAGCAACTACGATGCACACATGTATTATTCTACAAAGGCAAATGCTGTTATTAAAGGCAATGTCACTGACACATTGAAAATGTATACCCCCCACACACATTTATTTAGTAGAAAGCTGGCAACACAGGGAGCAGGTACAAGAAACAGGAAATGAGAATATCATGCCCTGTGCCACCCACATTTTGAGAAATGCACCCGCATAGCACAGGTTAGAATACGACGTATCTCATCCCACGTTAAATCCGCGCAGGAGAGGCACTTAAGCGTATTACTTAAGTTTGCCATCTCTGAATCCGGCCCATAGTTAGCACAACAGCAGTCTATGTGGACTGAAATTGTGAATAACTTTCCATTGCTTTGACGCAGAATTCATGCAAAGACTACAGCTTTCAACATTCTTGAATTAATTTCTCACTCAAACTCAACCAGAAGCAAAACTGTATGTATCTACAGCCCATTTTTCAAACGTTTAAATACTCTTTTTAAAACTATTAAATTTAAGTTCAAATCCTAGCATACAAAATCCATGTGGACAGCAATTTCATACATCACAAATATAATATATATATTCAAAATCTTAAAAACGTAGATATAATGTTTATGGAGACAAATGGTGAAAAACTGTTGATTTTAGTTACGTAAATGTGACCAACCACAGCTGAACCAACCAACTCCCATCTCGGTTGGAGACATACCCTGGTGTTTTAAATTTTACTACCATCTATACAGTAAAAGCAAACATCTTAAAGAAGAATTCTTTTTTGCTTAACATTGGACTGAGCAGGAGATAGAGAAGTCGCTGACAGAGGAAGAAGAGGAGTGGCTTGCAGAGGGAGAGGAGTACGTACGCTTAGTGTAAGATGACAGAGGAAGAAGGGGAGTGGCTTGCAGAGGGAGAGGAGTACGTACGCTTAGTGTAAGATGACAGAGGAAGAAGAAGAGTGGCTTGCAGAGGGAGAGGAGTACGTACGCTTGGTGTAAGATGACAGAGGAAGAAGGGGAGTGGCTTGCAGAGGGAGAGGAGTACGTATGCTTGGTGTAAGATGACAGAGGAAGAAGGGGAGTGGCTTGCAGAGGGAGAGGAGTACGTACGCTTAGTGTAAGATGACAGAGGAAGAAGGGGAGTGGCTTGCAGAGGGAAAGGAGTACGTACGCTTGGTGTAAGATGACAGAGGAAGAAGGGGAGTGGCTTGCAGAGGGAGAGGAGTGCGTACGCTTGGTGTAAAATGACAGAGGAAGGAGAGGAGTGGCTTGCAGAGGGAGAGGAGTACGTATGCTTGGTGTAAGATGACAGAGGAAGAAGAGGAGTGGCTTGCAGAGGGAGAGGAGTATGTATGCTTGGTGTAAGATGACAGAGGAAGAACGGGAGAGGCTTGCAGAGGGAGAAGAGTACGTACGCTTGGTGTAAGATGACAGAGGAAGGAGAGGAGTGGCTTGCAGAGGGAGAGGAGTATGTACGCTTGGTGTAAGATGACAGAGGAAGAAGGGGAGTGGCTTGCAGAGGGAGAGGAGTACGTACACTTGGTGTAAGATGACAGAGGAAGAAGGGGAGTGGCTTGCAGAGGGAGAGGAGTACGTACGCTTAGTGTAAGATGACAGAGGAAGAAGGGGAGTGGCTTGCAGAGGGAGAGGAGTACGTACGCTTAGTGTAAGATGACAGAGGAAGAAGAAGAGTGGCTTGCAGAGGGAGAGGAGTACGTACGCTTGGTGTAAGACGACAGAGGAAGAATGGGAGTGGCTTGCAGAGGGAGAGGAGTACGTATGCTTGGTGTAAGATGACAGAGGAAGAAGGGGAGTGGCTTGCAGAGGGAGAGGAGTACGTACGCTTAGTGTAAGATGACAGAGGAAGAAGGGGAGTGGCTTGCAGAGGGAAAGGAGTACGTACGCTTGGTGTAAGATGACAGAGGAAGAAGGGGAGTGGCTTGCAGAGGGAGAGGAGTGCGTACGCTTGGTGTAAAATGACAGAGGAAGGAGAGGAGTGGCTTGCAGAGGGAGAGGAGTACGTATGCTTGGTGTAAGATGACAGAGGAAGAAGAGGAGTGGCTTGCAGAGGGAGAGGAGTATGTATGCTTGGTGTAAGATGACAGAGGAAGAACGGGAGAGGCTTGCAGAGGGAGAAGAGTACGTACGCTTGGTGTAAGATGACAGAGGAAGGAGAGGAGTGGCTTGCAGAGGGAGAGGAGTATGTACGCTTGGTGTAAGATGACAGAGGAAGAAGGGGAGTGGCTTGCAGAGGGAGAGGAGTACGTACGCTTAGTGTAAGATGACAGAGGAAGAAGGGGAGTGGCTTGCAGAGGGAGAGGAGTAAGTATGCTTGGTGTAAGATGACAGAGGAAGAAGGGGAGTGGCTTGCAGAGGGAGAGGAGTACGTACGCTTGGTGTAAGACGACAGAGGAAGAAGGGGAGTGGCTTGCAGAGGGAGAGGAGTACGTATGCTTGGTGTAAGATGACAGAGGAAGAAGGGGAGTGGCTTGCAGAGGGAGAGGAGTATGTATGCTTAGTGTAAGATTACAGAGGAAGACCAACAGCTGAGATTTGGGCTACTATGATTGATCATGTGGGAAATCATGGTCTATGAATGAAAGAGGCTAGTCTGAGAGTGCAGCCAAATCTGGGCAGCTCAACAGTGGCATCTATTGTGAGAATTTTCCAGCACACTAACAGGTAAGTTATGCATTCTGCAAGGGCAGGGCGTTTTTGAGACATACGTATATGCAGCGTTTTGGCAGTTTTGGTGCATTTTTGGCATTGTACCAAGCTGAATGCAGAGAACTACAGTGGTGTTCAAATAAATAAATAAAAAGTGAATAAATTGAAAATATTTTTTAATAGCTTTTAGTTCCATATTTCAAATGTAGTGGAAACATTACACATTCAATTCCAAATCAAAGCATTAACAAATTTTATCAAGTCTGTGTTATTTTTTTACAGGAAGCAAAGAAAAGGAATATTAATCTGTTCAAAAAAATAGCAGTGTCGACATTTTTCTCTTCAAACTCAAACACTTCCTGTATAAACTGAAAACAAATTTCAAGATTTAACTTCACTTTAAATTACTGAACTAATATTTAGTTGCATAACCATTGTTTTTGATAACTGCTGCGCATCTGTGTTGCATCGAGTCAACCAACTTCTGGTACCTAGAAACAGGTATTTCAGCCCAGGATGAACGAACTACATAACACAGTTTCTGTGAATTTTTGGGTTTTGCTTCACAAACTGCATTTTTAATGTCACCCCACAAGTTTTCAATGGGGTTGAGGTCGGGGGATTGAGCTGGCCACTCCATTACCTCAATCCTTTTGGTCTGGAACTAAGATGTTGCTCGCTTACTCGTGTGTTTGGGGTCGTTGTCTTGTTGAAACACTAATTTCAGGGGCATTTTCTCTTCGGCATACGGCAACATAATCTCTTCAAGTATTTTGATGCATTCAAACTGATCCATGATCCCTGGTATATGATAAATAGGCCCAACACCGTAGTGTCCCCATACCATGATTTTTGCACCACCATGCTTCACTGTCTTCACAGTGTACTGTGGCTTGAATTCAGTACCCGGGGGGTAGTCTGACGTACTGTCGACGACCACTAGACCCGAAAAGAACACTTTTACTCTCATCAGTCCACAGAATGTTACGCCATTTCTTTTTGGGCCAATCGATGTGTTCCTTGGCAAATTTTAACTGATTCTGCACATGCCGTTTTTTCAACAATGGTGCTTTACGGGGGCTTCTTGCTGATAGCTTAGCTTCGATCAAACGTCTTCTGACTGTAACAGCACTTACAGGTAATTTTAGATCATCTTTGATCTTTCTGGAGGTGATGATTGGCTGAATCTTTGCCATTCTGACTATTCTTTGATCCGTTTTAACAGTAGTTGTTCATTTTCTTACACGTGTTTTGGGTTTTTGTTGCCATTTTAAAGAATTTGAGATCTTTTTAGCAGAGCATCCTGTAATTTGCTGCGCTTCTTTATATGTTTTCCCCTCTCCAATAAACTTTTGAATCAAATTACGTTGGTCCTCCGAACAATGTTTTGAACGGCCCATTTTACTTAGCAATTCAGAAGGAAATATATTTTATAACAATGTGTGAACGCAATTTCTTGTGATGTTCAATTGACTGAATCTTTTAAATCTAACTGAAATGCCACCTCCTGTATTTCAGAAGGACCATGGTCGTGACATGAAACCACAACTCTTTTTTTCCCTGAGAAGGATTTAGCACATAACTGACAGAAATGGCTGCTGCAGTTATACAGTAGTTGAGAGAGGATGCATATTTAAACAACACATAAAATTGGATAATTTACTACGAGTCAAATCCGGCGTGGAGATGCCACGAGGCATGAATAAGTCATATTATGTTGAGTTATTGAGTTATTTGTTAACAATAAATATTCCGGCTGCATTTCCGGAACCATGATCTTTTAAATATTTCTGCACTTTTTAAATCTTTAATGCTCAGATATCATCTTGAAACAAAAAAGTTTAGATCTAATTGATTCCTCAGGCATTGGTAATTACAGGCACTGTGTGCTGGTGTAGCTTTGTAGCTGTCTTACAATGATCACATATGCATTTTTTTTTTGGTAATCCTGTTCTGGTGTATGTCTTTCTCTCTCTCTTTCTCTCTCCCTCCCTAGCTCTCTCTCCATCTCTCCATTGTCTCTTTCTCTTTCCCTCACTCTCCTTAATAGTATTGGTTGAAATTCCTCGGCTGTTGTGTTTGCGTAAAGTTGAGGCGCCATACATACGGAGCCCTGGCAGGCCGCGCTCCAATAAGATGGCGATACCACAAGCGCTGCAGACAGAACTGGTTAACAGGATGTGTAATGGTAATGAAAAAGGAGGATCTCTCTGCCGAGTCTGTTTTCCCCTCTGCTCTGTAGTCTACAGGAGTTCCTCTCTGACTGCTTCAGGGTCTTGCAGTGTTGTTCTGCGAAAGGCTTCCTTACAGGTATAGATATGAACGAGCAAACCTCACTTATGCGAGTAAGGATTCAGAATTAACCCCAGGACAAGCGTGCAGTTGGACACATCAGGACAAACTGCTGTCCTTTTTATCATTTGAACATTATTCATTTAATATTATAGAATACTGAATTATGCTTGACGTTACTTACCGTTTCACTCATAATGTTGAAAATAGACGTTTGCGTGTATTCACAGCTCGGCGCATTGCAAAATAAATGTGTGGCGTGTCCTATGTGAGAAAATAATAATTTAAAGGAATAATTCATCTATAAACATCAAAAACATATTTTCACAATCTACAGAAGTTAGAACAACACCCATATCATCATACTTGGAATACTTGTATTGCCAAGAAAGCTGGTCCTGTCATTATGAAAAATCAGACATGAAGTACATGTACATCACTGTTGAGGTCAATTCCATTTAAAATCTGTTAGCTCTGCAATTCAAGTGAAAATCAATTCATGAATTTAAAAATGCCCATTTAGTGAATTGAATAACAATTAATTTCCTGAAATGGAATTGATGCCAACAATGGTCATCGGTGTTCAAGCTCCCTGCTATCCGTCATTTTCTCACCCACTTCAAAATCAGCCAGTTATACAGGTGTGAGTACGCGCATTATGCATCCCTATCCTTCAAAAATGTATCTTGAAAGACAGCATACAAAACTAAACCAAGCTACGTATGCCTGCGATGTCAAGCTATGATGACTACCACAACAAACATAAATAACCACATATTGATTTATTTAAGTTTGTTGAATGTTTCCTTCAACATTAAACCATGTTACTGGCTATTATTAAGACTATAGTACTATTACCACAATTACTTCTTCTACTACTTGCAAACAATAAACGGCGCCATCACAAAGGGCTAATGTAGCAAAGCACAGATAGGTGACATTAAAAGCAATTAGTCTGACATAAAAGCATAATTTACTCTTCCTGCTCATTCTAGTATCAGAAATGTGTTCCTCCAGACATCAGATATTAAAAAGGCACGTTAAAAGTCCTTTTTAATACTTATTTATTATCTGAATTAGTATAAAATGTTATTTAAAAATATATATAATTTTATATATTCAAGATATATTCAAGTTCTCTCCAGTAAACCTGCAATGAAGGTCACTGTGGAGTCCACAACAGAAAGAAAACACGGCATTTATTTGAATAACAGTGCAGATATATGAGTTATAACTCGGTGAAGACTTTTATCAAGCACTCTGTCATCGGTGATGCAAAGTCTTATTTTTGCATCGCCGGTGATAGAGTTTGGCTGGAGGTCACAGTTCCGCCTTGCGGTGGCAAACGCGCTGAGAGCGATAACCTCGGCGAGTGCGTACAAATTAATTAATTATTTTTTATATTGACGTTTTTAATTACGAAGCTTAATTGGGAAGCCAGAGCAGAGGCATGCTTTTCAGTGTACAATAATTAATTCATATCAAACAATCGTTAATGAATGTTTGAGTTTTTAATTGCTGCTCCCTCCTCCTTCTTAAATTGACCTGCTATGACAAACGCAAGTGTCATAGCTGCTGCAGCTCTTTACACATTCTTCAATCAAAGAAAATCCATTTCATTGAAGCCATGGTGCAGAGGGAAAAAAACAAATTAAGCCTGGATTTCACTTTGTTTGCTAATTAATGGATCTATTTATACATTAATAGTAGCACAGGGAAAAAAGTATAGTGCATATTATAGGCTTATAGTGACATATGATATTGATAGTGATATTGATTACATATTCTGCATAGCTGAGATTCTGTATATTAACATATCAAAAAGGACTGCGGCCACTTCATCAAAATGTAAATATCACATTTTCTTAAACAATTTTTCAATTTGCATAACAATGTTTCTATATTATATTATGTCGTTTGGTGTCTAGTGATTTAAAAAATACTAGTTAGATTGTTGTGAAAAAATTAAGAGGGCACGAGTAGAGGTTGATTATCTTTTAATAAATAAGGAAGCAGTATAGTGTAGCATTTGACGACCTGGTTTTAAAACCAGAAGGTTGTGAGTTTAGATCCTTAATGGGTATTGCCTTTATAAGCTTACAGAAGCATCAGTATTTGACCCAATAGCTTCAGATAAATATACATTTGAGTCTTCTATAAGGATCTCTGATAATTAAACAACCAACAATAATATGAACCAATGAAGACAAACACAATGGCACTTGTAAGAAGGCAGCTATGTTCCATCAAATATAGCTCTTGTTGGGTATGCACTGAGATGTTCCATACAATATGCACACCACACATTTAGGTCAACAATAAAGCATACAATTGGAACACAATATGGCACAAAAAACCTTTGTGAAATGTAACAGTTCTACTTATACGAAATACATTTACAACCAGGGATGTCTGTAGACATCTGAAACTGGAGGCACTACATTGCATTTTGTTCTTAGTGACAGATGTTACAGATACAAGACAAAGTTCAACCACGACGACTGCAGTGATATGTGATGCAGTAAAGGCAACCAATTTCGAGTCTCAAAAGATGGAAGAGAATCCGCAATTACCCAACGGTGGTAATAATAATAATAATAATAATAATAATAATAATTGACACGTCTAATAGAATTGTGGGATGTGGGGTAGGACACGTACGGGTTAAAATCAGTTAAATACTATATGCATTAAAATTTAAATATGTTCATCCATATTTTCCGTGCCTGTTGCTGTATAAAAAATGCCAACTCCAATACAATCTCGATCTGCTTCATTTTGCCCCAATTTGGCTGTACAGCGGTGCGGACATTAGCGGTGAGCAGTTTTTCCTACACAAGAAAACGACTCAAATGGTAGGCTACAGTATTTAATTGAATTCTACGTGCACATTAGAACTTGGAGAGGAATGTGTCATTTCTGAAGTTCACACAAAGCATGTTTCCTTTTCTTCTTCTCTAAGAAAAGCAGGAGCTCGGAGAATATGAGGAGGTTACAGACGGCCCTCTTTTGCATGCAAATCATATCTGGGTTTCTCATTAGCATTAATGCATGAGAAACTCGAAATGCTTTTAATTTCCAATTTTAGCGAGCAAAGGGGTAATTTGTCACTGTCAGACCGAAACCCTAAAACGGCCGCAGAGAGAGGGATCCAAGGACTCCCCTCTAAATTAAAATCGTAGAGAAATTTCAGATTGGGTAATTGGCCGACGTGCCGTTAAACCGAGTTGCTTTAGAGGCGTAAATAATCCCACGCACGTGCAGAAAATGGCCTGAAATTTGCCACTTCAGACTGTTCTCTATCTCCTGTGTGTGGCGTATCGCCACTCACGAACTGCGGCTAGTGAGCTCTCGCTCAGTAGGCTAACTGTCTTGAGCAGAAAGCTAAACTCTCCATAGGCTACCAAATTAACACAAAATGCTAACTCTCCGCAGTCAGCTCAGTGTTGTGCTAATTCAAGCAGATTTTAGCCTCTAAAAATACTTCAAGAGGAGCTTTGCGAGTTTTCCGTTTTCTGAGAAGCATCATAGAACAATGCTTCTGCAGCCTACACCTAAACTAAGAGTTGGGGGAAATGGCCAAGTACAGCATTAAAACTAGTTCCTCTGTTGACCCGATAGCAGAAAACCACTTTGCTGGACTCACTTAAATTACTGATGAACCTTTTCTAAAATAGAAATTCAGCCTAGCTATGGTCAGTTATCCGTAAATCTATGCTAATCCTGCCCTCAAGTGTTTGCCTGTGTAAAATAAAATAAAAAATAAAAAATAAAAAACTATCAGCTGCATATTCTGATGACCTTCAACTTGTGAGACTCATTACTTTACAGTATTATGAGACTCATATAAAATAGGAGTCACTTGGGATTAAGTTTCAATTGTTACTGACATGATTGAGATATGCCTGTTAATTTCTATGTACGAAGGGTCCAATAATGGATAGTCCAATAGTGTCAGATACATGTACCCAATTTCCAGGGATATAAATCAGCAATGAGCTCATTGTCAGTAACTTTTTGTGACAGACCATGATCTTGTGTATAGGTGGGGCTTCAATAGGAGACAGAGAATCAAGCAAACTAAACTCTTGACGTAGTTATATACCATAACACCGGCTAAAATTGGGTAGAACCAATAAACTAATCTCAAAAACTGTAACTTCCCTTTGCTGAGAGGCTAAACCAGGGACCTCAAACTTGTGTCCTTGAGGGCAGTGGTTTCTCCTGGTTTTCTATGTTTATCAGCACTTGAGTGATGAATTTAAGTCATAGATTGTTGTGTGGTTGTGTAGTCCGCACACCTTGCGTCCAAGGTGAAATCGGCTGCTGATTGAAAGGAAACCACAAAACACCACAGACACTGTTTCCCTCTAAGACTGTAGGTCAAGATCCTGCTCTAGAGTGTATGTCTGGAAGAAGCCTACCTCACAACTAATTGAAAATTATATTCCCAGTATCTTCTTTATGTGGGATAACTGAGGGAAAATATCACTCGTTGCAATAGTACTTATTTCTAAAAACAATCTTACTTAACATGATAAGTATTGCTGGTTACAGGGTCAGTTCACCCCAAAAAAATAAGTTTGATATGTTTTCACATGCCCGGAGTTCTATCTATCCATCCAGGTAGTTTCGCTGAGAACTCACTAGTTTTGTAGATATCCAATGCAGCCCACCGTGATATAACCCTGATAGACCTCCACGGGTCCAAGGTTTGTGGTGGTCAAAGTGCCAAAAATTTATATTAGAAAGTCAAAAACAAATTTGTCTCTTTACAAATATAATAACATGATAACTCACGAACATCCACAGATCTTTTTGTGCAGTTTTATTGAATAATACTTTCTACCGAAATATGCCAACTGTGTATATCTGCACAAAGTATCAAACAAAGCATGCCAGTAGTCCAGGGTGTACTGTGTTGACATAAGCCTCAGAATGTTGGCATACTTTGGTTAAGACGTTGCATGTACAGTGCCCTCCACAATTATTGGCACCCCTGGTAAAGATGAGTAAAAAGGGTTATAAAAAACTTCACCGTTTGGTGAATTAGCTTAATCTCACACTGAGAAAATGAGAAAAATCCAACCTTTAATAAAGTAAATTTATTCAGAAATTTATTTTTTATTTTTAACAAAACCACATGTGCCACAATTATTGGCACCCCTGCATTTAATACTTTGTACAACCTCCATTTGCCAATAAAACAGCACTGAGTCTTCTTCCGTAACATCTAATAAGGTTGGAAAATACAGAGCAAGAAATCTGAGAAATAGATTCAGTAGAAATAAATAAAAAACGTGCACAACAAGGTCTGTGAATGTTCATGAGTAACCAAGTCATTATATTTGTAAAGAAACTTTTTTCTAATGTAAATTTATGGTGCTTTGACCACCACAAACTTTGGACCCATTCAGGTCCGTTATATAGGGGTGATGTCAAGGTCAGTTGCATCGGATATCTACAAAACTAGTGAGCTCTCAGCAAAACTACCTGGATGGATAGATAGCACTCTGGGTATGTAAAAAAGTATCAAAATTGTATTTCTGGGTGAACTGCACCTTTAAAGTTCCCTTTTGTCGAAAATATGGGATGTATGCACACAACGACACATAATCAGTATAAACAACATAAAAAATCGTGTTTTTTTGATCCTTTGTTAGCTCATTATGTACAAAAACACTTTTAAAACTAAGCAACTAAACATGTATCAGTAGTTTTATACAATAAAATCCCACTGAGGGGGCATTTGAATTCACATTTCCAAATATATTGAAACATAAATCCATTAAAGCTTGTGGGTAATTAATGAAATATTTCCACAATGTTTTCTCACAGATTATTCTCCTATGCTTAGCCACCGGAATTGTCGCCTACAGTTGTACTTTTGCGATTGCTGTCAGCCAAATCAGTGAAACTATTTTTAAATGTTAAACTAAATATCTTAAATGCAAAACAAACAAAAACTTTAGTTTTTATCAAAAGCCCAAATGTGGTGTAGTCTGTATTGGATGAGGGGAATGATCTTAGAGCACCCTCCTGTGGATATTTCTTTCTGGCACATGATTCTCTGAAGCTACATTTCAAAGCAAGTCCACTTTTAGCAAAACATTTTATTTACTTCAGTTGGACCCTTATTTAATTCTTTACAATGCTTTTATTACGTATTTATCAGGGTAGTTTCAAGGGCATAAAAATAAGTGTTGAGAGACACAATTGGACAACAGCGCTGAGGATTTCCATTACTCAGCCAATACAAATAAATAAGCAAATAAGCAAGAGAAAAAGCACATTATTGTACATGCATATGAGTAACTGGTCATTTATATTGGCCACAACTATATCTGTGGGAAAGCAAAATAGATTTAAAAAAAATGTTCATCATAATTATAGATGCATTTTAAAAAATCTATGAAAGTATATATTTGCCCCACACCAGATGTCAAAAACAGTAAAAAGTCATTTTAATTCCCTCTTTAGTGAAAAATACCAAACAAAGTAAAAACCACATTATCTTTGCTCAGATATATAACTCTTAGTTAATGTTTGTTTATTCATTTTTAACAGCAAACACCTACTTTGTGAATAAAACAGTATGTACTACTATATTTATAACCCTGTAAAAAGGCCTAATAAACCACAACCAAATAACCTATGACCTGCCAGCTAATTTAACAACTACAAATCAAGTGAATAAAAGTGGTTTCCACTTTGGGTATAGAAAAACTTATTTACATGTTTATTAGGGACCTACCCAGTGTACATCTTAACACAGTATCTGTCCCAACAAGCAAGCATTTCACTGAAGCACCTCAAAGAGCAATATCAGAGGGCCTGGTCTGATCCTATAGCTTAGTGGTTACATCCCTGGCCCATAATTTAATGTACCACACTGCAGTTGGATTCTGGCAAAGTACACAATTTCACAACTGAGCAAATTTAGCCTCCTGAGTCACACATCCCACAGAGGCGCTTGTTCATGGTGCATTGATGCGCCTCATGACCCAGAAGGGATCCGGACCATTCCGGCACCAACTGTGACTGGGAGGCCCCTGAGACAATGTAGCCAGCAGGGTTTCCCCCATTTTACTCATTAGCCCCTTATCTGTTAAGTTGCTCAAACTGGTTGAAAAAAGGGAGACATTTTAAAAAAAATAGAAACCTTCTCTTTTCTGTTTTCCAACTATGAGTAGAACAGCCCTGTACATTTATGCCACAGTAGGTGTGCTAAACCGGTCTGAATTGGTATCGACTGGTTTGGGGTGCTCTAAGTTGGTATAGACTGGTTCGGAGCACTTGTAGTTGGTATAGACTTGCTCAGAGTCGGTAGAGATTGGCTTGGGATGCTCGGAGTTGGCATAGACTGATTTGGGCTGCTCTGAGTTGATGTAAATTGATTTAGAGTGGTCTGATTTGGTGTCGACCGGTTCAGGGTGTTTTGCGTTGGTATAGACCGGTTCAGGGTGTTTTGCGTTGGTATAGACTGGTTCAGGCTGCTCTGAGTTGATATAAAGTGCTTCAGCGGTAGAGGCCAGCATGCTGCCACTTTTTGGTTCTGCACTGCTGAAGGTCAGCTGGTCCATGTTGAGAGCACTGCAGTCATGGAGCGTTAAACCTAGACCGTGATGCGCTACACCGTATGACTCATCAGTCTGAGCTGCTGGACAGGAGAGTTGCGGGGCGTATCCCTGGACACGACGCACACCTTCCAGAAGAGGAGGCGGGGTAGAGAACCCCATTAGAGGCTCGTGTGAGTGCTTTACGATCGGGTCCTCTGAGAGTAGCATTCTCTGTGGAAGCCTGACGTAGAGGTTGGTCTTTGCCTTGGACTGGATCCAGTTACTCGTGATTCTGTCTGCCGAATCATCGTCACACTGTTTCACGTCAACATAAGACTTCCTCTGCAGTGTTTTCCACTCTTCCACTGTGAAAATCTGCAGTTTTGAGTGTGTGTTTGTGTGTGGGAGAGAGAGAGAGAGAGAGAGAGAGAGATGTTTAACACATGTTTTGATGACTGTGGGTTACAGAAGAACACTGGATGAATGAATGAGTTTCACTCACAAGGTTGAGAGGCAGGGCAGCCGGGGGCCGGTAGATGGATCTGAATGCCCATATAAGGAAGAGCAGTGCCGATATGAGCAATAGCGGGATTATTAACCCCACAGTCAAGCGCATGATCAGTTGCAGGTGCCTATGATCTGTGCAGGAAAAGAACAGGACCAGCGCATGGGTCACTTACACTCTTTCTAAAGTATACATGGTATTATAACACGTAACACACAGCAACCACATTATAATATGACACATAACATGCAGCAGATGTATTATAATGCACAAAACAACGCCCATGTTACATTATTTTTTATATTTCTCCCGGGAAGGGATGTGGACTGACTTGCCTGTTTCAGTGAAGGCGCAGGTCTCATTCATGGCTGATTCGTAATCATGAGGGGTGTCCTGGGTGTGGCTTATCCAAATCTTGGAAGACACAGTGACACAGTACTCTGTTGCAGAAGCCAGGTCTTCCATCCTGTGTGTATTAAGTTCTGTTGTCTTAGTGGATAATATCTATCAAACAAAAAAGCGAGCATTCATTAATAAAAACATGAATGTTAAATAATATTCTTCAGACCAATGCTGAAGTGCCATGACATAACATTTTTATACATTAATACAGAATATAAATATTACTTTCAGCATATGACATTTGCCTTCTATGCCACAATATTTAATGTAGTTTTTATATATTCAAAGAGAGCATCACCAATCCTTCCCCTCCCCTCCTTATACCAAAATACATTCAGAATACCACTGTACCGTATAGTTAGTAATTGCATTGTTTCACTGTCTTCAGTACTTACAGAGCCATTTCTCTGTTTGAAATTAATCGTATACTCCATCTTCGCCACGCCCGTGCAGTTCTCGAAAGATGGACGAATGTGTACCTGCATGGAATTTGTCTCGGGAACTAGATTCAATATTGGAGGATCAATTGTCACTGAAAAAGAAGAAGAAAAGAACATTCACTTTTCCCAAATATGTATATAAATACACAAATAAAAGCTGCTTGAATCAATAGACATGTTTCTATTGGGATGTTGCAGAGAATTCACTTTGGGACATTTCAAATAACTTTGTTCTTGTGCACAAAACAGCCCAGAACAGTTTTCTGATTTAGCATGTCAAACAGAATTGGGACAGAAAATGATATATTCACATCAATGTAAAGGTACCTTTTGACAATACGTGACATTTTTATATTATACGTGCTTTGTAAAATTGTTTGTGACTGTTTTGTAAGGGAGTCAACAGAACCTCAGAAGGGTTTTTTCCATAATTAAAAAGGTACCTTTTTTCTAATTATAGTTGCTAACAGTAATGCCCATAGTGTGTAACTACTGCAGCGTTTGCCGCTAATAGATTGTAATTTGTAGTGACTGCTGGTCCAGAGGAGGAGACTTGGCACTGTGGCAGTTATATGTCTGTGATGGGCCTTTGGTCCGAAGGCAGCCTTCACAAAACTAAACTGGCATATCGTGTTAGTTCTATCAGTAAACAACGAGACTTAGCCAGTGGAATTGGCTCTTACCTACAAATGTGTGGACAGCAAGCATTTTTATTTCACGCTGGGTTTTAAAAAATAATTATCTGGGCCTAGTGTCAGCCATCTAGCAGGCTAACTGAGTTATATTTAAATGGGGGGTATGTACATTCACTTTCATGCATAGTTGATCAAGAGGCTGTTTCACGTCAAATTGTACACATGCAGTATTTCACATCCACTATGTATACAGCAATGCATATATTCAGTATATGGTATGCACTATCTGCATGCCATACATTAATGCAGGGGTTCCCAATTAATTTTCTACCCGGTCCATTTTCTAAGATTCAAATGACTTGGCGGGCCAAATGTAACATTCAATAACCATTTTAGTTTTTTTATATGAAGGAGCATCAAATTTGCACAAATATAGCTGACTGCTGGAGACATTTTAATGCAGGCCTAAACTCGTAACATAAATAAAACACTCGTAACATAAATAAAACAATTAGCCTATTGAAAACATCAAAACAAGTCAAACAACCAAAATGATCTTTTAAAAATAATATAATACTATTGTTGCATGTGCGTTTAGTTGCGTGAAAGCGATTGCTCCCCTATGTGTACATTTTATAATGAAAGTAGCTACTCCATGCTCCGAATGTCACAATAAAAGAAGCCTGTTGGGGATCTCTACGCCCAGAGACACGGAGGAACGGAGGTGCGACAGACAAGGAATCTAAAAGTGTTCTAGACGAACACCACTGAGACGGACAATAATCCGTAGTGGACAGGAAAAATAAGGAGAACAGAAAAAACCTTGCGATACAACTAAGCGGGGAGCTTGATATCCCAGCAAACCTAAAAAATAAGCAAAACACTTATCTAACTCCAGTTGTGGAGTGTACAAAAGAAAGGAAGGAGAAAAATAAAAGAACCATAAACTTTAGGGCGAGAGCACTCGTAGGTCTGAACGAGAAACAAAACCCATACACCTCTGCTCTGAATAAAGAGAGAAAAGAAAAGCGCACTTTACTAAATTGTAACTGCTAACAAGTCCCGCTTTGAGAAACAAAGCGGTCGATAGCAACACAACTTCCTATACCTTTACCGGCTAGAATGTTACCAGAAAATAACATGGAAGCGATGAGAAAAGGAGGAAGCGGGGTATAAATAGTGAGCGGAAATGCAGGACAGGTGAACTCACTAATCACAAAGGCGAAAGCAAAACCCATAGCGGAAAACAGAAAAATCCGATAGATTACAGGTAAAAGAAAAAAAGGAATACAAAACGTGGAGATAAGGGAAGGAATGAGCGATCCATGACAATGCCGATATTGTCATAGGAGAAACGTACATAGTATTAGCTTTTTTCGAGTTTGATTCATAGAGCCGGGCCAAATTAAAATGCCTCACGGGCCTGATGTGGCCCACGGGCCACCTATTGGGAATCCCTGCATTAATGCATGTATGCAGCACGTTATGTCTTACTGTCGATATGTGGAATGGACATCCTGGCCTCCATCCAATCAGACACAGTGCTGTGACTGATTGCCCTCACACGGCCGGTCATCCTGTGTGTCACATGCGTTATGTCCTTTGTGAGGTCACACTGCACCATGGTGATGTTCCAACATTCTTTTTTCTGTATCCATCTAGAATCATCATATCTAACACAAAACAAATATATAATGTAAAGTAACGCTCTCTCTCTCTCTCTCTCTCTCTCTCTCTCTTTCTCTCTCTCTTTCTCTTTCTCTCTCACACACACACACACACACACACACACACACACACACACACACAATACAATGATGCAATGTTCAATGTTCCGCTGAACAATACTCACTGTTTATACTCCACCTGATACAGCGTACTGCTACTTCCTGTGGTTGGCTCCCACGTAAGGAAGGTCCTCAGGTTTTTTGATGACAATTTAACTGTGCGAGTTGAATGAAGAACACAACCTTCGGAAGACACAATATGCAGAAATATTTTTACAAGGTCATAGCAAGCAAAATGTTAATTTCTCACAATAAACTTTTCTGAAATCCCAAATATCCACACTGACTTCTAAATAATTTAGGATGCAAACTACAATTACAAAACAAAACTAGAGATTGTAGGCAACCTCCCAGGCCCCATTCAATCCCAGAACTTAAAAACAGCAGTGAACACACCTCTGACTTCATATACAGCATATACAGCCAATGCACAAGGAGACACGACTCAGCATCACATTAGAATGCACTTGCTGCATGCAACATGGCTGCCGCACCATGTGACCTGAGATATTTGATTGCAAGTATCCACAGGAGATCAAAATGTGAATATGTTCAGCATGTTAGGAGGTTCTGTGGATAATAAAGAAAGGGTTTTTGTAGAAGTGCTCTACTGTCCTCTAGTGGAGAAATCATAACCTCGGGAATATGTTTGAGAATATGTTTGAGTGTCAGGGGCAAGATAATATGTTTACTGGAAGAGGAACTTGATTTAATCAAGTCATACTGAAAACATGTCTTATTGCATTAGCTTTTATTTGATTTGGTTTGGTTTATTGTTTTTATTTTTATTTCATATATAATCTCTACATCTCTTTTTCTGAGAAGCACTTTGCGCTACAACATACTTGCATAAAATGTACTATATACTGTAAATATACTTTATTATTATTATTATTATTATTATTATTATTATTATTATTATGTAGTGCAATATTTCTGGGGCACCATTTTGTATCTCTCTCTCTGTCCACTTTAAGCATGAAGGTTATATAAACATGAATGGAATTGACCGCTCATTGCCGCCAGACGTATGTTCCACCAATTATTTTTTCTAATTCCATTATGTTCAGCCCATTATGTAAGCAAAACAGTTTAAAACTCCTGGGTGATGTGCCATGAGAGACTTGTCTGGCAAACACTGGAAAACGTTTTGTGGTTACACACAAAATAAGTAAAATTGTATTCAGTTTAAATAGGTCTTTAATAGCAACACATGTCAGGCCTGCAGGTCTTGTAAATTTTATGGTATGATAGAGAGGATGCCTAAAAATGTATGCAAAACAGTCATGTCATTGCACGGTGAACATTGCTGCAGACCTTAACGGATATTGATCATTTCTTTGCAATTGCAGTAGCCCAGTACCCAGATGTGGAATATCGGGCTTTAGAAAGTAAAAGTCAGCCCCGTTATTTTGTTCCAATCACCTGGATTTTCTAATTAGGAGAATTCTTCTGACCAGAAGTAGAACTAATTAGTGAAATCAGGTGGCTGAGTTTATGGGTGGAAGAAACACGACAGGACTTTTGACTTTGCACGTCTGCCAGTTCCCAGTGGTATACATTACACCCCATGATTTGCAATTTGAAAAATGTGTGTTTTGTGGTCATATCCAAACATGTGTGTCAAATTGAATTCCAGTCAGGCAAAGTGGCAATAAAGAAGTCCATGAATGAAAATATCTGAAACAATTAAATAAACAAACAAACAAATAAATAAATAATACTGCCAATAACAATAGGCTTTCTACCATTTGGGCTTGTAAGCCTAATAAGGTCATGTCGAGTCAAGACATGCTTTAAACAGAAAGCACTAGAATGTCCTCCTCGGAATGATACATTGTGGCATTTGGATACTACCTTATAATTTACCTCATTCCTTTAGATGAGGTTTATGTTCTCCCTGGGAAAAAATTAGTTATTCTATTCTATTCTCAGGATGAGCCAAATGTTCTCAACAGGAGTCTGACCAGTCATCGCATTAATTCATGAAACAAACCTAATGTTTTCTCATATTTGCCATCACTGATTTGCATAGTAACTACTTGCTTACAGTTAAACAATGATTGTGTCTCAGTTCAATAATATGTGTTATTTTTTCTTATTAATATTGGTCATTAATAGTTCATCATTTCAAATTAAATGAATTATTTTCACTAATTTATACACTTTCTCAAATAATAAGATTAATAATATCACCTACCCGCTTTTATTATTGTAAGGAGCAGCAGGACAAAAGGAGAAATCATGGTGGCTTTCGTTTCCTCTGACTTTTACAGGTGTTGATATAGAAAATAACTTCCTCATTAGAATCATTTAAATACTTCAGTTCCTTGATGAATTGTGAATACAGTCAAAGGGACACCTGTGGTTGGTTGGTTATTTTAAGTCCGTCCTCTGCTTGTCAACCATTCTGCACTCAATACCTGTGTTTCCTCTCTGCTAAATCTGATAAGAATAACGGACAGAGTGAAAATGGACGTACAAGCAGATTCTTATCATAGACTATTGAGTGGAATATATGTATGAATATGGTGTAAACAGAAATTATTAATAATAATAATAATAATAGTAATAATAATAATAATACATAGATAAGCATGTGACATAGTTATGCTTTATCATACAGCTAGTGTCTAACTGTCATAATCATACTCCTAGACTCATTGTGACTAACAGTATGAAAGTTGCATTAATCCCATGTAAGATTTAAGTCAGGGCTCAAAGGGTTGGAGTTATTACAGTGAGCACCATAATTAATTGGACAGTGACAAATTTTTGTTATTTTGGTTCTGTACTCTAGCACTTTGAGTTTGAAAAGATACAATGAAAATTAGGTTGAAGTGGAGACTGTCAGCTTGAATTTTAAGCTATTTTCATCCATGTCAGATGAACCGTTTAGAAATTATATAACCTTTTGTTCATAGTCCACCCCATTTCCGGGCATCAAAAAATATTGGACAGTTTAACATAATGTAAAATAAAGTAATCATTTTTTATATTTGGTCGGATATTCTTTGCATGCCATGACTTCCTGATGACACAAAAAATATGTCACTGTCCAATGAATTATGGTGTTCACTGTATATCCTGGGTGTAAGGGGCAGCACACATCCAGATTAAAAAAACCCATGTGAAATATGGACAATTGTGAGTGTAAACATTTCCAATCTATTTCAGACAGACAGTAGAACCTACAAACCTTTTGGGAATGGTGGTCATTCTGAACTCTGAAATGGTTCTACCTTACTGGAAAAGAAAGGGGAAGTACTTACTGGAATGCTTACTCTAGGCTTACTTTTAACAATATCAGACTTATTTTGTCGGTACCAATCTTTATAAGTAAATATCCCAGAATCAAACAAGCTGAAAAGTGAACTTTTACTTTTCTATATTTCAGATTTCTGAAATATGCAGCATAAAATGATTTAGCATAACAAGAACCTGTTTGTGTTGACATAAAGACATGACATAAAGTAGCCTATATGTGCAGTATCTCTGTCGATCAAATAGAAACTGAAAACTAGGGAGCGAGGGACGATTCTAGTGGTATCATAAAAGACATAACGTCAACGAGGGAACAGCAAAGGGGAACAGCAGCGTCCCGAAGATTGGTCTGCCTCCTCAGCTCAATTTAAGTTTCTTCTAGCATGGTTAATCAATAAATGCCCCAATCAGTGTCTTGAACAACACGTTAAATGTGAGCATTATTTTACATTAGGGGTTACTGTTTTTTTCTCTGTTATGCTGCTTCTCTGTAAACTTGCTCCCAAATCACCAATTTTAGATGAACCCAGCATGTTTTCATCAATGGAAGTTTGACTTGGTTCTGTTTAATACTCATAATAATAACACAAATAATCTACGGTATGTATTTCATAATGAGCTGGAAAAGGCATAATTGAACGTCCAGGTTCGTAGTTTGTTCTGTATCAGAGGTTCTACTGTAACTCGTAAATTCATAAAGCTGGAGAGCTCTATGGCAGCCCTAGCTGGGTGTGTTTTTAGATTATTCATATGCCTGTGCGAGAGGAGAGGGCCGGGAGCAGGTGCGTAAGCGAGAGTCTTTCTGGGCCGCGAGTATTGTGGCTTTCCCGACAGCCTTATCAGAGCATGCAAATGCACAGGCCGCTTGCCAAAGAGGAAAAGATGCTTGTCAAAACAGGAAGCTCTGTGACCTCTTAGCGGCTCAAATAGTTCACAACGGTTATGATGTGTGTGATATGAAGCTTGCATATTGAACACCCTTCCTCTTCCAAACAAAAGAGCCAAGGTGTGTGTTTGGGCAAACGCCAGTGCAGTAACTGCATCGATTGTCAAATGGAGGCACTTTATGTACCATAAGGACATCTTTAGGATCAAACCAATGTCAGTGTCTCATAATCTCAAATATGTTATGAAAAGATCTGATAAGACACGTGGTTTCAGAACGCTGATAGATCATAACGCTAGTTTTTAGCCATTGCTAAAACTGCTCTGGTACCACCAAAACAGTTGTGGAATAGTTAGACTACGAAATTCCAAGAACACTTTAAACATTTCCCCTTATATTTCAATATATTTACAAAAATGAATAACTGAAATGGCCTGTCAAGTCACTGTGTGTGCTAGCCAGCCTTTTTTGCTTGAAAGGGTACTTATTAGTACTCAAATAGAACATTATTGTACTTTCCGTATACATTTGGGAAATTTATAATAATATGATGATAATAAACTTTATTTGTATAGCACCTTCATACATAATTGCAGCTCAAGGTCCTTTATATAAAAGCACAAATTAAAACAAGAGTACAGGTTCAAATAACAGATATACAGCATACAGAGAAAGCCCATACAATACAAAATACTAAATAAGCACATGAAGTATATAAAACAATATAAGATCAAAAGACGTACATGTTAAAATAATAATTAAGAAAATAATAGATACATAAATAAATACTCGATCAGTTAAAAGTTAAATGAAAAAGGTTTTAAGTAATCGTTTAAAAGTGTCTGTGGAGTTGACCTCTCTAATAGCCCTTGGCAGGGTGTTCCATAGCTTGGGGGCATAATTGAAAAAAGCTGCTTCTCAAATCTTTCTTTTAGCGCTGTGGTATTGTGAGGCCAACAAGCCAGCAGGGTCGCACCTTAGCAATGTTTCTGAGATGAAAGAAAGCTGTCTTTGTCTTTAAAACTCTAAGTCTAAGATGACCCCCAGGCTTGTTACATCTGGTTTGAACTGGAGGATCAGTAGGGAAGTAGCTCTCTTTTATGCTTTGGAGTCTGGACCAAAGTTTTAAAAAAATTCAGTCTTGTCCTCATTCATTTTTAAGAAGTTACTGCTCATCCACTCATTGATGGCAGACAAGCAGGAAGTCAAAAAGGTTTTAAAGCAGGAAGTCAAAGAGGTTAGGGTATTTCCATCATTTGGCTCAATAGAGAGATATAGTTGTGTATCATCGGCGCGGCTATGGAAATTGATATTATACTCCCTGATGACCCCACCTAGTGGAAGCATATATAAGGAAAAATGTAATGGACCAAAACAGCTTCTTTGTGCAAGACCACATAAGACACATAATCCCCAAGGCAAACTAAGAATTTCTTCCCAGCGATCGGAACCTGTTTAAAACGCAGGCAGAGAGACGGATCCAGTTCTCTAGACGATCTATGAGGATATTATGATCAATTGCGTCAAATGCTGAGGTCTAAAAGAACCAGAACTGAGACTTTATTTGTATCAGTGTTAAGTCTCAGATCATTTATTATTGGGGTCAGAGTGGTCTCTGTGCTGTGGTTGGCTCTGAAACCTAACTGAAATTTCTCCAGTATATTTTTTTATTCAGAAAGTTACTAATATGGTTAAAAACGGCTTTCTCCAGTATTTTACTTTAAAAAGGAAGATTCGATATGGGTCTCTAATTGCTCAGTACCCCACTGTCTTATTGTTTATTGTTTATTAAGATCTCCATTAGCTGCCACACATGGCAGCAGCTACTCGTCCTGGGGTCCACAACATAAAAAGATACATATATATAAACATCAATATAATACATTACTTACATAAGTAAATTGTGCAAGTTATATGCTAACCTACATAAAGCAGAAACTCAAATCGCCACTGTCCAGCCCACTGCCCACATCCACCCACAACCCTTACAAACCTTTCTCCAAAAATGAAAGCAAATTAAGTGTTAATAGTAACACCTACAGTAGTAACAATCAACTAATTAACTTCCAACATATGTAAATAACACAATTTCCTAACTTAGAATCAAGCACAATTGTCAAAATGTGATTTTTTCAAGAAAGGCTTCACGACTGCAGTTTTAAAAGCATCAGGAAAGATTCCAGTCTAGAGAGATGTATTTATAATTGTAACGACACTGGGAGGTACTGTTAAAAACATTCTTTAAAAATGTGGTTGGAATTGAATCAAGATCGCAGGTGGAGGATTTGCACTCACCTATAATTTTACGGAGTTGTGGAACACAGATACTTGTAAAATGATTCATGGTTACTTGCGTTTTACAAGGTCTACAGCAGGGGGCAGTAGAATCAGTGACGATACCAGCTCTGATGGTCGCAATCTTATCATTGAAAAAATGAGCAAACTCTTCAGATTTCGTAAAAGAAGCCTGGCAAAGAAGTTCAGGGACTGGGACAGGATTTAATAGGCGGTCTACAGTGGAGAACAATATTCTAAAGTTTCCACCACTCTTGGCAATAATCTTCAAGAAATGGGTCCTCTTTGCAGAGCGTACCATGTTGTTATAGGTAACGATAGATTCTTTAAAAATACTGCGATATACTTATAGCTTAGTTTTTCGTCATTTTCTTTCGGCTACTCGACAATCGACATGATTTTTGAGCTCACGGATAGAACCATTTAACCATGGTGACGTTTTACCACATGTTTTTGTTTTGATCTTGAGTGGTGCAACTTTGTCTAGTGTCGAAGCAAGGTTGTTGTTGAGAACATTAACCATTTCATTTCCAGACTAAGCGGGTCGAATTAACTTAAAAACCCAGATAACTTAAGTTCTGCTGCTGTATCTAAACGGCGTTTACACTTTTGTGAGTAACTGGGAACGGTTAAAAGGTCATCAAAGAACACGCAGTAATGGTCAGAGATGGTTATATCAGATATCACAATATTATCAATGTTTAAGCCCCGGGATATGACCAAGTTGAGTATGTTACCATGTTGATGAGTAGCTTTATTTATATGTTGAGTTAAGTCAAGGCTGTCAAGTAAGCTCTGAAACTCTGTTGCCTTTGAGTCTTGTGCTGTTGCCTTGTGCTGTTGTTCACATGAATGTTCAAATTCCCATTTAAAATAACCCTATCATATCTCGTAATGATAACTGAGAGTAGCTCAGAGAATTCTGGAAGAAATAGAGACAATTGTTTGGGTGGTCTGTATAGTGTTATAATAAGCACCACTGGATCAGCCTTGAGGTTAAGGGAAAGATATTCAAAAGATTAAAATTTACAGAGGTAAACTTCTGTGCAGTTGAGTTGATCAGCATATATGGTAGCTATACCACCTATACCAGTCCATTCACCTCCCCTTCCATTTTGTCTCACAGACTGATAACAGTTGAACATCGGTGGACAAGCCTCAATTAGTACAATTAGTACAATACATTATTAGTAAAGCGTGCTGTCAGAACGTAACCATGTCTCTACCAAAAAACATTTTCAATTATTATGTCTTTGATGATGAAGCTCTTAACAATCTAACATTTAGCATACCCATTTTGTACTGTTGTGTAGAAGGGTTTATAGACTGAGGTGGATTAGTGACGGATTTTGTTTTTGTTTTATTAATATGACCAGGAATTAGAGTTGGTTTGATATGAATGAGATTATCAGAAGGGCTAAGGTTAGGCCTACACTTTATAGGTTTTCTGGTCGTGATTCTTGTCGGGGTGTGCTGGGGGATTTGAAAATAACGATGTCACAAAATAAAGATGAGGAAAAGTAACGTTAACGATGAGGTGGACAGCCCGTTCCCGCGGTTAGCGTATCCTCTGCCACATTGCTAAAACTGCTCTGGTACCACCAAAACAGTTGTGGAATAGTTAGACTACGAAATTCCAAGAACACTTTAAACATTTCCCCTTATATTTCAATATATTTACAAAAATGAATAACTGAAATGGCCTGTCAAGTCACTGTGTGTGCTAGCCAGCCTTTTTTGCTTGAAAGGGTACTTATTAGTACTCAAATAGAACATTATTGTACTTTCCGTATACATTTGGGAAATTTATAATAATATGATGATAATAAACTTTATTTGTATAGCACCTTCATACATAATTGCAGCTCAAGGTCCTTTATATAAAAGCACAAATTAAAACAAGAGTACAGGTTCAAATAACAGATATACAGCATACAGAGAAAGCCCATACAATACAAAATACTAAATAAGCACATGAAGTATATAAAACAATATAAGATCAAAAGACGTACATGTTAAAATAATAATTAAGAAAATAATAGATACATAAATAAATACTCGATCAGTTAAAAGTTAAATGAAAAAGGTTTTAAGTAATCGTTTAAAAGTGTCTGTGGAGTTGACCTCTCTAATAGCCCTTGGCAGGGTGTTCCATAGCTTGGGGGCATAATTGAAAAAAGCTGCTTCTCAAATCTTTCTTTTAGCGCTGTGGTATTGTGAGGCCAACAAGCCAGCAGGGTCGCACCTTAGCAATGTTTCTGAGATGAAAGAAAGCTGTCTTTGTCTTTAAAACTCTAAGTCTAAGATGACCCCCAGGCTTGTTACATCTGGTTTGAACTGGAGGATCAGTAGGGAAGTAGCTCTCTTTTATGCTTTGGAGTCTGGACCAAAGTTTAAAAAAATTCAGTCTTGTCCTCATTCATTTTTAAGAAGTTACTGCTCATCCACTCATTGATGGCAGACAAGCAGGAAGTCAAAAAGGTTTTAAAGCAGGAAGTCAAAGAGGTTAGGGTATTTCCATCATTTGGCTCAATAGAGAGATATAGTTGTGTATCATCGGCGCGGCTATGGAAATTGATATTATACTCCCTGATGACCCCACCTAGTGGAAGCATATATAAGGAAAAATGTAATGGACCAAAACAGCTTCTTTGTGCAAGACCACATAAGACACATAATCCCCAAGGCAAACTAAGAATTTCATCCCAGCGATCGGAACCTGTTTAAAACGCAGGCAGAGAGACGGATCCAGTTCTCTAGACGATCTATGAGGATATTATGATCAATTGCGTCAAATGCTGAGGTCTAAAAGAACCAGAACTGAGACTTTATTTGTATCAGTGTTAAGTCTCAGATCATTTATTATTGGGGTCAGAGTGGTCTCTGTGCTGTGGTTGGCTCTGAAACCTAACTGAAATTTCTACAGTATATTTTTTTATTCAGAAAGTTACTAATATGGTTAAAAACGGCTTTCTCCAGTATTTTACTTTAAAAAGGAAGATTCGATATGGGTCTCTAATTGCTCAGTACCCCACTGTCTTATTGTTTATTGTTTATTAAGATCTCCATTAGCTGCCACACATGGCAGCAGCTACTCGTCCTGGGGTCCACAACATAAAAAGATACATATATATAAACATCAATATAATACATTACTTACATAAGTAAATTGTGCAAGTTATATGCTAACCTACATAAAGCAGAAACTCAAATCGCCACTGTCCAGCCCACTGCCCACATCCACCCACAACCCTTACAAACCTTTCTCCAAAAATGAAAGCAAATTAAGTGTTAATAGTAACACCTACAGTAGTAACAATCAACTAATTAACTTCCAACATATGTAAATAACACAATTTCCTAACTTAGAATCAAGCACAATTGTCAAAATGTGATTTTTTCAAGAAAGTCTTCACGACTGCAGTTTTAAAAACATCAGGAAAGATTCCAGTCTAGAGAGATGTATTTATAATTGTAACGACACTGGGAGGTACTGTTAAAAACATTCTTAAAAAATGTGGTCGGAATTGAATCAAGATCGCAGGTGGAGGATTTGCACTCACCTATAATTTTACGGAGTTGTGGAACAGAGATACTTGTAAAATGATTCATGGTTACTTGCGTTTTACAAGGTCTACAGCAGGGGGCAGTAGAATCAGTGACGATACCAGCTCTGATGGTCGCAATCTTATCATTGAAAAAATGAGCAATCTCTTCAGATTTCGTAAAAGAAGCCTGGCAAAGAAGTTCAGGGACTGGGACAGGATTTAATAGGCGGTCTACAGTGGAGAACAATATTCTAAAGTTTCCACCACTCTTGGCAATAATCTTCAAGAAATGGGTCCTCTTTGCAGAGCGTACCATGTTGTTATAGGTAACGATAGATTCTTTAAAAATACTGCGATATACTTATAGCTTAGTTTTTTGTCATTTTCTTTCGGCTACTCGACAATCGACATGATTTTTGAGCTCAAGGATAGAACCATTTAACCATGGTGACGTTTTACCACATGTTTTTGTTTTGATCTTGAGTGGTGCAACTTTGTCTAGTGTCGAAGCAAGGTTGTTCGTTGAGAACATTAACCATTTCATTTCCAGACTAAGTGGGTCGAATTAACTTAAAAACCCAGATAACTTAAGTTCTGCTGCTGTATCTAAACGGCGTTTACACTTTTGTGAGTAACTGGGAACGGTTAAAAGGTCATCAAAGAACACGCAGTAATGGTCAGAGATGGTTATATCAGATATCACAATATTATCAATGTTTAAGCCCCGGGATATGACCAAGTTGAGTATGTTACCATGTTGATGAGTAGCTTTATTTATATGTTGAGTTAAGTCAAGGCTGTCAAGTAAGCTCTGAAACTCTGTTGCCTTTGAGTCTTGTGCTGTTGCCTTGTGCTGTTGTTCACATGAATGTTCAAATTCCCATTTAAAATAACCCTATCATATCTCGTAATGATAACTGAGAGTAGCTCAGAGAATTCTGGAAGAAATAGAGACAATTGTTTGGGTGGTCTGTATAGTGTTATAATAAGCACCACTGGATCAGCCTTGAGGTTAAGGGAAAGATATTCGAAAGATTAAAATTTACAGAGGTAAACTTCTGTGCAGTTGAGTTGATCAGCATAGATGGTAGCTATACCACCTATACCACCTATACCAGTCCATTCACCTCCCCTTCCATTTTGTCTCACAGACTGATAACAGTTGAACATCGGTGGACAAGCCTCAATTAGTACAATTAGTACA
Organism: Ilyophis sp. 1 JC-2022; assembly: GCA_022702515.1. Taxonomy (NCBI): domain Eukaryota; kingdom Metazoa; phylum Chordata; class Actinopteri; order Anguilliformes; family Synaphobranchidae; genus Ilyophis; species Ilyophis sp. 1 JC-2022. Next base: position 27,963,962 of record CM040406.1, on the reverse strand, counting down.
ATACATTATTAGTAAAGCGTGCTGTCAGAACGTAACCATGTCTCTACCAAAAAACATTTTCAATTATTATGTCTTTGATGATGAAGCTCTTAACAATCTAACATTTAGCATACCCATTTTGTACTGTTGTGTAGAAGGGTTTATAGACTGAGGTGGATTAGTGACGGATTTTGTTTTTGTTTTATTAATATGACCAGGAATTAGAGTTGGTTTGATATGAATGAGATTATCAGAAGGGCTAAGGTTAGGCCTACACTTTATAGGTTTTCTGGTCGTGATTCTTGTCGGGGTGTGCTGGGGGATTTGAAAATAACGATGTCACAAAATAAAGATGAGGAAAAGTAACGTTAACGATGAGGTGGACAGCCCGTTCCCGCGGTTAGCGTATCCTCTGCCACATTGCTAAAACTGCTCTGGTACCACCAAAACAGTTGTGGAATAGTTAGACTACGAAATTCCAAGAACACTTTAAACATTTCCCCTTATATTTCAATATATTTACAAAAATGAATAACTGAAATGGCCTGTCAAGTCACTGTGTGTGCTAGCCAGCCTTTTTTGCTTGAAAGGGTACTTATTAGTACTCAAATAGAACATTATTGTACTTTCCGTATACATTTGGGAAATTTATAATAATATGATGATAATAAACTTTATTTGTATAGCACCTTCATACATAATTGCAGCTCAAGGTCCTTTATATAAAAGCACAAATTAAAACAAGAGTACAGGTTCAAATAACAGATATACAGCATACAGAGAAAGCCCATACAATACAAAATACTAAATAAGCACATGAAGTATATAAAACAATATAAGATCAAAAGACGTACATGTTAAAATAATAATTAAGAAAATAATAGATACATAAATAAATACTCGATCAGTTAAAAGTTAAATGAAAAAGGTTTTAAGTAATCGTTTAAAAGTGTCTGTGGAGTTGACCTCTCTAATAGCCCTTGGCAGGGTGTTCCATAGCTTGGGGGCATAATTGAAAAAAGCTGCTTCTCAAATCTTTCTTTTAGCGCTGTGGTATTGTGAGGCCAACAAGCCAGCAGGGTCGCACCTTAGCAATGTTTCTGAGATGAAAGAAAGCTGTCTTTGTCTTTAAAACTCTAAGTCTAAGATGACCCCCAGGCTTGTTACATCTGGTTTGAACTGGAGGATCAGTAGGGAAGTAGCTCTCTTTTATGCTTTGGAGTCTGGACCAAAGTTTAAAAAAATTCAGTCTTGTCCTCATTCATTTTTAAGAAGTTACTGCTCATCCACTCATTGATGGCAGACAAGCAGGAAGTCAAAAAGGTTTTAAAGCAGGAAGTCAAAGAGGTTAGGGTATTTCCATCATTTGGCTCAATAGAGAGATATAGTTGTGTATCATCGGCGCGGCTATGGAAATTGATATTATACTCCCTGATGACCCCACCTAGTGGAAGCATATATAAGGAAAAATGTAATGGACCAAAACAGCTTCTTTGTGCAAGACCACATAAGACACATAATCCCCAAGGCAAACTAAGAATTTCATCCCAGCGATCGGAACCTGTTTAAAACGCAGGCAGAGAGACGGATCCAGTTCTCTAGACGATCTATGAGGATATTATGATCAATTGCGTCAAATGCTGAGGTCTAAAAGAACCAGAACTGAGACTTTATTTGTATCAGTGTTAAGTCTCAGATCATTTATTATTGGGGTCAGAGTGGTCTCTGTGCTGTGGTTGGCTCTGAAACCTAACTTAAATTTCTACAGTATATTTGTTTATTCAGAAAGTTACTAATATGGTTAAAAACGGCTTTCTCCAGTATTTTACTTTAAAAAGGAAGATTCTATATGGGTCTGTAATTGCTCAGTCTTATTGTTTATTGTTTATTAAGATCTCCATTAGCTGCCACACATGGCAGCAGCTACTCGTCCTGGGGTCCACAACATAAAAAGAAACATATATATAAACATCAATACAAATATAATACATTACTTACATAAGTAAATTGTGCAAGTTATATGCTAACCTACATAAAGCAGAAACTCAAATCGCCACTGTCCAGCCCACTGCCCACATCCACCCACAACCCTTACAAACCTTTCTCCAAAAATGAAAGCAAATTAAGTGTTAATAGTAACACCTACAGTAGTAACAATCAACTAATTAACTTCCAACATATGTAAATAACACAATTTCCTAACTTAGAATCAAGCACAATTGTCAAAATGTGATTTTTTCAAGAAAGTCTTCACGACTGCAGTTTTAAAAACATCAGGAAAGATTCCAGTCTAGAGAGATGTATTTATAATTGTAACGACACTGGGAGGTACTGTTAAAAACATTCTTAAAAAATGTGGTCGGAATTGAATCAAGATCGCAGGTGGAGGATTTGCACTCACCTATAATTTTACGGAGTTGTGGAACAGAGATACTTGTAAAATGATTCATGGTTACTTGCGTTTTACAAGGTCTACAGCAGGGGGCAGTAGAATCAGTGACGATACCAGCTCTGATGGTCGCAATCTTATCATTGAAAAAATGAGCAATCTCTTCAGATTTCGTAAAAGAAGCCTGGCAAAGAAGTTCAGGGACTGGGACAGGATTTAATAGGCGGTCTACAGTGGAGAACAATATTCTAAAGTTTCCACCACTCTTGGCAATAATCTTCAAGAAATGGGTCCTCTTTGCAGAGCGTACCATGTTGTTATAGGTAACGATAGATTCTTTAAAAATACTGCGATATACTTATAGCTTAGTTTTTTGTCATTTTCTTTCGGCTACTCGACAATCGACATGATTTTTGAGCTCAAGGATAGAACCATTTAACCATGGTGACGTTTTACCACATGTTTTTGTTTTGATCTTGAGTGGTGCAACTTTGTCTAGTGTCGAAGCAAGGTTGTTCGTTGAGAACATTAACCATTTCATTTCCAGACTAAGTGGGTCGAATTAACTTAAAAACCCAGATAACTTAAGTTCTGCTGCTGTATCTAAACGGCGTTTACACTTTTGTGAGTAACTGGGAACGGTTAAAAGGTCATCAAAGAACACGCAGTAATGGTCAGAGATGGTTATATCAGATATCACAATATTATCAATGTTTAAGCCCCGGGATATGACCAAGTTGAGTATGTTACCATGTTGATGAGTAGCTTTATTTATATGTTGAGTTAAGTCAAGGCTGTCAAGTAAGCTCTGAAACTCTGTTGCCTTTGAGTCTTGTGCTGTTGCCTTGTGCTGTTGTTCACATGAATGTTCAAATTCCCATTTAAAATAACCCTATCATATCTCGTAATGATAACTGAGAGTAGCTCAGAGAATTCTGGAAGAAATAGAGACAATTGTTTGGGTGGTCTGTATAGTGTTATAATAAGCACCACTGGATCAGCCTTGAGGTTAAGGGAAAGATATTCGAAAGATTAAAATTTACAGAGGTAAACTTCTGTGCAGTTGAGTTGATCAGCATAGATGGTAGCTATACCACCTATACCACCTATACCAGTCCATTCACCTCCCCTTCCATTTTGTCTCACAGACTGATAACAGTTGAACATCGGTGGACAAGCCTCAATTAGTACAATTAGTACAATACATTATTAGTAAAGCGTGCTGTCAGAACGTAACCATGTCTCTACCAAAAAACATTTTCAATTATTATGTCTTTGATGATGAAGCTCTTAACAATCTAACATTTAGCATACCCATTTTGTACTGTTGTGTAGAAGGGTTTATAGACAGGTGGATTAGTGACGGATTTTGTTTTTGTTTTATTAATATGACCAGGAATTAGAGTTGGTTTGATATGAATGAGATTATCAGAAGGGCTAAGGTTAGGCCTACACTTTATAGGTTTTCTGGTCGTGATTCTTGTCGGGGTGTGCTGGGGGATTTGAAAATAACGATGTCACAAAATAAAGATGAGGAAAAGTAACGTTAACGATGAGGTGGACAGCCCGTTCCTGCGGTTAGCGTATCCTCTGCCACATTTGGTAAGCGTATTCGCTGTCGCGGTGTAACCTCGAGTATGTGGAACTAGTTTGGGAGTTTGAGAGTACCTGGCGCCTGTATGGGGAAGGATTATCATCCAACTCCACTAGTGTCTGGAATCTATTTTCCAGCTGTATTGGTGGGAAACGAGGAGAGTGCCTTCTGCACTGTTTGTTACCCCTAACAACAACCCACGGATCCTGGGCAGAGGGAGTGGAGCACGTCAGGATTTTATTGCCCCGGGCGTGCGCCACCGGCTCCAAGGTGGCTGGTGTCGAACAGGCGAAGGTTTTGGGTTTTGCTCTGAGCTTCACCCAGGGATCCTCCGCTGGTGCCGACACAGTTGCTTAAGGAAGTAGCTCATCACGAGTGGCAGTGAGACTATGCCAAGGGAGAGTTTTGTCTTTGTCAGCAACGCCAGGGGCCGCAGCAAGGGAATCAACTAGTTCTTCAGCCTCTCTTATTTGGTAGAGCTGGGAGATTCGACGTTCAAGCTCAGCAAATCCTGTGAGTGAGACGGAGGCAGCCCGTACACTCGGGAGGGGAGGGAAGTGGAGGCATGATGTTGAGCTGAAACAGACAGACAGAACTGGCCAGTGTTCTGGGACCAAGAAGGTGGTAGGTAGCAACACAGGGTGTTAGCAGCTGTTTGCAGGCAGTGAGCGGCACAATCCGGCACTTACATGCGAGGGCTCCGAAATGGAGCCCACCGCGATGATGACACTTCAGCAGCGATGAACAGCAGCAAAACTGCCAGGGAACATCACTCACCAACACGGACCCAACTACTGAGCCCGCTGAGTGGATCACAGTCCAGTGAGCTGGCTCCCGGTGGTTAGGCTCCTGCAGTTTAGTCAGCCAGTTTGTAGCCGAGGGCAGCACAAAATGGCAATTGGTCCGTAGATCGCGTCGGTTTCAATGACATAACCAGGTAAAATGCATAAAATAATAAAAAAGATAAAATAATGACACAAATAAAATACTAAAATGCTAAATAAAAATATAAAATGAGTAAGATGCTAAAATCACAGACTGCTTTTAGCTGTCAACTGTGACGGCAGCCATCTTGGCGCCAAATTTGTTTCGTAAAGAAGAAAAATATACCTTCACTGTGCCTTGCTTTCTGAGAGTGTAGCTCTCCAGGACCAGGGTTGTAGACCCCTAGCTGTGAAAAGAGGAGGAAGAGAGAAAAAGCGATTTGGTGTGGAAGCACGTGGCTTCTTGCCATTCTTTGGCCTTTCTGTCATTGACCGGCTGCCTACTCATGATGGGCCCCAGCCAGCACTCCTCAGACAAGGAATGGCTGTGCTTGGCTTGGCTCAATGGTTAAGGGGCCTGTGCTAACTGAACAACATTCAACTGTATAAATAAAGGTGACTTCTCCAGACTATATCCAGTTAGGGCCAGCTGGGAGGGCAGGTCTGTCAGCCATTCTGACCAGCCTTCACTGATAATCAGAATTCATTGAATCCGAATCATTGATGATCTGAATATCAGAGAGATCAGGATTTGCATTTATGACATAGCGGAGTGCAGTTTAACTGAAGATCTCAGGCACAGAGATTGCTGCTAATTTGTAATCTTCTAAGAGGTGGGACAATTAGGACTTGATGACAGTTTGTGATATTATGGATTAGCTTATTCTGTGGTCATCACATCAGTTATTGATATGTCTAGATATGGTCAGACTATGATTAAAAAAGCAAACGTAATGTGTATATGCATACATACAAAATATGATAATAATAATAGTGCTATAATAATAATAATATTATTATTATTATTATTATTATTATTTATTATAAACGTTTTATAATATTGTTTTTTTGAGAGAGTCACACAAATTCGTGGTTAGGCTGTGAATAAGGCTCTCTGTGGTGTCTGTGTCTATTGTTTGCCGTGAGCACAGAGGAAGGCTTTCAGATGCAAAAGAACAGGAAGCAGAAATGTGGTGTCCATTGTGTTTGTGACCAAGTCTTTACCCACTAAAAGTCATTATTACATCTGTGAATCCGCCACAGCTCTTTACTCTCAAACCCCATAAATGCACAGTTCAGCTTTTTTCTGATATAAATGAGAACAAATTTGAGACCCGTTACCTCACAATATTTTTGAGAATACACATATTTACATGATCAAGGATGAGCAAGTCACCAGCATTGTGAACAGATTATTTCACTGTGCTACCATAAGCTCCCAAAGCAGTGGGGAAATTGTCCATCTTGGTATTGAACTGAAACAGTCCTGAGATTAGCACAAGTTTACCATGCTGAATCACACAGTCTTCACTTCCTCCATAATTCTGTGTGTTTCAGCACTGTGTGTAGGCCACGCCTACAGTAAACCTTACCCAATGGTTCCCCCAGGTGTATATGGCTACACACGTTCATTGGGAGTCAAAATGGTGGTCTGTAACTTTGTAGTTAAGTGAAAACGGTGATCTGAAAAGATAAATTAGTCAGATTGTTTAATAATTTAGAGATCAATATCCACAGCATGAGTATTAAAAATTTTATCTACAGGATAAGACATAAGTACTGTCAATCTTTTGGTTTTACCGTAAAGTTCCCTAGAGGGTGCTACTGAGTAGGCATGCTGTGATAACTACAGCTTCATGCTGTAGTCAATTGGGTTTGTCTTCCAATCTGTCAACCAATTACAAAGAGGGTAGGCGGAGCAAGAGGTCCAACTTTTGGGCTGGAACGTCCACAGTTGGAACTTATTAGACTTATTAGGTATTATACTTATTAGGTATCTCCTCCACATTCTTGAGACTGTGCTGGGAGACACAGCAAACCTTCTTGCGATGGCACGTATGGATGTGCCATCCTGGAGGAGCTGGACTACCTGTGCAACCTAAATGGGCTGCAGGTACTGCCTCATGCTACCAGTAGTGATAAGGGCACTAGCAAAATGTAAAACTAGAGAAAAATCATTCAGGCAGTATAAGGAGAGAGAAATGGTCTGTGGCCACCACCTGCAAAACCATTAACTTTTTGGGGGTTGTCTTGCTGTTGCCTCTCCTGTCCATCTGTTGTCACTTTCATTTGCACCAAAGCAGGTGAAATTGATTTACAATCGTTTATGCTTTCTAACTGGACAGATCGATATCCCAGAAGTTTAATTGACTTGGTGTTATATCTTTTTTTTTTAAAATAGCAACTGATTTACAAATATGTTTTATTTAAAAAAGCAGTGCTTTCATAAATATATAAAGCATCTTTTAAAAAAAGAGAACAGCTTATATAAAATGATTGCTTCTTATTAAAAAAGAGATGTTTTATTTAAAAAGACAGTGGTTTCCTAAATATATAAAAATACTTATATATTTATAAACAAAAACAAAACAAAACTTATAAACAAAAAAGTAAATGATTTAGAAAGATTTTTATTAAAATAGATGTTTTATATATATTTTTTAAAACAGTGCTTTCCTAAGTATATATAGGCCAAAGCATCTTTTATTTTTTTTTTTTAAAAAGAGTGCAACTTCTTATTTTGAGATAGAGGTTTTCACCGTAATTTGTAGATAACCAGCTACAAAAATCCGCCTGCTAAAGGAATTAGTTATATCAAAATGAAGCCAAGGTTTCCACACAATTTGAACAACCAAAAAAGCACTACTCTCCAGTAATGCTGCTGCATGCATTCTTTCATGTGATGGCTCTGTATTTTCAAACCAGCAGGTGGCGCCTGAATTCACATACATTTTACGACACTGGATTTGGCATCCTATGCCACTGGCCTAGTGAATTCCAAAGTTACAATTTGTTACAATAAGCATTTCACACAAAAACTGGTATGTATCCAACTTTGTATTTCAATACTAGCATTATAATTAACAGTGTTTTAATTGAAAATGATCTTTATGACCACAGTTTCCATCTCCATTTAGGAATGTTGATATTATAAATATAATAAATTAATCCTTGTGTTATTCTTGTTCTTTAAAGTATATACGTATGTATGAGTGGAGTTCACTGGAGCGCTGTGAACCCAAAACATCCTTTTAACATCTCAACAGGTAACATCAGATATCAAGAAAATTTCCACCAACCTGTCAGAACTATTCCGTTATAAATTCATGCCATTACTATCAAACTATCAAAGATTATTTAAAGCACTGGAACAATCTTTTTCTTGTCAGTCTTATAGGTTGGATAGCGGCAATTAAATGGTAAATGGACTGCACTTATATAGCGCCTTTATCCGAAGTGCTTTACAATGGCCTCTCACTCACCCGTTCACACACACATTCACACACCAATGGCGGCAGCCACCATGCAAGGCGCTAGCCTGCTCATTGGGAGCAATTTGGGGTTTGGTGTCTTGCCCAAGGACACTTTGACATGTGGACAGGAGGAGCCGGGGATTGAACCGCCAACCCTGCGATCAGCGGACGACCCGCTCTACCTCCTGAACCACAGCTGTCATTAAAATTACAATATTACCCAAAATAAATTACTTATTCTAAATGACCCCTTCAATGTCCAACTGGTTTACCACTTGAGACTCCATAATATACACATAAAAGCAAGTATCAAAGTCACCAAACTTTGTAAAACAAAAAACTTGGCAGCCTAAATGCACCAAATTTCTATATTTACTGTTTGGCAAACCAGTTACAATACATTATGAAATGAATCCACTCAAATCAGCATCAAGAACCCTGGCTAGAAATCGAACAAGCAGAAGGCAATACATTTTCCATCTGTGACCTTCCATGTCCTTTGCTATAAGACATAACTGCTTCAAAAATAGTCTCATCTCTATGGCTACAATGAGAGCTTGGTGGAAAATCAATAAGATCACAAATCACTCCCTTGCACCCTGTAAATCCATCCCAATTTGGAATAAGCCATTCTTTCTAAGAGATATAAACGCTTTCACCTTTAATTCATGGAAGAAAAAAAGATATCACCCACTTAGAGCAATGCTTTTAAAATAACTATCTCTCTATTATTTAATACAGAAATATGATATCAGCAAAGGTAGCTTTCTACAATATCCCCATCTCAAAAATGCACTGAAAATCAAAATCAATATCTCATATATCACCCTACAATCCCCACCAATTGTAGACAACCTTGCAAGCATGCAGCATCTAAGAAACCTCTCTCAGAATTATACAACCTCACATCATCAGCAACAGATGCCACATTATATATTCCAAGAGAAAATACCTTTTCGTCAACACAGATACTAATTTCTGCAAACAAATATGTAACAGGTTCTTGATTAAGTATCCTCAACTGCAGCTTATTCAATATAAGATTACGCTCATGGTACAGATAGCTCAAAATGCACATAATCATTGGTACGTTTGTTAACAATGTACTCTCAGCTCACATGAGAATTACATTCACTCTACCTGGCTCTGCCCACCAACTCAAAGATCTTGGAAAAAATAAGAAATACTGGACCACAGTATCTGACTTTCTCCATCCCTATGTCTCCTAGGAGATCTCTCAACTTTTATATCCAATCCCAAATATGAACATCCCATTCTTATCACCTTGATCATCATCAAGAAATCAATATTAATGAACTGGAAAAATAATGACAAATTTTCACTATCACTGTCAGGATGTAAAATATGTAACCAATATCAAAGATGTCTTCCGAACAGGGGACTCTGAAATACATGTAAGGCTTGCATGCATTTTTCGAGTTATATTGTTACATTGTAAGCAATTGAGAAGAACCATAATCTATGCACTGCTGCCCTCTATTGGAGCATAAAGAAAGTGAAAATCATTTTAAAAGAAAAGGTAGTATTTATTCCAGCCATTTTTTTGATTCAGCTGGAAGAAACAGCCCCAGAGATAAAAAATGATCTATTCTCTTAGCCACTCACCCTCTAATTCACCCACCCGTTCAGTGATTAACTCACCCACCCAACCATCCACCCACCCACTCTTCACTCTCTCTCACACTCACTCACTGAATCACTCACTGATTCACTGATTGATAGGAATGAACCTCTCGCACAGACGCTCACTCCTAGTCAACATTTCATCATTGCAGGGGAGCATGTGTAATTATTTTGTCTTAAATAATAAGATGAGTTAATATGTTAATGTTGTCAAAGTGGTGTGTACTTGAATCCTACACCTCTTTATTTTATATATCAAAACAGATTCTGGGAAATATTAAACTAATAAACAAAAGAAAAACCAGGCTGACGTAGTCTTCTGTCTTACAGGTTTTCACAGGTGAGTGAAACCAATGAGGTCTAAAATAAATTAAATATATTTAAGTCAATATTCTCTTTAAGTCAAATTATGTTGTTAGTGATTCCCACATTGCGGTGCGCACTTATCTGCTCTTCCTCTTGTGGACAATAACTCTTGTATAGCATATTCATGACAAGCTGAAATAACTAAAACTCAGAGGATCTATGAGACATAAGCAATTAATCTTCACCTTGCATGCGCAAAGTGAAGACACAAGTTTACACTAAATTGGTCAAAGGAGTCCTGACCATAACAATGTTCAGCATATCTGTTGAAAAACCATAAATTCACATTCCATGTTGTGTGGCATAAATAATATTCACGAGTTCTAGATCTAGTTCACAGCCATTGGAATGAACAAACATGCATATTAATGAATACCTGATGCGTTTATCTCTAGTATTTTCACATATTTTATTTATCTTAGTATCTCCCAAGTTCATTTAAAATATGGTTGAAAATGTGATTTATTGGACGGCACGGTGGTGCAGCGGATAGTGCCGTCGCTCCGCGGCGAGGAGGTACCGAGTTCGAACCCAAGGGCCTTTCTGTGTGGAGTTTGCGTGTGCTCTCTGTGTACGTGTGGGTTCCCTCCGGGTACTCCGGTGTCCTCCCGCAGTCCAAAGACATGCAGGTTAGGTTAATTGGAGACTCTAAATTGCCCATGAGTGAGTGTGAGTGAATGGTGTGTGTGCCCTGCGATGAATTGGCGTCCTGCCCAGGGGGTATTCCTGCCTCTCGCCCAATGCATGCTGGGATAGGCTCCTGCCCGTAATTGTAAATCCGTACTGCAACCTCATTGTGCAACTTATCAATGACCAATCAGTTTTTTTGTGTGATTATAAGAGGTCATCACTGAGTCGGTGGTGGCAAGAACAGAACAAATCAGAAGTAGAGGGAGAGGATGAGAACAAGTACAAGGGGGAGGAAGAGGAGTTGCACTGCGGAACAGCTTCAAGGGAATGATGAAGATCACGTGATTCTGATGAAATTCCTGCTACAGTCATTAACCTATCATAAATCTAGACTTTCCAATGAGAGAGGCTGAGCGGCAGGTCCAGTCCAATCTCAATAGGTCAACAGTGGCCTCAGCAGCAGAAATATTCCAGAATGAGAATAGGTAAGTAGCTGTATTGTCTTACTGTATTTCAACATTGCACAATATGTGTAAAAGATTTTTCCATCAATGTCTTTTGCCCATCAAGATTTAAATGTTTTATCTATGTATTTGATTAATTTGATTAATTGAAAAAGAGAAAAAGTATTCACCGCTGAGCAGAAAGCTGTCATTGTGGATATGGCTGTTACGTTTGAGAAAGGTCTAGAAAACAATCCTGAAAGACCACAACATTGTTCTAAAACATAAATTTGGCAACTGTATACTGTGTTCTGAAAGTGCATCAAATGAAGATTAAACAACTGTATAGGGTACCCTTTGAGAGGCACAGTGAAAGACTGAAGGATGCGCAAGTAAGGCTAATTCACCATTGCGTCGTTTCCTAAATTAAAATATTGCATTGTGTAAATCTGGACAATTTTACAATGTACAGACTAAGAGCTTAGCTTTACACATTTAACCATTTTTATTGTCCTTTTCTCTCCAGGCATAATGAACCTCTGGGCAAATGTAAGACCACATGTCTTCATATATGTGGATGAAGCTGGCTTTGGCTTTTCTAAAGTAAGTAGATGTGGGAGGAACATTATTGGCCACAGAGCCACGGTGAACGTGCCAGGCCAAAGAGGTGCTAATATCACCATGTGTGCAGCCTTGACAAGAGAGGGTGTTCTCCCCGACATTTGGTTTGGGTGGGTTGTACAAGACAGCACACCTCGTAACGTTTCCAGATGGAGTGGAAAACTGAATAACTGAACTTTCGGAAGAGGGCTGGTGAGCACCGTAAGTTCCACTTTCATGTAACAGACAGAATACTTTGCAGTTTACTCACGTATGGATATGTCATTTTTCCCCCATACTTTTCTTTTCTCAACCCCATTGAAGAATTATTTTTAGCATGGTGGTGGATAGTATAGAACAATTGCCCACACGGCCAGATGTCTCTCCTCCTTCATGTAACGAATGTCTAATATTCACTGCTGAGGATTCATTGGATCTGCCATGCCACATGATTTTAAACTCACTGCATTGTGAGGGAAACCATTTAAAGTGATGTTTGTGAAAACCTGTGGCCTCACCAACAAGAATGAAGGGACTGTCTACAGCCTGGGTTTTCAACAGGGGGTCTTTGAAGATACTGGTGGGGATCCCTGGCCGGACTTGACATGCAATGACTATATGTGACCCGTTCTATAAAAATTAATCTGATGTGGAAAAAAAATTAAAAATCTTCTCAGAAAAAAAATCACCCCACAATTATTATTATTTTTTCCCCCACATTAGACTCATTTTTGTAGAGCGGGTCAGATTTTTTACTTATTATGGGGGGGGTCCTCTGGATGCCTCTGTGCCTGGGTGGAGGTCCCTGGATCAGAATAGGTTGAAAACTCCTGGTCTACAGTAATTGACAGGGTACACCCTGCCAAGAATTGTCTATACAGTAATTAGGAGACCGAGCAGCGCAGTTGCTGGTATCCTATTGTTTTTGTTCAAATTATTTTTCTTTTTTTTCTACCGTTTCACCTAAAATTTCTGTGAGCTGGTTTGGTCTAGAATCACCAAACTTGGCAGGGTTGTTGGGTTGGCTGAACTCTTGAATTCTTTAAATGATGTCTCTTGTGACCTAGAGTCACAAAATTTGGTGTACAGGTCCCTCTGCTCATGAGGAATAAATCTGCCTCAGGGATCCATTAAGTTCACAATATTAGATTTTCCACTAATTAGCATTTTTTGTAAAACACTTAAAATGCTACTCCTCCTACAAAATTTCACCGGTTTGCACAAACTTTGGGGTACAAAGATATGTTAAAAGATGGATGAATAAAAAAAAAACAATAAATATTGATGTAGGCGTGGCTTATCACAAAAATGCTACTAATTCCAAAACCGTTTGATGGAAAGTTATTAATCTTGGTACGTCTATTAAGACTTCAGCCCGTTGTAACACAATCGAGCTGCGTGGTGGTGCTATAGAGATCCAAATGTAAAAAAAATATTTAACAATTCACTAAAATTACTGTTCCTTTGCCGACATTTCAAACTTGCCTCAGTGACAAAAGCCTTCATTAGGAACATAGATATGTGCTACATGGGTCGGAGCCATCTTGAATCGGTGGACATTTTGTTTTAAATTGACTTGTCTATTACTTTTCTGTGTTCTTCCTTAACTGCTTGGCTGATACTTAAGAAACTTGACATATAGTTAGAAGGTATCATCCCAAAACGAATTTGCAATAATTTAACAATCATAGTTCCTGCACTGTTTGATTTAGAGAGTTAAAACTAGTGTCAGTAGATGTCTCTCCTCATACTGAACAAAGGTCTATCAAGGAAACATGGACAAAAATATAAAGTTTTCTGACATTTTGAAGTCTTAAAAACACTTAAAATGCTACTCCTCCTCGAATAATTGGCCAATTTGCCTTGACTTATGTCATGTGCCTTTATATAGGCAGTACTTACTTAATTAATAAGGCCTACGTCAAAAAATGGCCGAATGACGATCCAATACATTTTCAGTGGGCGTGGCTTATTACATAAATGCTAATAATTTAAAAACCGTTTGACATAAAGTTGAAACTGAAACTTGGTGGGGTGATTGAGTTAGATCAAGACTACAGTTACAAAGGCTTAGCCCAATCAAACAACATGGTGGCGCTAGAGATCCAAAAATGTACTGTTCCCTTGCAAAGATTTCAAACTTGCAACAATGACAAAAGCCCTGATTAGAAACATAGATATTTGCTTTTTGGGTCAACTCTGTCTTGAATTGTCCACCATTTTGGAGTCTCTGCGTTTGACAAAATGCTGCATATGCTGCTCGGTCCCCGGGAATCGCTGCTCGCCTATTTGCCTTTTACATGCTGTAATTATGGCACCAATGACTGGTCCACATACCTGTATGTAAATCTGATTTGGGCAAATTTGTTTTGAGTTTGGGGATGAATGTTAACTGTTATGAAAAAGTGAATAATATTGGGATAAATGTGCTCAAGCCATTGTAAAACTGCCTTTCCCCCCCAAACAGCTTAAACACCAACAAAAAATGTATTCATATCATATCATATCACAAGGAAGGAATGGAGGGATGAGGAGGAGAGGCAAGAAGGGTTGGGGATGAAGAGATGTGGGTGTGAAACTGAGGAGCGTGGACATGGATAAAATGGCTGCCCTCAGGAAGAGAGGGATGGAAATTGGAGGAGAGAGAGCGAGAAATGCTGGCTGTTGAAACAGGAGAAGTGAGGGGGTGGGTAGAAAAAGAGTGGGGTGATCAATCACCTCATTTCATATGCAGGAGTGGCAGGACCGAAGGGGGTGCTCAATCTAAACACAAATGTGCTCAGGAACAAATTTACGCAAGTGTCACGTTTATTTTTTCCCCCAGCGTATTTTATTAATATCAGTGGCAGCAGAGCTCACGTAGATGTGCATGAAATGAAAAAAATGGGAACATCCGTTTAAATGTGTCCCTCAAAATTAAGGGCACAGGTTTTGGTGATTAGATTGAATAGAGGCTTAAACTGCATTGATGGTGCTCAAACGCAGACGCACAGTCACAGGCACCAAATAGTAATTAAGATTGAATGGTTCATTATTGCATGGAATGGTGTCTTAATTCTCTTTTATAAACACTGGAGACAGACGGTTTCACGTAGCATGTTGTATTTTTTTAATGACAGGAAAAAAAAATTCTCCCTGCTTCTGTCCCCAGTTTAAAGAGCCATTTCTGTGTGGTGCAGTCCCAGCTCTTCCTCTGAGGGAGAGAGAGAGAGAGAGGGGCAGCTTGGATTCTGAGTTACCCACACTGCCTTTCAGATACAGAACAATGGTCGTCATGGTAACTGCTTGGCTAATCCTGTGGACAGTGAGAGAGAGAGAGAGAGAGAGAGAGAGAGAGAGAGAGAGAGAGAGAGAGAGAGAGAGAGTGAGAGAACGGGAATCTTAGAGGGAAAAGGGACCTAGCACTCCTTTGCCGCAGTCGACAGTCAATACGACAGACGCCAGAATGGTTTCGATTAACTGTGAGACAAATATAACTGCAGAAATACCCCCTCAGGGTAAAGGTCCCACTTCCACTGCCAACACGGTGAAGCAAATACACCAATGAGTATGAATGTGTTAAAAAAATTAATAAAACCCACTGCACGCAACTGAAATTTAGTAAGCTGTCGACTATGTCTGCGATGAAAGAATATGGAATCATCTATAAAATGCATTCCAAAGGGATCAGACCAAACAAATTATTCCGGCGTCATCTTCCTCCAGGACCAGAAGGGGGCAGCATGAGCTTTCCCTGGGATATGCCAGGGGTATTTCTCAGAGGCCGGCTGTTTATTTTGAGTGTCTACTTTACTGCCAACTTTTAGTGCACAACAATGCATCACCAAACTAGTAAACACCAAACACCATGTGGGCTTTGCTCTGGCGGGGTGTCATTGTGTGCCTGACTCATTTTTGCTCATCTGGTGGACGGTTACACAAGATCTATATCCAACCATTGCATTTAATCATGCCTGCCTTATGTGGAAAATAGGATGACTAACACCGCTCACTGAGTCCTCACACAAGATACCTCAGTAACGTCCCTTGCAGAGATCTGCAGTTCGGTGTGACACTGCGCACTTTACTGCAGTACACACCTATGAGAAGTAGGTAAAGCCTGGAGACTTATGATGGGATCAACTGCTTGCTATGCAATACATCACAGTATACAGTAGACACAGTATACATACATTTGTGATTATAGAAAGCTGACTTTATTTCATATAGTACCACATACATCATATACAAACAAGGTATTGTATATTTAGTCAATATTAGAAACTGTGACTCAGGATACATGCCATTCTAAGCAGCAAGTGACATTGCTGATTGTTTAAAAAAAAGTCATAAAGGTAATTTTATTCTTTTCTCCTGACATGTAGGTCTAAACATTCCACTGGTCTCCAAACCTTTATTGATATTTTGGAATCCCATCAGATCTATGTCTTAGCCTTCATAAACATAATTTCTGTATATGACATGTAAATCTAGCATCACAGGACCTGAGCCATCCAGTAACACTTAAATAGTGCTGTTCCTAACATTCCTTTCTAGCTTGCCTCGGGTATAACCGACCTGGGTTCGGAGGGCGTGTCTCGCGGTGGTCCGAGGCGCAGCTGATTCCTGGCCTGGGTAAGGTGCGTCAGTGCCTACTGCATACCAGCCCTCCTGATGTGTGTTGCTGGGAGGCGGGGAGTGTCTGACTGCAACTCTGGCGTCATGTGGAGTGGAAGGGACTCATTACTTCCTTAGCTCCCTGCGTTTTGTATCACACACATGCTTATTTTACAAGACGGGAAAGCACGCCCTCTGCAAACCTAAGCTGTGAAGCACCAGGAAGCAAGCTTGTGCCGTGCATGTCTGTGCTGTAAGGGCAAAATATTGGAGTTTCCCGTGAAAGTGAATGAGGAATATCTGACATTTGAAGGCAAAATAAAACTTCCTTGATGGCATTTGAAACTTGATAAATGATTGTTACATTTTATATGAAAAGGAGATTTTGAAAATATGTAAATTTTGTTGGCAAATCAACAGCAAATAAATAATTGTATATATTATCCCACATATGACGTATATCTAGTGCCAACTGGTCATGATTCGTTACAAATGCAATGAAATGTCCCCCTTAGCGACGTATTTCGTTGCATTCCAAGTAGTGTGACTGAAAAGGGGGATAAAATTAGCCAGGTAATAAATATGCTTTCATGTGCGGCATAGAAATTCACAAAACAATCCAACTCAGAACAAAACACCAGACTTTCCACAAGAAAGGTCTGTGTCAGGAATAGTTTACGGAACTATTGTTTCAAAGTGGCGGCTAGCTTACCTTGCTGCTGTTTTAGCTAACAAGCTAAATAATATACAGTTAATGTAGTTAACATGCTAAGACTAACTCACAAGCTTCAAAGTGTTTGATTCACATTTTAATAAAACGGCCTCAAGTTGGCTCACATTAGCTAACTGCTAGTTACATTTTGCGAATGTTACTGCTGAAATACTGTATGCCATGACCTAGGTACCGCCATGCTCTACCATCATACCGATCATGTAAAAGACAGCACGGTACGCAATTTCAGCAATTAAATCTCCGATTGTACATAGCCTGTCCCATGCTTACAATACAAGCTGGGCTATGTATAGGTTTTGGTGTGATGGTATCAGAAGCCTACGCTTTAAAAAGAACAACGCAGAGACTTGATGAACAAACTGTTTACTGAATACATTTAATTCACGATGACAGTAGAATGACAGTGTGACTTGATGTAATTGACCCAAACATTGTACATACTGTAACTATACGTGAAGTGACTAAAATCTTCTGTTTTCTATTTCCCCAAAATCTCTGGACCAAAAACATGATTTTTTCACAAACTACTACACATAATGAAATTTCTGATTGCAAAAATTTGACTGATTAAATTTTCTTTGGTTGTCAAGTCAGCTTGGTTTTCTACGTTGAGTTCAATGGGCAGCAAGCTCTTTTGCGCTCAGCATGTGCAGTAGAGGCTGTTTCCTGTTACTTCTAGGTGCTTCACTGTCTGGCCCCTCCCACCCTCTCCATTTCTTCCCATATACGCTCTATGGTTTGTATACATGAAAGCACTGAGCTCCCTGGGGGTCTGTTCCACGATTATCCGCCCTGCATTACTCACCCCCACGTGGTCTACGCATTTAACCCCTGCCCGCGAGGAACTGCCTCCCGCTTTCACGTTCATAAAAAATTTAATGCTACTTCTGGAAAAAGAAAAAAGCTTTTAGCTCTGACCGAGTTTTTTGCGCTGATAACGTGTCGCGCGCTGAGCGATCCCTGAGTGGCCGGTCTCGCGCGGAGAAAGCTGTCATGTTGTGTAGTGCGCTGGTCTTTGACAGGTCGAGAACCACTCCGCGAGTGTTCCGCATGCCGCCTTCGGTTTGTACCGTGTCTAATGGGCTCTGCACACGGCGCCTGCCGCGATATCGTTGGCTGCCCAGGGACACGGCTGTCGTGATACATGACTTTATGTATTCTTCCCCATTGAGGGGCGGTTGGAGGATGGCTGTTGTTTGAAGTCTATAAAAACCATGGACTCACTTCATCAGCTGAGACACCTTTATCAGAGAGGCGGAACCGAATCAGTTCCATGTGTTTTGACCGCTCTGGTTCTGCCGTGCTGAACTAGCTACAGGAGACCTTGAGAGCAGAGAACCCCTTCTGGTTTATGCAGTACAGCTGTGCTACAGAATACTGCTCAAAATAACTATTTGCATATTCATAATCTCCTGCACTATGATATAGCCTACATATAAAATTAGAGGGTGATAATGTGGGTTAGACAAGTAAGAAGGCGTATATGAGAGCGTGAGGCTGAGTGTATAAGCGTATAGGGTGTGAAGCTGCGTGTGTGTGAGTGCATGTATGCGCATGAGTGAGAGACTGGGAATACGTGAGCCAATGGGAAAATGATATGCTGCGTGTCAGCTTTACCATAAACATTGAAATTGTACTGTGGGACAGAGATTGGAATTGAGAGTGGTGGTCTCTAAATGCAATGATGTAACATAATATTTGGACCAATAATATTAAAAAGGATAACTACAACATGATAAGCTAAATTTTTGTCAATGATGCTATTGATCAGCACTGAGCACGTGATTTCTTACCCTTATTACATTTACAGAAAAACATACAATATACAGTAATTTTATATCAGTATTAAACAAACATATTATTAAATACAAGAGCAGAACAAAATATAGTTTTAAAGTTTCTGTATCTAAAATATGACCTCATTAATGTATGTTTATGCATGCCTTATTGAACATGAACCTTTCTTGAATAATACGTTTGAATATTTCAAGAACTTAACATTTTTGAACTGAGAAAATGTATCATTTTTTCATCAAATGACAAAGCTATCAGTGAGATGAAAAATAGATAGATTGTATTAAGGTGCTATGTTTAATTAAGTAGCACTTTTACACTGGGTTACTAATTTTACACATTGTTTTGAAAAAAAGATCTGTCTACAAAGCAAGGTCAAATCATACTAGCACCACCTGGGATTTAAACCTGCATTTGTGTGGGTAGGAACCCAGCACCTAACACATTCGATCACACTACCTTAAACGAATAGGCTATCAATAAAGTAATGTTCAAAAAATACATTTGTGTGACAACAAAAACGAACGAGAGTGTGCAAATGGAGATATGGTAGATACAGAAACTTTAAAATGGAGACGCAAAAGGCGTATGGTAATAATAGTAAAACATTTTGAGGGTTTAGCATCATATAGTATGCTAGAATTAATAACAGCCTCAGTACTGTTCTGCACATCTTCTATATAATGCCTCTTCCTGCTTCCATAGCTCATTCCTCGTAAATAGGCTATATATTGTAAAATTGGATTTTGTCTTTAACTTGAATTAGTATATCAAAATACATGTTCTGTGAATAATAATAATAATAATAATAATAATAATAAGCCTCTTCTGATTATTGTAAATATTAGCTTATTCACATTCTGTTAACATAACACGCTAAGTTTATTATTATTTTTTATTTGAAAATATCATATTGGTCTGTTCATCCTTTTTTTCTCACCGGTCAACAACTGAATAATTTGGTCAATCCAAGAAGGTTTATAAAACCAAACTGCACATATTTTCGTACCTGTAATTTCAACACTAATCACTAGATGGAAACAGCGACGAGTTGTACGAGACGATAAAAAATGACGTCATTGGAGGTGAGTGAGACCATTCATGGTATATTTTTAAATGCATAGTGTTTTGTGAGAGCACACAGACCTGAGACGTCACGCAGAAGATTTAGAAGAGACATTCTGCGCAGGGTGTCGACCAACCAAGTGTTTAGACACTGTAGATTTAATTTCACATAGGTCCAATATGCAATTAAAATGCACGTTATCTTAGGTTTTATCGTCGCTGGTGGTGGCACTTGTCAGATGAAGAACGGTTGCGTCGAGGTGTGGAAGCCGATTTCGGGGAAGACGCCTGAGCAGTGCTCTGCTATGAGCTGGACTCTACACAGCGGCCATATTTGGGGTAGAGTCAGAGAACAGGTATTTAGGAAGTGACGTCACTGTCCCCTGAAGGCGGCGGGGGCGCTTCAGAGAGCAAGATGGCAGCGAAATCTGATGGCGTGAGGGTCGCTGCCGGTTTCGCCCAGTTGCACAACCTGGACGAAACGGTGGAGTACGACGACGATGACCCGGGTGGCAGCAGCGCTATTCACATCTGGCGCTGCTGCAATACTTCGTCCTGCTACTGGGGCTGCCGGAGCGCCTGCCTGCGTACTCTCCGGGGGAAGGGGACCGAACGCAAGCGGCCGCCGCCGCCGGAGGAGCGCTTATGGCTGGACTGTCTGTGGATCATCCTCGCGCTGTTGGTCTTCTTCTGGGACGTTGGCACGGACTTGTGGCTGGCCATGGACTACTACTCCAAGAGAGACTACCTGTGGTTTGGACTGACTCTGTTCTTCGTGCTCGTTCCGTCGGTGCTGGTCCAAATCCTGAGTTTCAGGTGGTTCGTGCAGGATTACACCGGGGGAGGGCTGGGGGCTGTAGAAGGACTCAGCCGGAGAGCCACTGCGGAGCTGACCGTCGGCGTTTACAGCCGGGACAGGTGCTGTCAGATATCCGTGTGGATCTGGCAGATAGTCATACACATTCTGCAGATGGGACAAGTATGGAGGTAAGGACTAATGGGATTTAAAATACAAACAAAACGAACCGTAGCCAAAATGCAGACTCCCCTACCTCACCTCTCGTATTTTACCTACCACACCCCCTTCTCTCCGTCACCTGAGATGACCTGCTGTGTATGCATGAGTACACGCGACAAATGCACCTGAGTGTGTGGGGTGACCCGCCATCAGCGCAAACACTCTTCTCTTTCTCAGGTCAGATCTGCCACCGGTTCACGTAAGGGGCTGTTTTTTGGGGTGTTTGCTCCACCACTGTCTGTCAAAGCTAACGCAGTGCTTGTTTATCACTCAGTGTAGAATACATTACAGCCCGCAAATTAATGCACTGCCTGCTTCTGCTAGTTATAAAGTTTTCCCAAAGTTTAATTTGTTAGGCAGTCATTACAACGGCAATAATTGTAACGTTAATAGGACGTGCTAGGTAAGCGCTCGGTGTGTGTAGGCTACCGCTGTTACACGCTGGCTCTGATAAGTGCAAGTAAGGACTCATCTCTGGTGCTCTCACGCCGGATAGCTGTGGCTCGCTTTCTACGTTACAGCTCAACGGCAGGACGTGGTTTAGGGGACACACTGTTCTAGTGAAATTTGCTTGTGATTTGAGCCATTGAAGCATTTTGTGCCTGGGATCTTTAAAAATGTAGGTGCGGATATTTTGATGTACCCCACTAATTACACAAGTAGCCTACCTATATAAAGTATAAACAATATGACAAGCAGTAGACTATCCAGAAGACACAGTACGGCACTATTGAATAGTCAAGGAACTCTCGCTTTGCAGCCTGGATGCGTTATATGTAATGGGATAAGCGTTGCTGGTAAAATGCACGCATGCCGATACCGTGGATGGCTTTGTTTTAGATAGAACGCCCTGTGATGGCTTTTCGGAGTATGGAATCGATATTCTGAATGAGTCATTTTGCCAAACGACCTTTAGAAGAGGGTGCGGGGGAGGCTGCGCTTTAGTGTGTAGCTATAGCGTAATAATGTTTCCTCGATAGGGAGTCAATCACTTTCCGGTTGTATAGCGTTTGAATATCCGTAGTAATTTAGCAATGCTTAGCATTGCGTGTGTTTGTGTATGGGAGTGAACTGCAATCCGCCTTTGGCTCGACAGATGTTTCTCTGTCTACGAACAGTTTTAGGCTCCTTAAAATAGTGGTTGTAGCGATCAATCTCCGTATAGGTCCTTGAGACTGCATCTGTTGGCATTTATAGGGTACAATTTTGAATAAAAAATGCTCTGTACGTCTGTATACGTTGAGAGCTTTTCTGTTTGCTCTCGCGACGGTAGCTGGGGGTGGGGGTGCTGCCTGGCCTTTATTTAAGGAGAACCCGCTGCGCTTCGCTTAATTGATGCAAGAAAGGAACCATTCACCCGATATCTTACACACGTCACCATCTGGTGTTTTTTTTCTAAATAAAGGATTCGTTCTTCGTCTTTCGTCTTCCCCATGCGCTATGCCAGAAGAAAACCCATGATTACCATATGGGTTTTGCGTTTGTTTTTTCCTCATTAGTGAGTAGGATTTCACAACCAGCACACCCCTTCTCATTGCAACTGACCATGCTGTCCGCTATCCTGAAAAAAATAGATCCAGTATTGTCAAGACGTGTCTTCAGTAAATTTTTTGTCGCCTTTGAACACCATCGCTAGGCAAAGAGGTGTCCCGGTCTAGTATGATCAGACACTGGGCCGACGAGGCTAGGTTAGGTTAGGGCGTATCACGCGGGCAGACCACTAGTCATTGTTACAGGTGTTAGCTGCTCCAGTGGACCCTGAGAAGCAGTTATTTTGGTTCTGTTTGAAGTGACCTGCTGTCCTCTTGGCATATAATTGAAGTCAAACACCAGGAGAGAGTCTTAATGAACTGGAGCAGAAAACCCCACGGTGCCCTCTTTTCTGCAGTTTACAGCCCGCGCGCGATGCCAGCGCCCCTGCGCCTCTCAGAGTGTTAGTAGTAGTGAGGAGGTGTGAATGGAGGGAGAGGAGTCCCATCTGCTCTGTGTGATCGCACGCGCTCGCTCTCTGCGAGAGCAGCTACTCTCTGAAGGAATGATGAAATCTCTCTCAGCTCCTCTCTAAAGCAACGGTTCCCACAGCAGCAGCAGCAGACTGATTTATCAGACTGGAACCCCCTTACTGTCTGACACAACAACAAATAAACTACTAATGTGAATTTGTGCCAACCCCGGGACTATTTTTTGTGCCAATTTCACCAGGACCATCATATATGGGAAGGAGAAATTGGGACGTTGTAGTGGAGCTGTCCAGTGCTGAAATCCTGCCTCACTAGACTTGTTGAACTCTTTCACCAGTCCAAGTTTCACTGGGTTTGAAACATAAAGTTGCATCCAGTTGTGATCAGAGATACCTACCACTGTTTCAGCACGGCTTTCTCATTGCTGTGCTACCACTATCTATATTCTGCCCGATTCAGCTCCCAATCAAATGATCCCGAGAACTGCTTGGTATACCTGCGATGTTTTTGTGTGTGTTGCATAGCCAAAAATACACACAAGCAAGGGATTTTGGGGTGGTCTGTGAATGTGGACAGGAGAACAAATTGATTTCTTCATAAGTAAACACTGAACACACTTTTTGACGTTAAAACAAAATGTCCACAGTCTAGTCGTGGATTGGCTTATTACATCAGTTATATGCCCGTCTCCTGCACTTTGCCATCACAACAGTTCCAGTTTTTTTTAGAATGGAATGAAAATTTTACTTATGACTTTTATACCCGGTGCCCTTGTGGTATGGGCGGCACTGCCCACAGAATTTGGACTCTTCACAAATCCACAATTTATCAAAGCATATCTGATAAACGAGGCACGAGTTCATGCTCAGAGCCTTCAGGAGACTAATCTGCAGCTAGCCACGCCTCTTTAGTCCTTCTCGGCACTTCCTTAAGCTCAGGGCAATAAAACAAAAGGAACGTCCCCATCCTCAGATTCCTCATACTGTAAACCACATCATAAAGGTATATTTTTTATACTTTCTACAGTCGTTCCTGTCTCATATATTTTTGCGACCTATCTGAGGTTTCTGGAAAACGTTCAGTGGGTTGACTTGCATTTTGTTGTCTGAGCAGCGATTGGTTTCCTTATAAGCCAATCAATAAGTAGTAGGAAAACTTAGACAGGATTGTTAGCTTTCAAACAAGCCCTCGTTGGTGTTTATACTGTGTGTCCAGTGGCTGCGCTCTTATAAGCTGGCACAGCAGGGGGGGGGGAGCAGGCTGGCAGCGCACGCCATTTAAATGCTTGGATTTAAGGCTCCAGCGGTCGTTTTGAAAACAGCTTAGTATTCTCTTGTAAAATACAGTCTCTAAACTGATTATGACAGATACTCAAAGAAAAAAGGTTTTTCACTGTGGCCAAGTAATTGAAGAACTCGACCAATGTGAAAAGTGGTCTTTCCCTGGAAACCCTTGTTGATAGATTTTTCCCAGTGATGGCAAACAATTTGGAAACGAACTGTGTGCAATAGTTTTGCCGCTAGCCGATGTGGATTTTGTGAAATATACAATAGAGCAAGTAGATTATAAGGCGCTTTATTTAAAATTTTTAAAAACATTTTTATGTATATTATGTGTGTACCATGAACACTCCATCACATATTTTATAGGTTTTGACATGTGTTCTTCAAATGCTGCCATGAACCATGTGTCTGCTGTGTGTTCCCACAAAGTTATAATGTTTTACTTAGTGCAAAAAAACTAAATTTGCTTGGGGAGATAGGGTTAAGGTAAGTCTTCATCTAGCCTCAGAATACATTGTCGATGAAAGCGTACACCTCACCACACTTCTTTACATCCTCAAGAAATGATCTCATCACTGTCTGAGCGAATTTTACAACAAGAGACGAAAAGGCATTTGTGGCTAGGGCTCCAATTTTATGGAACAATTTGCCAGCTTTTATGTGGCGCCAAACCTAATTTAAAAAGAACTTGCATTCAGTTTTTAAGTGTTAAACTATTATTATTATTATTATTATTATTATTATATGGAGCCTAATTTTAGTCAGCTAACGTTGTTCCAGCTTTACAATGGGTAAGGGATATAATGAGCCATCTTGGTCCAAGCTCTACAGTGCATAAGGGATATACTGAGCCAGTCTTTTTCTAACCATGAGTGGAAAATGGGTATTTGAGTGCCTTAAGGAGATAGCAGCTTTAATTTACACATTAACTCTGATTATAGTGTGCAGTATTTCTTGAGATAGCACCATGGGAAAGGCAACAATTAGCATTCAAAGCAGGTTGTCAAGTCAAAGAACATGTTACTATTTCACTGACTCTTTTTATTGTTGTTTATTTGTAACATTGCAGAACATTTTTAGTCGCGTGCAGATGTCCAATGACTTCCAACTAATGTCCATTAGATAAAAGAGGACGAAGGGTACACTATTCTACTTTAATGAATGGATTGGGGAGCGTTCCCAGAGCCGCCAATTACCACAGTCCTGGAGGCAGTACAGCTATAGAATCTTGTTCATTCCACTGGAAAAGGAATTTTGCCAGGGGTGATTTTTTTATGATCGCCCATGTCTTTTCATTATTTATCCACACCAGTATCACATCAACGCAAACAAATTGGTGAGTTGATCTGTACGGTCAGTGGATTCAGACGGGTGTTTGTAGAGGGCGATGCAGTGGGAATCCAACCGACAGCGTAGCAGGGAGAAACGTGTGTCAACTGTAATGTTAACTGCTGACTTTAACATTAACCGTTGGTTGTAATGTTAACCGCTTACTGCAGTGTTAACCTTTAACTGCATTGGAATGCAACTTTAAAAAAAAAAAAAAAAATAAACCTGGTGAAAATTCAGGAACTTCATCCACCTCTTCTACTTGTTCAGTATTCCGGAGCAGCTCTTGAGTCCCAAGATGGAACTCCGTCCCCAAGCTTCTGAATGAAGAAAGAGGGAAGGAACAAAAAGAAAGAAAGAAGAATAGTAGCTAAAGGGTTCCCATTTCCTGAGGCTCTCTGTAAAGGCTTCAGTTGCGTGGGCGGCCCACAGCAGGAGTCACCCTCTGTTCCCCCCACTCAGGAGAAAGATATGTGATGTGATCACCCTCTGCCCCACTGGAATGCGTATTAGTCATACACAAAGGATATGTATTTCGTTTACACGTTCTTAAAGGAATGTGTATTTTGGTGATGCACAGATGTAGCCTTGTGTCTTCATGTGGTAAATAGGTGAGGTCAAATATTGTTTATTTTAGGGATAGATACAGGATTGTTCATTTGCATGAAAGGATTGTATTACATAATTTTTTGAGATATTGCATATAATATAACAAAAAAAAATTAACAGGTAGAACCTAGAGAAATAATTACAATGCTGTCGGGTCAACAGGAACTACAAGTCCATACAGTCCACAGGAGGCTCTTCTTTCACGTCGGAAGTGACGTAGGACGTCCCGGTTGTGATTTCCGCATTATAATGCGATGCAGCGGAAATGCGCGACTGGCAATAAAGTTTATAAAAAGGGCAACACGGCCGCTCTTTTCCCCAGTTCTCACAGTTGTGTCAGTTCGCTCTCGGCTCCCAGGGCCTTCGCTGTCTCGTCTCACGGCGTCGTGCGGCCTACACGCCGGGGAAGAGCCCTCACTCCACAAGGAAGCATCGGCTGCCCGTGACGCTGACCCAACTGAGAGAGGCTCATCTACCCCCGGCTATCGGCCACGGAGGACCAGAGATGAGACGCAAGTAGGCATCGCGAGCACCCGGTGGTCAAGAAGAACCACTAAGCAGACCACGCACCCACTGATCCTGCAGCACAGCACCGTCGGTGAGTCCCCAAAGAGGCAAGCGGTCTGCCCCAGGATCACGCTGCGTATTTTGGGAGAAATAATGCAACCAGTTCCATTACCTACCCCGGCGAACTGCAACCCTGACGACGAAAGAAACCAGTTCCAGGGACCCAAGATGAAGCGGCCGGTTCCCCTATCGCAACCCTGCGAACTTGCAATCACAGGATCGGGAGAACGGCTTTCCCTTTTTCATTGTGAAGTTGCAATCCAACGGAGGAAACTGTTCAAAGGACTTGATTCAAGTAAGGCTGTAACAAGGGCATAGCATATCCGTTAGCAACCACAACATGTTTACATGTGATCTGTCTTAAACACTAACCGGTCGTGATCTCAACGCACATGCACCGATAACCTTACGGCTATCCCTTATGTGTATGGTATGGTTCATGCGCCACCATTAACTAGCTCCAGCTAAAGCTAATTTCAAACCCAATGCACACACACACACACACACGCACAAACACACTCGCACATAGTTTGTTGTACATTATAGTAGTGAATCGTGCTTTGCTCTGTTTGATACTTAGTGTTCAATAAACTATTACATTTTCCAAGATTGTCTGTGTTAATGTCTCTCTTGTGTTGAACTGAGTCAGCCAATGCTAATCTCAGGGATCCCTCAAATGCCTTCATCATTTATATTAATTCGGTATCAACTCAGTACATAATATTGTAATTTTTCTAAGATAATTATTAATGTGTAATTTTATTGGTAGTTTAGTTATTAATTCAAATTACCCATTTTTAGTTAGTATATTCTCTTTTGAGAAGAGTATATCAAATTTTATCAGACTGATTTATTATATAAAAACTACCCCACCAGTTGTATAAGGATGGTAGTGGCATATTCCAGTACATAAGTGACGTCCCGTGTATTGATTTTAATTAATATTCCCTACAATGCCAATGTTTACGAAAGTGGACCATACTGTTCCAGGGAAAGCAAAGGCGTGGTTATGCTGTTATACAATACCTTCATATAACCAGAATTTAAAGAACTGTGTCCAGGTCGGGGCACCAGACGATAGCTAGAAAGTACAGAGAAAGGCATCTGCATTTGTTCCAGGTATCAAACTGAAAATGTACAAACAAAGACAGAAGACTTAATCTTTTCAAGTTCAATTTAGATTTGATTGAGGTTTTTACATTTTAAAAAGGCGTTAACACGGGATGTAAATATACAAGGTTGCCAGCAGAATATCGTCAGGGAGCATCTGGGCAAGAGAGTTTAAATAATTGTAGATGCAGGTCTACCATGTCATGTTTTAGAAGCAAAGGTGCTTGGAGTGTTGATGACCAGGCTTATAGTGCTGGATGCTCTCTAAACATCAGGCTGATACAAAATGTCCTGCTATTGTCATTACAGACTATTAACATACTAAATGCATAGAGTAGTGTGCATTTCGGTGATAGATGGGTACAGGGGTGTGTATTTGTTAATATATATATATCCTGCTTGTGTGCCCCAGTTCCCTAGTTTTCTCAGTCGCACGGCAGAGACGCATGCATAATTAACAGCCTTATTATTGCAATGGCTCCGAAAAGGCCAGCATTGACAATCAGCCCTGATTAATTGTTTGTGTGTTGGATCATATTCTGCATTTTCAGTTTTTTCGGGAATAGAGTGCATACCTTTTCTGCTAATCCAAACGAGCGTGAGCCGTTATTGAGCCACGTGAGTCTAAAGTCCTTCAAATCAGCAGTGATGGACAGTGATTTGGTTTGATTGCTATATCAGATAGTAATTTGCCTCAGTTTGGTGGTGTCTGCAATTGTTCTGGCTGTATTCGAATGAATAATCACGAAGCGGCTTGGCTAAAGGCAGTTCTACTACTGTCAGCAGTGGATAGTAGTTCATCCTTGTGACTCTCCATCAGTGATGGAACGATTGATCAATGATCGAACAGTGATCGATGTTACCGTTCTGTCTCGATGGATGAAATTATCCTGTACAAGTCTGTTGTTATTAAAGTCATTAAAACCTTCAGTTTCAGAGAATATCACAATCAACTGACTGATTAGCCACATTTCTGTAACCAGGGCCCAGTTGTTCAGAAGTAATTGATTGGATTTCGGCTATCAGATTGGATCAAATCTTGGAAATGGGCTGTTCAAAAGAAAAAAAGGATTCTGAAAACAGATTAGATCATGTAATCCAGTTTTTGTTTTGATCTGGATCAAATCTTCAGTATGTGTTCAAAACTTTTTAGTAGGATTGGGACACCTTTGATCCAAAAAATCAGGATTATCCTGATCCCAGCAGAAAGGTGGATTTCAGGAACAATGTGTAATAAACTTTAAAATCGGTCAAATAATACAACATTTGTATCATGTAGTATATACAGTGCCCTCCACTATTATTGGCACCCCTGGTAAAGATGAGTAAAAAGGGTTATAAAAAAATCACCGTTTGGTAAATTAGCTTAATCTAAAAAAGAAAAATGAGAAATCCAACATTTAAATTTATTATGAGAAAAAAAATCCCTCATCAAGAAATAATTATTTTTAACAAAATCACGTGTGCCACAATTATTGGCACCCCTGCATTTATATATAGAATAAAGTAATAATTTTGAATATTTGGTCGCATATCTTTTGCATGCCATGATTTCCTGATGTCTGTGACCCAACAACATCAAAAGACTCTCGATATCTTATTTTCTGGTACTTTTACAAGCGATACTATAACGTCTCTGAATTTGAATGGATCTCTATGGGAATTGGGGGGTGGGACTAGATTTAGCTGTAAATTATGCTGGAATAGTATGGAATACATGGTTGGCAAAATAGCTGTAAATCATCAAGGGTCTGAGGTATAAAACGAGCCTCAACCCATCACTACTGCCAGATATGCACTAGATATGGATGGATCACTTTAAGGGTTGTTTCTCCTGACTTATTTTTTATTAAACTCTATGGGAAAATAAGTCAGGAGAACTAATTGTGGAACACGTGGTTTTGTTAAAAATAATTATTTCTTGATGAGGGATTTATTTTTCTCATAATAAATTGACTTCAATTACAGGTTGGATTTTTTTCATTCTTTCAGTGTGACATTAAGTTAATTCAGCAAACGGTGATTTTTTTATAACCCTTTTTACTAATCTTTACCAGGGGTGCCAATAATAGTGGAGGGCACTGTATACACATTTATTTATATTTTGCACTTGATTTGTTTAACCGTTACAGTAGATAAAATAGACATTAGGCTACCTATTAAGTGTGAGGTATCGTTCTCAGAGACCCAAACACAGACCAGGTTGTAGCAATAAGGAACGTTTATTTCAGCCCAGATCAAAAGCCAGGTAATCAGATGCAGAGACAGTGCCAAATCAAAAGGCAGGAGAATAATCACAGTCCAAAAATCTGGGAAAATCACAGGCAGAGGTGCAAAAATGGTAGGCAAAGGCAAAGTCACAAAATAACACAAGCAAACAAACGGAATCGAAAGGCAAACTCGAAGTTTTTTACATTTAAAAAAAAATTTATTCTTACAAAACACAATAACCCTCAGATTGCACCTCACAATCCAAAAACAAACATCACATTTCCATACTATACCCTTTGCCATACTATACCCTTTGGCCCCTACACAGCCTCAAACAAGACCATATCAAACCCTGTACATGCAAAAACCCCTATCCCTCATTTACATCATAACAGGGCTTTCCACCTCTCCATCACCGCATTGAAACCCCAATGCAGCACCTCCCGCCGATACCTTCGCTCTACCTCCACCTTCACCATTTCAAAAACCCCTCTCACCGTCCATCCTTGTTTTTGCACCCCTTTCACCCCCCCCCTCGTCACCCATAACTTGAATTTTACCAGGCTTAACATCCACAGCGCCAAAAACTTCTTTCTCCCACTCTTTTTCCTCAAGCCCCTCCCCAAAAAGCACTCCTTCCAGCTCAAACCGCCCAAAACATTATACCTCTCCTTCACCAGACCCCACACTTTTTGTGCAAAATGACACCCTCAGAACACATGCCTGACAGTTTCAATCCCTCCACACCCTGCACTCAGACAGTGCCTATCCGCCAGCTGTTTATGGTGTTACGGGACATCTCTTACTGGCAGACGACCAAAAGCCGCTAACCAATTCAGGTCTTTTAGCCTATTTTCGAACCCATTCATCTGTACCGCCGCCCACACCTCCCTCCCTACCCCCACCCCCAATCCCCCTGGTGGCTTAAGTTTGTCCCTCAATAACCAATAAAGCCACCTGTGATTCATAACCAGCTCTCTTTTCTCACACTTCTTATGTCTCTTGGACCAACGTACCACCCTCTTATACTGGGCTGGAAGCATCTCTGCTTTTGGGACCTGATTATCCCATCCCACCAAAAATAAAATAAAAACCCTGAAACCCA
Organism: Ilyophis sp. 1 JC-2022; assembly: GCA_022702515.1. Lineage (NCBI taxonomy): Eukaryota > Metazoa > Chordata > Actinopteri > Anguilliformes > Synaphobranchidae > Ilyophis > Ilyophis sp. 1 JC-2022. Next base: position 27,932,699 of record CM040406.1, on the reverse strand, counting down.
GAATGAAATAAAAAAAACTGCCATTTGTGCCTCCTAGGCCCTGTCAGAGCCACACATATTGCTGAAAGAAATCACATTGAGGGAAAAAAAATAAAATAATAATAATAATAAAAAACACACAAAACCCCCCACCCTCCATTTTCAATTGCTCGGTACATTACTACACTCTGGACACACTCACACCCTCCCCACAAAAACCTAAGTACCGCTCCCGTTAAGGACCTTCGCATTTGCGGAGGCAACATGAAGATCCTTGCTAAATGTACCAAGGAAGGCAAAACATCTGCCTTCAAGGCCATGATCTTGCCACTAATGGTCATGCGTCTCGTTGACCATGACCCCAGCCTCTTCCTCACACCCGCTAACATCCTCTTTCAATTTACCCTTGTTTTCCACTGCATCCCCCAAAATCTACCCCCAAGATCCTTAGAGGGCCCTCTGCTACCTTTAACCCACACACACATCTTCTGTTCTCCCACTACCTTTCAGAATTTTTTATTTGGGACGTTGCTTTGTTCAAACGCGCCCCTGAACATCTGGCAAACTCCTCTATGATGTCTAAGTCCACCTCCAGCCTAATCTCCGACCCCAAAAAAAGGGTCATGTCGTCAGCAAACTGAGAAACTTTCAAGACTAATCCCCCTCCCGTCGGGATTGAAATCCCATCAATCTCGCTCCATTTCCTAACTGCCTCCACAAGAGGCACTACATATAATACAAACAGCATGGGTGACAGAGGACATCCCTGCCTTACCCCCACACAACCAGTTCTAGACCCACCTTCACCCCACAATGGTCTGAAAAATAACGGCCCTGGGTCTGTACCTGGATCCATTCCACCTCTTCCTGGGGCCTTTTTTGCTGTCCCGCTCCCACTTTCCTTTGCCTGCTTTCCTCCCTGTACAACATCGGAAAACAACCGGCTTTTTTCCCAGACAACTCCTGTACAAATGCCAAACTTTTTCATTGTCACATTCTCTTGCCATATGCCCCTCTTCACCACACAAACTACAAACAATTTGTGCCTCACAGTCCTTTGCCATGTGTCCATACCGAATACACCTCCTGTAGTATGTTGGTAAACCAAGGTACGTCAAGAAGCCTCTGTACGACCCGATTGAAAAGACGGCTGGCAAGTGCATCACACCACCTATTCCATTTGGATCTCCATTAAGCCTCACTAAAATTAGCCGCTTTCTATTCGATATGCCATATGGGTTCTTCATCCTCACCTCTGGCTTTATTACGCTACAATACCTCCCTAAAAAAGTTTCACATCCCGCGCTGAAACATGAGGATTGTACATTAGTACAGTCAACATTTTTCTTTCATATGAAAACAGTGCCTCGAAGGAGATTCCCGAAAGCACTTTCACCTGGCCCATCTTTCAAAAACCTCCAAACTCAAACTTTCACAATCTAATGTGACATCGTACAAGCCTTGTCTCTGGAAGTCCTGTATGCAAAATGTATGGTCCACGTCTACCGCAAACAGGTTTCTAAATACTTCTACAATAATATAATGCAGATCAACCTCCTCCCTTTGTAGCTGTGCAACATTCACCCTCAACGTATTTCTTCTCACTCCTCCTGTAACAGATTCTGGCACAGGGCCTTCCATCCTGTCCTCCGGGTGCCAATGTTTTCCTCTTGCTCAGTCCGTAGATTTTCCTTCAAGCAGGACCCCCCCCTTCAAGAAACCAAAACTTCTCTGGGGATAAACCCCTCTGGGAGAGATTATGTTCCAGGCTGCACCCGTTATGCAGGCTCAGGAAATACGATCTACGTTCTGACAAGGACAAGAGAGAAATTAAGGGTTTAAATACACACATAGACAGGTGGGAGAAATCAGAGAGAGAAGAAAGCGGAAATGAGAATCAGGTGGAACGAATTCTTGGAGTTAACGAGAGAGCCAGAAAAGAGAATAGTGATAGCAAAGGCGGAAACGAGAAACAGCTGAAATGAGAGGAGAAGATAATGTTAGATAATTAGTAAATTAGACGATTAGTAGAAACCCTAATTCTATCAGTCAGTCGATTAGTTGATTAGTAACAATAAGGGAAATGGGGAAAAAGATTAGACAGTAGTGAAACAATTATGATGCGGACTGGACTGTGACCAAACACATAGCACACGACATGACATGAACTTAAATGTGAGACAACAAGGGAACAAGAGGGCAGGTGTACACGAGACAAGGGAGTCCCCATAAAATAATACCCCAAACAGCTGTCAATATCAATCAAAAATAATATATTTTATTTTAACTGTCATTTATCATTGTATATTAATTCCAATGACACAATCACCAGAGATGAACCAGCCAAAAGTTGTTTCAAACAATTGCATCCCTTATTGCATGTACAGTCAGTCCCTCATTCTGAGAGAACGCCAGAAGTTGGTCTCTGTCTTCAACAGGCTCAGGTGCATCGTAAACGTCATCACAGAGAGGGACATTGCGCCTGGTAGCGATGTTGTGCAGGACAATACAGGCAAGTATTATGTTGCACGCTTCCTGTGGTTCCACTCGCAAGGAGTTAAGGCATGCAAAGCGCCTCTTCAGAACTCCATTTAAACGCTCGTGTTGCAATGAGCAGTGTTGAAGCGTGCCTGCTCCGGTGAGTTTGCTGCAAGAAAAGGGGTCATCAGGGGTAGGAGTGGATAGGCACTGTCTCCTAATATTTTGCCTGGTCGGTTGGTTTGGAGCTCTCTGAATAGAGCGCTTTCCCTAAGGATACGCGCATCATGGACAGACCCAGGCCACTTCTCGACGCAGTTTGTGATGATGAGGTCAGCGTTGCCCACAAGTTGGATGTTGATGCTGTGCTTCCCCTTTCGGTTGACGTACTCCCACTCCCTCTCATGAGGTGCTTGTACATGCACATGAGTGCAGTCCATAACCCCAATAGTATTGGGCATATTCCCCAAAAGAACAAAACTTGCGCTTGGTCAGGGCAATCTGGTCATTCTTTGGAAATGAAACAAATCGATTGACCAGGCTGGCCAATGCGATTGGCGCAGCTTTCACCACGTCACTCGCAGTTGATTTGTCCACTCCTATATTGTCACCAACAACTTGGTAGAAAGTCCCAGATGCATAGAAGTGCAGAGCAATGAGGACCTGTTCTTCCACAGGCAGACCGTGACTCCTTCTGGTTCTGCGTTGAAGTTTTGGACAATACCTGTCATGTCAGTGCCTTTCTGCAAGTCCTCTGAGAAGCTGAATAAGATGATTGTGTAATTGGTCTTTTCAAACACACACCCATTAAACATCCATTAGCTGATGTGCTTTGGCTTGTGTTCAATTAAATCAATCATGCCCAAGGCCTATAAACTCTATGTTCACTACACCAAAGAGGTGGAACCATGGAATCCAAAGAACCTAATTTTACTGTTGCAGAAACCCACGCACTGCTGGAGGGTGTTAGGTGCCCTTATGCCTCAATAGTAGGATTAATTCTACTATGGGTGGAGAAGTGACTAACAAAAATAAAAAAGCCATTTGGGTTGAAATCACCCGGAATGCGAATGCCATGGGGTCTGGCCAGAAGAAGACCCAGCTGCAAGTGAAATTTAGATGGAAGAATCTGAAGGCCAAGGCAACAAAGGACCATGTTGAAACAAAAAACACCCAAACAGGCAGAAGCCCTTTCGGAGAGGTGATTACAAAAATGTGGTTCTTGACATTATTGGGGGTGATAACTCGCAAGCTCTGCACAGGATTCAAGATGTTGTACGGGACGGTGAGCCCACAATTGTAGAGGAAAGCGAGCCAGTTCCTCCTAATGTGGAGGAAACATTTATTCTGGATCTCAGCCCTGTTATTGAGGAAGAAGGTGGATCCTCACTGGCAGAGCCAGTTGTTATTGCCACAGGAGCTCAGAAAAGAGGCTGGAAGTGTTCTTTGCCAAACAAAGATGATGATGCCTATAAGTCACTTTTTACACAAGAAACTGAAAGAGCAGAACTACAGATTCATCTGGCAGAGGAACAAATCACTCTTACCCAACTACAGCAATCCAAAGCCAGACTTGAGATCCGCCTTCTAAAAGCAAGTCTTCAAAAAGCTGGTCTCTCCACAAATGAAGAACTCTGAACGCTTTTTATTTTGTTGACTATTGGACATTTAACCTTTTTATGATTCAAAACACATGTTCAAAATATCCACAATTTATTTGTAAATAATATATATTTGTTTGTTTTTATTTATTTGTTGTGGGTCAGATGAGGGGTCTGACTGTTTAAAATAAATAAAAAATGGAAGGGGATGTTTGTATTGTCTTATTGTGCTGTTTTCTGTCTTTTACACTTAAAGTGACCCCATGCTGGCTATTCTACCTGTTGTTCTTTACGGTACATACAGTAGCTAGTAGCCTACATTGTGATATGTAGTCCCATGTAGAGCACTGGTAATCCGGATTGGGTAATCTTGAAAATTTTGTATCTGGATCAGGGTGATCCAACGTTGCTTTGAAAAACCGACACAAAAGTAAGATGCATTACCTGATTCTGGATAGCAAAACATGGGATTTCCAAATCCAGATCATTCTGATCCAGATTAAACATTTTGAACAACTTGGCCCAGAACTTTTTATTTTATTTTTTTATCCCAGGCAAGCGTGCTGACTGAACATGACACTTCCACTAGAATCTATTCTAAATGGCACTGCAATATCACTGGGTGAATTCAGCTATACAGCTGAAAAAATATCTCCAAATCTCGCTCAAAAGGCTAAACGATAGCCTGTTTGTCCATTGTAACAAACTCTGTTGATGCAGAAAGATATGTTTCTTCATAAGAAAACATTCACAGAACATTGTCAATCTATGATGAAAGAGTCTGTTAACTGGATCAAATTTTATCGCAGAACCTTGAATTTAAATTTGAGATTAGACACTCAAAGCTCAGCAATGTACACGTCTAAGGAAGTGGCACCCATTTTAAACAAGCATGTTCAGAAAGAGGACTAGTTAAGAACTTTACATCCAACAAGTAAAAATTATACGTACTATTCAGGTAGACATTCCATCTATAATTGATTGGATTGTTTTTTATGTTTAAAAATTCTATCACAAGCACAAAAACAAATGCACAGTTGGGACTATTTTATTATCAAAGGACCATGTCAGTTCACCTGAATGACCATCTCCCAAGTTCAAGATGAAGAATTTAAGCATAAGAGGAAGCATCAATTAATAATGACGACGTAACGATACAGAAGAAACGGACCCAATTACATGTTTTGAAGGAGCAAAGGCAGTATGTAGAGGGGAGAATATCTGCATCACGGAATGGAATGCCAGATAGAAAATACATATAAACGTAAAAACCAGACATACTTAAGATGTGGAGGCACGGGACATGACAGGAAGGATTCTACAGCCTGTTTATCATATTGACCCATTTCACTTTTAAATACTGATCATAAAATATTATCTGCCATTTTAGCAAATAAGACTAAAAATAATAGTCTAACTGTGTACAGCATTCATCACTTTTATTTAATTTATCATGTTTTAATCTACCCCATCTGCAAACCTTTAGTATTATTAATAGTGTTTATCTATTTTAACTGCTCTGTGGAAGTTACTGTTTTTATTTTTAATGTAGCCTATTTTACATTGCTTTGGACAATAACTAACACACCCAAAATATTGCTGCATGTGTCCGGTTCTGAATTTGACTCACAAGTGTCTTTCTGAACATTGCTGTCAGTCATTATCTATGCTTAATTGGTGTTAATTACTTTATCAGCATAGATGATTGGGGTGATGCAATCAGCCACTTCTGAATCTATAAGGATAGCTGTCGATAGATATGTTTTTAAGAGCGATATGGAACTCAGACCTGTGTTATAGCAGGAGTATTGGGGGCTGTCAGGCACAACATTCCATGTCAGGGCTTTTGTTCCATGTCACTTTTTTAATTATCAACCCAATGATTATGTTGAGCAAAGCTTATATATGCAGGTTTACTTGCTAATAGTACTCACTAGCTAGCTGACTGATAACTGAATGCATGTGAATGCATGAGCGAGATGCAATTGACAATAATGAATCACCTTACATTTCTCACCAAATTAATTTTTTAAAAATTGAATTAAAAAATTAACTGAATTATATATTAAACATTTTATATTATATTATTAATGATGGAAAATTAATTATAACTAGAAATTCCGATTGCTGAGCGATCAGGAAAAAAGCCTCCCCCCGCCTGCCTTTCCACTGTCTTGGTTCGTTTTTCTTCCCAATGCACTGCAATTCCAATTTCAATATAAGTCAATTTTATATTGCAGACCATGACTCACCACAGGATAACTATGCCTTGTAAATGTGTAGATATGTTGGGACACTGAGATGGGTAAATTCCGCTAGGCTGTTAAGTTGAAATTCATGTTGAAAGTATGTTCATGTCCAGATTGAATAACCGGGCTATATGCATTTCACCTATTTACGCTACGGCATAGATTTAATGCAAACGATGAGTATATATAGACAATTTTAGCCCCAAAAAGTGCAAATTTTAGTTGTACCTATTTTTGAATATATCCATATGACCTTGACCTCTGACCTATATAGTTGTCATTTGAGAAATATGTGCCCAGTGTCAAGCGTCAAGTTGATACTTTGTTTGTCCCGGATATATAGTTCTCGGGTTATCAGCAACAACATGTTTTCTAAGATGGCCGCCTTATCGGACAAAAAGTAGGTTATGGTCACAAAACAAATAGATGTTGCACAACTTTAGTAAATATACATCTTTGATGAACAATGGCACACAGTATAGACAATTATAGGCCAAAAAGTGCCATTTTTTAGTCGCACCTCTTTTTTCAATTGGCCATATGACCTTGACCTCTGATCTATATAGTTGTCACTTAAGAAATATGTGCCCCAAGTCAAGCTTGAAGTTGATACTTTTCATGTCCCGATCGGACATATAGTTCTCGAGTTATCAGCAAAAAATTTGTTTTCCAAGATGGCCGCCCTACCCTACTAAAAGTAGGTCAAGCTCACAAAACAAATAGATGTTGCACAACTTCAGTAAATATACATCTCTGATGTACAAGGACTAGTTCCAGGGCCTTGCGGTTTCTGAGATTCCGTTGCCACAAGATTAACCGGCCAGAAGAAGAAAAAACTTTTTTAAAAAGAGAGTGGTTTTGGACTAGTGGGTGGACACGGAGTCTGATGACGCATATAATTCCTGCGGGAAATCAATATAGAAAGAAACCCAACAACTGGTATAAGCCACCCCCGATGGGGGAGGCTTAATTACAGTGAGATTTGAAATCTATATATGCTCTTGACTTTTCAAGCATCCAATGCCAGCGCTGTGTTGCCTTCTGCAGTAGCTATCTGACCTACAAATGCCAATTGGGACATGTTGCAAAGCTCTAACATCACTGAAGCGAAGTTTTGTTTGATTTATTTATTGGTTTCTTTAGTAATATCGGCCATTTTGTCTCCATCATCGGTCCACGCCGACCACTTCAGGATGCCAGACATGGCCTGACGGATATATCAGTTGACCCCTACATCATATTAGGTGACTGACTAAGCCCGACTAATTGGACCCACCCCCACTCTGACTGACACTTTTGCCAATTATGCTTTGCTCTATAGAACTACCAGCCGCAGTTGTCAGAATTAGATACAGGACCAAAGCATGTATGCTGAGGGTGGACATGCTACCTACCTGGCTGACCCAGAAGCCATTGTTGTTTGATGGTTCCACAGAATCTGCTATGCACAGTGTAATCTATACATAGATATGCACAGCGTGTGCTCAGACATAGTGTAAAGGGCCAAACATTTCTGAATTTGTTTTCCAGTGGTTTTACAGAGGGCTGTGCACAGGCTGGTCTCCAATTAATTCACTGTTATGATGCAATTTCTACATATGATCATACCAAATTTATCTGGATTTATGAGTGTTTCTTGAATTAGTGAAGGCAGGCATTACACACTGAGAATAACTGTCTCAGTACTCACATCTTCACACTAACTGGAGATCTAAAGCACAACATGCGGTTTAATCAGAGGGTGTTGATTTTCCTCTGGTGTAGTAGTGTAATAGTGTAGTGGCAGGGTTTGTGGTGTAAAGACCTCGATATACTCCAGTTTCGTACGTATATGTATGTACATACGCGAACATTACACAAGTGCAATTGTTCACATACTCCACTGCATACTTTATGTCTAAATGGATGTTTAAAAGTTATGTCCACTAAGAGGCAGGTCACATCGTTGTTCTTCAAAATTCACCGCCATTGTGTACTACTACTTCTTCGCTGTTTCCTGTTTCCATCTCGCAGAACATCAGAGGATCTTTAGTATACTGCCCCACAATTTCTGTTGGCATTGCACCTTGCGTATGCGTACACTCAAGGCCTAGGGAGACGCGCACAAAGGACGCACCAAACGAACGCAGGATACGTGCGGCAGCCATCCTGTGTATGCGTACACGTACTTAGCGTGAAGTATATTACGGCCTTAAGGGTGGAGTAGCGAGAGAGATACTGGTGTAGTTGTGGGGTAGCATTCCTGTACAGAATAGTAGCATGGGAAGTCCAGGGCCATGTTCCTCGTAGGTGACTAACTGATTTAGCTGGCTAACTGTGCTGAGTGAAATCTATATTCGGGGGGTTTCCCGGTTTTACTCAGCACAGTTAGCCAGCCATGAGCAATAAGGCCCTGGTGTAAGAGTGCATGGTTATTTGTGTGCGTGAAGCTGACCAATAGAGGGAGCCAGAGGTCTCTGCCCATCTTTGACAGTGTAGGTGCCAGGCCGATTAAGTGCCCGGCATGAAGAACCATTGCTGGCAGAGTTTGCATGTGGAGCCTACAGTGCAGAAAATCTCTCCCTGTCAGCAGCGTTTAAATCCCCCAGATCCGCTCACATGGTGCTTTTGGCAGGCCCAGTGATGCCCATTTTTTAATCATTTATAAAAAGTACCATCCTTTTTTCTCTGCCATCATTATTAAAGCCTACTACCTGTGTGGATCGACAGTGGCTATTTAACATAAAAACTAGGGTCACGCGTTAAACAAAGTCTCCATATAAAGGCTTTGTATAGCATATATAAACATGACATAATGGCTTCATAAATCATACATAAGCAAATGTCATGCTTCATAAAGGGTGACATAATACCTTCTTATGCAACACAGTTAGCCTAGCATCCTATATAAGCATGTTTTATGTAATCCTGTATAATGATTACATTGTTGGTTATGTCACATTTGGCATAGCATGTTGCATAAGAAGGTGTTATGTCACCCTTTATGAAGCATGGCATTTGCTTGTGTATGATTTATGAAGCCATTATGTCACATTTATGAAGGCTTTATATTGAGACTTTATTTAAAGTGTGCCCAAAACTAGTGTTAACTGGGGGAGAAGTGTGTCTTTCTGAAACAAAGACTGGTTTGCTGTACATGCCTGGAGGCACTTAAGGAATACTCAATGACTTAAGCTCACCCTTTTCTGGCTGTGACTGAGGGACTAGCAGGGTACTTACTGGATCACCCTCCATTGCACAGCATCAACGCCAGCCCTTCACTTGTAAGTTCAGGCTGATCCTTTTGATCTATGTTTTTGCTCATATGTGTATAGGATTGGTTGTGAATTACCATTGCTGTCTTATTTTGGTTTGGCCAAGATGGCCTGGGCTAGTAACTAGAAGGTTTCAGGTTGGGATACAGTGCCCTATGAAACACTCAAACTCTTTGCCCTATGAAAACACTCAAACCCACTTCCCTATGAACCACTCAAACCCACTGCCCTATGAACCACTCAAACCCACTGCCCTATGAAGCACTCAAACCCACTGCCCTATGAAGCACTCAAACCCACTGCCCTATGAACCACTCAAACCCACTGCCCTATGAAGCACTCAAACCCACTGCCTTTTGAACCACTCAAACCCACTGCCCTATGAACCACTCAAACCCACTGCCCTATGAAGCACTCAAACCCACTGCCCTATGAAGCACTCAAACCCACTGCCCTATGAACCACTCAAACCCACTTCCCTATGAACCACTCAAACCCACTGCCCTATGAACCACTCAAACCCACTGCCCTATGAAGCACTCAAACCCACTGCCCTATGAACCACTCAAACCCACTGCCCTATGAAGCACTCAAACCCACTGCCTTTTGAACCACTCAAACCCACTGCCCTATGAACCACTCAAACCCACTGCCCTATGAAGCATTCAAAGTCACTGCTCTATGAAGCATTCAAACCCACTGCCCTATGAAAACACTCAACCCCACTACCCTATGAACCACTCAAACTCATTGCCCTTTGAACCAGACTGCCCTATGAACCACTCAAACCCACTGCCCTATGAAACACTCAAACCCACTGCCCTATGAAACACTCAACCCCACTACCCTATGAACCACTCAAACCCACTGCCCTATGAACCACTCAACCCCACTGCCCTTTGAACCACTCAAACTCACTGCCCTATGAAGCATTCAAAGTCAATGCTCTATAAAGCATTCAACCCCACTGGCCACTGCCCTTTGAACCACTCAACTCCACTGCCCTATGAACCACTCAAACCCACTGCCCTTTGAACCACTCAAACCCACTGCCCTATGAAACACTCAAACCCACTGCCCTATGAAACACTCAACCCCACTACCCTATGAAGCACTCAAACCCATTGCCCTTTGAACCAGACTGCCCTATGAACCACTCAAGCCCACTGCCCTATGAACCACTCAACCCCACTGCCCTTTGAACCACTCAAACTCACTGCCCTATGAAGCATTCAAAGTCACTGCTCTATAAAGCATTCAACCCCACTGGCCACTGCCCTTTGAACCACTCAAACCCACTGCCCTATGAACCATTCAAACCCACTGCCCTTTGAACCACTCAACCCCACTGCCCTATGAACCACTCAAACCCACTGCCCTTTGAACCACTCAAACCCACTGCCCTATGAACCATTCAAACCCACTGCCCTTTGAACCACTCAACCCCACTGCCCTATGAACCACTCAACCCCACTGCCATTTGAACCACTCAAACTCACTGCCCTTTGAACCACTCAAACCCACTGCCCTTTGAACCACTCAAACCCACTGCCCTATGAACCACTCAAACTCACTGCCCTATGAAACACTCAAACCCACTGCCTTTAGAACCACTCAAACTCACTGCCCTATGAAACACTCTTCTTCATTTGAAACATTGAATTGTTTTCCTTCGATGGACCAATGCACATCCCATGCCAGCAAAGCACAGACGAGCATGTGTTTCACTCAGTGATTCATGTGATGTATACAGAGCCAGATGCATTGCATGACTCACAGGGAAACAGGCGGTTTCCTTATATTTTTATCCCTCTTGAATTCTGTTTTTGTTCATCACTCTTGTTTTTATCTTGGAAATTCAATGATGGGCATTCAATCAAACCGTTATCATCCTCTGTTTTCTACTTTTTACGATAGAGTATAGTCTATATAGTCACATGTTTTCTAAATATTGCAAAAGATCTTTACAAATTAGAGATGTACACATATGTATCTGTGAGTGAGTGTTAGGGTATGGGGAAGAGCACTGGTATGTGCTTATGTTTATGTAAATGTACATGCGTGTTTGTCTGTCTGTGTGTGGGTGTATTTGTGTGTGTTACTGAAATGCAGGTGTGCTGCCCACACGCTCACTCTCACCCTGAGCTCCGCAGTGTATGAAATGCCCGCTTTTAAGTTCAGAACAAAACCCATTGTGGCTTTATTAAATGCCATCTTTTGTCTGATTTGTTTGCCTTTTGTGTGTTCCTCGTTGCCTCCCTGTCCCTGTATGTGTTTGTTTGTGAGTGTGTGAGTATGTGTATATGTGTGTTAGAGTGTGTGTGTGAGTGAGCGTGTGAGTGTCTTTGTGGGTGTGTGTGTGAGAATGTGTTTGTGTGTGTGTGTGTGTGTGTGTGTGTGTGTGTGCTTGGTTGCGTGTGCCTGTGCTTGCTTGTGTGTGTGTGCGTGTGTGTATATGTGTGTGGGTGCCTGTGTGTTTCTTGCTCCCTCCATTGCCATTTCATGAATCCGTTATTTTGTGTTTGTTTGCTTCAGTGTCCCAGCATGGCAGGCTGGGTCAGGCCAGCGGAACCCTCCCCTCAGTGCCGGGGGTGGGGCAGCAGGGGGGGCCGCAGTGTCTCTGAGCGACCGGACGCTGGGCCAGGTGTTCGTAAGTGCGTGCCCCTCCCCCCCGCTCTCTCATTCTCAGTGCCTTTGCCTGCAACTTCCTCTCAAAATTAGACCTGCTTATGTCTGTCTGTCTGTCTCTCCTATAATATCTTTTTAACTCCTCTTTTTAACATTCCAGTCTGTGTTATAGCTTACATGCGTATTAAGTGTTATTTATTTTGCTGGGCTTGTCCAAAAATCCACGCTGTGGTTTTAAATTAAACCGGTATAAATCCAACACATATATCTAAAAGCTCTCTATCTCAGTGATATGTTCTCATGGTGGGGTGAAGTGAAGTAAAACAAATTTAAAATACACAGAAATCCTTCTGCGATAGTATCCACACAGCAGCCATTATTATATACAAGTCTCTCCACACCTGGATTTACAGGCTGCAATACGAGCACAGACAGGTTTCCACTGTACTTGTACAGCTTGTACTTCACAATGAATCCCAATGAGACATCCCTCTGCTAATTACAGCATGAGCTCATCTTCACAGGCTCTTGTGCTTCTGCGCTAGGCTGCATTTCAAGCGCTAACTGCAATGCTGAGTAAATGTATTCATATATGTAGCATATTATACCGTTTATGGAAATATTGGATTGCCCATGTCACAACACGACATATACAGATCCAAAATGGCCGACAGGGAAGCTGGAGGATTTCCTCCTGAAACACCTATGCGTGTGAGGCGCAACCGTGACCGAGACACAGGGCAGATAGAGAACCTACTGGAAAACCGGGAACTCTCCTCAACCTATCAGCATTTGCACACCAATAAAAAGTATATTTTCAGTGAAATCCCTATTACTTATAAGGGATAATTTTATGAATAACGTTGCTGCGATAGTATGAAAGTGCTAGGGCGTGACGTTTGGAGTAGTGGGGGGAGGAGCGGACGAGGGCTGCCCTTTCCCTTTCGTTGCTGTCAGAAGCTTCCTGGTGTCTCCTGGAGGCCTTTGGGGATGACAGACAATATGGGCCTCATCTACAGGCACACACAGCTGAGACTGATTAATTGTCAGCCCAGGTGTTTCTAGTTGCCCTCCTCAGCAGGCCAGACGTAAAGGCGCACACGTTTTGTGAGTGTGCAGATGCTATTAGCAATGAACACTAGTCCCTAGTGACTTTTAGTAGTGAGCGTAATGTACAAACCAGGAAGCCGCTTTGATAGTACTATTGTCACACTGGCCTTACTAGACTTCATAGTAAATTACATCAAGTTGAGTTACAGTAGCAGGGCAGACAGACATATTTCCCTGCGGGGAACCCTGGGGAACCCATTGAGAGAAAGTGATACTGTGCTAATCTGAGAAATCCTGGCTGTCTTACCCTTGGCGGAATGAAGCTAATTATGTGACTCCACTGTGGACTTCATGTCATAGCTGGCTTGTGGCATCGCCCATACCTGCACGTGTGGAACGTTGCCTGTCCTCGTGGTGAGTTCCTGTACTTGCTGTGCCATTTGGGAGCCCTGATTTAACAGGTTTACTGTTGAAAACACAGTTACACTCCAGCACTGATACATTCTCGCTTCATAAACACACACTCACACAGCTAAACTCTAATAACAATAAATACTTACTTTTTTAATACACACCCCGGCTGTAAATTCCAGCTAAAACCAAACTAAAAAGCTGTGTTTTTGACACTTCTAACTGGTCATAGCTGGTCTGTGGCTGGTGAAAGCTGGTTGCTAGTTAGTCAAAGCTGGTCTGTGGCTGGTAAACGCTTAAACTGGTAGAGTAAGCGTGTGGCCAAACTGGCGGACTAGCTCACTATAGACTGGTCAGCTGGTAAACAACTGGTCTACCAGCAAAAACCAACTAGAAGTGTCAAAAACACAGCATAAACCAGCTTGACCAGTTCAGGTTGGTTTAATCTGGAATTGTACGTGTAGCCTACAGCTGAAATCCAATATTTAACTCTTGTTACTTAAAAACACAAACATATCAGTGAATTTGTGGCACTGAAGGCTCTTCCCACAGTTCTTAAACAGCATGTTAATGGCACCCGTGTGTTTCGCGATTTGAAGGGGGCGTTATTGTCCTCCGACGCGCCACATAGAGAGGAAGGGTTCCGTGCGGTAATCCTCCCTTCAAGGTTCTTAAAGGGAAATTTGTGATCTCCCCGTTCTTTCTTTCATCGGCGACGCTACACGGCCGCTACCCGCCAGTCTTTTCCGACCGCGGGAAGGCAGAACAAAGGTGCGCTCCCGTCGTAACTAATTCCGCCGCTCCCGTCTGCAGCGTTTTCATCTCCGCCACGAACGCCTCCCGCTTTGTGCCGTCTGTCGCGTCTCCCTTTGCTTTCACAAATGTTTACTGTAATTTTTCAAGTGGAATGAAACGCTCTCACAGTCTTAGCACAGGGGGGGTGCATGGCTTTTCTCTCCAGAGGGAAATGGAGAGAATTTAAAGGTACAACACAGTAACTGCGCTTTGTGCGCTTGAATGTTAAATGTAATTTAAGAACCGTGGACACAGCGGAGAAAGCAAGCAGCGGGTCTTCTTAATTTACAGTTAATTACAGTGAGCGGCAGCCTCATTTAATTACACTTCACTTTCTATTTTTTTATCCCTATGTCCAAAAACATGACCTTCTACTAAAATCAAGCATTTTAAATAATAAAATGTTCACAAGCGAGGATGAGGACCATAATGTGTTAAGATTCGGGATTCAGTCATTATGTTTAGAGCTAAAACAGTGAATCTATGCTTTATATAGCTTTTCTCCCGCAGGGAGGAGAAAGTAACTGTTTTCGGGTGAAGTTAGTGAGCAGCTGCTGTTTACTGAGGAAACATCTGTAGAATTTCTGAGTTTTCTTTCTCAGACAGATACAAGCGGCAGCGGCAACCTAACAACTCAACAAAAATAACTGATTATAACAGTAGATAGATTTTTAAATTAGGCCTATTGTGGAGTTGCTGGTTATCTTTGTAGTGGTCTTGACGTTTCTAATGGTGGTGCTGTGGGCGATGCTTTCTGCGTTGGTGTTGTAGTTGGTGGTGCTTTCTGTGTTGGTGGTGGTTGGATTAGCTGTAGTATTTGTGGTATAAATTAAAACATGGTTTGATTTATAAAATAGCCTACATTTACAGCAGTTGGTAGACTGTGTGTTTTAACACAGTGCCTGCTGTAGACGGTTCAGACCGAGCTTGACGCTGTCAGATATCATCTCCAGAGCTGTGTGAGGAAGGCAGGATCGAGCCCCTAAGCAGATTAACGTCAGCGGCCTTTGTGCTTTCAGAATGAGCACATGGCTCTTGTCAGTGGCCATCTTCATAAAGGGAGTACTCTGGAGGAAGAAACAAAAAAGACAGAATAATGAGAGCACCACAGTAGCTTCTCTGTTTGTGATGGGCGGCCATGTTTGTAATTAAAGTCAGTATAGGTTGTGTGCATGTTTGTGTGTGTGTGTGTGTGTGCGTGTGTGTGTGTGTGCGTGTGTGTGTCTGTGTGTGTGAGAAATGTGAGTGTGATTTAGGAGTGTAAGTGTGTGTGTAAGAGAGATGTGAGTATGTGATTTAAGAGTATAAATGCATGTGTGTGTGACGTATGTGATTTAAGAGTGTAAATGTGTGTTTGTGTGTGTGTGTGTGTGCATGTGCGTGTGTGTGTGTGTGTGTGTTTTTGTGTGTGCACATGTGTATGTTTGTGTGTGTGTGTGCATGTGCGTGTGTGTGTGCGCATGTGTGTGTGTGTGTGTGTTTGTTTGTGGTGTGCTCTAGAAAGGTGTGTCCTTTGAGCCCAGCCCAGATGTTTTGCTGATCGCAGGTGTTCTGAGTGCAGTGGAGCTGTCCACACTGCACTGGTTCTGAAACCAGCCACTTATTATGATGGATGGAGGCAGGAGAAAGGGAATGTGGGAATGTGGGAGTGTGACAGGAAGAGAGACAGAATGGATAGGAGATGAAAGGACCAGAGAGGGAATACGTTAGACTCGGAGACAAAGAAAAGGAATATATGAGTGTTATATAGAAGAAGATCAAGTAAAAATCAAGTAAAAATCAATCAAATTATAATAAAGACGTAATCCTTTTTTAAAAATTGCACATGTACACTGTCAAATAGCCTTGATGAAAATGGCCATGGTCCATATATTATCTTTATTTTGTTTAGGTGCTTATCACAGCCCCTCAGATTGTGGCTACCCAGGAAGTGTCACCCGGCCTGGGATGCCCACTTTGTGGACCGGCGTCTGAGGAGAACCGTCAACATCCTGCAGTACATCATACCCAGCGCTGTAGGGATCCGCTATCGAGACGGACCCCTGCTATATGAGCTTCTTCAGTACAAGTCCTCCTTATGAGACCTCATCCCTCTCTCCGTTCCTCTGTACCTCTCTCTCTCTCACTCTCTATCTCTTTCTCTCTCTCTCTCTCTCTCTCTCTCTCTCTCACTCTCTCACTGTCTCTCTCTCTCTCTCTCTCTCTCTCTCTGTCTCTCTCTCTCTTTCTCTCTCTCGTTCTCTCTCTCTGGAACAGAAAGTTTGGGAAGCACGACAGAAAAAAAAAGCACCAGGTGAAATGTGATTGCTTTTGTCTACCAGGCCAAACGCTGAAGTGCCATGCTGTGCTTGGAGGAGGTGCTAAGACACCATGTATGTGGAGTGTGAAGGCACTCCCACAGCGACAATGGCTTAATGGAAATGTGCCTCTAATAGTGACACGTAGGGCTAGCAGTGGGTTATGGGAGCATCATGTTTTCGGTTTCTAACACCTACAGACCTGCTGTGAGCATGCTGCCGCTTTACATGAGAGCGGGCTCGATTCTGACTGCCACTCGTCGCGCCAGATCAATGAATGAGTCACGTTTGAAAACGGATTCGTGTCACTTTGTTTCATCCAGTAAGTCAGTGTCATACCGACATAAGTTATTATACACTTTTATCCTGTGTACAGTGGCTAGCACGAGTTTAGCATCCCTGGTCAGATTGTATGTTTCGTTGATTTTCTGATTGAAAAGATGTTGACACAACCTCTCCAGGGAACTTAAACATGACATATTTCTGTAAATTTTAATGTTACTGTTTATTGGCTGAAGTGAACAGATAAAAAGCAGTAAATGTGCTCTGTGCAGAAGTTTGGGCACCATTCCAGTTGATCCATTAGTGCGTTCAAAAAAAAAAGATCTCAAGATCTCAAAATATGATTGACTTGTTAGGCCTTATATTAAGCCAGTCGAAGACAATTTCAGCGCTTAATACATACGCTGACCCAGATCTAATCTCTCGGGGTGTTGTGCTTATGCTCAACAACCATGGACTCCGCTAAGCAGCTGACTGAGGCGTTAATGTCTTATCACTTAGAGATTCAAGAAAATTTACAATTTGACCAGAGGTGCCCAAACCTATCCATATCACTGTATATAGTTTTCTACTCCATATTTTGTACATACTACATATACAGCTTTCTATCCCTTATTTTCCTTTTTCTTTTTTCTCCTGATGTGGAATGACCAATCATATTGTACTTATTTCTGTTGAGCTGTGTAGTCAGGTAAGCAGGCAGCAGGCCCGAATTGAAGTGGTTCTAGGGCCCGTTCTTCACTCATGGTGAGAGCCTTTACTGACTGGGCCTCAAGACGTTTGTTTTGCTTGGTTTGGCTAAACTTTAGGTTACAGTGCAAGTGTCCCCGTATTGCCCGTTATAAAGATTGAAAACATGTTTTTTATTTAATCCTGCTCTCAGTCATGAAACGTGGGCTGTGCTGATGCACAGCTTGGGTTCGAGACACTTACGCCCACCCCCTTCTAGTGATGTCATGCAAAACAATGTCATGACATTTTATCTTTTGACTCATCGAACATTGAAGCCCTCTTCATAAGTTTGCAGTTACTTCCATAATTGTGTCATGGACACAATGAATGGCTTTGTACAGAGGTGGAAAGTCCAAGGATCAGAAAGTAAATGTAATGTTTTTTCTTCCACCCATTAAATTAGCCAGCTGATTCCCCTAATTAGTTCAACCTCCTGGCTGAATAATTCTGCTAATTAGCAAATCCAAGCGATTGGAACAAAATACTGGGGAGGAATTTTACTCTCTGAACCTGGATATTCCACCTCTGGGTTTGTATTTCAGACGAATGCTTAAAAACTTTTATTACACACAATACTGTTGGCATCACGTGGAGTGAAGATCCCTGATCTTGTTCCCAAACTTGAAGCTCAATCATGATCGCTGGCCAGGTGCATCATGGTAGCGCTCACCGTCAGTTTGGGTGGGCAAGGCCTAGTTAAGCCTTGCTTTAATTATGCAACTAACCTCGCATATCTGACTCATGTGTTAGCTTCTAACTCCAATGCGGCATAACTCTGTTTAACTTGGGCGTGTTCTTTGTTAAGAGACCATTTGCCATTACTTGACGAATCAGGCGGGACTCCAACTGGATGCAGCGATTCAAAGCCAGAACGTTCTCTGGTGAATGCTTTGGTGACTAATGTACGTAATCAAAGAGGTGGAACACTCCGTTCCCAGTGCAGCCATTGAATGCAGGTTTCCCCACAAATTACAGTAGTAGCTTCTCTTAATTGGATAATCAACACCAATGCTGATCCTCTCTTAGATGAATCCATAGTCATATGTCACATAGGGACAGCTGAATGAAGTGTAAAGAAATGTTGCTAAAATGTACCGTAAATGTTTGGGCTTGTTAAATAAAGAGCATCAGCTGACCATCCCTGCTCTAAATGTCACCTGCTGAATTCTGGGCACAACAGCATTGCACCGCATGTTACTGTACATTTATTAATGTATAGCTCATGATAAGAGAGTAGTCTGAGGAAATATTTTGGGTACAGGTTTATTTCTTTGAGTTGTTGGGAAATATGGCGTCTTCTAAGAAACATTTACCCTATCAAAATTATTATTGTGGCTAGTTTCTGTCATGCAAGGAAGAATGTCTTGATTCAACAAAGGCATCGCTACGGCTTCAAAGCAGGGACACACTGACCACCGTGAACCTGAGCGACAGTATACTCAAACACTAGTAGATAGTGGATTGAAAGTCTTCTGAAATATCTGTATTATCTGTAATCTTGAGTACGTGGTAAATCTTCCTTTTCTATAAAGAAGAAATGGTGTAGTGATTGGTTTAAACAGTTGTTTTAGTGAATATGCAGAAACCGTGATCCAAAAATATTTTCAGGGTATATATAGCCAAATACCTTTTCCAATTCGCTTGAGATGGAAGGAGGGGAGAAGAAATGGGAAATAATCCTGATCGTTTGCGTTTGCAAAACCACAAGATTACTTTTCCTTTCTTCTTTTTTTTTCTTTTTTCTCCAAACACGATCCTATTTTTAGGTCTCTTGAAATGCATTGCCTTGTGTATCATATATAATTGATGGTTATCTCTTTCTCCTGCTAGAGTTTGGTCTTTCTCTGCACGGTTTAATGAAATGCTGCGGCAGGCCGTCATGTCCTGGAGCAGTTTGCTTGGGTTCTAGGTTTACAGAATGAGCTCGGTCACGCTCGGTCGAGCGTTTAACTGCGGCACTCGATACTTCTCTGTCATCAAATTTTAATTCCTTTACAGGAGTTCCCCTCAGTGAAAGACCAGTGCCCTTGCTAAAGGCAGCCTTGAGGACGCGCAAGCGGTTAGTTGTGATTTGTGCACAAATTATTAATGAAGAAGCGTTTTTATGTGATATGAGAACACGGCGGGATTGGAAGAGGTTCTAAACTGTCTGACGGAGTGCTGGGGATGCTGTTGTTTCATGTAACGTCCCGCTCCCCACTTTTTAAACACTTTTAAACCTGCTGCTCCAATCACACCGCCTCGCATCACAGAACATGACAGTCCCCGCCCACTAACACATTCATCCCTAATCCACACTGCATTTAGCACACCACTAGTTAATAGTTCATACTTATTATTTCGTAGTATTTCTTCACAATTGTTTAATACTCAACTGGTGGAACAGACCGACCTCCACATTTCAATTAAAAGTTTCTTGGGGGCGGTTTTTACTTCTATACTTTGTCCCGGGAAAAGTTCAACATTATGTAGAAAGAATCTAGTAATCAAATACGTAGTAGCCTAATATTGTTTTTCAAAGTAGATGATTGGCAGGGCTGGATCGCTGATTCTGTGGCTACATCAGCACGTTTGCTCTCTGCAGGGAGACGCGTTTCCCCAAACTCCATTGACACGTCGGCTCCTGCCTCTTCACCAAAGGAAAGTTCTCCCAGAACTTCCGCCCTGACTGGAAGAGACGGTCTCACGTGGTTAATTAATCGAGCAGTTAACCCGCCACCAGGGAAGCGCATTCCGTTTGCGTAATTTCAGAGACTATGGGCTGAGAGGGGGAGGCGGAACCAGACAGACAGGCCTCAGTTTTTTGTCTCCAACTTTTAGGTCCCGCTATCCTGGTAACCCTTAATCTGGAGATAATGGGAGAAGTTTCAAGATCATTAAGTCAAGAGTCCTGCTTTCACGCCTGCACCCATTCAGGAGTTAAAGAGAAAAACATTATCAACGGATTTTTAAGATTTAATGGTTCAAATTTTCACGTTCATCCATGAGATTGTTCAAACCGTTCTAAATTTGTAGTTGATGCGCAAATGCATATTATATAACAGGTGTTGTGTTCCATTGCTGATTCTCTCAAGAACATCCTTAAAAATATGATTAAGTGAACCAGTCACGTAAGAAAGGTCACACCCCGTATTGGAAGAAATAAAATGCACGTCAGCTTCACAGAACACGTGGTACCAGACCAGGCAAGCTGTCACAGTGAGTGTATGATTTCAGTCCTTTCTACTACCTGCAAATCCTGTGTTCTGGTTCTACCAGTGTTTATGATGCTAAGCTGGTTTTACAAGGACTAGTGCCCTCTAGTGGCACTACTACAGCATTAATGTTTGTGTTTCTCTTTCGCCAAATGGACTAGTCCATGTTTACAAAGACTATACCGTGTGAATGTGTATAAATTATGCCGTTCGGCTGGTTGTTTCTGCGCTTTTACTGAGCATAGTGGAGTGTGTAAACTCTTCCACGAGCTCAAACCTGAGCAGCAGGGTACAGCAGTATCTTTAGCCTGAACGTTAATGCGACACTTGCAAATCCTCACCTTGCACTTTAATTCTCACCTGTCTCCGCACGTTTAGCTACCTCTCCCATCTGTGCAGGTCCATGCTCGCCACGCGCCTTTTTAATTTCCCGCCTTGCTTCTGCAGATACATCCGCACCATGTACCTGGGCATTCAGAGCCGGCGGCAGAGAGAGCACCGGCGGCGGTTCTACTGGGCGATGATGTACGAGTACGCCGATGTCAACATGCTGCGGCTCCTGGAGACCTTCCTGGAGAGCGCCCCCCAGCTGGTGCTACAGCTCTGCATCATGATCCAGAAGAACCGGGCGGAGACGCTGCAGTGTAAGGGGAGCCATGCGGCTCCGCCCGTGGGGAGGGGCCAGGGCAGGGCTTTGAGCTCAACTGAATTCTTAGTAATTATAACTTTAGTTAAGTTCTCTAATCTCCATTATGTATTTATGGTTTTCTGCAATAAACAGATGATGTTCCTGCTAAATGATTGCATTTGTATGTTAAAATACTTGAAGATCATACATTTCCTAGAATGTTACTAAATTGTAAAGCTTTTTAGATCGTATGGTGCCCCAAGAAGCCACAGACATAGGTAAAAATATATATTTCTTTCTTCACAAAGTATAAGGTGTATGCAGGACATTACTTGGATATTTATAGGTTGGGGAAGTTGAAGAGAAAGAGTGTTGAGTTTGAGTATGGAGAGTGATATAAAGGTTGAAAGTAAAACTATTTTTTGATGGAAGCTTCCATCTGCTGGATGTCCCCATGGCACTGTAAAGACAGGCCCAGGAGGCAGGCCAGATGTCGCCTGGAAATCTTCCAGGAATCCATAGTTTGCTTGCAGAATTTTTAATTAAGGAAAGACCTGATATTGGCTTTGTGCAAAGATCATTAAGAATTAGCAGTTCATTTGTGACTTTTTTTCTGCATCTTTGCCTATTTTAAATGTAGTGCCAGGGTCCAGTTCTGACAGAATTGTTCCTGCAGATCCATGTTTGCTATAACCCTTGTTCTGTGGCTGACAGATTGTGTCTATCTCTGTCTCATTGGTACAGGTGTGTCCTCGGTGGGGTCCCTCTTGTCTCTGGCCTGGGTCCTGGCTTCCTATCACAAACTCCTGCGGGACTCTCGGGATGACAAGAAGAGCATGAGCTACCGTGGCGCCCTGATCCACATCTTTTGGCGGCTTTTCACCATCTCCTCACGGGTGCTGTCCTTCGCCCTCTTCGCCTCCGTCTTTCATATCTATTTTGGCATCTTCGTGGTGGTGCACTGGTGCGCCATGGCCTTCTGGGTGGTGCACGGGGGCACTGACTTCTGCATGTCCAAGTGGGAGGAGGTCCTGTTCAACATGGTGGTGGGCATCGTCTACATCTTCTGCTGGTTCAACGTGAAGGAGGGCCGGACCCGCTGGCGCATGGTGGCCTACTACTTGGTGGTGCTGCTGGAGAACACGGTACTGACCTGCCTGTGGTATGCGTACCGGGACCCCGCCACCACCGACTCGTACGCAGTGTCCGCCCTGTGCGGGGTGTACCTCAGCTTCGCCTCCGGGGTGGTCTTCATGTTCCTGTACTACGGGGTGCTGCACCCCATGGGACCCCGTGTGCGTGTGCTGGCGAGTTCCTGCTGCGCCGAGCTGCTCTGGGGGCTCCCCCTGCCCCCCGAGGCCGAGCCCATAGCCTCCACCCCGGGGCCCCGTGGCTCACAGGCAACGCCCAGCAGGGGCTCCACAGGGGACCACACTGAGGAGGAGGAACTGGCTGGAGACACCTGCCTGCCCGTGTTCCAGGTGAGGTCCACCACGCCCACAACAACCAGAGGGCGACCTCACCGCCTCGAGGGGCCCCTCATCAAGATAGACATACCTAGGAAGCATTACCCAGCCTGGGATGCTCACTTTGTGGACCGGCGTCTCAGGAGAACCATCAATATCCTGCAGTACATCACACCCAGCGCTGTAGGGATCCGCTATCGAGACGGACCCCTGCTATACGAGCTGCTCCAGTACGAGTCCTCCTTATAAAACCTCATCCCTCCCTCCCTTCGTACCTCTCGCTCTCTGTCTCCCTCTCTCCTTCTCCCACTCTTCCTTTCTCTTTTTCTCTCTCTGTCACCACGCCTGTTTCTCATTCACCTTCGATTTGTTTGTCCCTTCACAAGACGCGTAAAATGTTCGTGCCATCGTTTACAAGTCCGTTTTCATTTGTTTAACTTATTTGTTCATGAAAACCGATATAAAAAATTACATGTAGCAACAAAAAAATGTTAAAACAAATGAAAGTATCAGTGATATACTTTCACTTGCTTTAACGCACACAAGCCTGCAGACGTATGTAAGATAAGCTGTTTTAGGTTTGGGTACCTGTCAGAGTGTCTAAATGTACAGCGTTTAAGTGTTTAAGTGTTTCTGCTTCACAGATGTGATGGTCATTGCTCTAACGCTGCCGACAGAGCATGATGGGAAGGATGGAGGCTAGGTGATAGCGCCCGCCCCTGCAGGCTGCTCAGTGCTAGCCACTTCCAGGCCCAGTCCAGGGGGCTGTTTTAAATCGTTAGCGTATCCGCTCTGAAAATCATGAAACCAAAACGAGTCATTTTTTTCCTTCTACTACAAGTACACCCACACCAGGAGAATACAACTCTATTCTACTCTGTTCTTCCTTTTTCACGGGTTAAACACCTTGCTCCAGCTCGTGCACAGAGAGTAAACACTATTTTCACTCTCTTTCACAAAGAGTACACCTAGTTCTGTCTTTTTCAGAGAGAGTAAACTCCCTGCTTTGTTGTCCTTTTCTGAGTAAACACCCTCCTCTCCACTTTTTCCAGGGTAAACACCCATGTTTGGCCTCTTGCACAGAGACTGAACCCCCAGCCCTGCACGGCCTTTCCCTCCCTTCCTTAACCACTGCTGAATCTGTGCAGGTTACTGAGTTTGCCGATATCACTGTGTCCTCTGCAGGTGGCAGATCGTATATAAGACCCACCAAAGCTCACTCATTTGGTGCTTGCAGTGTTGCAGCGGCATTATGCGTCAGATCGCCTTAAGGAAATTATCTCTCTCTCTCTCTTCAAAAACGATGTCACTATTAAGTCGAGTAATACTATGAGGGATATCTTCAATTTGGTATTACTGCCGTAGAGTTTACCCTTTCCTCCTTTTCATTATGAAAGGGTTCCAAGCAGAAATAGTTTGTCGGTGATATCCTTGGAGTTTATCCGTAACTCTTTTTCCGGTAAGCATAAGGTCTCGAAATGATTGTGAAATTACGCAGAAATCGAGAGGTGGGCAGTAATACACATACGTACATGGTTCTGAAGCAAATGGCAGAGCGTTCAACCAACCAATGGACTGTCACCAAAATCCAAAGCACAACATACTGTAAACACCGTGACTCAGAAGCTTGTGGCATAGGTGAGGAGCGCTGTGTCCCATCAGCTGAAAATGTAGAGCATTGATCAGTACAGAGCCTTCCCACGGCCCTACATTTATTAGCGCGAGAGTCATATTAGTGCTACACCTTTGCAGAGCGCAGTTAAAATGGCAATAACTGCATTTGATTGATTCCTCTCCTCTTAATGTCCCACGGTGTGGGAGTTTAGATTTATAGTCATTTCCCCCTGTTTTGGAGTGGATGTGAATCAATGTAGAGCTATTTTCAGAAGAAAAAAAGAAACACAGGAAATTCTGCACCTCTCTCAGCGGTCTTTCAGAGATGAAAAATATGACTAAGTGCATTCCATTTTTCAGATTTAAGAAAATATATTTTTTTGTTTTTTTTTTACGTTTAGAAAATAGCACAATTTTTAAAGGTGCAGTTTACTGCTGCAGCACATGGCAAGGTTAGCTATGAATTCAGATGTATCAAATAATTTATATTGGCCAAGAATCAGCCAGCCGTATTTTCCCAAAGAACCAATGCTGTGCAGGCATGCAAACAGCCAGAAAAAAAGGAATGGTTATGGATTAAAAAAAAATAATAATAAAATATGATGTTTAAAAGCACAGACCTCTCTCCTGCCCTCCCATCATCTCTCTGCTCCTCCCAACATATCTGTTCTTCCTCTCCTCCTTTATCTTCTTCACCTCCTAAGTCCTTCTTCCTTTTCCGCAGATCGCGGTTCAAATTGAATTCAGTTTCAGTAATAAACTCAACAAGGTGCCAGTGCGTGTCACTGATTCCAATGGGGATCCTGACATGCATCCATGTTTTCCAGTGTGTACTGTGACTCTTTCATTATCATGTTTATTTCTCAATGGCTTAGATATAACAATGTGAAAAGAATCTACATTTTAAAGCTTGTGAAAATTGAGAAGCTATCTTTGCCTGAACATACCTGAATTTTTGTACACAGTCTAACCAGGTTAGCCTGGCAGTTTCAAGGCGGGACGCATTTCTTAACCCCCTCAGCATGCAGGGCTCACCACTGTCGCCCTCTGCTGGCCTCTATCAAAGAAAAAAGAAGCCAAACCACACTTGTAAACACACCTGTACTGTAATCCACCGTCTTGTTCTGTGGTGCACTTGGCCTCCAAGTATCTCACTGTCAGGGATAAAAATTGATAGGTGTGTACAAATATCATCATTATCAATACTATAACAGTTATAATACTAATAGCGATAAGTATTATTATTGGGAGTGCGTGCTTTGGCGCAGAAGAGTTTGAGCGATCAGTCAGGACTTGTCCAGGTGCTCCACAGAGAGGAAGAGCCTTCTCTTCCTGCAGGTACCTGCTGTGCACCGCAGGCGAGTCCAGGCCTGAGCAGTGCAGGCGAGACCAGGGGAGAAGGGTTCTTGCTAGGGATGGAAAACAACCCCAGGCCAGCCTGTGCGGGGCGAGTCCACATGCAGCGTTACCGCCAGGCCGGCCGCGAGGTCCGTACGAGGCTGACGCGATACCGCCATCGTCTTTCGCCATTCGGCGTCCTTCCCACACGCGGAACCCGCTCGACGCGGGTCTCGTTATCCACCGGCTTGTCTGTGTCTGCATGTGGCACTGCTGCGCTTTCACAGGCTGGTCTTCTGGATACTTGGCTTGGTTTGGCCGTGTTGGGCTCCATCCTTGGTTGCTGCTCGCCCTTCCTCCTCAGCAGCGAGGGACTCAGGTGTATTCTGGTGCAGATTTTTTTTTTTTAGGGATTTTACCTGGGGGGTGGGGGGGGTAGGAGATAAATGGAGATCATGTGGGAGCATGCCAGTAGCCCTTCCCCCGCCCCATTTCTGTCCTTGCCGATTGACCCACCCTGCCACACCCATCGGCATAAAGAGGAGGGTCCCATTCCAGGAATTTAGTACCAACGGAAAAGATTAGCCTGTCCACACAACTTTCAGATCATGCGATGTCTGCACACCAATCCCCTTTCTGTTTCCCATAAAAATCCCCCTCCCCCTAAACACTGCGGTTGACAAGGCCATCGGAAGAGCAAATCCGGGCACCGCCCCCAGGGTCTCCATTTCCATCCCACATAATTCTGGCTCACTGTTGTTTGCTGGAGAATCTCTCTTCTTTAGGGTTTGCATGTAGGCATAAGGACTGGGTTTTAGAAAGAATAACAGCACAGAGTAGGGTTGGGACCTCACGGTTGCCAGATTGAGCAGGCATACTTAGACCGTACAGTTGCCAAATTGGGTTGCAGATTCGCGACCTCAGGGTTGTCGGATCGGGCTGAAGGGACGGGGGACTCGCGGTTTCCAATTTCAGCAGGTCGAGTCGGACCTCAAGGTTGCCAGATTGGGCCGTAGGTTTGAGAACTCAGGGTCAACAGATTAGGCTGTAGGGTTGGGGCTTTATGGATTCCGAATGTTGCGTTGTGCTCGACCACACTTCCTGCATCATTGAGCTGTATTTAAAAGAGGGAGAGAGAGGGGGCTACTCCACTGTAATTCCATTCCTTTCTTCACGTGACAAAGAACACAGTGTCCAAGATGAAATCTATATTTACTTCAATCAATAAAATAGATTCAACAATAATATGATAATGATCATATAATAATAACAATAATAATAATAATGCATTTTAAGTATATAACATTTTTTATCTAAAAGCTCTTTAAAGTGGGGGTGGGGGCTCCCCTCAGACACCCATAATGGGTATTTCCCCACACTCATTTTGTAGAACACTCAGAAAGCTTACCAGCTCTGGCAGAGAGGGTGAAATTTCCTGTGCCAGAGCAAGCACAGGGATGATGAGATTATTTTCTGATGTTTTTGTTCCATTGACATCAGATTTCTTCCCACACAAAAGCACAAGATATTTCTGTCGAAATGTTATTACGAAGTGTAGCCTACTGCATCCATAACCCTTTCCCTAACCACTGCCACACGTGGTGACATAAATATTGGCTCCAGAATTTTACTTTCACTTTACCCACTGGGTTAAACTGTTTTAACCCAACTAATATTTGGGAGAAAATAGCTTTTCCAAACATATTCCATTGGATATCTTAATATTTCATTATCACTGAAGCAGAAATGTGTATATTTTAACCAAAGTTTTAACAGTTTTCTTCCTAGTTTGATGAATAACAAATATTTGTTTTCATCTGACTAATGTTCAGGAGAAGGTAGTTTAAGCCAAGCTTTAAACTTTAAACACAAAAATAATGTAATAATATTGCAATATTACAACAGCAGAAATGCATTTTCTTAAGTCTTTGAATTTTTTTACAACCGCGGCAAAATGAGTTGATGAAAATGCGCGATTCTCTTCCGTCTGTAAGCACTGCATGTATCTACAAAAAAAAAACCCAACAACCAGCCCCCTCTCCTCAAACATCTGACCCCCCCCCCTCCCTCCTGTGTGCCTTTTCTCCAGTGGGGGGCAGTGACCACTCCTCCCCGTCAGGGCTAGCCCTCCAGCAAACAGCAATGCCAGTACTTGTATTACGTGTGTGTGTGTGCGTGCGCGCGTGTGTGTGCGTGCACGCGCATGCGCGCGTGTGTGTGTGTGTGTGTGTACGCCAGTGCAGTAACAGAACACATCTGTATATGAGCATGTGTAAATGACATGAGTCTATATCGCCATATATTATACATTCCAGTGTTGTTATGGCTATAATATTCTGGCTGACATGAAGTTGCGATACAACTGATAATTGGAACGGAGCGTCTGTCTCTCCACGGGGGGAGGCGCCGCGTGAGAGATTTTGCCAGGGTAACTGCGTTAGGAGTACATCTCGAACCTCGTTCGACTCTGAGCTCAGATGGAGCGGCTCCGCCAACACGGCCTGCGGTCTTGCCGGCCTGCAGAATAGAGTGAGATCTAGGGGGTGATTGAATTAAGGTGCCATACAGGGTGTTATACTTTTTAAATTATTATTATTAAAGGGCATGATACTTAGACAATAGAAAACAGGTTATTTTGTTCTGGGGCAGGTGAAAGAAAGAAGTTTTAGCTTTGAAAGATTTGATTGAATCTGCACCTTAATTATTGCCCTTAGATACGCCTAACAAATTTGTTGTGTGTTTGCGATTTATCTCAGTGTTTTTTGTTGTTGTTATTATTCATTTTTGATGAGTGTTTTATTCATTTTTGTTAATGAATGCCGAATGTATAGCAAGAGAAGTGCCAAGATTCAACGATAGCAACAGTTACGTCCTTCAGTCTTCTGTTTTTATTTTGTCACATAGAGAAATCTGGGGGGAAAATTCATGAAAATATTACAAATGGTTCCATGGAATATGTGGTGCTTATTGGGGTGGAATTCCAAATTTCTGTACACTTGTGAAGCTACGGTGAAATGACATCACCTAGTTTTGAAAACTTTCAGCACGTACTGGACGAGGTTACTTCCTGCACTGTTCCAGCCTTCAAATGTCAAAAACATACGTGTAGAACGCGTTACGCATTACTGTTTTCCGTTTGGAAAGAAAATATGGACTTTGTCATGTTGTTCTGCTGTAAAGCCGAGCCGAAATTATGCAGGAACGCGAGTGCTATTAGTTTAGAAACATGGTGCTGACAAAACACACCTAAAGGTGCTACCGAAATGCCAACTGCAGGGCTTCCCTCTAGCTCCGCCCAGTGTGGCCACTCCGCCCACAAATGACCTGCCTCACACCCTACTGACTGTTCTGCCCTATCCAAACACGCGCCCTGCCCAAACACGTTTACAGCAGAGCATTTGGTGCCACTGTTTTTCAATCACAGGGGTTAGTGTGTGTGTGTGTGCGTGTGTTTGTGCGTGTGTTTGCGTTCTCACATTTATTTCTGCTCGATTAAAACAAATGCATTATTTTCTTATTGGTGAAAACAATGGTAAAAGATGTTTTCCTGTCCTGTGTAAGTCTTCAATTTGTGTATAGTGTTTTGATTCTTATTAGTGTAGTCTGGTATTAATATTACATGTTAAAAAAAGGTTTATTTTACATTTTTGTGCATATTTTTTTAAGTGTACAGCCAGTCAAAATTATACATAGCTTTCGGTACACACAGCTATTTATAATGTTGGGGAACAAAGTTAATTGGTTAATCTTGGGAGAATTTCATGGTTTATTGTTTTAAAATTCACAAAATGTAATTTTATCGATGGGCATGGGGCATTTCTGGCACAGTACCTTTTAACTAAAATGCCATCCAGCACGCTACATGTAACTGCTGAGTTCTGTTTCAGCTAAACCAGCTGTACCATACTTTGTTAGTGAAAACTGGTTCGAGAAATGGCATGTGTAAATGTGCTGTGATAATGCGGTGATGTCCAGAGCCTCTCACCCCCTCTAGCTTTTGACAAACAGAAAACAAACAAGGTGCTAAAGTCAAAACCTCCTTTTGTTTACTTTGGTCTGTAGATGTAAACAGAAACATAACTGTGTAAAGTTCCTGTAAAGCCTTACTGTAGATGGATGTATCAGGTTGTTATTCTCAAAATATGGAGAAAATTGAAGTGTATATAATTCATATATAATTCTTGTTAATTATACAATGTACATATTTGTTGTTTTAATTTTTGTGTGTGTGTATGGGGGGCCGGGGGTGTTAAAATTACATGATGTATAACGTCATTCCCGATAACTATGGCTCTTAAAATAAGTTGTATTTGAGCAGGAGTTGTAAAAGACGATGCGTATGTATGTTTCTTTCACACACCTGTTGTCATTTTGTTGTTTTTGTTTTTGCATTTATTTGCCGTTCATAATCAGACATACAGTCTGATGTCTATTGAGGATTGACAAGAGCACACATAATGCTTGTAATTATGTATGACTTTATCTTATCACTTATCTCCCGGTAACATTCTAGTTGTGCATTAGAGAACACACCTTAAATACTGAACCAAGACACGCCCTAAATTACCATGTGGGCAAGTGGGAAATGAATACAGAGTGAACTGCAGGGACATGTACGGCACTCTAGCTAATGCCACTGCCCCACCCTTATAACATGTGTCAGGAAACGGTTCATATTCAAAACACGCTAAGAGAAAACGCAGCGAAGCTGGGAGTAGTGGCTTTTTGAAAGAAGAGAAGGCAATACGAGCTTGCAGGAGTGCACTCTATCGATCACTGCCTTGCCTATGGTCGCACCCCTCAAAGATAACAACAGCGCTGATTCTTTTTAGGCCAGGAATCAATGTTCTGTTTCAGCAGTGGACAAAATGCACTTTCTCACCTTGATGCAAACACACAACTCAAAAAACTATGCAACCTAGACCAATTGTTCTACTAACATTATTATTAGACTTTGAAGAAGGCTTTATACATCACTTTTAAATAGATTCAAAAACCGGTGCAAGGTGAGAGTGCAAATAATCCACGCAAAAAACAAAAAAAAAATCAACAAACAGCAAACTTTATAAGTACAGTAAAATGGAGAAGGATATCTGACTCATTTGGTGGTTTGGCCCATGTCTGGGTTTATATTTTGGTAGATCTAGTTCTGTTTTATAGATCGTGTTGATACCATGTTACTCTATGTGTGTGTGTTTGTATATGTGTGTGCATGTTTGTATGTGTGCATGCATGTATGTGTGTGCTTGTATGTGTGCATGGACTACAGAATTCATTCAGAGTTTCCGACATAAAATACAGTAGTTTTGGGAATGAGGTGCGGATTAGCTGAAGCACTCGTATGTAGATGCAG
The DNA here is from genome assembly GCA_022702515.1 of Ilyophis sp. 1 JC-2022. Taxonomy (NCBI): domain Eukaryota; kingdom Metazoa; phylum Chordata; class Actinopteri; order Anguilliformes; family Synaphobranchidae; genus Ilyophis; species Ilyophis sp. 1 JC-2022. The sequence continues at coordinate 27,901,350 of CM040406.1, read as the reverse complement.
AAACATCAATCGATAAGATCTTGTGCGCTCCTGTAGGCTTAAAACACCAACTGAGTCAATTCATGCACATACCTGTAGGTATAGAAACATCAACTCCTTCAGTTTTGTTAATGTTCTTCTTCAGGTCACAGTTCAGAACCGATGCATAGACGTTGTCGTAGTCATGACCACTATTTTACACGCATTTCAATAGCAACTGTATAGCACACAGCCATATAGCACAGGGCCATATGGCACAAATACACATGACCACATGACTATGGACTTCATGTCCCATCAGTGTCTGTGCTGGCTCTGCCTCTTCCTGTACTGAAGGCTAGATTGATGGTGAGGTGATAGGTCGCAGCAGGTAGTGATGTGCTCATTGCAGACAGGTGTGTCGGTCTCCATTAACAGGCCAGCAGGGAAGTAATTACATTATGGCCCCAGGCCTTCATTCAGTGCCAAGTTGTGCATGTAACCCGTGCATATCTACGTGCATACACACTTATGGATGGCCTATGTTGTTTAGATTTCACTGCTTTTGTCCATGGATGGCTATAAATGTTGATGATGTAACGGCTAAATTCCGTGAACTGATTCACCGTCTATCAGCGGTTTTTGGATGTGTCGGAAAGGATAAGTTTAAACGGGCGAGTAGCAATGCAGTTTTAAATCCATGTACGTTGGGAAAGGGCTATTTAAGAGTACTGAAAACTGAACTGTGGACTACTGAAAGTGCATACTCTTTTGTTGCAACCCCTCATGCTGACTCAGGGTTATATTCATGCCACGGAGACAGTATGCTTCAGTGCAGCAGCGCGGATACGAGAGCCCATGCTATTTGTTTATATCTGCATGACCAGAGGCATTGCTTTTTTTTTTATTGTTCAACCAGTGAGTATCATTCCAATGAGTCTACCTCCTCATAACCCTCTCATAAAGATTTTTAATATTCCCATGTATTGCATTATGGGGGAAAACAAGACTTGTGACAGTGCTATATGAACAGACATATGAATTATATAGATATATATATAATATATTTTATATGATAATATATATTTATATGTAAATATCTATATGTGGATCATTCACATTGAACTTCAAGGTTGAACACATTGTGCAGCGCAAATCAAGCCAAGCCTGAGCTTGATTTAGTGTGTGTTTGTGTGTGTGTGCAAATAAGCTCAACATATTTTCCTCAACTTTATTGATAATACTCTTTATTTATCTGCTCAGATGTTTTCATTTCAGAGGACATATTTGAAAATATGTAACGCAAATATTTTTACACTGCATTGAATTTGGTAAATACTGTAGATGTGTCATAAAATAGCGAATAGAACAGAGAATTCAGAGTCACTCACCAGGTCTCGTTCTGTTTACACGCCAGTTACACTACTCTGATAATCAACTCACAGCGGAATGGGCCCCACATTTATTTGTGTTTTATTTTTTTTATTTGAATTTTTCAGAGTGGTAATTTAATTCCCTTTACATGTTATATTTAGCATTCATTCTATGTTAATTGATGAATAATAATCCATATCATACGTATTAATTAAATATCAATTAAGAATATTGATTTCATATGTATCATTCATTGATGATCATTCTATGTTCTGTACGACCCCCAAGTTCCATTATGTTCATTCAGGTTTTTTTTATTTAAAAGAAACTCAGTGATGGAACCTATTTTCTAGGATTGTGTTCTGTGGTGTTGTACAGTAGATGATGTATCCGATATCCAACCGTCACACGATGGCTGTACTGTATCTCGCTGTAACTAGAAAAATGAATATTGTCCGTGTTAAAATAGTTTTAAAGACATCATTCAAAAAGACCTATTTGAGATGTTTGTGTACTTTTGCATGGTTACGATGTGCTTGAGAGATATCGAGTTCTACCGTGAGAGGAAAGTTTTGTCATTTAATATTTCTGTGCATTTTCTGTGGGTAAGCAGGTCTGCTGTTGTGTGGCCTGGTGAGTATCCCCACTCGCCTACTGGTCATCTTATTTAAAACAGCTATTTTTCTTGCGCTATTTCTCCATTTTATCTGAGAGTCTAGTCTTTAGCTACATCATAAAGTGTTAACAGTGCTGAAGCTCATGCATATTAGAACAATTGTTAGCAGAACAGAATGACTTTAAATGAAACATGGTCAGAGAAGAGTTTTTTTTTAATGGGGTGTGGGGTTAAAACAGATTGTATTCAACAGTGCAGTCTTCAGTCTTCTTTCCTGTCAACGTCTAAAAACACATGTTCAGAGTGCCTGTGTCACCGTGAGGCAAGGACTGCGCCGAAACTGTGCAGATTCACTGCAGCGCACTGAACCGCGCACTTCTACTGACACTCTGAATATGAACTGTAGAGGCTGTGCGTACTGACGCTTACACAGGCGGTATGGACCTGGTATGGTCAATCTCCTTAACAGGGGGTTGGAAAAGGAACACCAGCTGTTTAGAGCAGGAATAACCTTCCCGAATACACTGCTCTTTGAACTACAAATCCCAACTTTTGTTTCGCATACAACACCTCATTGTTTTCTACCCCTGAGCGATATTTCTTTACAGCACACAATAGAAATTATGCAGCAATTTTACATCCTGTTGGAATTGTGATCTTATACAAGTGACTAATCGGACAAACTGCAATATGCGGACAATACAGATATATTTTTTTAACATTCATCTGTAAGGTTTTTTTTAACATTCAAAATGACATTTAGGCCTATTCTGTTAGTTATGATAAGGATGAGTGCTGTGAAAAGTCACATTAGAGAGTGGTTATATTGCACTATGACTGTTTATGTAAATTACCAGACCAGTGGTGCTTAAACTTAAGATGAAATACAGCCAATATGATGATGTGCAAGAACAGACGTCAAGCCATGGGAAATGCTAAATGCTATATTTATATATAATAGGAGTCTACATGTAGAATGTGGGTTCCTAATTCCAGGATAGGAACAAGCCAAAACTGTAATAAAGACTAATAGAGCACCTCCATAAACACAAGTAATATTCATAACACTCACTGTACACCAACTGACAAAGACCATCATAGGGTATGCTATATGAACAACAATTATCAGAAGTGACATTACAATAACATACCAGATTACATTGTCATTAGAGATATGTGAGGTTGAAATACCATATTGTTTGATGCTTTATTGTGGTTGGCACAAGTTCATATGAAGCTTTTAATTAGCTTGTGTAGGAAAGAAATGCTACTCTTAAACATTTGTGGAATAATCTTTTTTGGTTTATCTGCTCATGTTTTCCTGCATATTGGTGATCCGAATTCAATTCCACAAAAGCCACGTGTTATAAGTGTCATTGTAGTCATACAGCAAACTATAACCATATATATATTTTTAACTGTTGTCTCAATATATTGAAGTAACCCTATGTCAAGACAAACATGTGTCATGCATTATTGAAATGATGTGTTGTAGCCATTCTAACCCTCAATAAAGAACGACACATTATGGTGAGACACACAAAAAAGTGACTTTGAAAACTACATCGTGATTGAATTAATCATAGTCTCTTTCAAAAATGCCCTGCATGAACAAGTGACCTCCCAGTGAGTCACCAAAACATCTCTTTAGACAGGCTATTTTTCTTGAAGGTCACCCTTTCAAGGCCACAGAAGGGAAGACATTCCCCAACTATTGAAGTACTGACTATATAAAATAGTTTTTAACACATTCAGTTTGTCAATCAAATGTTTAGGCGACAGACATGTTTGATTTGAGTGTTCTTTCAATACAGTAAACCGGATACATTTTACACTTTTAGATACTGCAACTCGTTTTTATTTAGGTTCATTACTATTTCCTGTTTCCTGTTTCAGTCAGCTGGTGGTCTTGGTTTTCCAATTCCCTGTTTAGAATAGTATCTTCTATGAGCATTTTTGGCTGTCTTCCCTTTGGACACTAATGAATGTAATGCACAAGGATACACATGGTGACTGGCTGAAAAAGACAAATTAATGGAACATTTTATTATTTTAAAAAAATGTATCAAGGCTTTTTAAAAAATCTGACCGTACCTATGTATTTAGTTTATGTGAAATGTTATCATGATTTACTTCTGCACAGAAAGACGAACTGTAAAATAAAAATATGTCAAATGTCTAAGGTTTTGGGATGGAAATGTTGATAACCAAGGACCATGTGAAACTAATTTGGAAAACAAGACTATAAAATGTATACATGACCCAGAAACAATTTATTTCTCTTTTGTATCTTTCCATTTTAATACATTATAATGTTGTGACTGAAAGCAAAATATATATAAAAAAAATCATTTTGTTATAAGTTTGTGTGGGGTTTCATTATTTGAAAGAATTGCAAATGATAATAATTGCATGATACTGTGCTGAAAATGATTACTTAAATCAAGAAAATATAACACTCTAGTGAGCTGGTGAGGCAGACGGTTGAGTAGCTACACATTAGCGAATTTAGCTCTAGCTAGTTATCGCCAAATTATTCCCAATTTATTCACTCCAGCCTGTTAGTGTTCCTGCTACTTATTGGTGTTATAGCGCCACATAATGACATCTACAACAGGCATTCAATATTCAACTGATCAAAATCACAGGTCAACCTTTAAGTAAAGGTTTGATATAAATAGAAAACCAAGAGTTTATATCTTTCTGTGTTGTATTTGAGATGTAATTGTCCATGACTAACAAAACTAAAAATTTATATAATAAAATACAGTTTTATGTGAATGTGTGTAACCCTGCTATTGGGCTGTTTACTTTTGAATAGAAAAAAAGTTGACTTTCCTGTAAAATAAGACAATAAATCAAGATTGTGGAAATGGCTAATCCATGTCACATCACTGGAATTGAAGTCGATGTCTATGCAGCTTTGCAGCAAATGGGAATGTTCGACGCCTTGATGGATTACACAATGTGAGAAGGACATTATAAATCTGCAACGGGAGGTACAGTACATCACGTAGTTAAGAGGTTTAAATAACTATATTTTCTCTTCGACACCAGATATCATATTATGAAACTTACATACAATTCACATTAAAAGGCAATGCCGACAGTCAGGCTTTGTAAATGTGTTTCCAGTCGCCATACTACCTAAACAACAGAGGCATTCTATCTGTGAAAAGTGGAAATGACAGTAAATTCATCTAATTTACATGTTTTTGTTCTGGGGGCAAGTGTATAATAACATGATGGTATATTGAATGGTCCTGAAACAACAAGACATAGCTTACTGAATAATTTGACTGGTGGCTTGTGATCCAATCAGACTGAAGTGGGAGGGGCCACTGCGAGAGAGTGTAAAATTCAGCCGTAGAAGACATTTTCGGATGACTGGCTCTACAGCCGTGTCTCTTGAAAGTATGTGTCAGTAAGGTAACATTACACATTTGTACTACAGTATAGACTGCCATGAGATCTAATTCTGGGGTATAGATCAGTTTGTCTCCAAATGACATCTCATGGTGATTGTAAAACATATCAGCTTAATGCAACAAACCATTGTAAGATCACTTCATGAAAAGTAAATAATAAGCTAGAAAATCAAACACGGGTGCACAAATGAGTAAATTCCATTTCACTTCATTGAGTTCAATGAATCAATTGAAATTATATTCATGAATTGGAAATGCACATATTCCACGTTCTATAAAAATTTCTAATAACTTAATTTCAACTCATTTCCTGAACCGACTGAATAGAAATGGAATTTACCCCAACTCTGGTCCTCGGAAAAGGGACTGCGACGGCCGACAGCTAATTTGCCACCGTTGACAGCATCTATGACAGCTGCCATTTTCAGACTTGTGCACTTGTTCCAGAATAACCAAATAGTTCATGGGTCTAAATGGAGTACTGCTCGTGTGGAATGTAACGATATGAGAACTATTTCTGACTTTTTTTTAATCCATCAAAAATCTCTTGTGTGAATGTGGAAACCGTTGTAGCTCGGGGTGGGGTGGGGATGGGGGTGTCACCCACAGTAACAACCTGTTTTCTCAGGTTTGGTGTCGCTGTTGATGGTGGTCCCGACGGTCAGCCCGTGCCAGCCGTCGATGACGGGGATCTGGCCCTGGCAGTACTTCTGGTAGATCTCCCTGGAAACAGTCTCGAAGGCCAGGCTGACGTTGACATCGTCTTTGGAGGACACCTCCACGTAAGTGCTCATTTCCAGCTCCTTAGCCAACGCCTCCGCCTCCGTCCTCCTCACCTGCCTGCGGACCACCAGGTCACTCTTGTGGCCCACCAGCGTGAACACCATGACGGCCGGCTGCACGTACTCCAGCACCTCGCGGTGCCACGCCCTCACCCGCTCAAAGGTTTGCCGCTGGGTCAGGTCAAACAGCAGGATGCAGCCCACCGAGTTCCGCATGTAGGACTTGGAGATCGACCTGGGGAAGCAACAGACACAGTCTGACACAGGGCCCATTTGGCCGAGTGAGCATAGCGACAGGCACACGGCCCATTTGGTACAGTACACACAGCTGTAGACCCCAGTGCCATTCTATACATAGAAACACAATGATGAGCCTAGGTGGGCTGAACCATAGATATGACATATCATGTAATGTAATAGTAATTTGGAATTCTGAAATGGCACAATTTGGCAGCCATCTTACCTGGGTACAGCTATAATAGGAACAGTTGATGCTAGATTGGAGAGCCCGGAGGGACCTGGGCGGGACCTGGTTGTTACGTACTGTGCTGTGATTGGTTACGTGAACTCCTGTGAGGTTATGTTTAGGGGTTGGTGCTACATTAACAACCAATCACAGCAGAGTACGTAACACCCAGGTCCCTCCGGGCTATCCAATCTAGCATCAACCAATAGGAACCTATGGCAAAGTATCGTGTACTTTCTAACCCACTGTGATGTCATAATCGGGTCTCAGAAGCCAGATAGCGGATGATTGGCTCATAGATATAAAAGCATAGTTACTGGCCACCATCTTGGGTATGGTCTCAAAAATTGTGCCACTAACTATGACATATGTCACATCTATGGTTCTATATCTATGGGCTGAACGGCCCATTATAATCATGCAATCTTGGGCTCTACTTATGTCCATATTTTAATTCCACTCCTTGGGCTGCTGTGCAATTCATGATCATTTCCAAAAAGCTGGTGTTGGGCCTCAACATAAAATTGTACAGCAGAAGAAATCAAGCAGAGGAAACTCAGCGAATGGCTGGTAGAACTTTGTGTATGCCGGTTTTTGACCCAACCTCTATATACATTACTAAATGTGCCCAATTGTTTAAGAATGGTTTTCTCCCAATATATTTTATTTTGTGCCAGTTGTGAAAACTACGGAAGCCCTGAAGCCCAAGGTGAAATTTTTTTTTTGAAGAGCTATCTCTTCAAACGAGTTATCTCGTTTATACAACTTATTAAGTCGTTTTTACAAGATAGTATCTCGTTTATATGAGATAGTAAGTAGTTTATACGAGTTATTATCTCGTTTTTACAAGTTATCTTGTTTATTTGAGATATTATCTCGTTTTTATGAGTTATTATCTTGTTTATTTGAGATATTATCTTGTTTATTCGAGATAGTAAGACGTTTGTACAAGATTTGTACTCCGCTCTGAACTGATTCCAACGTGCACTTTAAGTGCAATTAAAGCCATTTTTGAGTCCTTGCTTGTGTAGGCTACTTCGTTTGTCATTTGAACATGGGACGCGGAGATACTATCTCGTAAAAACGACTTAATAAGTCATATAAACGAGATACTATCTCGTAAAAACTACTTAATAAATCGTATAAATGAGATAATAACTCTTAATTAACGACTTAATTTTTTTTCACCTTGGCTTCAGGGCTTCCGTAGAAAACAGTTACATTTGTCAGCCCATACCGCGTCGCTGCAATATCCTGTGAACTCGGGAGAGGGCAGGCTATCCTCCAAAGCGCGTGTAGTTTAACCAGTGTTTTTTTTCTCTCCCTGAAGTTCACAAACTGAGCGGTGCAACGTTTGCTTGGTTTAAAGGAGCTAGGGGGTGAAAATGTAGAGCCTTTGCTAATTAAAAACATCGGCTTAAAGATAGAGGAAGATAGATAGGATGGGGCGGAAAGTTTATTTATTAGCCTAATTTCAAAGCACATAGGCCAACGTATGTATAGGTGAATGTATAGGTGAAAACATAACATAAACAAAAACATAGCATAGACATATCCCTCCAATAATTGCGTGTCCCAGAACTCAGAAGCAGTAAAGGAACGATTACAGTAATTTAGCAATCGTACACCAACCTGAATCTCTCTTGTCCCGCCGTGTCCCACAGAAGCAGTTTTATGGTGACATCAGGTTCAAAGCTCAGATGTTGCACTTTAAAATCGATTCCCAGAGCAGACTGGTTTGATTCTTCAAATATCCCCTCGGTGTAGCGGCGCAGGAATGATGATTTCCCCACCGCGGAGTCACCCAGGATAACTACCCCGAATCTGAAATTCCACTGCACTTCCATAATTTTTAAGGCGACGAGAGCCGTCACGCTCACCTTGTTTAGACTATACTATACCCCTATAAGTGGCGCCCAGCAAACGAAGTTCAGGTCGGTTCGTTCGGTCGCATTTTTACAACTATTAAGACACCCATCGGAAGCAAAATGAATAATCCCTGCAACATTTAACCAATCAAACAGGTTAAACACGAAATAGGTTTATGAAAACGTTCTACAGTACACACCTAAATAACGACAGAGGGAGTGGTGAAGTATAACCTTATTACTGAATATGTCTGACAGGTAATTGCATGATATAGGCTAAGTGTAAATGAAAGTATTGAATAATAGTGAATTACTGAACAAGCAGTCTGAATGCACCAAAAAAGTTATTCTACTATCACTATTCACTACTATCATGTAGTGTTTTGTGCATAGGTGTGTGCGCGCGCTCGTGCGTGCGTATGTGGTTCTTCAGCGTTGTAGGCTATGATTAAATATCTTATTTTGATGTTTTTCATGGAGATTATTTTGAACTACAGCTCACATCAGCGTTATCAGTTTCCTGTACTTCATAAGGTAACTCGGAGATTGTATGTTTTTGATGTATACCAATCACAAAACTGGAAAAATTACATTTGGTGCCAATTATATTTTCCCATGGTAAAATTGCGACATACCACTGTGTCACTTGTTGTCTGCCTTAACACTGTATAGACCGGTATCATACTAACATCTGAAGAAGTGCTAGAACTATCTAAAGACAGAAATACCAGCATTTGAACACATTATGGGCCAGCTACTTTTAATTACAGTGTATGCACATCCAATTGTATTACAACTAGATTCAACCAGTCCATTAAAACTAGAGAATGTTGGTCAATCTAAACAATGGTATAATTCTGACTGAAATTAAAAGTAACTTAAAACTTTTAACTTAGAAAGTACTACAGTTTAAAGGTGTGGCCATAATATGATCTTCCATATTCTTACAAGTAAAAAAAAAATACTCCACAAAGGCTCTTAACAAATCATTATTCAGAGAGAGATACAGTTGAATTCCAGATGGCCCCATCCCAAACTCTCATCTAATCTTTACTCAGGTCCAAACATTCATTCTTCATCCACAAGATAATCCATAACAGCAAAGGGGATTCCACATAACAATATAAAAACATTAAAATAATACATAGGCCTACACCTTTCCTCTTCCTATTACTAACTTAGGTAGACTTTATTCCCTATTGTTATGTTACAATTTAAAATAACAATTAAATTACATCATTACATACACACACACACACACACACACACACACACAATACGGCCTTCAATAATGATTATGTACAATCAATATCACGTGGTGTTAAGGCATTACTGAGTGCACATTCAGAACATGATTACACAGAAAAGTGTGCTTGTGCCATGACTGGGACAGTCAGCAAGTGGTGGTAGACTCAGCACTGGGCTTTCACGCCCTGCGGTGTCTGATGGTCGATGTTACATTCAGGATGAAGGCAGTGGTGACAGAGAGCTGACCCTCACACACTGGAGAGGGGAGAGAAGAGGGGATGTGTTAAGATGGTTTCCCAGGCTGATTTCTAAATCCCAAGCTAATGTGAGGTGACCTAAGGTCTACCAAAGTAGCCAAAAGAATGACAGTGCATCACATTTTCTTCCATAATTTCATTATATTACATCTATTTCGCTGATGCCCTAATGCAGAGCCACTTAATTAAGTACATAGGTTAATTTATTAATTTCATATGGGTGTCAGGTAAAAGCAAGAAGTACTGGAATCAACCGTACAATATCACAGTAGTCAGAATCAATCAATCGGCAAACATATTGTCACATCCGCCGTTTCCGTCCAGTTCACCTTCCTTTCGTTTCTCTTGTTTTCCCATTCCTCATGTTTCATGTCGTGTTTTTCAGTTCGCCCTGTCTGTCTTGTTCCATGTTGTGCAGGCTGGGCGTGGTTCCCCGTTTTGTTTCTCGTTTTCTCCCCGTATCATTTAGCCTATCACTCTCCCTCTCTGCTTACATTCCGCATGCACTTTAATTATTCCATCAGTTCTCTCACCTGTTCCTCACTCTATTTAAACTCCCCAGTTTCATTCAGTCCCTGCCAGTTCATTGTTTGTCTCAGCTCCCTCTAGACCAGGGATCGGCAACTCGAGGCCTCGCAGGCCGGTGTGTATGCAGGTTTTTGCTGCCACCAGTTACCTAGGCTCAATCATCGAATTAGGCATATGCACCATCACCGATTCACTCGTAAAATTAGACTACAGTGAAAGGCTACAATATGTGCATACAGGCACACAAGCTGCTGTTCATATCGTGGAATGTAGCTAAAATATCTGAACGTGTAAATTATTTAGCTAATTAAATAATTGGTAACTTGTCACAGCAAAAACCTGCATACACACCGGCCTGCGAGGCCTGGAGTTGCCGACCCCTGGTCTAGACATTCCCCGGCCATTCTGTCTGTTTTGCAATTCTACCTAACCTGTTTGTTTTCTGTTCCTCGCTCCAGCCAGTCCTGCCTGCTTCCCGTACTGTTCACTCCTGCCCTGTCTCCTGCCCAACCCTGTTTATTTCGCCAAACCCTGTTTCCAGTCCATCACCTAGCCTTCCTTGTTCCTTTGTCTTTTGCTGACCACCCTAATAAATATACTCCTGTCTGAGTTTTTGCCTGAGTCTGTCTCTGAGTCCTGCATTTGGGTCCAAATCAGTGTTCGAACCACAACACATATTCAGCTATTACATACTGTATATTACACAGATATTATATATGCATATATTCCAGTTAAGAAATACGCACATGTGCCGTCACACTCAGACAGATAGGCAAACATCCACCGAGTCACGCATGCACAAACATGCACTGATAAACCCAGATGTACATGGATGCCCACGTGCACACACACACCCACAGATGCACCCACATTCAGACGTAAACACACACAAAGAGCCACACACATGCACACATACCTTTGCTTCTTGCTAGCAGAGGGAGAAACGGCGGGAGTTGATGTTCATCTTAGTGACGCCGATGAGTTTGAGTGAAGCCGAGAGGCCAAAGCCTGGAGTGACGGGGAAGTCGCACAACAGGTCAGACAGCTCGTCCCTCTCCTCCAGCCCATAGGTGGCGTCATTGAGCATCTTGCGGTGCAGGTTGCAGGCCTGCTCGATCTTCAGCTTGTTGATGTCGCTGCGCAGACGCATTAGCTGCCGGGCCAGCTGCTGGTCCTGTAGCCTCATATCCGTCTGTGGGGCAATCAGTCAATCAGCATCCAGGTAAGGCTCTGAGTGGACATGGCCTCAGGGGGGTGGGAGGGGAGTGCAATGGGAGGAGGAGCATGTGTACTCATGCAGTACATTACACTCTCAGAAAAAAAGTGTTATTTGGCTTGTCTCCTTAGGGGAACCCTCTATGGTTCTTCAAGGAACGGTATGGTAGGTGAGAAAAGTTTGAAAGCTCCCAGATTGAACCATTTCGCCTGACAAAGAACCCATGAATTAGATAGGGTTCCTCTATGGGGACCCACACCTTTTGAGACCCTTTCTCCTGAGAGTGTACATTACATTACAATCACTTTTTAATGTAGATGCTCTTATCCAGAGCAACTTGCAGAAGTGTTCATTTCAGGAATACAAAAGTGATTCATGCTAACTCTTACCTTGTAATGTGTGTCACGTTTATTCTTGTCACAATGTAATCTGTATGGAATGGCACTGTGCTTAGACAACCTTACAAACCAAGATTAGTCAAGAAATAATAACCCAATATGCCCAATTATATTTATAGGTTGGATGCATGACCGCCAACTCCAAACTGCTACTTCCTAACACACACACACTACAGCGATAGAATGTATGGGTGTACATTAAGGGTTAAACATTTAGGGATTCTGAAACGGAAACCACATTTCACAAGACCGCGGTCTCGGTTTGCGGTTCATACATCCTGTACCCTGTGCAAAACCTTTTCGCACAGGCAAAACTAATAACACAACCAGTGATTTGTGCAAAACAAATACCATGACCAATCATTTGTAATGTTATTGGTTTTGCGTGAGCTAAGAGGTTTTGTACACGCTAAAGGTCTTAGTAAATCAGGCCCACAGCGAATAGTCGGATTAAATCTGACGTTTGCTCCCCGTATTGCTGTATTTTGATGACTAATAAGGCGGTGACGAAAGGCCAAAGGTCGTGCAGGCAGTTCTTACCAGCTCTGTCCTGAGCCAGGCGAGGGCTTCGTCCACGCCCCTGAACCCGCCAATCCCCCCGGCGGGCAGGCTTCCCTTCAGGGTCACATCAGGGGCCGGGGCCAAACGCTTGGGCCACCGCAGAGAGCCGTGGGAATCCTCCTCCCTCTTTGCCGCCACCCCAAGCCCCTTTGCCCGCTGGGCCTCTACCTGGGCCTTCCACTCGGGGTACGAGGGCCGGCCCGTCTCCAGCTGCAGCCGCTCCGTGAGAGCCTTCAGGCTCCGCAGGTGGTCGTCATGGACAGCTCCCGCACTGCCCTGGTCCCGCCCCCCACTCGCTTCCCCCGTCTTTGTTTTCGCCGGTGCCGCTTTGTCCGCGGACATTTCGTTGAAATATTATTTTTTTTAAAAGAGAAAGAAAAAATAACTACGACCAAAAAGCTAGAAAAGTGCCTGGATGAGCTCAGTGATCAGAGCTCATAGCGTCTCCATTCCATTGAAGAAGCTCTGGCGGTTCACAATGACATTTACGTGTGGTTTTTACCGTATGCTAGCGCGCGCCTTGTTGGAACTCTTCCAAATCAAGGTGTTCAGGTAGTTCTGGTTCCTTTCCATCCTCCGTAACTAAGCCGTTTAAAAAATTATGCCCAATGGAAAATATGTGCTTATGTTTATTCCAGCAAAACACAGGTTTCTCAGACAGCAGACTTCTTGCTATGGCCGCTTTGTGGCCATGCAATCCTTATGCATATTCTCAAGCTACCAGGTGCAAGCCTTGTAGCAATGCACTGAACTGCTGGCAGATTATCCCATCGATTTGAACTGATAATATTCGTAAAATATTAGAAATCTCTTGGACGACGATATAATGTGATGCAATATAATACAATTTATCTTCCTGTTGGATATCCAAGGTGGGTATTCTAGCGATTTATTTTCACCAGTCCAAGAGGGCAGAAGGGCTGAGCATTTTGAATCTAGAGAAAAACACAAAAGTTCATTAAATACTTAAATTGTCATCCAACCGCACGTATATCAGTATAGATTTATAGTAAATACAAGTAATCATGTGTGTCCAATGGCCATTACCTATTTCAGAGAACAGATTGTTAGTTTATTACAGCATTACAATAGGTTACCTTTAAAGGTGAGAAAATGGAAATTTGCTAAGTCATAAAGTGCTGTTATTACTGGCATTTAGTTGGTATTTATGAAGTAGTTTCCGACCCCCCAACATCGTCTCTCTAAAATAATTCAGTTAAATGTTTGCAACACATAATTAATTTCCTCTGATGATGGTGAGAAATTATGAAGTTTTATATGCCCACGTGAGGTTTTGGTCTGTTGAAAATGTGCTACTAAATGTTTTTTCCTGACTTGAGGAGGGTGTTATGTGATAGCTAATGAACATAGAGTTGTAATATGCAGGAATTACACAGCCAGTCGGATCAGCTTTAAAAGTAAATAAAATTGGGGGGCTATATTAAGTACAAGTATCAAGTCGATAGGTCATTGTTTATCACCACAAAAAATTCATTATACTGTATTTGGAAAGATATGGGGTACTGGAAATAGCCCAAAATAAGACGGCTGCAAATTTTGGGCAAAATGTGACGCATCCCATGCACAGTAAAATGGCCATATCTCAAAAACTCCTTGGACAACAGCACTCAAACTTTGGATCTGTCCTTTAATATGGCTATAGAACCTTTGGTAAAAAAATCTGCAAAATCTGAGACCGAACAGCGTGGGGCATTTGTTGATCTGATATGGAATGACCCTTCTGTATCTTGGGTCACACTGCATCCCATCCTGCTGAGCTCTTTCAAAAGTAATCCTTTTTATGTTCCACTGTAAAATCAACTCTGAACTCGACTGTCAATCAATCAACCAATCAGTCAGTCAATCAATCAATCAATCATTTCTGGGAATTTTGTTTTGCATGTAGGTTAAAAAGACACAACAGCCATTGGCAAATGCCTCCATGCATAAGATTAACAAGCAAGACAGAAGCGCCTCCGTGTCATAAATAGTCCTCTAAGTATGGAAATGTGCAAACTGAGTGGTCGAATACAATACAAAAATACAGTTAAATTTGAAAAAGAAACAACAAGAACATTTTTCAGTGTGTCATTCACATACAGCATACCTGCTGTGAAACACCTGCCCCAGTCCATATACCACACCTGGTGATCGAACAACTGTGAAACAAAGTAAGCACTGCTGGATAACACTTTGTGAAAGTAACCATATGCCAGAGGCCAACAACCTGTTTTGTGACGTCATATCTCCCCTGATGTGTGGGATACAGTTACAAGCCGCATAACACTAAGGATTTTAATGTCTTAATATTCAAGTCTGTCAGGGAGCTTCTACAGCCTCTCTCTGGTTGTAATGCACTGATTTGTGGCGGAAAACTAAAAAGCTTGATTTCAAATGGGGACTCTGATTTTGTGTCAATGTCATGCCTATGACATAAACACATTCCTATCTCCAGCTTATTTGTTGTGTATTCTCTCTCTCTCCCTCTCTCTCTCTCTCCCCCTTCTTTCGTCCCTCTCATTGTTCTCACACCCTGTCTTTCACTCATACCGTAAACACATCAGTTTTTGGCAGTCTTGTTTGTCCCTAAAATGCCAGTCATTTATAGCTGTCAATCAGCACAGTGTGTCACACCCCCTTGCACCTGCTTCCCATCCTAATTTCAACATAAGCAGCTCATTTGTATGGTTGTTTCAGCACCACTAACAGGAGAGATGTGACATTAACTGTGACATTAACATTGACTAAGGTATTGATGAACAGTTAAAGCACAATATTATGCATATGAAACATAATTCCTTTCTTTCTCAGTCTCCCCGAGTCAGCGTAATAGCATAACCATACTAACAACTGTTTAAAATGTAGCCTTTTAAAAAAAAAAAGGGCTTTCTTCTCAGTCACGTTGATACTGTGACTTTGAATGTGCAGTTACCACGGCAACAGACACCAGCAGGAAAAGCCCTGCTCTTCCTGGGTCATTGCGCTGTACTGGGTGGCGAGCGTGCCCCTGGCGCCTGTGTTGGTGGAGATAAACCAGTAGGGCGCGTAATGCTCAGTAATTGCACCGCTTCCTTCCTGAACGCTTGGATTAACACATCGGACCGGTATGAATGAGCAGCATGCTGATGAGCTCTTCAACACACTGTCAGGAAGGGTGTGAGAAAGGAGTAAGAAGGGTGGTTTTAAAAAAAGAGGTGAAGAAACTACAACTGAAAATGGGGCGAAGAGCTCTGGAGACCTTTTATGAGAAAAAAACATTGAATATATAGGCCTACTCATATAAAAGTTTACGTTAAAAAAATAGATACATTCTAACATACATTGTTTGCAGCTCTATTTAAACAGGCAATATGCTACATCTGTGTGGAAACTATACTATGTAATATCAGCAGATTTGCAGTTTAGTGAAAAAATGAAAATTCATAAATTATTTAAATTCATATATTATTCATCGGTAGCAGTTACTAAGACCACTTTTATTTTGTTTTGCGGTCTGATTTGCATGAAAGCTGCTGACAAAACCTGAAGGCTATGCTGCAAGCTGGATTTCAGAACCTTGCCGTTTTTAAGACATTGTATCATATAAAAAAATCCTTTACTGAAGTCACAGCAGTTTAAGACACAATCTACATGCACAGTGGAGCAAGGGGACCTGAATCCTGAGGTTCATTAAAATGACGTTTTATAAATATTTTCACGTCCATAACAGCCTTTTTAACAGCCCTGTTTGGCACACTCCGGCTGGGCCTCTATTACATTTTATTTAGAGCAAACCTGTTGCCCACTGAGATTCCAAAAAGCTAGACTGACTGAATATAGGCCACAGCAGCCGCATACTAAACTGGGATTCCCCAGAGAACAGGTCTCATTCTCTCACACAAGGAAACAGAGAGCCGGTCTCACTCACTCACTCACACTGGAACTGGAATACCTGCCTCTGAACACCACCTACAGCCAAAGCTAATGCTGTGTCTCAAACATATGTCCTCAATCCAGCAAATAATCCAGCATTAGGCAAAATAACTGCAGTGCGAGGTAAGAGGACTGGCTGCAAACTTCAACAGGCTTATAGCGATTCATTTCAAAGACAAAAATAGTTCTGTGGAATCCAGGGCTTTTCCTGCAATATGATACCAGATGGCCTAGAATTTAATGTTTGTGAAGACTGAGAGTGTACTTCCAGAGAACCATAGTCACAGTCTCAGTACTGGATAGGTACATTAAGGATGTGAACGTCCTATGGTAACAACCTGTAACTTTGCAGATGTTGTACCTCAATTCACCAGAATATGAAACATTTATCATGATAATAACATTTTGCATTGATACAGCACCTTTCAGGATCTAATATAGCTTTACGACTAATATCTCACAACTGGGGCAGAAGTTATATAAAAGTATAATAGTTAGGGAATTGGGCACAAAGATTGCAGTTCAAACAAAGGTTGCCGGTTCGATCCCAGCTGGTTCAATGCCATTGCACTGTTAAGCATGATTCTTGGCCTGCATTTCATCTGTAAAGATACAATTTCAGTAAAAACATCTAGTTGTTTAATGGCTTGTATGTAAAAAGTAAAAATATTAAGAGTAATTTGTGTAAATTGCTCAGAGTAAAAGCATCTGCTCAATGCCAAAATGAAATAAAAAGGATGATCTATCATACAGAATTAAGTACCCAAATGCTACAGTTCATGGCATAGAGTCAGCACTTCACACTTTAACTGACTTCCTGATTGTGATGGTTTCCAGTGGCGGAGAATCAAACGTAGTGGGAAATGGGGATCAGAACAAGTCACTCACAAACGGTGAGGACCACAAATAGATTAAACCTCAAAAGGGGGTAAAAGAAAAGGAATAATCCTAGAAGTTAAAACAGCCAAATAATAATCAGCCCAGGAAAACAGGGCGAACTCGAAACATGAGTAAAAACACAAAAGTCTTCCGAGCTCAATACTAGAGCTAACACGGGAAACTAAAAAAGAAAAAAACACCTTCGGCACGTAAACCTAACACGGCCAGAAGAAGGTGAAACAAAAGTGAGAACAGCACGGACAAAATAGCACAGCGATGCTTACAGGAGTGGATAAACCTATACCTGAAAAGATAAACAAGTTTAATATCATGAGGTTGCTTGTACCTGGCTATACCTGGCTCAATGTAATATGAAATGACAAAGAAGAACCGGGGAAGCAGAAGTGAAGAACTTAAATACCCCGCAGGTAGAAGCACAGGTGAAATGAATAACGAGCACGGGGAAGCCAAACCTTGAACCGGAATGTGGAAAAAATCAGATAGATTCTCAATAGGGGGAAACAGGATGAGAACCACAACGGAAAAGGAAAAAATAACCCACGAACCATGACACTGATGGGCTAGACGAGCTACAAGCTGCCATTATTCTAGCATTAAAGTTGCACAGCTCTCCCCTTTAAAGGAAGACATAGCTCACTGATCCAAGTGCAACATACATACAGGGGGGCTATGGATTTATCCAGAGTATAAATGTTTTACTAGAATTTTCATCAAGATTGCATCAAGATCCATATGATACAGCCAGCTGTACTTCATTAATCATTGGCTATGGAAATGGGTGATTTTCCAATACAACAAATTTTCAGCAAATTACAACTGTACCCATTTGGTTTAATACACATTTGGACCACTGGTAATATATTTTCCTGAACTGGTTACTTTGTTCTTTAAGGTCTAGTGTTTTTGTAAAGTTGACAAAATGTCATTCTTAAGTGCATGTTTCCATTAGGAACATCACAAAAAGGTACTTAAATCGGAAATTGACTTTCCGAAGTTTCATAAATCAATGCTTAAAGGAAGCATAGCTACAAACACTGTCTGTTAGCTGTCATGTAGCTACACTGTCTGTTAGCCTGTCATGAAGGTCTTTTGTTTGGGGGATTGTGTTCAGTGGTAACAAGGGGGTTGCCATGGTTATATAAATGGGGTCACTGGCAGATGGGGTTAACCGTTGCATCACTGACCAGCAGTGGAGGTTGCTATGACAACATGGGTTTTGACTTGCAGACAACATCGGGGGTTTTCCCCTGGAGAATTGACAGACCTTTAGAGTCAAAAGACAGAAGCACACAAGGATGCTTCTTTGACTTATTTCCTCACTGTGACCACAAAAGGACCGTGTCCAATCACAAAAACATAGCATTCACAAAGTGACATCTAAGATGAACCATCAGCACTTTCCCCCGCTTTAGACAAAGTTTTGCTTGTTTAAAATCTGCTCACTGCTGAATGCGAGTTTCCTTCTGAAGAAAACAACTTCCAGGCTTCTCAATAGACTTTGGAAACCATTTCAGACGTTATGGACTGTGAGACGTTCATAAAAAATATATATATATTTTTAAAGTTTTACAGTTACCCACAGAACAAACCCCCATTTTGGCCAGAAACTGTTGGAATCATTACAAGACAACAACTACATTGTTTCAGTGTATGCAAATGTTATTATTAACAATATACTCATGGCAGTGTAATGTTCATTACACACAAATGCCGATTAGGCTAATACATTGTACTGCACTGTACCAATGCTCTCTGTGTTACGCTGAATCACCTCAGTATAATGACATTTTTCAAAGGTACAACAGCACTGAGTGCTCCAAACAGATTGTACTTGCAACAGTTCAGGTGGAATGTCTGCCAATCAGATTAATCACAAAGCTGATGGTGATGGTCAAAAAAAAAGAGCCAAAATCAGGACAGTAATGAGCTCTAAGCGACATTTTAAACCTCCATGCCTTGGGGAGGCTCGGTCAGACTGATCATCCTGGAAATAACCCAGGCTTCAGTTCCACCCCATCAAAGCAAGAACCCTTTTTTAAGAATGCTGACCCTTGAATCTATTCATTCTGAATGATCCAAGACTTCCATTTGGGTGTTCTTCTGATTACCTAAACAAACTGCTCCAAATTGGGACTGAAAATGACATTTGTTCAACTCAAAACTCACAAAAACAATCAGTTGACAGGAAATTACACTTCTGTGATCCCCCTCAACAATTTTCCAAAGATATTCTGTTTGTTGATAAGAAAAGCTAAATGGAGAAGCGGTTTCAGAGACCGTGTGAGAGTGTGAGTGAGGCTTGTCTTGCCCTTAAAACGTGTGCTTTAACACCACAGGAACAATGAGCCAGAATTTTGACAGCAAACGTACTATATGAACACTGCCTGAGGGAGAAGATCAACACATTTATTTGTGGCTCAGTAAAGCACCTGAGCTGTTCTGTCCAATTATCAGAGACTATTCTCGAGAAGAGGCGTGTTTAGAATATATAAATGTTCTACTAGTTCACAACATCAAATATTCAAATATTTGAACAATGTCTCCATGAGCACTGTATGGAATTCCAGTAAGTGTGTAAACAATGACTCAGTGCAAGCAGATTCACTCAAACCACAATGGGTGAAAATGAATATTATTAGCAAGGTACGGTCATAATGCCATACTTTATTATGAAGCTGGCCTTTGTACTTGTGCAGTATGTTGTTATCATGCAGTACTTGGGTATAGCATTTACCAATATTATAGCATAGTATTTGGTTATAACTCTGTAGCTATAATGCAGTACTTGTTGATAATGCTATAAGTCATGCTGTGTTGCTGATTAATTCTGAACCAGCATGACTCAGATCACACAGAGTCTGAACAGAAGGTAACAGGTTTGAGGGGCGATGAGAGAACAGGATCACGCTGGACAGGCAGATCAGAGTCGTGTTCCAGTTCACAGCAGGACCAGAATGTCACACAGAGCTGCTGGCACAATGCTGCCATTTGGCATGATTCTCGCCTTTAAGATGACGCCAGCTTTCAGCCCATATGGAATACTTCACGCTGGCCATGCTGTAGGTACTGTGTAGTGCACAGTAAATAAGGCATCGAAGAACTGATGCCGAGAGAACACGGTAAGGGTTCAGAGGGTAGGTATAACTCCAAATTCAGCACACTTAAATGTGTGTGAAGTATACTAGGGTGTATACAACATAGTGTGCATTCAGCGTACTAAGGTGCGTATTCTGCATAATCAGAATCTCAGAACCTTATGATTGGGTGTGCATGCACATATTGAATTGCTCAAGCCTTGTTGTGTTAGGAGGATTGCCATTCACCGAGTAGTTTGGATGGTTAAACTCAGATTAATTTACCGCATGTTTCTCGTAGAAATAAATCATTAAATTTGATCCTTGTGAATGAATTGATGATTTCACGTATTACATTGAATATAGGCTACACTCATTTTTTTCCACATGCACTGTTTAGATTCAGTATAGTATGTGCCTTTATATAGCAGGTTATTTGCTGAATCACCTCCGTATAATAACGTTTTTCAAAGGTACAACAGCACTGTGTGCCCCCTGTACATTTCTGCCAAAATTGCCAGTTGCATTTCTGGATCTCAGTTTCACCTAATAGCCATATTGTGCAAACAGGTGTTTTTCATGGACAGAACCCCGACCGTGCATTGCAAAACGAGAGAATATGACCCACTGTAATGCAGGCTATATGCAGCATTGCTTCCACGTGCATACCTCGAGCCCGCATCAAGACCATGCGCGTGATCAGGTAGTATTAGCGTCAATACTCAGCAGATGAATTGCGGGTGATACACACAGCTGGACACTCAACACCTAGATCGCAAGTGGCAAAAACATGCGGAACATTGACGACCTGAAATCCATATTTTAATTCAAAATGTAATACGGGCATGTCTGCAGCAAAACTGCCATCCCGTCTTGCGCATGCTGCAGTAGACTACAATGCATTTCAACCAGAACATATATGTGCTTATTTACAAAATCAGTACAAACAAATCAAGTTTACAAATGTTGTCGTCAAGAAGCAGTTGTCACATCCACATTCTCCTTTAACACGATTAAGGATAGCCTAATTACGTGAGCTTTTGGAACATATTGGGAAGCTGCGTTTTGACATGTAGGCTAATTATATGTTACATTGTAACCTACAAGTCATTGTACTTGCATGTAACGAATGTCCACTTCGATGTCAGACGGGTGTGCCCAAAAAAAGCGCCATGACGTAGTTTACATATATATTTTTTTAAATTTAGATCTAGTGTACCTTTTATATGCTATAACATGTTTTATTATATTTTAGATCGTCAAGTCATAAACTGTTAAATCGCAAAACAATAGCAATTTGTCTTCATATGTGTATGCTTGAATGATATTCTCTACAAATAATCAAGAAGGGACTTATTGAAACAAACTGCTTTTTAGGATACGTACAAAATTTGAACAAAACTAGGAACAGTTTGTGCATGTGCATAGGTAAGACTCAGGAGTGACGTGCCACAAAATTCAGTTGATAGAAACAAAAATTGCTTGCCATATCAAGCTATACCAAATTATATATAACGAGTAAGATGAGTAGATATTGAGCACGATACAAAGCAACTGCGTGGTCGGATCACAGGCATGACGCTCGAAATCTGATAAACCGGGATTAAAATATATTAATGCGGTGACTCACCTGTCTAATTGTGGATGCCGAGAATCTTGTTCCAGCCGCTATCTCTACCTCAGT
This sequence comes from Ilyophis sp. 1 JC-2022, assembly GCA_022702515.1. Classification (NCBI taxonomy): domain Eukaryota; kingdom Metazoa; phylum Chordata; class Actinopteri; order Anguilliformes; family Synaphobranchidae; genus Ilyophis; species Ilyophis sp. 1 JC-2022. The sequence continues at coordinate 27,879,080 of CM040406.1, read as the reverse complement.
ACCGCCTAAGTGACGGAAACATAATCACTCCTTCAATACAGTGTATGCAAAAGCAGTAAATGCCCTCGCATGCCATTTTAAGCACAAACGTCACATTTAAGGGGAGAAGCGTGATTTTTTTTTAGCTCGGCTCCGGAGCGAGAGGGTTCAGCAGTGCTGCTCAGCAACTCCCCTATCTCTGTTTTGACTGCTGCTGCAACGTCCTCCCGACAACCGGCAACATTCGCCAGATCTGCCCATGCATCACGTGCCCGAAACCCGTCTGGGTTGGGGCATTCGGCGAATCGACAGCATTTCGGACAAGCCGTGGAGTGGATTTACATCGCCAGTGTTGTTTGAATCCCGGACGATCTTCTTAAACGCATGAGTTTTGAGCCAGGTAGAGACACAAAGCTCACAGAAAGTTAAATGACCCAAATTTATTGCAGTCAAAATGACAGCAACTTGGCACATCTTATTTATTTAGAACATTGCTCTTGACGAAGATAAATCAAGCCTGTTCATTCCATATCCACTCATTCTTCCTCTAAAGACAAACATGCAACAACTTTCTATGGACACATATACACAGTGCTCGAGTTGAGGGGGGATGAGGGGGGATGGCATCCCCCCCCCTAAAGATGGTCAAAATCAATCCCTTCCCCCTTCTGCCATCCCCCCCCCTCCCCATCCCCTCCCTATTGTTTTTTTGAAATGAAAAATATGGATTTCATTTTTTTTTTTTAGGTTTTTTTTTTTTGATAAAAGTAAAAAAATACTGCAAGGTGCACGGCGCGCACATTCAAATGACGTTTTTTTTTTTTTTTTTTTTTTTTATTGACGTTTTCACCACCAAAGGTGGAGACCAGACAGGAGGGACACAAGATACTAAAACACAGTTAAATGTTTAGTTGAATTTTTTTTTTTTTTTTTCCCTTTTTTAGCTATAGCTAGCTAAACGTCAGTTCACACAGTTCAAATTCACAAAGTTTCGGCCCCCGGGCCCCCGGTCCCGCCGGCACCCGTCGCCCGTAGGGTCCCCCTGGGACGCCCGTGGAAAATAGCAATATAATACGCACGCAAACACACACACAAACACGCACACACACACACACACACAAACACGCACACACACACACACACACTAACACGCAGTTTGCATGTATAGAATTTGTGTGTATGTGTCCGTACGTGTGCATAAAAAGTTGTTGCATGTTTGTCTTCAGAGGAAAAATGAATGCATATCTGTGTGTTTCTAGCCCAGGGGTCGTCAACTCTGGTCCTGGACATCCGAAGGGTCTGTGGGATTTTGTTTTTACCTTAAAACGAGACCCCAGGAAATCAGGTGATGTGAGCTTACTGTTAAAACAAATGATTTTATAGATCAGTAAAGCATTGAGTGACATGTAAAACCAGTGTATCCTGCAGTCCTCCAGGACCAGGGCTGAGGACACATGATCTAACGCCGCTCTGTGACTGAAAGCCAGGCGCGGCATCTGACAAGACTGAATAAAAGCCTCAAGATTGAGCCGTATATTAGGGCAAGGGAGCTGTTAATCTGTACCCTGCTCTACAGAGTCATCCAGTAAACAGTTATTGCGCCGGACGCTAGCCAGGTTAAACTTTCCACCAGCCTCTACTATAGAGCTAGCCAGTTCACACAATGTTTAACGAATGCAGGGACTGTGCTCTGCATTTATTGGATAACCCCCCTTTTAAATTAACCTATCATGTCTTTGTTTTTTTAAATGAAGAATCAGCCCATCATATTTTTGGTCTGATTTGCTTGCCAACAAATAAAGCTACAAGCATAAGGCAGCTAGCTAATGTGCTAGCAGTCCACCATGCTTCACAGACTGGAGATTTTAAATGTTTCATGGACATTCATAAATTACTGCAAATGAACCATCTAGCTATACTGTATGAGAAAAGCAATCTATCTGCACTAACTACGGTAAGTTGTTTATTTATTTATTTATTTATTTTCTTTTTTTTTGGTGGGGGGGGGGGGGGGGGCGGTTCTTTTAATCAGCACCATAGACAGCGACTGTGTTTTAGAAACAAGCAGCCGCAACATCAGCAACGTGTACAGGACAACAGAAGCAGAAATACATTTCTCATGCATTGCACCTGCCTCCAGCGAGTGTAGATGGGCCACATTCCCTCATCGATACTGATACGATATTCAACCAGAGCTGGCCTGGGTATACTGCCTCTGCCTGCACCATGCCCTGCCGTCTGTCATTGTATCTTTCATGCAGAAAGCAGCAATGGGATTTTTCTGGTCCCACCTGTACTGACTCCTCCTTGTTGCAGCCAGACATGTGATCTGTGGAACCCTGTGGTCCAGGGATTCCAAAGGCCATCACTACTCGGCTTGGCCAGAAGAGGACGCCATAGCACAGTCTTCACAGCTCTTCATTTTTTTCTGTTGGTAAAATTTTCGTTTTTTGGGTTGCTGGGTGGCTCATCCGGTTAGGAAATACTCTAGTGTATGGGTGGGCCCACGGTCTGGTATTGAATCCAGACCATGCCAGTGCCCACTGTGTCTGACAGTCCCATGGGGCAAGATGGAAGAGTTACAGTCAGCTGGGATGACAGGGTCTCGTGGCACCTGTGGTCCAATTTTTGAGCAACACACAAAGTGTCTTCCTCCTACTCATGCCTGTGTGAGCTGGATTTGCGAGCTGCAAAGCAATAAGAAGCGGCAGCTGGCATCACATGTCTCAAAGGGGAGCGCGCGCTTGTCTGCCCGTGAACAAGGATCGAGGTGGCAAACAGCGTTACAGTGTAAGCAAGATTGGGATTTCCAAATTGGTTAGAAAATTTAGAAAAGCATATTAAACAAAAAAAAACTTAATAAATTAAATGTTTACATACTTGTTTGTTTTTTAATTATTGGACAGCCTTTTTTTTAATGATTTGCATTTGTTTTTTTTAAGCTCAAGCCATTTGTTTTTGTTCATTTGTTAATAAAAAACACTTTACAAAACCATTTTCTGGTTTTAGACTATTTTTTGCTCAGTTGTATTGTGCATGAATATTCACAAATGCATAAAACTGGAATGATTCAGCTTCATCAGTAAAGAGACAGCTTTTTTCTAGAATAGGGAGTTGAACGTCTGGTTACTGTATAAAAGCTGTGGTATGAGTTTTAAGCGCTTGGTTTGGGATTCGGAAGTGCAACGCCTTGGGGCTAAATGTTGTTCCAAAATGAAGATACCACAGTGAAGCTGCTGAACTCACCCTTGATGAACGAGGGGGGAAATTTGATGGTGACTTTGAGCTGAGAGGGTGTGCCACTGTTGAAGTTTAAGTGCGTTTCTTTCAACCACAGCAGTGGGTCCCAGACTCCATCCTAGTGACCTTCTGGGTGTTCAGGATTTTATTAATCATGTTGTTGAAAATGTGTTTAAGTTATACCATCATTTTTTCCTCTAACTTATTATACCACAATGCAAGTTTGGCTCACTGTCACTTCTTCTGCATTGAGCACTTCATTTTCCACAATGGTTTTGTGTTTGTGACCAGATGTCCACTCTTTCAGCTATAAGGACTCCATTGGCTTCAATTAAATAATATGACCTTTTTCTAAAGTAAGTTCAAATCATTTAAAGTATTGAGACATGAATATTAAGTATTCGGAATGAAATACAGGATACACAGTGGGCCTCTCTGTGTTTTGTGTTTCAGAACCACAGGGTAAGTAATGGCTATGTCAAAGTCGACATGTATCAACTATAACTTAATAATTCACTGCACAATTGAAAAATCTTAAGGTTTTTAATACAGCGTAATTTTTTAGCCACCTGTATTTTCATTAAGGTATTCACTGTATTTGCATTATGTTACCAAAACTGTGATAATAGATGTAGTTTTATAATTCTGTTATAATTTACCTGTGCCTAGATAACCATCTCAGAAACTTGAATTGCTAGTCCTATTGTGAGACGTGCATTATTGCATCTTTGACTGATGAAGGCGAGCAGTCATTTATCCTAAAAGTGAAGCAGTACCATCTAGTGGTACAAATATGTAATGCATCGACATCCTCTATATTTTGTTCACTGGCAAGCATAGTCAAAAAGCTTTTGCTCTCATCTGTCCTTAACTCCTGGTTCCAATCGAAGTTCCAGCGCCGTTTTGCAAACTGCAGATGTTTGTCAATTTCTCTCAAAAGAGGCTGTTCTGAAAATCCTTCAAAAAAAAAAAAAAAGCCTATTGGTGTGGATTTGGCATCTGAGTGTAGATTTTGAGACATCGTGTTCCCCGCATGCAACTCAGTTTTGTGGATTTCTAACTGCGCCCCTTGGCAATGTCCTTTACCAAGCATGTTCACCAGTGTTCAGGTGGTTGTAAACTTCTTAATTAGTGACATAATGGTGGAAAGTGCTTTTTTTACCTTTTGTATTTATTTGTTTTTAACTGTTAATGACTTGTAAAAGTCAACCATTCTTCTAAAAGTAATTTGCCCTTCCTCCTGGCGATGGGTGTCATTATCTCTGGTGCCTTATTTATAAAAGAGGGAGCCACGAAAGACCACAATACAGTTCCCTAAGACTGAGAGGAACTTTAAAAAAGTAGCCTGTTAATGCCAATTTATTGGATTTTATTGTGAAAGGTATTAGATTGGTTGGGTCAGGCATGGTACATGGATGGGGTAGACTGGGCTTCTGGGAAGTAATAAATTATGTGGTTTGTAAAAAGTTTTTATTTGAAATAAGATCACTTAATTTCAGTATGGTTGAAGTGCACAAACATCTATTAACATAAAAAAAGCTATTTTCACAATCAATTGGCAACTCTTGACTTTTCCTACAAGACACAAGGACATGTCCAGCAAAAACAAATAAATTATTAGTTGTGTTGAATATTTGTTCATTTTAAGGCTTTCATTTATCCATTTCTTGCGGTTCAAATAAAACCGTTTTTTTTTTGTTTTGTCTATTCGTAAACTCTGAGGTTTTACTCACTACCAACCAGAGCAGATGGGGGTGAATGTGCCTGGATTGAATGTGCTGAATTTCAGGAGCTACTGCTCTCAGGCACGAGTTTGGTCATCTTTATTAGCAAAGTAATGTAGACCCATGACTATAAAATTAAATTTTATGTATGGTGACTTTCAAGTGAAAAATGTACAGTCAAAATAACGTTATTAAACGTGAGACACAAACTTCAAACTAAAAAAAAACGTAAAGCATTCATCTGCTTCTAAATTTTAAACCAGCATACATCCCGTTCCTACCCGTTTTATGCAAGTTGCAGAGCGTGCTTATGGAAAATGTAAAAGTTTAAATCCAAAATGTAAGGAGGAAGGCTGGGAACTGAAACATTATCTGGTTTGTTAGGAATCTACTGTATCTCTAGCAGCATACATGTGAATATATGACTGCAGTAGCACACGATTTGCAACAGGTGATGCTATAACCTATTGTAGGAAGCTTGTGCATAAACATCAGATTTGATTACATTATTGCGCAGGTGCGTCACATCAAAATGATGTACAGCACCTACAACAGTTGGGTGCTTCAGAGCTGTATATCATGTATCTTTACATGGTGAACAGTAGAATGCAGTTAATTTAAAGAGTCTTACTCTTGGAGTAATAGCCTATATGGCAAGGAAATCAATGTTTCAAGGTGTAATCCCTTTCTTGCATATAGGCTATTTATTTAGATAACAGATTAATAATGGAAATCCATCCGGAGCCTATATATTTTTTTCACAAAGAGTCACTGAAACATAATTGTGCAGTAGGCTAATAATATTAATCTGAACACTTGTTTTTTTTTATGGCTACATGGAATATATTACTGTATAGCATTTCATTTATGATTATTCTTAAAATTAAATAAATGGAATGGCCCACAATAGTTTTGCCGCATGAGTACAAGTAGCCTATAATCTCACAGTTCGAATGGAGAATAAATATAAATAATCGGCGTGTGCGTAATTAGTATATTTATGTTTAGCACAAAATTTTGTAATGTCAAACCGTAATTTTATTTCAAAGAAAACAGGCATTTGGAAATAATCAGAGGGTGAAACGAGATGTGACAGGGGCAGTGACGGGCGAGGTGCCGATAACGTGCGAGCCTCGTTCCATGCCGGCCCCTGACAGGTCGAGTAATCAGAGCACAGGGCAGTTTGCGGGGCTCCTCTGAATTAAGATCGCAGACGTGGATGCAGATGGTTTGAATTTCCGGTGAAAGAAAAGTGTCGGAGCCGAGCGACTCGGGGAAACGGTTTCCTCTACAGGAATCCCAGTAATGATATCCCGGGAGACGTCGCGTGGAACCCCAAGAGAAGCCGGGCGGCAGAAGGAGACTCCAGTTTCTCCGCTGACATCGCCAATCTGATCTCCTAACGGGGATTATATTGCTGAAATATTATTTTCCAGAATAATGAACGCTGCACTAATAAATCACAGAGAGGAAAAACAAAAATAAGATGTCGAATTTGAACTGGAGCTGGTTTTCATTCATTGCTTTCTATCTGGATAATTAGACTAGGCCGTCTCCGAGGAGAAACCCTGCCGAGAAAGATTGTCAAGCATGTCTGCGTTTCCATCGTATTTGAGATTTAAGTAAACTTTCCCGTATTTATTAAAAGTGTCTACATTGTTGGAAAAATGTTTTTTTTGAGCAGTGTTCTTTCATGAATGACCTTCTAAATTCAAAATTGTGTTATTGGGGGAGACAGTGTGCTGCAACTGAAACAGAGCGCTAACAGAAACTTTCATTTAAATCCGCATTAAAAGGAACAGTACGCTCTGCTTTAAAATACTTTATTGAAAGCATTTACTCCACTTATATTGTCAAAACCAACATACTCGTACTCTATTGAATGGCATGTAAAAACTTGAACATGATAGACTTTTCAAATCCTGCACATTAATGAAAACAGTGTGCAGCTACAAGTCAACCATTCATCCCACCAGCAGAGCTGCACAGTCATTGTGTTGAAAGAGCACACTTCATGGACAATAGACCACAGGAGTTGTACTGGCTCATTAAGACGGGGACAATTCCACCAATCAAATCCTTCTCTGCCTGGATGACGCTGGATGCCTAGGTGCAGTTGACCATTTGCTCACAACACGCTCCAGAGAAAATGCATTGTGGTCTTTATTTAAACATGCAATTCTCTCAGTTTGTAAATACTTCAGACCTGTGGTCGCAGGTGTCAGAATCGAGTCCGGCAGGGACGTAGCGCCCGCTGGTTTTTGGTGTACTTCGGCACCAGTCGGCACATCTTGTTCTCAAGGCCTTAATTGGTTGCTGATTGAAAGAAAACCTAAAAAATCTGTGGCTCTCCAGGACTTGAGGTTGACACCCTTTGTTTTGGTACTGAAATCTGGCCCTGGAAGCCAGTAGCGCTGCTGGTTTTCATTCCTCCACTCTGATCAGGCATGGATTTAAACCTATGACACCAGGTGAGTGATGGGGACTCAGTGACAATAATCAATCAATTAATCAGATAAGAAAACCAGCCGTACCACTGGCCTCAAGAGACAAATTGAAGTACCTGTGCATTAGGTTGTGGGGTATTGGAATAGCAAAGAAATAGTAGGTATCACTTCTTATGCTGTGTCAACCAAGGCCCAGAAATGTATAGAAAATGGTACGTATTTTGTCTGAAATGGAACGGATAGATGTATGCCAGAGTTAAGGTGACCACACCCTTTATTGTTCGCAAGACCCCCAAAAAACATTTTTTCTAGTTTTAGAATTAACATATGCCTCACATGGTACACCGTGTAGGAACTTATGCTAAACATAATGTGCTGTGATAATTCTAAAGCGCATAATGGTGTACTGGCCACGCCCACTAACATTCTCAATAATGCATGTTGCGTCTGTTTGATCCGACATTCTCAAAAACCGTCAGAGGTTTAAAATTTCGCCCCCTTTTTGATACTTTGCATCAAACATGCCGGATCACTGCAATCAGTTCGTATGGTGAACATTATTTCTATTGAAAGTCCTTTCTCCCGATTTAATGCTTGTATAACCTTACTTTGTAAAGAGGTTCAAAATGTGACCTGCCAGAATTACTTTGCATCAGAGATGACAGGACATGGGTTGGCAGCCATGTTGCACGCAACACATGTATGCTAATGTCGTGGAAAGCCATTTCTCCCTGAACATCGCCCAATATAAACTTCACATTGTAAACACGGAGGCGTTTTAAATTGCAAAGTTAGACATTGCCATGCAGTGTTGCCTGAAGCCTCAGGCTTTTATTTTTATTTATTTTTTTAATGCCAGGAAAGCACACAATCTGATCCAGCAGACAGGGCAGTGTGCTGCCTGCCTGTGAACTTTACAGTTTCTTTAATGCAATAAGGGATTCACTACGTCAAAGAGAGGAAGACTCCTAAGTTCTGTTTCACTTAAGTCTAGCCTTCACCTTACCGTCCCTGAACAATCTAACACATGAGTACACGGAGCTAAACAGGGGTGCAGATGAACTTCTTGCAAAACACCGTAGCTAAAACTAAATACCTAAAGTTACTGCCCATAGTCCAAACAAAATGACATCAAAAACATCCTCATTTTTAGGAAATGTTTTTAATCACCAGTGCGTCACTACAAGATGATGTGTGTTGGCTAAACACTTTTTCCCTTTTTTAGGATACATCATACACCGCTTTTCCGACCTAATTGTTTGGACTATAGGAATTAGCAACCCTAACATTTTCAACTCTTTGAGAAATAATAGAGTATATTGGCTTAAACTATAAAAATCTCACTTGTAAAAAAAAAAAAATCCACAATGAAATTTCCAAAATGAAAAAATAAAATCATCGGAACACAGACACAGGCATTTTTAAAAAAACTAAAATTCTGCATTATTTACACCAATACACTGTGCACTTAAAATTGCCACTGATAAGTGTGTTTGTAAAGCCCAGTATGTTTGTCTGTGCTGTCTGTGAGTGGCAGTTAAATAGCCTCTCTTTATCCTCCATAGCAGTATCAGTGTTTTTAGATCAGTTTAACTAAAATGGATAAGGGAGGAGCCCTTGGTGTTTTTTCCCACAATTTAGAATTCCTAATTATAACTAAAAGCCTAATCCGTTACTGCAAAGTACACTGTAAATCCAGGACAGCTGCACACGAGCAAACGCATCCGACAAAATGTGTGTAGTCTCTTCACTATAAACCAGCTGAGTTGCAGCAGGTACTGAGTTGGCAGAACTGCACAGTTAATGCAACTAGGGTCGGCAGATTGTCCAAAGGACTCACTATTAAGAAGATACCCAGTTAAATTCTCCCTGGCTGGATGATGCTGTGGCCAGGTATACATCACTCTGCGTTACCCCGGGACACACAAGGCACTGGCCTGGACCTGCACTTCACTGCACTGAAAACAAGTGACTCAGGAAGGATGCATCACCTGAGAGCCCTTGTTATTAATGACTCTTAAATATAAAAACCAATCCCACCAGATTCTTCATTTACGGAGACTACTAAAGTGATTTAAAAATACAATTCAGGGTGTATCACCGCAATAAGAGCTAGAGCGTCAATGGGATGCACAACTTAAGAGAATTCATTTTCTTATGGGGCTCCGCATTTACTTAAACCAGAATTTTGATTTTTCCATGTTTGCAGACTTTAGTAAATTCTGAGTAAATGCTAAGAAATTTTATTCTATAAATTCTTGTTTCAAAACAATCGATCTTGAAGTGAGAAAATAATTTGACAAATATTTCTTTAAATGAGAGGTGAGTTTGTTTTTTTTCTGCTCATCTAGGCTGGTCCTGCTGTGGGAGTATATTTCCTCCAGTCACAGCTTGTTCGCCCCAACCTCCCCCCCAGCCCCGCCCAGCCTCCCCCAGCCTCGCCCCAACCTCCCCCCCAAGCCTCGCCCCAACCTCCCCCCCCAGCCTCGCCCCAACCTCCCCCCCAACCTCACCCCAACCTACCCCCCCAACCTCACCCCAACCTACCCCCCCCAGCCTCGCCCTAACCTCCCCCCCCAGCCTCACCCCAACCTACCCCCCAGCCTCACCCCAACCTACCCCCCCCGCCTCACCCCCACCTACCCCCCCAGCCTCGCCCCAACCTCCCCCCCCAGCCTCGCCCCAACCTCCCCCCCAGCCTCACCCCAACCTACCCCCCCAGCCTCGCCCCAACCTCCCCCCCCAACCTCACCCCAACCTACCCCCCCAGCCTCGCCCTAACCTCCCCCCCCAACCTCTCCCCAACCTACCCCCCCAGCCTCGCCCTAACCTCCCCCCCCAGCCTCATCCCAACCTACCCCCCCAGCCTCACCCCAAACTACCCCCCCAGTTACACATTGTTATGAGAGTGGAGAGCATGCTGAAGCAGACTGAGGGACTCGGATGGCTTAAAAGACCTATGTTTCTGCAGTGCTTCAGGTCAAATATGCGTGACTGCTTTTAATGTGGTATTCTCCACTGCAGAACCTTCAAATGTAAACACGCTTCCCTGTTTTCAGCACACAGACAATTAAACATTTCAGGAAAATAACACGTCTTCTAACAACACTTTGTTCTAACTTTCTTGTTGCGATGTAGCCTATGCCCATTTTCATAAACTAAAACTATTTTGTGTTTTTTGGAGAAAATTCGTAGTCTTTCCCTCGCCAAACTATATCACTGAACCCTTGTTTGGCCTCGAATATGTGCTGCATGATAGATGTTCTCCAGGAATTTCATGACAAAAAGACAAACAAAAAAATGGTACTTTTAAATACGCAAAAAGAAAAAAATACTATGAAAGAGCTCAATTCTTACAAAAAGGTTTTTATTTTTTGTAAAACAAATGTTACAATCAAAAGCAGACATATCAGACCACAAAGTGGTCCGTATGGTTAGTTTTTGATCATCCTGAAAAAAAAAAACTTGTTCCACAATCAATGGAGAATCAGACGCGAAGGCGATCTGAGCAAACAACAAAACTGGACAGTCTGTACAGGATGTGCTTGGAGCACGACGGATGACTCAGGTTTTATACACGGTACAAACACGTCTCCTCTTTATTTCTGTTCGCAGCAGTTGGAAGAAAACAAAAAAGTGCAACAGAAGAACAAACTCAGAGTGAAAATATAAAACAGAGGTCCGCACGGAAATACAATGGGCAGATTCTACGTCCAGCATTATGTAGATGTTTACGATAAAGTATGCAGTGATAGAATTTCCATTATGTAAACAAAGTTCAGCTTTTCTCTCTGGTTCAAACAACATAGTGTTACAAATCCTTGGTTTCAGAGTCTGAGACGGCAGTATGTTCTCATCAGAATCGACGGTTGTGTTTCACGATCACTCTTCTATGATCTGAGATACACTGGCAGAAGCCATTATTTTTGTAGTATCGGATCATATAACTGCTGTGACACAAAAGTACACCAGGGGGCATTTCAAGTCCTCATTTAGCCAATTTCCATCTTCACTTCACAGCCTAGGAACGTTAAACGCTCATATTATAACGTGGTCCAGAATATGTATATATGCATCTATGCTGGAAAGATTGTTTATTTTTGCACGTCAATAACTGCATATCCTCCAATGTTCAGTTGTGATAGCCATTTAAAATACAATTAAAATTGAGGCACAAATGTATGCTTTGTAGCCAAAACCTGCTACAGAATGCACTTGATCTGACAAAAAAGAAAAATAACTCTCTGTTAGTGTCATGAAGGTAACATCATAGAAGGCACTGTTCCAATGTGGAGCCTTCTTTTAAAAAAATGTTTTTCTTACTTTTAAAGAATAAGGGGAGGTCTATTTGTATAAATATTTCAAGGATCACCAATCTGCTGTTTAAAGCAACGTAAAAAAAAAAACTAAAAAAACATGCTGAAATTGGTTAAATACTTAAACACTTCACTTTTAAATACCTAAACAATTTTCAATAAGTTGCAATTGAGTTAGAATGAATGAAGGCTAAGGCTTCATTCAAACTAATTGCAATTTGCTTTGTCCTTACATTTGAGAAGCTAATTTAAGCAAGTGTTATCTTAAACAAACCTTGTGTGTGTCAAACTCAAAGTTGAGCATATAGTGTACATTGCAGTTTAGGACTACAGGCTTAAGTCTTATGTTCCCAAAGGTGCATGCTTTGTGATACTGTGAACGTGGCCTTAAATGCAGACTGCACTGACCACAGACTCACACATTTCCAAGAATCTATCAAGGCCTCAGGTTTTAGAGATGAAACCAGCAACCAAAAATAAGTGCCTTACTGTACACATACAAAATCATCATTATTACATATCGTGGTTTCCCTGGGTGCTGCCTGCAGCCTGTTCGTGTTTTAAATTACATTTTACACAACATTTTTAAAAGCAACATTTTTACCTACTGTACCACTCATTATATGAGTATAACATTGTTATACATATCGCTGAAGCCCTTTTCACCAATAATTAAAAAAATATGAATACAAATATAGTACCTATTTTCTTTTTCTAAAATAGATGACATTTTGTAATGGTATAATTATCCTCATGAATCCTTTAGTTAGACATTTTTATATAAGTGCTGATGGAACAAATGACTGAAGCAGGACATACATTTCAATTGCAACAAGTAAATGAATTCTGAACACATTAGGAAGTAATTATTTTTCATACAAAAATAGCTCAGGCAATAAAACAATGAATATAAATAACATGTTGTGGTCTGCATTGCACTCATTTTTGTATCACAATTCCATAGTTTCTTCAGTTTTAGATGGAATTTGATTGAGTTTTTCTGTGGAAGCCCCAGTGAAACACTTTGAGAAATGTTTTTCTTCAGCATACTTTGTTAAATGCAACTTTATTGCTTACTTTTCATCTTTTCACTTTCCTTGAACGGAAGTCTTAAAAGAAACTGATTTTAAGAGTTGATGTCTAGTTAGTATAATACCCCAGCATATCAAGGAATAATTATTTCCAAGTATCCGTTACTCATTCAGACAAAACCAATGAGTAAACCTGTGTTGTTTGCAGTACACACATGTAAACTAACAAAACGTTTTTACAACCTGTTTCGGATGATGATAATAATCCTGCAATATGATGTCAGCTTTCCCCTAAAACTTGGACAAACTTGAAATGTTTAGTTTTACCTTTGTCATTTGTTTGGGATCATAATTTATAGTGACACATCTACTGTATATACTGTTGTAGACTAAGTAAGTGCCATTTTAAATGTAACGCTCCGATTGATGTTCGAAGGACGAGTGTGAGATGACAGAGCAAACCCGTCCACGAAAAGGACACGGCAAGCAGCGAGAAAATTTAGCGGGGTTTTTGCATTTCCCTGTAAGGCTAAAGTCAAGGGGGAAATCTCAGAGTGGAGTTTTATTAATTATGATCCAGACAGAGAAAGTACCGACGTAGATCAAAGTAGATGATTTTTTATCGATGTCTTAATGTTGTCTGTTTGAGACAGACACGCCAACTGAAGCCCTGTTCAGGTTTAAGTGCAAAGTTTGATTATTACTGTATCATCACACATTCATTTTTTCCAACCTCCAGCTTTTCAAGATCGCAGAGAACAAAGACGTGTCCATGTTTATATTAGTATTTCTATTTTTACACATACTGTAAGGCAGTATGTATACAAACTAAGAGAGACTTCCAAACTAGCTTCAGTTAAGAAAAACACTCAAATCCTTGGGTAGTTGTGGATTTTTAAAGAAAGCACATGGAAATAAATTAGTTCAAGAGAAGGAACAATATATAATTAACTTTAAACTCAGAGAGAGGAGAATGCCCTCTCTTCATCTACAATATCGGTTTTGCCATTATGGAGGGAAAATATATGCCTGTTTGCGTACGATTATCATGATGATCCTTTTCACGATACATGTATGTACAGTTTCATTACACATTAAATACAATGTCTCAGAAATAAACAAGCTTTTTGTTTTTGCCTACCATAATGCGTGTCTGAAGGGCTGATGTTTGCTCTTCCAGCACTGTACATTACTGTAGCTCTTAATAAACTGAGGTCTCAAGATTGGTGAGATGAGATGGAGATGTGTTCACAAAAACTATCCTGCAAAAAACCTACATTTATTTTTACAAACCATACCTGACCTTTAAAATTCTGACCTTCATAGTTTTCTTAACTTAACACAAGCTAACAAATAGCATGTCTATGGTTGCTCCAAAATAAAATATATTGCTTAAATTACTAACATGAATACATTATTAACTTATAAGAGATGATCCACAAATAGTATTCAAGCGTCAAAGAGTCCCCGTACACTAACATTATATAACTTATGGCTTTATAAGACATTTCATCTCAATCTGTGCCAGCTTTCCAGCTACAATTGACCATTTAAATAAAAGTCTGACGGACGGTATGAACACATAGATGTACCGCTGGTGTTCAACATGAACCTGTCACACGCATAAATACAGCCAAGCCGAGTGTGGGCATTCAGTGTTAAAACTGAGTCAAGTTCAGTTTGGATAGAAAGATATGCTAAAACAAATGGCAAAAACACTATGAGCTAGAAGCTACTGCTGCTGGCTATGACCAGATCAGGCAGTGGAATGTGGAAAGTATGGGGGTAAAGCCTGTACCCACTTTCCCAGTACCACTTTTCCCTGCCCTCCCCCGCCCCCCTCTCCCTCCCCCCATGCTGCTCAGAAAGAAATCTGCTCCATTACAGTGGCACACAGGTCTTCAGTGGCAACGCCTCTTTACTGCGAATCCTGATTACCACTCAGTTTATACAGATGGGGGAAAAAAAAACTTTAAAAAAAACATTGATGGTTCCTGTAAATGGAACAATTATTCCCTGTGACGATTTGTGCTTTAAAAAAATTTCTGATTTTGATATCTGACCGCTGTCGCACTGCTTGAAGGCAGTAGGGCTCTTGAGTGGACTCCGGGTCTTCTGACCATCAGGCGCTTTCAATATGGCCGCCACACAGACTCATCCATTCGGCCGCTGGAGTTCAGCACTGTCGGCGAGCTGCTGTGGCTGCCGTCAGTCTCTGTCACCTCTGCCTGACTGGCTAGGGTGGGGTTGAGGGCGGATCCTCCTGTCGAGCCGCTGGTGCAAGGAGGGAGCATCCGGGATGGTGAACGATCCCCCCCAGGGACCATGGAGAATTGGTACGATCCAGAGGAGGCCCCATAGTAGAGATAGGGTGTGCTGCTGGTCTGGAATGGTCCACTCTGATTTTGGGTGGAGCCAGGGTAGGGTGGCGGCAGGTATGTGTGGTAATGGCTAGAAGATGACATGCCCAGAGACATGGCAGAGGTGACGGGGGTAGGCGTGTAAGTGAAGGTGCCAGGGTAGTGCATTCTGGGATTGGAGAAGCGGCTCTCAGTGAGGGAGGAAAGGCCAGGGAACTGCCGCTCAAACTGCCTTGGGTCCGAGAAAGGGCTCAGGTCAGCAGCACCTGCATAAAATAAATCAATGAAAAAAAATTACATGCAGGGCCAGTATTATTGGCACCCTTGATAAAGATGGAAACAAAATGCCTTTTCTTTGTCTTTTTGAATGGTGCCAATAATTATGGACATGGCTGTATCTCCAAATCCCAAATGTATATGAAAAAATATTTTCTTAATATTTTTTACTTTTATTGTGAAATCAATGGCAATTATGTTGCACACAAGATAATAATAATAATAATCTAATAATATGGTCAACCTGACCATAACTCTATCCCACTAACTCTTAACGGTTACATAAATTCACTCCAGCACTATAGACCAAACAAGAGGCTCTATCCAATGGAGGCTAGATGTGTTTATACACGATAATTAAACAGTCCAATCGTAAAATCACTCTCATCATTGGCTTTAAGCACTCGACTCGCTACCCCAGAAGCGATATTAATGGATGTACTGCTGAACATAACTTTCCTTTTTCAGCAGTCTAGCAGCGTGCAAATAAATGTATGGATCACAGAGGGTACAATACCGTTAGCAGCCTATATTTTGAAATAAATTATCAGCATAATAAAGCACACACACACACAAAACTTTGGCTAGGCTAAGCTGAGTAATTGCATTGCTGCCTCCCTGTGGAAAAGCTGAATGGTTTTTATTATAGGGTAGCTGCTCAAACACAACACTGGAGAGGTTGATAATGGAGAAGGGGTGGAATGTTTTTAATCGGTTTTGAAGAATTAATTAGCCACATTCATGCAGCATCAGAGAGACTCTACACAGGAGTTATGGAACAGGTGGGGACACAGGTATGAAGAGCTTTTTGATCTTCTGGGTTTTTGAAGTTGCTCTGCTGGTACCTGAATAATAATAAAAGCCCTGCGTGTCTGAAAAGAGACTTTGAACAAAAGCGTTGAGTCAAAAGGGCCTTGCCGGCCTCAGACACTTTCATTCTACACCAGGGTGGCTATCAAACCAGGGTAATCAAAGACAGATTTGTTGTACAAATATTCAGTTTTAAATACAAATTTTGACTACAGTAAAAACTTTTTATATTGTATTGCCACACAATTGCTAAATGTTTGTAGCCTCATACTTCTTGGCTGGAAAGACCAAAATTGTCACGCTGTTTTTTTATTTTTTTATGGCTTGTTATTCTGGATTGTTTAGGTGCGAAGCAAATGATCGTAAGCGCGGATATGATCCAGCAACCTCGGTTGATAAACACACCAACGGAGAAAATGATCACGGGTGTTATCACACTCGTATCTCGCCCACGGGAGAGTTCCAAAAATATGATGGGGAACGATGGGTATGGCCATATCTTATTTATTGGGAGTTCCACGGAACGTTTCGCATTCATAGGCATGTGCATTTGTGTCTGCACATACGTGCGTGCGCACGCATTTCTGCACATTTTCAGAAAATCCAGCAAGTTAAATTGGGAGCTGCACATATGGAAACACTTTCTTTTTTTTTTTTGCGAAGAAAAAAAAAAAAGTTTCCATGGAGACACATAATGGGTCCTGGCCACCCTTAGAAGTGGCTGTGTGTCTGCCATTGGGAGGGGGGGGGGTTGGGGAAGGGGGGTGGGGAGTGGTTAGATTGCCTCTCCTCTCTCAGACCTTCTCTTGGGTTTTCTAAAAATGAAAAACCACTAACAGGCTGCTTTGTGTACGAGTCCTTGGGCCTGTCCCCACAGGGCTTTGCTACGGGCCTGACTGCAGCAGGACGGTGCGGTTTGGCCCGGCCCAGCCCGTCCCCGATAACACGCGGCCCATTAGAGCCACTTCCACCCTTCAGTATCGGCCTGCATTTTTGTGGACAGAAATCTCCCCTATGGTTTGAGGAGTGGTCTCCTAGAGACGGTTTATCATTTCCTTTCTTTTTTCGTATATTATGTCGTTGTATATTATATTTCGTATGTTATTCCGAGTCATTTCTGATGTACAGTGATTTGTCAGCTAGTGCCTAAAAAATGTCTCTGGATTTGGTGGGAAATTGCTGAATTGGCAAACAGAAAATTAAAGTTTGATGCGAGTAACGGTGTGACATGCCATCAGCAACAGCTTTCTGTGTGGATATCGCATCTCTATTGACAGTAATGAATAGAGCTTCCCTCCTGCCCAAACTCAGGCAGTCACCTTCATTGTATGAGGGATCTCTGTCAGAAAACAGAGATGGGAATATTAGAGATCCAAATGCTAGTAGTTGACCAGTCTGAAAGTGTTCGTAAGAACACCACTAAAACGGACAATAATCCGTAGTGGAGAAACAACTAGAAAAGAAAGAATAACCCTCGTAATATAAACGAGGAGCTCGCTAAACGAGCAAAACAAAGGAATAAGCACTAACGCTTATCTAACTCCGTTTGTAGGAGCGAACAAACAATGAAAACCAAAACTATAAGACCCCTATAACTGGAGTCAGCGCAGTTAGAGCGCTAGTCGGTAGAAACGGTAAATAAAAGGAGATAAGCAGACACGCTTATCTTACTCCCGTTATAGGAGTGAAAACTAAGGAAAACCGAGGCTCAACAACCCAAACTTCTCCTGGGGAAGAGCACTCGTAAGTTAGAGTAATAACGAAAGAAAAACGAGAACCTCTGCTCAGAACTGAGCGCTAAAAGAACCTTCCTTTCTTTCTATAACCCTACTTTCTAAACCCTTTAGTTTTTAAACTAGCTTACTAATTACTCTCTATACCTTTTTACCGGCTCGAATGTTAAGAGGAAATAACATAGAAGCGACGAGCGAGACCGGAAGCGGGGTATAAGTAGTGAGCGGAAATATCTACCAGGTGAACTCACTAATGACCAGGAGAAGCAAAAACCCGTGACGGAACACAGGAAAATCCGATGGACTACCAGTAAACGATAAAACGAATAAGGCGACGTAGAGATAAGGGAAACAAGGTCAGATCCATGACAGGACCCCCCCTCTAAGGAACGGCACCGGACGTTTCCACAACCTTATCTCTGCGGAAGTCGGTGATTAACTGCGGGTCCAGGATGTTTCTCGATGGAACCCAGCAACGTTCCTCCGGACCATAACCTTCCCAGTCAACAAGAAACTGCCAACCTCTACCTACACGTCTCTCGGCCACAATGCGGCGAACGGTATAAGCCGGACCCCCTTCTATGAGTCGAGGAGGCGGAGGTGGTCTCTCAACCGGGGCGAGGGGGCTTACGAGTACCGGTTTCAGACGGGAGACGTGAAACGTGGGGTGAATGCGCATTGAGCGCGGAAGTTGCAATCGAAACGTGACTGGGTTGATTCTTTTAATAATCTTGAAGGGGCCCACAAAACGAGGAGCGAGTTTGCGGGACTCGACCCGCAAGGGAAGGTCCCGAGTAGTAAGCCAAACCCGTTGTCCCACTCTATAGGATGGTGCAGCTCGACGATGCCTATCAGCCGCAACTTTTTGTTTAGCCGAAGCCCGTATAAGAGACGACCGCACTTGTCTCCAAACCGACCGACACCGCCGAACGAAAGATCCTACAGAGGGTACCTCCACCTCCTTCTCAAGCTCAGGAAAAAGAGGTGGTTGGTAACCCAACTGAGCCTCGAAGGGGGAGAGGCCGGTGGAGGCGTTACGCAGCGTGTTATGAGCGTACTCAGCCCAGGCGAGGTGACGGCTCCAGGAGGTAGGCTTGGATGCGGCAAGGCAGCGAAGAGTATTCTCTAGCGTCTGATTAGTACGCTCTGTCTGGCCGTTAGTCTCCGGGTGGAACCCGGAAGATAAACTAACCGAAGCCCCCAGCAGAGAGCAAAACGCCCGCCAAAACTTGGCGGCGAATTGAGGACCGCGATCGGACACCACATCCGACGGAAGGCCATGTGGACGAAACACGTGGTCAATCATAAGTTGCGCTGTCTCAGGTGCCGATGGCAGCTTGGACAGCGCAATAAAATGGGCCGCTTTGGAAAAACGGTCGACCACCACTAAAATGGTAGTGTTGCCTGAAGATAACGGCAACCCCGTGATGAAGTCCAGGGAAATATGACTCCAGGGACGGGTGGGAATAGGTAGGGGGCGAAGAAAACCCGAGGGGGGAAGGTGAGAGGCCTTGCTGCGAGCGCAAACCGGACAAGCCGCGACAAATGAGCGTACGTCTCTCTCCAGACTAGGCCACCAGAAACGCCGGGATAAGAAGTCCCTAGTTCGATGAACCCCTGGGTGCCCGGTGAGTTGGGAGGCGTGGCCCCATTGGAGGACCCGCGACCTAAGACGAGGAGGCACGAAAAGACAGTTTGCCGGTGCCCCACCTGGACCTGGGTCTGAGCGCAAGGCTTTCTGCACCGCTGCCTCAACTTCCCAAATAACCGGGGCAACAATGAGGTCAGTGGCGATAATAGGCTCAGGAACTGAGTCTGTCTCAGAACGGTCGTAAATCCGCGAGAGAGCGTCAGGTTTGACGTTTTTAGACCCGGGGCGATACGTGATAATAAAATTAAATCTTAGAAAGAATAGCGCCCACCTAGCTTGTCGTGAATTACGCCTCTTAGCCAGCTGAACGTATTCAAGATTCTTATGATCCGTCCAGACAGTGAATGGATGTTCCGCTCCTTCAAGCCAATGGCGCCATTCTTCCAACGCCAACTTGACCGCAAGCAATTCTCGATCCCCTACGTCATAATTCCTCTCTGCCGATGTTAGGGCGCGAGAGAAATAAGCGCAGGGGTGCATCTTGTGGTCAAGTGGCGAACATTGGGAAAGAATGGCACCGGCGCCTAGCTCGGAGGCGTCTACCTCTACCACAAAGGGCAGGGAGGGGTTGGGAGTAACCAAGATGGGTTCGGAAGTGAACCTTCTCTTTAATTCCGAAAATGCTGAAGCTGCCTTCGAATTCCATTGGAACTGGCTGCCAAGGTTCTTCTTAGTGAGCGCAGTAATGGGCGCTGCTACCGCACTAAAATTTCGAATAAATCGCCGATAAAAATTCGCAAAACCTAAAAAACGTTGTACCTGTTTTACGGAAGACGGCGTGGGCCAGTTCTTTACAGCGGAAACCTTCTCTGGATCCATCTGTACCTTACCCTCCTTAATAATGAAACCCAAAAATGAAACAGAACCCGTGTGAAAGACGCACTTTTCTGCCTTAACAAATAATTGGGCTTTGAGAAGTGCAGTAAGCACCTGACGAACGTGACCGACATGTGTGGAAAAATCGGGCGAAAATATTAAAATATCGTCAAGATAGACGAAGACAAATTTCTCCAGCATTTCCCTCAGCACATCGTTAATCAACGCCTGGAACACAGAGGGGGCGCTAGTGAGCCCGAACGGCATGACGCGATATTCGTAGTGACCGCTGTGCGTGTTAAAAGCGGTCTTCCATTCGTCGCCTTCGCGAATACGAATGAGGTTATAGGCGTTCCGTAGATCCAGTTTCGTAAAAATAGACGCCCCCTGAAGGCGCTCGAAAGCGGAGTTCATAAGAGGAAGGGGGTATCTGTTCTTAACTGTTATATCATTTAAGGGCCTGTAATCAATACAGGGTCTGAGACCTCCGTCTTTTTTTTTAACAAAAAAAAAACCCGCCCCTGCAGGCGAGGTAGAAGGTCTAATAAACCCATTAACCAGAGCTTCCTCAATATATTTGTGCATGGCTGCGCTCTCAGGGATGGACAACGAATAAAGAGACCCTCTAGAGGGGGTAGTGCCTGGGTATAGCTCAATAGCACAGTCATACGGTCTGTGAGGTGGTAATGAAGTGGAACGTTGTTTGCTAAACGTCTCCGCCAGATCGGCGTACTGTTTAGGAACATTAGCGGGCAGCTGGAATTCGAGTGTTCCTCCTACTTCAACCTCCTCAGTGTCCGAGACAGAATGAATCTCCCAATCAATATCTGACTCGGACGTCCTCTCCTGCCACGCAGGAGGTAGTTCCGCAGAATAATCCCAGTCCAAACTCTCCTCTCCATTCTCGGAGAGGACATGAGAGGATTGCTGGTTATTAACGCAATTCTCCTCACTATCTGAGTCAGACTGAGCATAATCCTCACCCCCTTCTCTCAACAAAAACTGACTGGCGACATGACAGTGGCGTTTGCATCTGGGACTCCATTTTTGAATAACGGGTCTCGCCCCCCCCCCAATTAATGTGTGGGTTATGGCGAGTGAGCCAGGAATGACCCAAAACCAGTGGATAAACTGGGGATTCCACTAAAAAAAACTGAATCTCCTCCGTATGTTTACAAAACGGAACGCGCATGCGTATCGCGGCGGTAACCCGGGAGATCGTGCCAGTACCTAGGGGACGGCCATACAGAGCCGTGACTAGTCGAGGGAGAGATAGAGGGTGGGTGGGAATTTTATGGGCTTTAACCCAGTTGGAGTCAACGAGGCATTCAACTGCCCCTGAGTCAATGAACGCTTTGCAGGAAATCTGGCG
Source organism: Ilyophis sp. 1 JC-2022 (assembly GCA_022702515.1). Classification (NCBI taxonomy): domain Eukaryota; kingdom Metazoa; phylum Chordata; class Actinopteri; order Anguilliformes; family Synaphobranchidae; genus Ilyophis; species Ilyophis sp. 1 JC-2022. Next base: position 27,857,325 of record CM040406.1, on the reverse strand, counting down.
GTGGTTCCAGCGCAAATAAACTGACAGGAAGGTCAGAGGGTAATTTAATTCTAGTCCCGCTACACGACTCGGTTCCGCTAGCGGGACTAATCTTTTCCCACAAGTTTGGGACAGTGTTCCCTTAAATGGCCCTTCCTCTTACAATAGCTACACCGCCATTCACGGGACTTAGCATCCCCTTTTTCGCGCATGGAAAAGCTATCGACCTGCATGGACTCCTCCTGTTCAATGGGAGCAACAAAGGGACTGTGAACCGGTGCTGGCGTGTGAGAGGAAGAGTAACGAGGTGGGTGCTGTTTAAAACCCTTATGAGTCCTCTCCTTCTCTCTCTCTCTAAACCGGTTATCTAACCGAATGGCCGTAGACACAAGAGCACCGAATGTAGCGGGTGGTTCGATACCCGCAATGGCGTCCTTTATGTTCTCCGATAACGCATTAAGGAACAGAGCACATAGGGGCTCATCGGCCCAACCTGTTACTCCCGCAAGGGCACGAAAAGTAATCGCAAATGTGGCTACGGTGTCAGTGCCCTGACGAAGACGGGTAAGACGCATGGCCGCTTCTTTGCCAGAAACGTCTTGGTCGAACACTGACACCATCTCCGCCATAAGCCGCTCCGTATTGCTAACAATAATAGAATTTGCTCTAATAAGTGGGTCGGCCCATGCGAGCGCATTACCGGTCAAGAGAGAGAGAATGAAGGCTACTCTGGACTCTTGTGCCTGAAACCGCGAGGGTTGTATTTTAAAAAAAATTAGACACTGTGTCAAAAACCCCTGACATCTGCCGGATTCTCCACTATACCGTAAGGGGAGTTGGAGTCTTGGCTCCCTTACGTCAGGTGTAACTGTTGGAGGAATAACCTGTATAGGTGCTTCTGCAACTGGGAGAGAATCGGACCTGAGGGAGAGAGTACGGATACCTTCTGCCAGATCTCGTAACGCTACAGCTTGTAACTGCATCTGCTCGTGTAACGCTTGCTGTGAGTGTTGCAAGACCCGAATACTCTCTCTCTGGTCCGTCAGGGCTACCTCCTGAGCGGAAATGATCACTTTGAGATTGGCAACTACTGCTGGAAACTCCCCTGTGGCTTCCATGTTCTATGAGGGATCTCTGTCAGAAAACAGAGATGGGAATATTAGAGATCCAAATGCTAGTAGTTGACCAGTCTGAAAGTGTTCGTAAGAACACCACTAAAACGGACAATAATCCGTAGTGGAGAAACAACTAGAAAAGAAAGAATAACCCTCGTAATATAAACGAGGAGCTCGCTAAACGAGCAAAACAAAGGAATAAGCACTAACGCTTATCTAACTCCGTTTGTAGGAGCGAACAAACAATGAAAACCAAAACTATAAGACCCCTATAACTGGAGTCAGCGCAGTTAGAGCGCTAGTCGGTAGAAACGGTAAATAAAAGGAGATAAGCAGACACGCTTATCTTACTCCCGTTATAGGAGTGAAAACTAAGGAAAACCGAGGCTCAACAACCCAAACTTCTCCTGGGGAAGAGCACTCGTAAGTTAGAGTAATAACGAAAGAAAAACGAGAACCTCTGCTCAGAACTGAGCGCTAAAAGAACCTTCCTTTCTTTCTATAACCCTACTTTCTAAACCCTTTAGTTTTTAAACTAGCTTACTAATTACTCTCTATACCTTTTTACCGGCTCGAATGTTAAGAGGAAATAACATAGAAGCGACGAGCGAGACCGGAAGCGGGGTATAAGTAGTGAGCGGAAATATCTACCAGGTGAACTCACTAATGACCAGGAGAAGCAAAAACCCGTGACGGAACACAGGAAAATCCGATGGACTACCAGTAAACGATAAAACGAATAAGGCGACGTAGAGATAAGGGAAACAAGGTCAGATCCATGACACATTGGACATGTAGAGAGACAACTATGCTAATATTGAGACTATGCAAATAACTACTTCTGATATTATTCACTACCTTGAACAGACCTTTGCATTCATTATCTGAAGAGCCATTGATCAATCAGGCTGCATGGTTATTACTGTAATCAGGAACATATACCATACCATATGATTCAATCTCATATCTCGCACACAGGAGAGTTCCAAAAATATGATGGGTGCGATGGGGATGGCCATATCTTATTTATTGGAAGTTCCACGGAACGTTTCGCATTCATAAGCATGTTTGTTTGCACATACTGATAGGCTGAAACTCAACGAAATGGAATTTCCTCACCAGTGAGAAGTAGGCACAGCAACGGGAAAACTATGAGGACGTTTTAAATATGACATATTAAATAGAACTTTGGTGGCTTAGACAATTAACATCTATTCCTTTCCCGCCCTTTGAGAGGCCGTGAACCGCGGAGTGTCACGCGACCTGATACGGCATGCTGGGAAAACTCTGGGAAATCACCAGATAGTAGGATGCAATGAACCATGGAGAAAAAAATAAATGCACCTGAGACAGTGAGTCAGAGCGGAACCACACTCTGAGCCTGTTGCTCTGAGGCCATAAAAGCTCCACGTCCCTTTGAGATTAAAGGTGAAACCCTGACCGATGGTACTTGTGGATCACCTGGGGGCTTTGCAGTGTTCTCGTGACACAGAGAGAAATGACCGGAGGTAGAGTCGCAAACAAGGCAAAACCGCCTGGCGGACAGTCAGACAGGTGCGCGGGAGAAAAACCAGCGCGCAGTAAAACTTTAAACGAGCTCTCGGGTAAAAGGAAGAGAAATAAACGTGCAGAGGCATTCAGAAGCACCTCGGTCACGACGCCATGTTAGGGCTCCTCGGCCTGCTGGCCCGCGCTAACCGAGCTGCCCGCTTTTCGCCAAAATCGTTCCTATTGGCACCCATTCCTGAGAAAGTTCTCGAGATCAAAGCCTTTAGTAGAGGAAACGAGTAAAGCTCATTTTGTTTATGGATTAAACACTTTTTCTAAATGAGCTTCTGTCGTTCTGTGAAGGCCCTTGAGGCTTGGAAACGTTGGCACCAGGTATATTTTCCATGTCTCGAAAGGATTTGTTAGTAGGAAGAAATAAAAACTATGTTTTAGTGTAAATTTAGGGTGTAGACTCAGCAGCCTGAACATACAAACAGAATCATTTTTATAACAACAGCTCTTTTTTTCCCCACAGATGAAGGTTGTCCCACAAATAGAGGAAAATCCAGATTTTGAGCTACATTTACCCATCCTTCACCTGTTCAGTAAAAACTCCTTTATCAAGGGGACTCAGTTTTACATGTTATAATGTGATAGAGCCTGATGTTTAGGGTAAGTGCTTTTAGCTGAAGGGCACTACAACAGGGCCTCACCGGCGATTCAACCGTACTACCTTCAGGCTTTGGCCTTGCTCCACAAACCCCTTCAGCCCTCAGCTTCCTACCCACTTCACTGCAAACTGGCATCTCTGGCTCAAGACCCCCCCCACCCACCCCCTCCCCTTCTCATCCCATCCCCATCCCAGTATTTATCAATGTTGACCCCATGACATGCTTCACCTGCCACGATAGGCTCATGATTGAGTTCAAGCATGGCCACACCTGGTGGGGGAAAGTGGTTTGATTGGCGCGTGCGCGCGGGGGCAGGGGGGCCGGGGTGGGGGGGGGGGGGGGGGGTTGCAAACAGATGGAAGTGTGAGTGGAAGTGGAAGTGGGGAGGGACAGGCACAGGGAGAGATGAGGGTGGGGGCCGGGTGGTGACGGGTGGCGGTAGGTGCGTTACCTGAGAGCCGGCGAGGCACGTCGCTGATGGCGGGGAGCCCTGTCGCACGGGTGGAGGAGAGGGGCGTGGTGGGGTGGATGGCGGGGGGCGTCACCTGACTCAGGTAGGGTGTGTAAGGCTGCTCGTAGGACCAGGGGGGTGGCGATTGGGACTGCCGTGGGTCTGTGGAGAGAGATGGGACAGCTGTTGCTTCTAGGTGCATTTAACTCATAGTGCTTGCACCACGAAATGCACGAGTGCAGACCAGTGCAGCCTGAATTAATATAAGGGCTCCTTCCAAACTCTGAAAAAGGCCATAAACTTGCACGTGCTGGTTGCTATGCTAACACCTTGGCGGTTAATATCTGATAATGATGATGTCTGATGATGATAAGATCAACAAGCCACAAACCACAAACCACAGAAAGATAAGCAACATGATGTAAGGTGCCATTTTGGCTTTTCTGGTGTTTTCTACCATATTCCTTGTATACTTATCGTATACCGTTTACTTTAAATACGTCTTTCATCAATTTAGAAATTACAGATAAAGATGCAGAAGCTGTCCAAAAGACTGATGCAGAAGGGCATATTCTATACCTTACAACTCTTTGTGTTCGGTGATTTGAAAAGATTCCGTGAAGTAAATGATTAAAATGCAAGTTACAATCGTACCTTTAATCTCAGATCAAATGTCTATTTCTCAGACTGACTAATCAGTGCACTGCACTGGAAACACACAGGATTAGCTCAAGCAAATTTAGTTGGCAGATGTACAGCAGAGACATCTAACCGCAAAATACCAAATAAAACCAATTGCCTTTCCACTGGGTGACATCGGTATTCAAATTCAACTTGCAAACATTGCCCAAGCCAAGCATGCCTTGCTGTTCCACTGGTAAGTGTAGCGCCCCTGCTCACACAAGTTCTCCTGGCCTCTGTCCAGGACAGTGCAACACACCGACATTCCTGAGTACAGCGTATTTGCATACCTGCTCTTTCAGTTGAATTGCAGACCTCGGTTTATTTACAGTGGACACTGTGCCAAAAACAGCCTTATCTTCAGAGAGACTAAGAGCAGGAAGCACTAGAGTTTTTTTCATTTTCGGACTTCTGCTCCGGAGGAATGGAGCAGCGATTCGGGGGAACAGGAAGTAGGCCTAGATTCTGATACTTCAGTTTCACCTTTAAACAGGAATGATATATAACTACAGCACCAGAGTGCATGTGAATTATAAAAGACACAGTTTTAAAAGACTGTGGCCCTCACCGGGAAAGTTACCTTCTCTTATTTTTATTGGCGGCATTATGGAACAAAACTCTTATCTTATCGCTTATCTACACATGAACCTTATTAATACATAATTAATATTCATGTCTTTCATGAGAGTGACTTAAGTAAACAGCACTTTTCATATTTTTGTTTTGATAAGTATAAAAAATGTTTTTCAGGAAAAGTAGCATCACGTGATTAAAGCAAAGCCCACATTCAGACATTCTCCCTTGCTCACTCTCTCAATCTCTCATTCTGCTTCCCTCCTCTCTATGCACAGCTCTCGCTCTCCCTTTTCTTCCTTCCTCCCTCCTCACTTTTCATCGCTTCCTCTCTCGCTCTATCTCTTTCTCTCCTCACCTGATATCTGTGTTTGTCCCTGGGGGGTGAAAGAGTTTGGTCCTGCGTTCAGTGTCTGGCGGGGGCTTTGTGTCGGCACGGCGACCCTCATGGTGGTGTGGCGTAGTCGCTCCAGTTCGCTCAGGCGATCGGAGAACAAGCCAGTCTTTGGTGCATCCTCAAGCTTCTGCCTGTGTCCTGCAAGGACATTGCTTTGTTATACAGTTCTTACACTTACAGTCTGTTAACTAAACTTTACAATAATTATCTTACGGCATAAACCTGTTTTTTTCATTCCGGCACAATCTTACTGCACCTGTTTTTATAAACAGTGTGCCACACCCTTCGCCTTCCCTTTGCCTGTGTGTGTTCAAAAACATCACTTAAGAAACAGACAATAACATGTTCAACACAACCTAAATCTATCTGCACATAACACAGCCAACATTTATCTGCACGTAACACAGCCAACAGCTATCTGCATGTAACACAGTCAACATCTATCTGCACGTAACACAGCCAACATCTATCTGCAAAGATATCAAAACCCTCAACTACCTGCAAAATTAACAGAGCCCATTTCTGTCACTGCAGTGAACAGTAGCCTAGCCATTGGGACAAATAGTATAGGTCATCCTCCAGTAAGGAGCACCTATCCCAACAATATACCTATCCATCCCCTTACTCACTATACCTCAAAACATTGCCCACTGTACACTACTATATTTATGTCATGAAGGCTACAGACACACACACACACACACAGACACACTAAGTATATGCAAAGAGTGTCTATTTCAGGATTCCATGCCAACTTCTCCTCTTAGCTATTTAATTAGCTCAGTGATTTATGCAATCTGACATTTCAGCTAAACTTCTTGATAAGGTCATGAATGACAGGTGATGAATGTTTTTGTAACCCGATATTAAATATTGTACTAATTGAGCCAGGGTGATT